>JAOTON010000772.1:585000-1185000 GCA_034440635.1 Lepas anatifera | reverse complement strand
ATGCTCAATGTCAAAACGGTGGCGCCGGGCCTGGCGTACCATCGCCGCCCGCGGCGTCACGTCACACGTCACGTGAGCACGTCACGGCTGATGCGTCACACCACTCGCACCGGGTCGGGGAACCCGCCTTAGATCCGAGCAAACACTGCTTCTTATCACTTCAGATCGGCAATCCTTGATGGTGTTAGGCTTATATAAGCCATGATGGCACGCAACATGTGGTCAATTTTGTGGGGAACAAAGGATTTGTTCCTTCTTGCTACAAAACCGTTGGCACCAGTTTACAGGAGAGGCTGCTGGACTTACAGAGAACTAGTCCGTGGGTGTATATCTAATAGTCTCTGGTTGATTCACGCATTGTGATAGGCCGGATGAGCACCAACTTTGATGGGTGGGTCCATGCCACTCCCTAGAGGGATACTTGATATCTGTGCTTCTGCAGCCTTAGTCGTGCGGAGCGATGCGCTCCACACCCAACAATCGTCACGTCGACGGTTTGGGTCCTGCGTAAGCTCGTGGGCACACGCCGGTTTCTTGCCCCGGGCCAGTGGCGGATCCAGGGACCGTCACCCACCCCCTGAACCCCCGATTTTTTCGAATTTTCTTTAAAAAAAACTTGCTTTTCACGATATTGGGCTTCGTTGGCCCCCCCAACCATCGGCCTGGATCCGACCTTGTTACGGGCCACCGTGCCTGAAAACCATAGCCACCCAATTCTGCTGCCAATCCCATCAGACCCGTCAGCCAACCCATCAGCTATAGTGGGCAGTGCGTGTGTTATCAGTCAGTATCCGCCATCAACGTCTATATTGTCAGCCAGCTCCCGCCATCAGTGGCTATATAATCCTCCAGCTCCCGTCATCAGTAGCTATATAATCCTCCAGCTCCCGCCATCAGTAGCTATATTACCATCCAGCTCTGCCATCAGTGGCTATATAATCCTCCAGCTCCCGCCATCAGTAGCTATATAATCCTCCAGCTCCCGCCATCAGTAGCTATATTACCCTCCAGCTCCCGCCATCAGTGGCTATATAATCCTCCAGCTCCCGCCATCAGTGGTTATGTAATCCTCCACCTTCCGTCATCAGTAGCTATATAATCCTCCAGCTCCCGCCATCAGCGGCTATATAATCCTCCAGCTCCCGCCATCAGTAGCTATATAATCCTCCAGCTCATGCCATCAGAAGCTATATTACCCTCCAGCTCCCGCCATCAGTGGCTATATAATCCCCAGCTCCCGCCATCAGTGGCTATATAATCCTTCAGCTCCCGCCATCAGTAGCTATATAATCCTCCAGCTCATGCCATCAGTAGCTATATTACCCTCCAGCTCCCGCCATCAGTGGCTATATAATCCTCCAGCTCCCGCCATCAGTGGTTATGTAATCCACCTTCCGTCATCAGTAGCTTTATAATCCTCCAGCCCCTGCCATCATTGACTGTAAAGTCCATCAGCTCCCGCCATGAGTCGCTGTAAAATCCGTCAGCTCCCGTCATCAGTAGATATCAAGTCAGTCAGCTCCAGTCATCAGACCACCGCCGTGGCGCAGTTGGTGTTAAGGTGCCTCGGACCAGTGTGAGAGGTCCTTAGATCAAAGCTGGCCTCTGGCAGCCTTTTCCTCGACCGCCTCCTGCCCAGGGAATGGCAGTACACTGAGTAGTCCCATTGGCGGACGCAGGGGGGGCATTCCGGCCATGGCCCCCCAAACGCCGGAAATTTTTCGAAAAAAGGTGTTTACACTAGGTCTGTAGAGCAAAAAAATATTCGCTCCCACCCCCCAGGAAGAGAGCCAGACATGGGTTTGCCCCCCCCCCCAAAAAAAAAAAACTCGGGTCTGCGTCCGCCTTTGGGTAGTCCCCGCCTTGACTTGGGACTTCCGTCGACCTACCAGCGCCCTTGTTATTTGGATCACGGGCTTGAGCTGCCTTTAAACGGATTCACCGGTCCGATGGCACCGCCCGGGGGCACGGCATCGCTGCGTAGCACCGGAGCAGTCCTCTGTTCCGCCGGGCCCCCGGCCGGTACGGGGACCCGCTGCCTGTCCGCTGTGGTGCCTGGGGGCGTTAGGGTTACCTGCTGCCTGTCGGCTGTGGTGCCCGGGGACGGTGCGGTAGCCCGGTGCGTCGCCGCGTCACTCCGACGCACATAGGCCCTAAATGCCTCCGTCCGTGGCCAATATTACATTTCGTGGAAAACTTCTTCGCAATACCGCAAATTCCCCCATTTTTGGACAAAGGAGCTCATTTGACAGATAATTGAACAGCGCATAAAACTTGCATTCGACATATAGGCTTTATTTTACATGGGCGTAATCAGGACAGTGAAAAGAGGGGAATTTGGGGCAACTTAATCCAGCCCAAGGTGTCCGTAAAATATTTTGCAGATGTTGTCGTTGCGCCATGAATTGTGACCGAATTGTAGTTTGAAACACTGCAAACAATAAACATGTAATCCATGAACAACGATACAGCAATCATGGTGTGCCATAAATTCATAAGCGTCACCACGAACAACAAAACGGGAGGCATCATAAATGTGTATTTGAGCTTGGTTTTTCTTTCTAAGCCAGCTTTTTGGTATAATTGTAACTCCTTTTCTGCATGGGAATGTTCTATTATAACTGGTATTCGAGTGATTATTAACAACCACACTGGAGAGGGGTCCGACATTAACGCGCACAGGATGGGGGGCTGGTAAGCCCCCTGAGATATCGGAAACTAAGAGGTTTAAAAAAAGCCATTTTGGAGGGGGTGTTGGGGGCTATGGTGATATTCATCATAACTAATTTTCATTGACCTAGGTCTATACTTTTAAGGTCAAACGAGGTCATAAAGGTCAAATTTTGGCCATATTTGGGACCTGTTGGGAAATGCCCTGATAATGCGTGGAAAAAGCCGGGAGTAAGCTAAAGCCGGACCACGGTCATAGAGGTTGTGTCGCAAAGAATCTTTCCTTCATTTTTGAGGTCTAGGTCATTCAAGGTCATCGACCTATGACGTCAAAACATGGTATATTCCCTATTATGCACACTTAAAGTAGCACTATAGCAAACCTTGTGATGGAAAGGAGGATTGACCTTTACCCATGATCTTTAACCTTGACCTTTGACCTTGAACTTACAACTGGTTTACCTTTACTATGACGTCATAGCATAATATACGTCAGACTAGGACACGTAAAGCACCGGGGTCAATGACCTTGAAATTGCTGGTATGACTTTGAACTTTGACCTCGACCTTCACGTGAGGTGACCTTGACATATCATCCCGTCTATATGACACTGTGACGTCGCCACTTAGTCTCCAATGCAAGCAAACCGGTACGACTGCGCGGTGGCGGCGATTTCAAAATGTAGGTCTGACTTTAGAAGCGTATAAATCAAACAATTTTCGACAAATTTTCAAAATTATTTCACTATTCAACGCGCTGTTAAATTTTCTCAAATGCGACCGATTCCCGTGTTTTGGCTACGAGCGGTTCTCCGGTCATCCCGGAAAAAAGTACTTGGGAGAGTATCCGAGGCCCCTCCAGTGCGCGTGCTAACACGCAGAGTAGAAGAAAGGGGTAGAATATATACCTACCTTGTGTTTCCTCAACAAGGCATATCAAAATATCAGTCCGTGAAGGTCAGTACGTTTTTCTCCGCCCCCTCGCCCATCCTCCGCTACATATGATATCGCGGTATCGCCAAATATGGGACGTAGGTCACCTGAGCAGCCCGAGTGTCATCTTGCGTCAGCTCGTGACAGTGGGAACGGCGAGGAAATTCGATTCCCGATTGAATCCCTAGGACACCTCGGGACTCCGATGGTTACGGCGACCGTTCATTTGGATGAAAAGGTATGACTGGTATTCACCATATGTGGTTTAACGTGTGATATGCAGCAAAACAGGATTCTTAGGTATCGTTTTTTGCTGTCCCGGCATTGCTTGAAGGTGTTATAATAAATGTCTGAATCGCGGGATCACGAGAGGCTTAATCCCATTATTGGGGCTTTTTGAAAATAGCGGGATCCCAATCCTGATATTGACATACCTAGCAGGAACATTTCTCATGCAATAAAAGGTTCGTTGTCGGCAGTCCCTCCGGGTATTTGGATAACAGTCAACACAGCAGTCAATACACAAATTTAGGCGGTTATGGTGCTTTGAAATTGTATAAACTAATTTTAGCACTTCTCGGCATTTCTTATAGCATCGTTCTCTGATAGTTCACTCATATTGCTCATTCTTGGCTGGTCCATGCCTCTATTCGGTAACCCACGGCGTTGCGTTAGCACCGCAGCGGCCTGGTTGGAGCCACAACCTCAGTTATTATATGTCATCTGGAACGCGGGGCTGCAAGTGGACGCAAGATATTTTGACTTGCCCTTGTAGAGCACATCCTGGGGAATCGTTTGATGGTAGTCTTATGCTGGGCCGGTGCTGGCCAAGTTTTAAATCCCTCTCTTTGTATTTGTAAATCGAACAGTTTTTGAGATATGTAGTATACTGAGAGAATGGTCTATAAAATAGTTATCAAAACTATTTTTGCATTATTTTATACCAAAACCCATTGCAAAGGGCTCACAAAACAGTGGTATTGCCATACTTTGACCTGTTCTTGCTTTCATGGTCGATTTTAAGCATAATGAAATGTACGTAGTTTTCGCTGCAGATCTCTGGTCCGCGGGTGGCGCACCCGAGTGCTTACTTCAAGCAACTCTACAAAGACTTACAGAGCACGGTTTGTGTTTTCCATGCCTGTTTAAAGTGCAGTGAAGAATTCTCTATCAGTATATGTGCTCAGGAAATGATTTAGAAAAAGTTGCATTTTCGTAATATTGGCCACGGACGGAGGCGTTTAGGGCCTATGTGCGACGGTCGGACGGCCGATTACGGTCCGGACAGGTGTCGAACGTGTTGACCCGGGCAAAGTTGAAGTCCAAGTTGGATACGTCAAAGTGTCTGAGACGTGATGTGGAGTTTGTAGTTCAGCTGGTCTGACAACTCTTTGGTGACCTTGGGCGACCTTGGATGTGCTCGTGAAATGCTATCCTGCGTGGGCAAGTGTTAGGCCTTGATTTTCGACTGTTGACTTTTATCTGTGTGTTGTGTTTAACACTGGGTAACCCGAACTATGAAATTATAACGTGTTTCCCTCCTCCTGGACGATGCTACATGTCCAGAAACGGCTGGTGCAGTAACCGTCAACACGCACCCCGCTGGGGTCCCTGGCATGACGCGCCCCGCTGGCGGGGGTGTATTTCGCCCCCCTCCGTATCTCGTTTCCAAGGAAGGCTGAAGTAAAATTACGGACGGTGTTCGAAAGCTCTTGACGAGACGAAAAGAAATTATAGGGAGTATTTTTATGTCAGGTCAATATCGAGGTCAGCATAGGTCAAAGAAGTTTCCATAGGTTTACAGCAGGGCTGTGTACACTTCCCCCTCTAGATTTTTACTCGGCGGAGCTAGAGCAAATGTGTATTATTTATGCATCATTGGATTCCTCTCATCATGGCGAATCGAATGCAGTATAATATGACCTTGCTAGGTCAAATTGTGAAAATGACCGGACATCGAGCTAGGTCAGGGTCACAGGTCACCTGGTATGGTCATGTTCCATATCAATCGACTCCCCGTGACAATATAAGCACAATGCAAGCTAAAAAGGAGCTTTATCTCAATTCATGAGACGTTATTGGCAAAACAATCACTGTATGCTCCTGTGACCTGACATGACCTTTGAGAGGTCAGATGGTCAAAAACTCAACTTCATGGTCAAGATCGTGGTAAAAATACCCGTTTTGAGGATTTTCAGGTGTATCTATCCAGTACACCGGTCAACAGCCAAAATGGATCCGGCATGTGGACACCTGTTTCTGCCTATTTCGATACCGCTGATTTCAAATTTAGTAACCGTTTTTTGCCATCGGACCTGGTTTCTTCTCCAAAGCATACCTGGTGTATAGCCCCTACACTTTCCACACACAGTCATCAGCCTAGCCTTTTGTGGAAAAATATAGATAAAGGATGTCGAGAATCCGGATTATCTGCACCCAGACATTGCAGCTTATCAATAAACATATGAATTTATTGCAACGAAAGACTACCTCGCATTCAATTGTATGAACACTGTACATTGAACAAGGTTTGCGCTCGGTCGCACAAGCTCGTCGGTATTGTAGACCGAGAGGTGACGTTGCAATATTATATGATGAGGATTTTATGTCAGAGTCACCTCCCTTGAAGGTCGAGTCCAAGTAAAAAGTCACAGGTCAAGGTCATACCACCATTTCAAGGTTATTGACCCTAGTGCCTTTGGTCGGATGATGCCACCTAATATGACGTATAGCATGCTATGACGTCATACGCTAGGTCACTCAATCTTGAGCTCAAAGTCGCAGGTTCAAGACAAAGGTCAAGGTCAAACCTGATTTCCCGCCCGACGGTTGTCATAGTGCTAATTGCAGTACACGTTATAGGCAAAATGTAATATTTTGACGTCAAAGGTCAATGGCCTTGAACGACCTTGGCCTAAAAGTTTCAGAGAACATTGCCTCAGACCTTTCCTAGGGAACATTGCCTCAGACCTTTCCTCTGTTACCTTAGGCCACTTTCTCTCCATATCCGGCTTCTCATCGCATAATCACGGTATTTTCCAATGGCTACCCTGCACATACAGAATTTGACCTTTATGGCCTCGTTTTACCTTGAATATATTGACCTAGGTCTATGAAAATCGGGTTTAAGGTAGAATACCTTAGCCTTCACAAACACCTAAACGTTCATTGTCCTAGACCTCTTGGGTTTTGCACTGTCAATGTCAATGATGGCAAGTAGGCTTGCACAAAGACGACACACAGACATACTGGATCTCAAAATTCTGATCTGATACGGCATTTCTGCTGCCAGGTTCGTGTTCAGCGCCACAAATTACCTTAGAAACGGACTATTTTATATTCGATCCACAACAAAAGTTGAATTTTGTTGACCAGTGTTATTTACTGAACACGAGCCCTTTCTATTTTTCACCATAGACTTATAGGTAATTGGAGGTTAAAAAAATTAACACCATCTTAGGTCAACAATATAAAAACTCCTAGATAGCAGATTTGTAGACCCTCATGACCTAATAATATTGTAAAAGTTTAAAACTGATCGGTTGACTGATGTTCCCTAGGCGGCGCTTTAAACTCGTGCTTTTAGGTTTTGAGGTCGGGTCGTTTGACTTTAGATACCTTTTCCTGGCCTAAAAATGTGGTCAGATGCGTGAAATCGATCAGGGACAAGGCACTGTAAGTTTCGTTCTTCTGCGTCTCTTCGTTTTTGCGTTATCTGGGGAAAACCAGATGGGGGACGAATTTGGCCGGGGCGCGTGTTAAAATGTATTTGTAACTGGGGGTGTGGACTTTCACCGTCATGCATAACGCCTCTGAAACAGCATTCTAATCCTGTAGGGTTGTGCTACGTATTCTTGTGTTTTTTTCGCGTTTCGCATTCGAAATGAACATTAATCCAGGATGCAGTTTCAGCACGTACTATTTACGTGCCGACCACGGGAACGGTCTTATCCGAGTCATGTTACCGGGAGTCCCGAAGGCAGACTCCCGGTGACAAGTCGGCCAGTCCGTTCCCGCGGTCGGTCCGTAAATTAGGACATGCTGAAACTGCTACTGTGCCCGAGGTGATAGTCCCTTCGGTCATGTTCAACCAGGGAATATTTTAAGTCATTTGGACTGGTGGCATTCGGCTGAGAAGGGCACGAATTCCCACCAAAAGGGCACTCCTAGAGCATCAAAGGACTGGTGACTGGTGGCCACTGGTCCGCTTAGGGCCGTTCACTGGTGGGTGGGCATAGCATGGGGGACTAGTGGGCACTTGGTAGCTTAAAGTATGCCCTGTCTTGAACAGTATGCTGTGGTTGGATTTCCTCCAGATTCAGAACTTAAGACTACAGGCAAGTTCACGACGCTGTTAATAACGTCTGACGCAAAATTTCATTTAAATAGACCAGGCTTTCAAACTTGGCATTTCGTTTAACGTCGACGCCAAATTCACCCGGTTTTCTCGACCTTTCTTGAAACTTTTGAAAGTCATTAGTCTTTTATTCCCTTCCTTAACCCTCGCCCCACCGGGGCCATCGATGCCCCCTAAGGTTTTTCGGGATAGCAGAAAAACGACGAGACGCAGGACCGCGGTTGAGGGCTATATCTCTCACCCAATAATTTTCACACCATCCCTAAAAAATTTTCACCCCAAGTGACCTAAGGTCAGGTCACCAGGCGAGGTCAACCAAGGTCACCTCACGTCAACTTTTGAGCTCTATAAGAGCTACGTTTCTCAGTCGATCGATTTGAAACTTTCTACAGTTCATGGCCCAGCCAGGGTCTGCAAGGTGTATATCTGGGATTTTTCGATTTCGTGACCTAAGGTCAGGTCACGAGGTGACCTCTCCCGTTGAAAAAGCATAGGAAAAAGCTGTCTTATGATTTAAAGGCCACAAAAGCGATTGCAAATGCTCAAACTGCTCAGAAAAGCGTTTTTGGACACCCTTTTACGGATCCCGGGGCCATATTTTCCCTTTGACCTCTCCAAGATCATCCAAGGTCACCAGGGTCAACAACAGTATTTTAGCAATAACTTTTGACCTAATTAAGCTAGAGCGTTGAATCAAACACCATCGTGTATTTCTCATCACTAGATCTCATTTGATATACGGCAAGGTCACTTTCTGACCTTTGATGACCTCAGGTCATATGAGGTCACGAGGTGAGCTCTGGAGGTCAAACCACTGGCAGGAGGTTATTACGTTCCATATAACGGAGAAAGGTCTGGCATTTTCCAATCCAAAGTACTTTACCCGATCTCAATAGCTCTAATGGCATAAGAGTTATGCCCAGTTTTCTTAAGCATTGCATATTTGAGTGAAAATAGCCTATCGTGACCTAACTTGACCTCTGGAGGTCAAACCATTGACCTGAGCGCTTAAACATGCGAGGCAATTTCTTACTGAATTCACGCGAGCTTTCTAATGCAGTTTGCAGATTTGCGCTAACCCACATATTTTCGGAGTTAGAGGGGGGCATCGATGCCCCCACCCCCGGTGGGGCGAAGGTGGCGCCGGGCCCCCGGTGGGGCGCGGGTTAAAGCTGGAAAACAGGATAAAGTGTATGCTTTATCTCAATGAAGCGAAATGAATGCAGAGGTGAACGTCTGCACATCAATGCGACTGAGTTAACATGGCCTTCACGCAAGACTGAGGTGATGTGCAGACGTGTGAGGCGGGATCTTAAGCTGTAACTTGTACTGGAACAGATGGCTGAATCTGTTCACTCCAGATAAAACGAAATTACATAAATGAATTCATCATCGAAGTATTCTGTCTTGTGATGGTATTTGTGTTAACTTGCTGTCATTATCTGTGCTAACGTCATCTATAAGCGCCATAACTTGGTACTCGGGATCCCTCATATCAGATGCGATTTGAAGTTATCGCCAAATGTACTTCAGCACGAACCACCTGAACGGTTGGTGGGTCGTCAATTCAACCTCAACAAACCTGGTAACTTCCACAATATCTCAAGCTGTCCCGGCGTGATGGGCGCTAGAGGACTCGTCCGTCGCAGCTCCGCTAGAATAGATGGCGCTGCCGTAGAGGAACCTTCCCGAGTCGACGCCGGCGTAACATCCAGGTGCCGGCGGGAACCAAAGTGATAAGCTACCCCAAATTTACTGATGCTAACTCGGAAAACGATTGCATGAGCTCTGTTTCTATGGGTGTGTTCCAGTAATTAAGCTGTTAGTTGCTGTGCTCTTGGTTTTCTATTTTCGGACAGGGAGGAGGGGGCGTAAAAGCCATTTCCCCAGACCTTTCAATTTTTGCCGATTCTCTTCAAAAAACCATATGCTTTTCACGATTTTGGGACCCTGCTGCTACCCATCCCCAACGATTGGCCTGGATCCAGCCCTGTCCTCGCATGAAAGCATCGAATTGTCCGACTCGCACCACAACCCAGGGAATATGGACAGTCAAACTGAGTCCATGCTCCTTTAACCAAGTCGAGAGTCCATGCTCATCTGGCGGATAAGCCAATCTGCGAACCCTCAGTAGTCAGTCTTGCTACAGAGCTTGGAATGGGGGCGGGGCCTCTTTAATTTTGGGGGGGGCGACGCTGCAGTTTTCCCCCACACCTTTATGGTGACCAGTCATATCTTCTACTCCATTACTTCTACCGACACTTCTCCCCCGACGCGTCTTCTACGCGACAATTCTTCCACAACAAATGCTTCTACAGTCAAAACTTCTACGCGACAAATCTTCTACTGCCTTAACTTCTACTTGACATTTCTTCTATACGATATTTCTTCTACTGCAAAATCTTCTACACGACTCTTCTACTACTGCAACCACTTCTACTGTAGAAGCTTCTACGTGACATTTCTTCTACTGCAACTACTTCTATGATCAGCACTCCTACGTGAGTCTCTTCTCCCGCAAAAAAAAATTTATAGTCAAAATTTCTACACATTTCTTCTACTTCACATAGGTCCATGGTTGATGTTGGGAATGCAGCGATTGGAAGGAAAAGATCATCTGCAGCTCCTGAACGGGGATACCCTAATTTAGCGCGCTGTGTGTGGGCCACAGGGTGGGTCAATCGGGAACTCATTCCTTTCCTTCGCTGAATCCGTCTTTGGATTGGATTTGTTTTTTTTTGCGTGACAAACATAAGTAGATACCTTTTCAACTTTCTGCGTAAAGCGAAATTTTTGCAGATGATATTCGCGCTCTTCTGCCCACGCCTGGCACTGGAGTCTCGTACCGGGTGACTGGCCGCGGGGGAGGAGGGTGACAATTTTCGTAGTTTGGTCAGCCGATAGCGATCGACAGGACGATAAGGGCGGGCACACGTGAAAATACGGAACAAAGGCACAGGCAGCGTTTCTAACGCTTGCTTCCTGGAAACTTCCCCAGACGGCATGGCACCAACCCCAGGCTCGATAACATCAGCAGGGGCTTACGGGATGAGAGGGGTGGTCTCAGGTAACCCTCCTTGTTATCACGGTTACCCAAAGGAGAATGTCACGTCAAACTCGGTATTGTGTCTGGCTCATAGCTGAGGGGAAAGGGTGGGAACGGAAGATTGCTTCCGTGAAAAAGGTAGTCACTGGATGGGATGTAAAAAAGTACGTACGCCGTGGCCGCTGTGGCCGGGATGAAACTGCAAAGTTTGCTTAAAAGGCCTAGCTTAGACACTCTTCATAGGAACTTATGTATGAAACATATATGAACAAAGATAAAATGATTAAGGTTTCATTTGAGATCCTTTAAGGCACATAAGACCGCCTAACCTATTTATTGGTAAAACAGAGCAGGTTTTCCAGCCATGCCGGCAGGGTGCATAACTGCCCGGGTGTCGGCAGAGTGAGGGTTAAGTCACCCTCCACCGGGGGTCCGTCGCCAACTTGGCCCCACCGGGGGCATCAATAGTCCCCCTCTAACTCCGAAAAATATGAGGGTTAGCCGCAAATGTACGAAGTGCGTTGGAACGCTCATGTGAATTCAGTATGTTTTACTTCCCATGTTTTAACGCTCAGGTTGATGGTTTGACCTCCAGAGGTCAAGTTGGGTCACGCTACGCTATTTCCCCTAAAATATGCAATACCTAAGAACCCTGCGCATAGCTTTCATACCATTAAAACTGTTGAGATCTGGTAAAGCACATTTGAGAAGAAAATGTCAGGGTTTAAAGCCATAACATGCATTTCCCGTTCCTTCATACACATACAAAAGAAAAAATACACGCTACAACAAAAGGAGAGAACAAATATCTAGATAGAAAAATCAGTGGAGGAAGGCGCCGGAGTTGAGGAACGATGAGTGCGGAGGGGGCAGCTCGCAACCCGCCAGAGACGCGGGTTATCCGTGCCATATGGTGCGAGGCTTCATATATGGTATGTGACTGCGGTGACTCTTTCGACACAAACCATGGAAGGCCTCGCAGCCGATGCGTCTACATACGGACGTGCACGCTCGCGGGACTACGAGTTCGATATGAAGTCAGCTCAGTCGACCGGCGCAGTGGCAGAGGATACTAAATACGGATGGTACCGCTACTTTCAGAGGTAATACGCACGCACGCCGAGTGAATTCCGATATGTGGAACATAATGACCCCGCCAGTAGTTTGACCACCAGAGGGCACCTCTTGCCCTACCATGACCTGAGGTCCCGAAGGGTTATGAGGTAACCGTGACGTAAGACAAATGAAAGCCAGTGACGAGACATAGGTACACGATCACGTTTAATTTAGCGGTCAAGCTCTATTAGGTCAAAAGTTATCGTCAAAACACTGCAGTTGACCCCTGGTGACCTGCGATGGCCTGAGATACCTAAATCAAAGGCAAATATTGTCTCTGGAATCCGTGAAATAGTAGCCAATAATGTTTTTTTCTGAGACATCTGATCATTTGCAATCATTTTTGTGACTTTTAGGTCATAAGAGAGCTTTTCCCATGTTTTTTTAGGGCAGAGGTCACCTCGTGACCTGACCTCACTATACCAAATAAAAAATTCTGGGTAAAAATTTTGTAGACGCTGGAGGGTTCAAAAAGTGCAAAAGGTTTCAAATCAATCGGCCTAAAAATGTAGCTATGGTAAAGCTCAAAATTTGTAAGTGAGACGACCTTCTTTAATTTTGCTTGATGACCTGACCTAGTGCGGCCCGGGGTTGAAAAAAATAATTCACACCACGCCCCCGGGGGTGTATGGGCACTCGGCCGCGGTACAAGTGTCCCGGCCAGCGAGGATGGGGTGGTCAGAAAAATGTTTTTTACTAAATAACTCAGTAACAGATGGTGACAGAGCATTCATTTTAGCTGCATTAGACTCGCCTTATCTTTGCGGTTCTAATGATATGAATTTTATATAATTTGACCTTTACCTGACCTGAGGTCAGGTCAGGGTCAAATTATATAAAATGCATATCATTAGAACTGCAAAGCCAAGGCGAGTCTAATGCAGCTAAAATAAACGCTCTATCACTATCCGTTACTGAGTTATACAGTAAAAACCATGTTCCCATGTATTTCCAACGGAGAGGTCATGCCTCGTACCTGGCCTTAGGTCATTGATATAAAAAATACCGGAACACATTTTAAAGAACTCGGTGGGCCGATTATGTGATATGAGTTTCAATCGGATAAGTTCACCCTGCTCCGACGTATGCTATCTTAAACTTTTTTTGAGGTCAGGTCACTTGCCCTGCACTCGTGACCTGACCTGAGATGACCTAACCTTAAAATTTTCACAGAAGTAGTAAAAATGATGAGGGAAAAGGTATGTCAAGTACGGCGGCGCGTAGCGCCGCCGTTTTACTGCTATCTCCGAAAAACCCGAGGGGGGCGAGTACCCGCCCCCGTCAATGCGCGTGTTAAAATCAGGTACCTTTATATTAGTGATGGGTGAGAGATTATACATGAATGACTTGTATTACAAATATCATGACCAGTCCATGTAAGTAATGACCGTACGCTCGATAGTGTGTAATGCTGGGCGTGGAAACATGCTGCGTACTCTCTTTTGGATTTAGCTCTTCTACGGTAAGTCTAAATCGGAAAGGCTGTAGCGTCCGCAGACGGGTTCCGGTCCAGCCTCCCCTTCCGCCCGTGTAGCCGTCTCGCGGTGTCGCGGCGTCCCCCGGTCTGCCTGTGAATGACACAGTAGGAGGCCCGACCCTCTGGTCAGATATGCGCCACCGCCCTGTACTGTTTGCTTTTAGCCAGGGCCACTGGGGGTCGACCGCTGCCGGGTCTGCCGGAGTGTTGGCTGTTCAATTTGAATCCTTGACGAGTTCGCGCTGTTCTTTTTGGCATTTGCGAGAATAATTCTGGTCTTTTCCAAACGATCTGCGTGGCGTCATCGCTCAACGCATCGTCATCGAGTTAGTTTCCGCTCAAGCCTTCTCCACAGGGGTGGAGATCTCTTTTTCAAACCAGGGGGGGTCCCGGTCTGGTCGGGCCTGCAGGTTTGGATGTTTTTAGTAAGAAAATGAAGACACTAAAATTCGGGTCATGCCTATAAATACCGTATAAAACCGTAGGATCGTAGGATTTGTACACGAGCCGCATCATAACTTCCTCGGTAGGTAAAACCGACATGCACATTTCAACACACTTCGAGCTTTTAATCAGATTTTTCGGAAACTCAAAATGAGATACGGATCTAAGCCTCTGCCGTTGACTCGGACTTTGAAAGAATAGCGATTATAACGTACCGTGCGTTTTTTAAACTAGTCCTCAACGAAAACGTGTTAGCACTTAGCAGCAGACAACATTAGCGTGTGAAATCAAAATACATTTCAATGCTCAAGCCTAGCGTAATCCCCTTCTGAGAAGTCTTACGACCCCAGCAGTGGATGAATCATTATAGCCCTAAACGATTATTACGATGTAAATATTTTGATGACATGATGACCGAAAATTCTGAGGCATGCTACAGTATGGCGATAACTAGGTCCAGTATGCTGTTTCTGTAAAATTGGCTTAGTTTCTGACTCTTTCTCCCCCTCTCTCTCTCTCTCTCACCTGATGGTTTTGCCCTCTAAAATTCCATGACAAAAAATACATCATACATCAAAGGAAATTTTAGAAAACAAGAAATTATGCCACGGAAATTCGTTCCTTGAATGTGTGAGAAATTTAATAGTTTTTCATTAAACCACCTTCTTGATACTTTTCGTGTATAGAATCATGGGTCCCGCCGCTGGGGCTACGGGGAGACGCGTCCCCCACTTTTGAGAGTGGGAGAGGGCGGAGTATGTTTTGTCCCCCCTCCCCGCCCACCACGTTTCACGCATTGTTCCATCACGTTGTCCCGAGTGCTGAAACCAAAGCGAATAACAAAGAGCAAGCCTCCTACAAACACCAATTACAACCACAATTTCTTTCCGATACATGACTGTGGTCCAGATGCACAATTTGGTCTCTCAGGAGCCCTTGACTGGTTCAGGGATCCCGAGATCAAGTCAGAAACCTTCTGCACAATATATTCTCAGTGGGCCCCAGGCCAGCTAAATGGACCCAGCACCAACCTAGGGTGCCAGATGAGCTAAGGGCTCTAAAAGCTCAGGGGCCCCATTTCAACACAATGTGCCCAGACAAACTAATTGGATCCCTACTAGTTAAACAGGCCCAATGCCACCTCAATGGACACCAATCTAGCTAAGGGCCCTAAGACCAAGTCAGGAACCTCTCACATAATTCTTCTAAGGGGCCCTAGGCTAGCTCAGGACTTCCTTTGAAATTTTACCTCAGGGGCCCCTTTTAGCTCAGGGGGCCCCAAACCAGCTTGAGCCCTAATATCACTCCAGTAAGCTCCTGTGCAATACCCTCCCAAGGACCCAGAATAACCCAAAGGCCTTTTGCGTAACCCTCTTTCAAGAGGTCCAATGTCAATTCAGGAGGCCCAGGCCAATACACTCAACTCAGGAGGCCCATACAAATTAAGAGGGCCAGATCAGCTGGGTGCCTCGACGAACTCACGAAGCCCAAGATGAGCACAATGAGGTCGCAAACAAGTCACAGAGGCCCATTTGTTAAACAGACCCGATACCAACCCAGGGGCACTTGTAAGCTCAAGGAACACTACACCAGCTAGGGGCCATAAAACCGAGTCAAAAACCTCTTATGTAGCTCCTCTCAGGGGCCCTTACCAGCTAATTGTGACACCAAACCAAGTCACACCCCAAGACAAAGTCAGTAAGCTCCTGTACAATACTCTCTTAGACTATCAGATGCGCCCAGGGACCCCTTGCAAAACTCCCTCTCGCATGATCAAAACCAAACTCAGGGGACCCAATATTAGCCGAGAGGGACCATTCCAGTTAAGAGGTTTCAGACCAGATAAGGGGCCAGACGATAATAATAATAATTAAGACGGTATAATAATTTTACGCGTTGATCATGTAGGAAATTTTTATGTAGCTAATTAAATGTGTAGACCTTCTGTTTTGACTATAGAAGTCTAAGCAGTAGAACAAATTTATTTCAAACTCAGCCTGTAGATAGTGGTTGCAGTAGAAGAAAAGTAGAGTAGAAGATCGAAGGGGCATTCCAGGACAAAACGACCAAAAATATTTCAATTTGACACCACCATGTCTAGAAAAAATCTGAAACTTTGTCTCCGGGTTAGTTTTGGGCCAGAAACACGCCTGTGAGAATCTTAGCCCCCTCCGACCAACGGTGACCGAGTTATAGCCCGAGGCATTTTCGGGATGTCACGTTGTAGACTCATGTTTGATGCTTCATAACTCAACAACGCATCACCTGATTAACAAGTTTTGTATATCATTGAACTCATCTTGAATAATAGTTTATTTTGAAAAAAGAAAATTTTAAAATTTGAAAATTTTTGACTTTTAATTTGTTTGACCTTTTCCTTTTTGACCTAGCTTGACCTTTTCCCAGTTGAAATTCCCCATTTAGACACCTCAAAAATGTTTCTTCATAAAATATCTTTCGATAGCAAAAATAAAAAAATGCGTTCTTGCTATAAGTTCCGAATATTTAGCACCTAAGGTAGGTATGTACACGGTTTTTGACCATTGCGGTAGTACAGCCTTATGTTTAACGCCGCAAATATAGCGATTGCTTTTGTAATCGGTCGCTGGAAATCATACTCCATTGTCTTTACGAAATTTTAATCGTACAAGTATCCGAATTTATGACAATTAACAAGCGCCCACCCGAGGGGGTGGGCAACCGGCCTCCTCAGGTCTCTACAGGTAGTAAAAAAATACCTTCGCGCAGCGCCACCGTACTCCATCTACCTCTAACACAACATTTTGCAACTTCTGGAAAAATAATTTAGGTCAACTGGGAGGTGGTAGGTACCGTAAATGCTGAAGGCCAGCAGGCAACTGAGTGGTGAGGGGGTGACCTCAGGTAGACGGTCGTCGTTATGCCGTGTGGGACTTTCAACTTTGTTTCCTTGATTAACACTTTATCGTGGGAGTTGCTCGTTTGGGTGGTGGGGTCAGGGTCTCCGTAAAAAGTCCCTTGATGACTCTAGTGAGACACCTACTCCTAAAACCGCCTCCTTGCCGCCCCGGTAGCTCAGTTGGTAGAGCGTTGGGCTCCGGCCCGCGGCTCAGAAGCATGCAGTGGCAGTGCATGTCCAGGCTTGGGATCGGTTCCGCTGAGACGCTCCGGCGCTCAATAGCTTACCCGACGTACAGGTCGGCTGGCAACTGACTGGTGAGAGGGTGACCTGAGCGGGGCGGCCGTCCCTGTGCTGTGTGGGACGTTAAACGTTGGCTTCTAAAATCAACCCTTCATTGTGGGAGTTGCTCGTTCGGATGGTGGGGTCGGGGTCTCCGTGACAAGTCCATTGATGACTTTAGTGAGACACCGACTCCAACAATCGAACTGAGAACAACTTGTACAAAATGTATAAAAAACTGAACTGGCAACAACTTGCGCAATCTTTATAAACAGAAAAACTGCAGCCATTAAAAGTGATAAAAAGGGATTCCTTGTTTCGAGGGAGACGAGGGCAAATGAACTTATTAATAATGAACCTTTCAGCCTTAAACGAAAATTTACAAAGATGTCGCGACCTTATCAATAATTGAAACAGGTATAACTTATCCTATGAGCACCACTAACTCACACAATCACATCGTTCCCGGAGATGGAAAATAGTATCGATGCAAGCTGATCCAGTGCAGCACAGCATATGTTTGAGAGGATTCATGCAATGTAAACAAACGTGTCTGAAAGGCTTTCATTCCCAAAAAGTAATTTGAATCTGCTCATATATTCGACAAAATGCCCTGAAATTGTAACGCATTCGACTTGGTCGCTTGAACAGGTTGCCTTATGATATTTTTACAAGGTGATCATTTCATAGCTGACACGGATCCGAGAATCCCAGATAAATAATGACACAGTGCACTGGGAGTGATGCCGCTAAATAGCCAGTTTTAATCACTACCGAATATGTTACATACAATCGTTTGGTCGTGTCACCTTTGAGGTTGCTCAATGTCACAGTATTTCTTACGGGAACTAAGTGGAAACCTAAATTTTGTGGCATAATAGGTGACAGAGGAGAGCCGTAGAAAGAAAAGTTCAGCACCATTGGAACACTCTTGTTGAGCCCAAACGGATTATGTATCTTATAATATTGCCTAGTCAAATGTCAAAATTAACCTGCTTTGACCTAGAGCCAGGCTTAGGTCTGTATGGTAAAAAGAATATTAATCAAACTGCAGTGGCAAGTCAGACACGACAATGTGAAAATAAAACCTCCATCGCAATTCTCGACAATTCTCAATTCTCGCAAGTTATCAAAATTTACCAATCGCCCCATGCATTTCTAATGGAAAGATCATGGCCTTTGCCCTGCTCCCGGTTATCGATATAGAAATCCTGCTACGAAAAATTATCTTGCTAAGCGATCTTACTATGTAATGCGATTCTAACCACGATAGGCTAAATTTGACATGATTTATGCACCTCCCAAAGTTTTTTTTGAGGTCAGGTCTCTTGACCTGGGTTGGCGGTCTGACCTGGTATGACCCAGACCTAAAATTTTGCCAGAAGCTGCAAAAATTTCGAGTTAGAGGTACATGAAGTACGGTGGCGCTGCGCGAAGGTGTTTTTTTACTACCTGTGGAAACCTGAAGAGGCCGGTTGCCCACCCCCCCTGTGTGGGTGCGTGTTAATTCTCATTTATTTTGACACTTGCACAATGAAAATTTCGTAAAGACAATGCCATATGATTACAAGCAACCAATTACAAAAGCAATCGCTTTGTTTGCGGCGTTAAACATAAGACTGTACTACCGCGGTGGTCGAAAACCGTCTGCGTACCTACCTTAGGTGCTAAAAATTTGGAACTTATAGCAAGAACGCATTTTTTATTTTTTCTATCGAAAGATATTTTGAGGACAATTTTTTGAGCTGTCTAAAAGGGCAATTTCAACTGCAAAAAGGTCAAGCGAGGTCAAAAAGAAAAGGTCAAACAAATTAAAAGTCAAAATTTTTCAAATTTTCAAATTTTCTTTTTTCAAAATAAACTATAATTCAAGACGAGTTCAATGATATACAAAACTTGTTAATCAGGTGATGCGTTTTTGAGTTATGAAGCATCAAAGATGAGTCTACAACGTGACCTCCCGAAAGTGCCTCGGGCTATAACTCGGTCACCGTTGGTCGGAGGGGGCTGAGATTCTCACAGGCGTGTTTCTGGCCCAAAACTACCCCGGAGACAAAGTTTCAGATTTTTTCTAGACATGGTGGTGTCAAGCCTTGGTCGATCTGTCCTGGAATGCCCCCGAAGCCAGTAGAAGAAATGTCGCGTAGAAGAAATGTCATTTAGAAGTTCCGGCAGTGGAAGATTCGTCATTTAGAAGTATTGACAGAAGTATTTGCAGTACACGCACTGTCACGTGGAAGTTGTGGCTTTTGAAGTAATAGCAGTCATAGGCGGACCCAGAATTTCCGATCGGGGGCGGGGGCACCTTCCCGGGGGCGCCATCTGGTCCGGGGGACGCCACTTTTGACCCGAAAAACGTATCAGATGGTCACAAAATCTCATCGGTGGGTGCCGATTTTTGCATCATGGGGGAGGGTGGGAAGCGAAATTTCAGGGGGCGCCATTGACTTTTCAGGGGGCGCCGTGACCATTTCAGGGGGTGCCGAGGGTCGATCGGGGGCACGTGCCCCTACCCCCTTACCCCTTGGTTCCGCCTATGATAGCAGTAGAAGAAAGTTATGTAACACTGAGGCTGTAGAAGTGGTTTCAGTAGAAGGAAGGACGCATAGAAGATTTTTCAGTAGAATAAATATCGCGTAGAAGAAATGTCCTGTAGAAGTTGCGGCAGTGGAAGATATGTCCTCTAGAAGTTTTGACTTTAGAAGTATTTGCTATAGAAGAACTGTCGCGTAGAAGTACTCGGAATAGTGGAAGTGTCTGGTAGGAGTGTTGTCCTGTAGAAGAAATTCCAGTAGAAGAAAAGACGTAGCAGAAGTGACTGTAGCAGAGTTTATCGTAGAAGATATGACGTGGATTCCACCTTTATATTCGGCGATGTATGTACTACATCCGTATCTGACGTGACTGAAAGCTCAACACGTGATGCAGGTACTAGTTAGCCCAATAACAAGGCCTACGAAGAACTGACCTTGCTTGTGAACATGGTCTAGTGCGATTTACGCTTGCCCGAGTTATTACCCCAAATTTTATTTTGTGTAATTTAAACACACGTTAGATACCAAGCTGAATGTCATGTCGATTCCAGAGCCGCCTAGCTGATAAACCATGAATTGAGGGCAGTCCACATGGTCACAGCAGGCATCGCAATGAATTATCACTATTATAACAGAGTAGTCGATGCGGCCCCGACGATTTTTCTGCTGGCAGGACCTTTCAGTCTTGTATTTTCCTTGGAATTAATTAATGAAGAATGTATTCAGTCCTACTCCTACACTGCGGGTCAACGAGCTGCTCGCCGTGTCCGCTTGGAACCCGTTGTAGTGGTGGTACAAGTCGGCCTTTTGTACCCTCGGGATCCACTACGTCGTTGATGATTTTGTAGGGTATTGCGAGCATCAGGCTTCTCCGTTCCTTAAGTGACGGCCACTTGAGTTCATTCAGCGTTGCCGTAACGCCGGCAGATGGAGGGTGTTCCCGCGTGAGGAACGCGCCGCTCCTCGTTGAACCGTCTCGATCAGCTGAATGTGTTTTTTATAGAGATCCCGCTCTGAGCAGGCATAGTGAACAATAGGGTCTTCTTTTACAGGTATTTCCTTTTATTTTCCTGCTGTGAACCACATGCTCTGCATGTATTTACCTATCGTACTCAGGCTGTTTTCACAATCGGTAGCTTGTCGCTTTCGTGCATAAAATTTCGTTTCTGCAAAAATGTCCCTTTTTCTTCCTAGGGTTGATGTCAGTTCCGCCAACTGCAAGATTTATACAAGCTTTTGCAAAGTATTAGGTATATTACGGACAAGTTTTAAATGTTCTTGTTTTTATTCCTGTAGGTCCTGATTCTACTCCTGTAAGTCCTAATACGCTAATTTGTAATTCAAAGTTATTGACATGGATTATACTCTTAAAATTTGGATAAAGAGGCAGAGTGCCTCCAGCTTTCTCACTGAAAAAAATGTTTAGGCATAGTTTATTATAATGCAGGATCATATTGCATATTGTCTGTGCATGGGCGAAATCGACTAACGGAACTTTTGGTTATCGTGGACAATGATGTTCTAAGATATTACGTTTGTATTTTTATGGTTATTTTCCTAAGAGTTGCGGAAAGCACAGAGAGTCAACTAATGTTTTTTTGCGTCAGACATGAATGTGCCGCTGATTGCGAATGGTTTAATTATGTGTTGATTTGTTATACCTACCATCATTGTGTGCCGGATATAGGATGCGGGAACTGAATATTTTATTAGTGAAAGTATGTCGCAATAATGCAAAGAAACAGGCGTGTATCCGAATTGTTCCGAATTGTTCCGACCAGTTTCAGTCCGCTGTTGTTTCGCCGACGCTGGGTAATGTTTATCTTCCTGTAGCATGTAGTGCACTAACCCGAGACTGGTTCTCCGGCAGGCTTCCACAGCATGGGCCTGAAGCAGAGCAAAACCTTCCGGCTGTCGGCTGGGTCGCCGAAGAAGGGTGCCGTGGCAGAGGTGGAGGTGGTGGAGCCCGCCGTCCCGGCCAAGGATGTGGCGCCCTCTGCTGGTGACGCTCCCGCCGTCAATGGCGACGCAGGCTCCACCAATGGCGGCGTCTCGGCAAAACCAGCACAACAGGTAGGCCCAAACCCACACATGTGTAATCTCACGCAGCACTTAAGGACAACTCCGTGTAGCTAAATATGTGCTTACTAGACTGCAGGCTTCGGCTCATTACCAGTGCACAATTTATCACCTGATCACCTACGAAATGTATTTTTAAAGGAAATGTGGCCGGTCGAATCCGAATTTAGTGTAATTACGCGTACTTTTAGTAAAAAATAAGAAACCACCATGATTTCTATGCAAAATGTACAATAACCCAATATTGGTTTTTAAAAATACTCCCTAGAAAAGAAATAAATCTCAGACTTGGAATGACAGACTGGCAACCATTACCATACTGAAACGCTTCAAGGGCTTCGATTGGCTGATGCCATCGGACGTCAGCATATGTCGTCACACCAGTAGCTCACAACAATGCCGCCGGCAACGGGGGAGGGGGTGGTGTCAGGTAGGTTTTAGCTTTTCTACGGAAATATCGAGTTCCAAGTCAAATGAAATATGGAGTACCGGGTTTCCAACGTGCTTACAACTTGGCTATCTCAGTTAAAATCACGTTGTGAAGGTGCCACATTCCTTTAACTCGTAGTTTCAGATCGAATACCCAAAAGACTTAACAGTCTCATGTTTCAGAAATTATCTTGTCATGGAAGAGCTGAGACAGCTTTTTGTGTTTATAATGTTTAAAATGTTGGGCACGACAGACTTGTTGGTTATGTAATCAAAAACTACCGGCAAAATACGTGTGATTTAGGATGAATCAGGACCAAGTGATACCTTCCTATCCAGAAAACCAAAACTTTTGGCCTTACATGTACGGAGGCCATTGCGGGGGACTGAACGTAAGCTGCATATAGGTATTTGTGAATTCAGCACATTGTGCCGTTAATTGAACGGTTTGCTGGTCAGCGTGACGTCTGTTAATGCGTTTATTGATGCGTGCGCCGTGCGCAGGATGGGGAGGATGTGCGGAATAAGGAGCAGTCGGAGAATAACGCCGAGAAAGATGAGCCCAAAAAGGAGAAGAAGGTGAAGAAGAAGATGAGTTTGCGTAGTTTCAGCTTTCTGCGCCGGGAGAAGAAGAACAAGGACGCTAATAAGCAGGCGAAGAAGACCGACGAGGTGAGTACTGAATAGGGGGCGGGATGCTCGTCTCACGCATGCCTGAGTGACATTTCATCTTTGTTGCCTTGATAGCGTTTCTCCAAAGCAAGTACAAGCTCTATGACGCTGGGTTATTCCAGAGTTTCATGCTGCATATGTAGCCTATGCTGCGATATGCCCCTGACTTCTACCCAGCCGGCCTTTACTCTTGGATAGGCAGCTTAGGGCTGAGTTGTAGGAATGCCATTTCTCACAGATTTTGTCCGGAGTTTGCGTTTGCTAAAAAATTCCCTCTGAGACTTTTTCTCCCAATAAGAGTTGGTCTAATCATGCATTATTTTCCAATCTTATTTACGCTCATTTACAATTTTCCCAGTTTGGAGCCAGAGTTGTCAGTTTCACCTACTTGTTAGTTTCAGTCAGTTTTACCTGCACAAATAGTTTCGCCTACTTGGTGGTTTACATTGGCATCGCCATGGATTTGTCACTGGGGGTGTGGGTACGCTGACCAGACGATAACCGATGGAGAGGGGGGGGTTAAGCACGAGCTTTATGCCTATCTCTTAGCTCGTTAGTGAGGCAGCAAACCAGCATTAGCATTGGGAATACTTGCATCGGTCCACTTGGGCAAAAGGGAAAAATGCAAAAAGGTATGGTGAGCCATTCCAGTTTTGGGTGAGAGCCATTTCCTTTGCCGGAAACGGGACCCCCTCACCCCGCGCATGGTGATATGTAGCTGATGGCATGGTTTTGCCCACTAACCCGAAGACTGAAAAACTAGTGGCGCTACCTATCCCAACTCAGATCTAAGTCAGTTCACCCGCATCGCCATCTGTGAAGCATAGGGTTCTAAAGATGCCCTCGCTTATTGAACTCTGACTTCAACGGCACCTCAAAAACAGCACATCTATGTGCGATTCACGGGTTCAGCCAGAACTTTGGTATGGGGAGCACACCACCTTTGAGCGGTACCCCGGGAGAAATAGGGCATTATTTGACGTGACTAAAAAGGCTTGCTATATCTTTATTGATATAAACTTTTGGGCACCTTTGGTCCTAGAAAAATACAAATCATTCACTGGTGGAGAAGGAAAACTCGGCTAAAATAGGAAAATAGGAAAAAAATCAGCGGGATATCGTGTTAGCATCCAGAAAAAAACTGTTTGGAATATATTCAAGAACCAGGTCAGCCAACTCATGGAAGTAGTTATCATCGGAGAAATTGGCGCAGCCTGTGATGTTCACCACTCTGTGCAAGCTAAGACATATCGGAGTCGAAAATTGCATTGGTTATGCACACTAGCTTTGTCCGTACAATTACCAATAATCATCTTTAGTGAACGAATGAGCTCCTGGTCGAACGCGGATTAAGTGCCGCGGCCCCTACAAGGGCCTCAGGAGGAGGAGTGGCGTCGTGACATTGGGAGAGTACAATTTTTTGCTGCCGGAATAATTTTGGAGATGGCTTTTTTAACGCCTCTATAAAGTTCTATATTTTCAACGATTGGTTCCGACTCAACGATTGGTTTAATCAGGGGTGCCTTGGCATCACGAGCCGTTTTAGTGATGGCTCATTCCTCGTTAGCTCCATTTTACGAGGGAAGTTGGTATTCTGCTCTTATTTCCCATCTATTCAAGACCAGCTCAGGGCCCTCCTGGTGTGGATCAGAGCCCTCCAGAGCAGCTGCCCCAATAGTGCCCCCCAGTGACTAGACTAGCTCAGTGTCCCCCCCTCCCAGGTGATGGGAGTTGGCCTTCTGTTCTTATTCTCTGTCTATTCAAGGCTTGCCAGGGGAATCCCTGATGTGGATCAGAGCCCCCAGAGCAGGTCATGCTTCCCCCCAGGGACTAGACCAGCTCAGTGGCCTCCAGAGATGGGGTCATCAGAGTAGCTCAATGGGCTCCAGCTGGGCTCATACGGCCTTGAAGGCACCAAATCAACTCACAGGACACGTGATCAGCTCAAGGGGCCAAGACCAGCTCAGGGGCACCAGGTGAGCTCAAGGGGCACCAGACGGACTTTGGCCATGCTATTATTGACGACGATGAGGCATTAGCTGGACCAGGATTGGATGTCCATACACTTCCTGGGTGCTTTGAAACGCGAGAGAATACCTTAGCCGGCCAGAAAACTACTAAATTGTAAAGAAAATAGTTTTAATCGCTACTTGTGGTGTAGTTCAATCTAGGTTTAGCGGCGTAGGCACTAAATTTTTAGCAGCACAGCCCAAACTGGGTACACCGCCTAGCGATCAAAGGGGCACTCTGGAACCGATGGGAGGGGGGCATGTGGCCCCTGTGCCACCCTTGGCTGTTCCCCCGGTGCGATTTCTACACGCATTACTATTAAGAGTGGATTCCAAGTACAGAATTCCAAGTTATTCCAGTACAGCAGGGCATTGATCCTTGCTGGGCAAAACCTGAAAGGGCTGGGGACCAAAAATAAGAAATGGTCACACCAGTAGAATACAAAAATGATATTCTGAGAGCAAAAAACCGATGATTACCCATGAACTACCCATCCGAGTGAAATTAATGGCATGGAGAAGTGAAGGGCAAAGAGTTTGATTATGGGCACGGGCGGATCCAAGAGGGTCTGATCCGGCCAAGAAACCCCTCCCCCGCCCCATAGCTGTCAAACTTTGCCCACTTTTAGCCCATTACGGCCAGCTTTCTTACAAAAAGCGTCGTTTTCCCATTTTATCTGGGCTGCCCCTCCCCCGACGTTTTGTTAAGATCCTCTATTGATGCAGGCTGCATAAGTGCCTGTTTCCTGCGATGACTTTTTAAGGTGAGTAAAGTTTTGGTGTGATGCAACAGCTAATACCGCTTCAGAAATAGGAACGATGGATCAGCACCTAATTATACAGTGCAATTGCCCTGAGTCGGATCGGACGCGGACCCTGTAACGTTCCGTTCAGAAATGAACAACACCCTTAACTTCCTGATCTGTATGGCAACCCGCCTCGCTAAGTTGATTCTGTCCGCCCTGAGTAAATAACGGCATGTTTACGATTGCTTACGCTTAACGTCAGGTCGGTATTTCTCTTTGTTGTTCCTGAAGTTGTGGCCAATAAGTCGGTACTGTTCTTGGGATTATTGATAAGAATACTGTATTGTATTATTTACGAACACTTCCACACATACGGTGGCTTTTCAAGCGCCGTCGTAATGAACGTGAAGTGATGAAGACTATGAAAGGAGACGGTAAGGATTAGGATGGATGAGGTTAAAGGAAGGTGGGATACTACCTGGAGGGGTCGCTGCTGCCCAAGGCGCATGCGCTCGCTGCCTCCAGGCAGTTTAAGGATAACGAGGAGGATAAGGATAGGATTGCTGTTCCACACACGCACACATACATAAATTGATAACACAAAAATAAACTGAAGAAGATGAAGATGAAATCGGCGGTGTTCGGCATCGTATTCTTTTTGGTTTCGTAGACGTCACTGTCTGTTTCCAGTTCAGCATTTTATTTTCTTGAACTTCATATTCGTACTTGGCAAATTGATCCCACCGCACTTCGCTATGTCATCGATTTCCATGTTTCCTGTTCTATATTTCTGTCACTCACTCCTGGATTTTTAATGACTTGTATTAGTCCTGATATTTATTGAGTTGTGATTAGGCAATTCTTGCACTTGTCTTTTGAAGTATATGCAGTAAACATGCAGACATTGCAACTTCTTCTCATGTTCGTTATATATGTATTTGGTTTATTTGACAACCATCCAAATTAGGAGTAACTCGGACAAAGGATTGTCACGCGACTTGGAGGAAAAATCAAGTAGCTTCAGAAGAACTTGCCTGTTGTGAAAAAATTCAAGATTTCAAAATCTTCACAAAATGTCGAATCTGTTCTGTATTCATTTGTCACAAAGAATTGCTTGCACCATTCTGCGATTATTGCCATTTTATAGGAAATTGATCGATCTTTTGATTGCATATACTCACGACCAATAAAAGCTCAATGCTACTGAAAAAAACACCACTTCTTAGGAGCGTCAGAAACACGTCCAACCCCTTTAAAAGACAATAACTGTGTTACCATTGGTTACCATCCTTTGGCAAATGTTTAAAGAAATGACAGAAAATGAATGGGAACGAATTTTGTGGAAGGAAGTGCAATGGCGAACAAACAACTTTGCCGACTAAATCATGGTCAGCCTTTCTAAATTATGGCCCGAACTAACACTGAAAAGGTTACGTGTTTCATGAATTATTTAATTCTTTGAAACACAGGGTTATATTGACTAGTTTTTCGGTTTCACGCTAATTGATGGTCTTCAGATTTTGTGTTGTATAAAAACCTATGTCATGCACAATGCTTATTTTATTTATTTATTTATTAATGTATATCACCAATAGGCAGTGCCCACTGACAGGCGAAGTCTAGCAGTTAAAACACATGGTTATTTACAGTGAGCGAACATAAATAATGATACCAGTGAGAATACAAGCATAAGGACTAGTTGTAGGTACAAGCATTAAGACATTACACCCGAATGATGAAAATGTAGTCCGCTAACATGATTACCCGCTGGGCTGTACAGATGTTAATCATTTCTCAACAAGGTGACTTAAAGACATGATGCTGGCGAATTTAAAAAGTCAGCTTCTGGTCTCCTGGTGGTGAAGTTATTCACCCGGCGAACAACTCTTGTAAATATTCCTTTACTCACGGTTTCAACGCGAGCGAACTTTTCATAAAACAACGTTCTTTGCCGAGTGGTGCGATTTGGAACTCTTGAAGGAAAACATGCGAGTAAAAACGAAGTCAATTCGACCATTGTACAGATTTTTTTAGGAACATGATGTGTTGGTTTTTCTGCACCTTGCATTTATTTGGTTCCGTGGGGCACCATCTTGTAGGCTCTGCAGTGAATTACAGAGTAAAAAGTATAGCCACATCTAATATTCACCTGTGGGGATACAGCGCTGCAGTAGTTGCTAGAAGCATGAACTGCACCCTTGCTGGAAATCTTGAATCAAGACGGTCTCAAATTAAACTTTAAGCCCAGGTTTCAAGAATTGCGGACCCATGTTTTTTTCGGTTAACTAGGAGATAAAGTGACCATGCTCGAATTTTTTGTTCAGCAGATATTGATTTTGCTGACTTTGACACTCAAATTTAAGACCTGCAAATCATCATGACCTTAGTATGGTTGAATTTGTGATATATTTTGCTACTTCCGGTGTTTTAATTTTGCCTTTAAGGCGGCGCAAAAAAATTGAATGAAAATTCGGAGGTGGTGCTGGGTCGTCGCAGGCCCTTTACATGAGTTGGTGGCAGTTGGTTGGATCCTGGACTCTGATACAACATATGTACTTGCCGCAGAAGATCGTGCAAGATCTTTCAAATCCCTCTTGCGCCAGCTCACCTTATTCCAGGCATCTCTGACGACGTTATACTAGTGGAAGCACAAGGTGATGCAATACCCCTCAGGCTCTTAAAGAGGCGAAACACAGATACGCGAGGGAAAGGCGTCTTTTAAGGGTTTTCCCGGCGTCTGTTCATACTAGAAGATACATGCAAATGGTTATTTTTCCGACCACAGAGCGGAATGGCTCGGAATTGCAGATATTGCCGCGGACTATAGTGGCCCTTGGGGCATCTCTCGGAAAAGAACGGCTCCTCCGCGTGATGGCTGTTAAATAAGATAAGTTCAACATACGGAAACGATAGCGGGAGTGCGGTTTTACTTGCACCTGTGGTAGTGTTGTGCAGACCCCGCCAGTCTGCGGTGAAATGAAAAGGCACGAGCTCTCGCGCCGTGACTATCTTGGCTTTGCCATGGAGTTACATTTCCTGGTATGATAAAAATATATGAGCCTCTTTATACGACATTTGCGTCCTGAGAGTCGGCTTAAGAAACGGAAAGAATTAAACCGCGACTGCTTGACATAAAAAGCCAAAGGAACTGGTGTTTCTCCTCCTTTGTCATATTTAAGCTAAAGTCTCAAGAGGGATTAAGCTCTGAGAGTAACGAGTGAGATGAACTGTTCTCAGTTTCTTGGTAATCTCTAAGTTTGTGACCAGTAGTTACATGGAGAGCATGGTTTGTCTATGATGAATAATTAAATTACTATAATATCACGGTTTCTTAGAAGGAACCCGCATGCTTGCACAATCATTTTTTTGTTGTGGAAGATTCTTTCTGGATGTTTATCAGGAAACCACTGGAGGAGGCAATGAATACCCCCTCCCCAACGTTCCGATTTTCTCGTGGATGTGTTTATTAGTAGAGGCACCTATGTACAGTGCCTGGAGTTTTGTGCAGTCAATAAGAACGCCAGATGAACCGGTATATATGACAAGGAGCTGACCAATACGCCCCAGGTGTACCCAGACGCAGTTTGAAGCGGCCTTCCTACCACATTCCTAGCTCGGTCGCCAACGCTGAATTACTCATGCAAGAAAAATGCAAGACCAGCACTGGAAAAGGCGCGCGCCATTGCCGGGCGTCGCTGGCGTGCGCGCCGCATGGATTCGCGTAGATAGCCGGCTTTGCACCTTGGTCTAGCCGTGTGGGCGACTTGGGACTGGTTGCCTTCAGAGAGGGGCGCCGAACTGGTCGGTCAGGGGCCAGGTCGTCCGTATTACGCCGCAGAGTCCACGGCTGGAAAAGTCGGCGGTCGAAATGAGTGGAACTAACGTGCACATCACAGGTAAACACCTGTAAACATGATCGCACCCGACCAATAGGAATGTTGTAAACATTTTGAAGTGACCTGATATACTGGTAACACTATTTGTCAGGAAACCTAGGCGGATTCAGTGGGGCAAAGGGGGTAGGTGCCCCCCCCCCCCCCTGGTCGACCCTCAGTGCCACCTGAAATGGGCATGGTGCCCCCCCTGAAATGTCGGTTCCTCCCCCTAGGATGCGAAAATCACCGCCCACCGATGGACTTGGCGCCCATCCGATAGGTTTTTCCGGCCAAGTGGCGCCCCCTAGTCCGGATGTCCCCTCCCCCTCCCGGAAAGGTGCCTCCCCGCCAGATTGGCAATCCTGGATCAGCCTATCTCAGGCAGATGGTAAATTGAGGCAGGATTTACATAACTCATGCCTGCGGTGCCTGTGGCATGCTAAACTGCTACGTGATGTAAAAATATAACTTGGTATAAAAATACAAATCTAAAGCAGGTGGTGAACCATATGGACAGATGAGAGATAGAGTCAATAGCAGCAAACGCACTGTTTGATTATCTGCCCGGTGCTCTGCGGCATAGACATTAGGTTATTTGGGCGATATCCTCACTGAGAACGTGGCAAGTTCAGTGGACCGATAGACGCACGACAGTAGCGGGGTTAAACTCATTTTCGTGCAGGGTAGTTTCGGCGTGGCTAAGGTTTCGGTTTGTGTTGGGCGTTCGTGAGTGGCGCATTGCTAGGGCGTCCGGCGCGGCCGGCGGCGCTGCCACAGCCACGTCCGGCGCGGTAGCCGTGGCAGCTCTTCGTCGAGTCGGTGGCCTTGGCGCCAGACACCCTCCCTCTTGTGCCTCCTCACAAACGACGGCAGCCGCTGAGGGTGAGGGTAAATAAACGGCCGCGCGAGCTTCGGGCGGGCTGAAGCTCTCACTGCCCGAGCTGAATGCTGAGTAGAGCTCCGGTTGAGAGGTGGATTTGTGTAAAGGTTTTTACTGGTTTGTTTACCCCGCTGTCTATTTGGTAAATGAGAATGCCTAACTAAATTATGAATCAGCGATGGGGAGGTCATTTCGCCGGAAAATTTTGTAACATGCGTTTTTGAAAAGAGGATATTTATAGAACGGAAAGGATACATAGCTGTTGTTCAGAATTGAGCAGGGATGTGAGGAGGAGGTATTGTGTAATTGTTTTTTTTTAGAGGCCTGTTTTGTAATAATTGCGAAGAATAGTTTCAAATATAATATTGAACCTGCGATTTCGTTCCCAGGGTGGTTGATGCACATAGTTCACGTGTTTGAAATTGGCGGCACTTGTTTGCGGCCTCTTCGAAATTACCAGCGATACCGTGCATGGAACAGAGAGGACTGGTGCCGGAGCTTTGAACTCTTTATCAGTGAACAGCAAGATTCTGCCCAAAGCAGGAACTGTGTTTAATAGCACGGACACTGCTCAGGAGCAGGAGCTCTGTCCAGGAGCAGGAGTTCCGTTCATGAGGGGGGGGGCTATTTCAGCAGCAAGCACGTTTGTCTGCAATGCTCAATCGGTACCTCACGTTGAGAGCAGCTGGGTCAACTTTGAAAATGGGGCGCATTTTAAGAACTGTTTAATATGCCTGGCCGGCTCACATTCAGGAAGGCTAAGCATTTTGAAACATATAATTAAAAAGCTGCGACAGCTTGGTGGCTGCCGTCCTTGCTACCCCCAGTTTGCAGTTGTCTGCACGTGCCGAGAATTCCTGAGCTCCCTGGAGCGTTCTGGACGGTGTTTCATCAGGCCCGACTGGAACTGCGTCACATGGGGGCCACGTGTTCTCGGAAGCATTCCCTTCTCGCGAGCGCGGCTGCGGGACCGAGAGCGATGAGTGGAATTGTGGAGCAGACATCAGACATCGCTATGTGAAAGACTCACGATCCACGGAGTCTTCCTGGCGTGCACAGCTGACGGCTTGTTAACCCCTGCCCCAAGGGTTCTCTGATTCACCTTCGTCCCAGCTTGGGGTTCTCAACCCCCTCTCGATTTTGGATCCTATGGGAGGTATGGATAAAAGAGCGAGAGCGGTGGTAGTTTGCCCGTGAGAAATAATGAGACTATTACATTTCTGTGTAGGGTCCCTTTTTGGCTCGAATCAATTTGAATGCCATGGCAGGCGAGTGACAGATTTTTAGTTCCAGCACCTGACTGGGTGGAATTAAAGCCAATGTTAAGGCGCCATTTTCATTCCTTTCGTGACTCTGAATCAGGTCGTATGTAATGTGACCACACTAGGTCAAAGGTTAGATATAAACTGACCTAAGGTCGGGTCACTGTCACCGTCTGACCTTAAATGGTCATTATGCAAATAAATCGGCTGACAATGACAATGCAACAGAATAACCGTAGCATAAACCACTGTAACCATTCCTTATGAAGGTATTCATATAAGTCTGAAACCCTGCTTATGTGGTCCCAGATGGCTTCTTAAATGTAACAGCTCGAAGCATGTAGCTTAACCTTGGAAGGTGCCAGAAGCCGATGATGAATCTTAAGATACCACGATTTTGAGATGTTGAGAGTTGTGTGCATTGAGAGGTCACATATATATATATATATATATATATATATATATATATATATATATAATAATATATATATATATATATATATATATAAACCTATATGTGAAGACAAATATTCATTTTTTGTTATCGTGTTGCTCCAGTCAAGAGATCATGGTGCATACCTGACCTTGGTCATCAATATCAAAACAACCCTTTCAACTTTTTGACCTCGATCGGCCCAAAGTTTGAAACTGATCGGTTGGCAGATGCTCCTTCGGCGCTACTTCAAACTTGTGATTTTGGGTTTTGAGGCTGGGTCACTTGACCTTGAATAGCTCCTTGACATGACATGACCTGACTTAAAAAATTTGGTCAGATGCATAGAATTGATCAGGGATAAGGTGCTGTAAGTTCCGTTGTTCTGCGTCTCTTCGCTTCTGCGTTATCTGGGGAAAACCGGGAGGGAGCAAATTCCCCCTGGGGCGCTTGTTAATGCAGATTTCAACATCACCTAATCTTGTTTTTATGTTTAGGCTAGGTATGTATTTTGAGTTTAAAACCTTACCACGGTGCAAGCCTTATTATTTTTATTAGAAGTAACGTTGTTTTAAAAGCTCTATAAACTGTCACCAAGATACCTATTGCGAACAATTTTTTTATGAACCAGGGCGTGGCGTATTAGTGGCTGTGGAATCTTGCATTGGAACTCTGAAGAAGGACGGACATGATAATAATCCGCATGTCTTTAGTGGGGTGCGGCATGTGGTTTTGCTGCTCTTTCCATGTCAATTAGACGAGCTCAAATCTTGGCAGCTCTGTTATTTGAATAAGTTCTAATCTGACCCTTAAAATTCCTCTTATCTTGATTAAAATATGCTCACTTAACAGATCACAGGGGCTTGTTAAACCCTAAACCCCCTGCAACTGCACGTTTTCACGTTGTCCGACATTTTCCACCACCAAAGCGTTGACATTCTCACCGCATGTGTCATCGGTGTTCTTTCTATCTACTGTTCATCTCGTGTGGAGCAGGGTGGGGCACATGTTGAGCCTTCTCTGGATTGCTAAGGATAAGCTATCGAGGCTGTACGGGCTGGAATGCCGGCAGGCGGTGTGGAGGGAGCCAGATCTAGCCAATGTACCGTAGCAAGGGGCGACGCCGGGGTGCCTCTGTAGTGAGGTAATGAAGCCATCAGTATTGAACGCATCAGTCCTGCCCCAGATTATACGGCTGCTTCTGTACGTCCAGTGTTTGCGTTAGATCCATGAAAGCGAGCTATAGGATAGAATAGCCAGAGAAGCCAAGTTGGGTAATTATGTCGCTCTAATATCTGCAATACACCCCTTCCTACACAGCTGGACTCAGGTGCATGCTTCTGGTTCCATGAACCCAGGAGTATGGCTTGTCTTGGGCTGGAGGGGCTCAGTTTGGAGTTGTGCCCCGCAGTGCCGTTATATTTACCAATTGCTATCATGTGCGGATCACGCTGCAGCTAACTTGCAGAGTCAAACCGGCTTAGTCCGGATTCCTTTAATAATGATTTGTTTCTCTTAGAGGCGGTGTCAACATGTGGCCGTGCCCTTAGTGATAATGTCCATGGCGTCTCGTAAAACTGCTGAGCACAAATAGATTGATTGATGAGTTAAAGTGCGTGACGTTGTCATTATCCAGAAATCATGATGAAGTGTGGGAGATAATTAATGGAATATTTGCTCCCCACTGACCCGAAACTATATTATATATTTGTTATCAGCGTAGTCATCCGGGGCTGAGTATTGATATACCTCTATGCCCGCTCTAAAAGATACATTTTTATACATTTTGTTGAAGGAGGCAGCCACACTGTGCGTCTTTTATCCCTTTACTGGTGTATTTCCAAGCCAATGATATATATGGAGCTCAAGATAGGACGAATACCGAACGGGTTTCACTTGCGAATTGTTTTTCGGCCCCTTTTCAGACAGTGGACTTTGACTTGCCAGTCAAAAATTAAAAAAAACCTACCATTTAAAACACATTTTGTTCGTAACTTGTGTCTGCTCGTTCAGTAGCTTTCATAGCTTTCGGAAAAAGAAAATGTCAAACAAGAAAACAATGGGCCGGAACGGGTCGTTTCTTCTCCCCCAGATCCTCACCGTGCATAGAAATGGTCTCTCAGGCCTAAGCTCATCTTGTCGTCGTATTTGCTGGTAACTGTAAATCTTGCGTTAGGATTATGGAACATTTGGCTGTGAAACGATACGGTCTGTGTATGTTTGAATGTCTGTATGGTAGATCTCAATTGTTCGAAGTAGGTATGTTGTATTCACAGTGACTCAGAACATAATTCTTCCCGCATTTATATGCCGTAAACCAAACGTATCCGGACCGTGGTTCCAAAATAAAGGACCTAGGAAGATTTATTGATCCGGTATTGAATCTTCCCTCCCATACCGCTGAACTCGTTTTAGAACTAACAGCAAAACAGATGTAATATTTCGGTATTTCCAAAAATTTTACCCGGGGCGGCAATTTCACCCCAAAACACTGCATCTCCTTTGCAAAGGTGCGTTCAATAATGGAATATATCCCATATTCTATTTATCGCTGTCATATATGACAGCGAGGCTTTTATTGGCGCTGTCAAAACTCCCACACCGAGCTGTATGAGTGCAACTGAAAGTGTGTGGCATGACCTGCATCAAAATGACCGTGGTCACTACTGGACACATCCTTGGTGTCCTAAATTGTATTCGAGCGTGCTAACGTAAATGAGTGCGGAATTTGGTTCAGCCAAGATGGCATTGCGTTTTTCAAGAGTCTTTGCAGTGGTAGAGTTGACTGGATGTTTCTTCTGGAATGTTTTCCATTGCACGTTTCAAATCGTGACACTCGGTAGAGAACACTGTCATGAGGAATGACAGTGTTGTCTGAGGTGACTGTTGTCTTACAGTGAATGACAGATGAATGACAGACATGATGTCTTCCCATCATGCATGTTGAATGTTTGACCACTTTATTCTTATAGTGAACCTTATTCGTTCTTTTTACCATGGTATTAGCGGGAGTTTTCGGACCATTTTTACTCATTCCGTATGTATCTTTTAATCCGTGTATGTTTAATTTTCGTAAATAAATATGTACATTAACTATATGACTTCACTTGTTACGGGGGGTAATTATGTGAGTTGCATAAAAAGGACATTGCAATGTCAAACAGCCAATTTTTTACCTGATGGAGACGTTCCTGCTACAACCTCTCCCCTTCCTGCTGTCACGTGATCGTCGCTGTGGCTGCAGGGTAAGCATTAATATCTAGCTTAGATGTGAATTCTTCGTTAGCGCCCATGCGGTGAGTCCATTCTGACAGTTTGCCGCCCGGATGCTGTATTTTCCCCAGTTATCCAGCTGTGTGGGACCCCCCTCCCCCCAAAACGTTTCGTTTGGCTTACTCTGCCTGCTGATGGTTCGCTCAGCCTTGGCATTGACTCAGCTTAATGTAGCGAGATAAAAACCGGTAGTCTAGATTTAGCCAGGTCAACTTCTGTCACAATTTCTGGGGCTTTAGGCCGCCTTGACTGCGGTGGTCATTTTGCGCTCGCCAGGTTAGTTTTACAGTACGCGTGCTCTATAATTACATGCACCCCAACCTTATCAAATCCACACAAGTGCGCTGAGTATGTGTCGGCGGGCTCAGACCGCACTGGAACAATGGGCCTGTTTGGACACCTCGATTGTATGTGGGCGGTTGGCGGTGGGCTTTTAACATCTGTTTCACTTTACATCTGTATCTGAACACGTGTGCTTACGCGACCACCACTTCTAACCGCGGAGGCTTGTGCCTCGACCTTAGCGCACACTATTGACCTTGGGCTGATTATTCGAACCAAAAGCTATCAACCAGTGGAAGAAATACTGTCAATCGCTACTTATCGGGCGCAAATGACTCATTACCCTGTTTAGATGCGGTTCGCTTATTTTTTGTTCGTTTGAGAGTAAAATGAGGAATGTCTTGTCTCGAAATGACCGGTCAGTTGGTTCTCAAGGTAGCATCGCTTATTCCGGAGTTAGGAAAACGGTAAGGGGGCCCTTTTTAGGTAGCCAGACCATCGGAGCATTGTGTTTTGGGTCGAAGGGGAGCACCATTGATTTCGAAGATAGATCTTCACGGGGAAATCCTTCACGCCAATGGTGGCGATATTTTTAAGCACATATCCCCAGAAGTGAAAGAGGAATTTTCCCACTGTCATGGGTTGGAAGTTTCCTGGGGTTCAATGCTACCAACTTTTGGGGTTGAGCGGTGTGCCTTCCACTGTGTTGCAAGTGATGGCAGGAGATTCAGTCCCACGTCGTTTCTGTCGCGGGATCCATCTAGGCACGTCCCCTGCTACAGCGGATGATAAACAGCCCTGCTGGCGCTGATCTATAGGCGTACCCGAGCTCTGCTGTATCGAGTTATTAGTCATTCACCACTCAGTTTGATTGGGAGTTTCACACCGGGTGTGAAGTGTCCGTCATCGGTTCTTTTTGTCTGTCCTCCGTTCTTTCCTTCGGCAATATGATGGTCTGGCATGAGCCGGTAACGAGCGTCCACTGTTCGGCATGGTGCCAGGACTGCCCACACATCATATATTCGATGAGAACATTACAGTGATATCTACGCTCTAGTATCCCATTTGAATGCTCAGTCACAATAATTTGCCTCCGGTGTAAGACCAGACAGGTATCATGTGAGCTGTCAGTTGCTGGTGCCACCGAGGCGGACGGAATTCTGTTCGCACGGTGCTGGTGAGATGAGGGTGTGCGGGTAAGGGGTGGCACCTCGGTCGGCTGGTCCTCGCGAGACGGCTCCGCAGCCAGTGTTTGTTACTCAGTCCCGTGTGGAGGGAGAGAGATGTGAACACTGATGCAACAACAGCGCCGTCGTTAGGGGTGTACCATCAGATGGTTAGGGGCACCGTCCGATGGCATAAACACGCGAGAACTCTGAACTGTCCTTTTGGCGTGGCGGCAGCCAATGGCCTCCAGTGGACCTCACTGAATTCGTAAATTCTACCAAAATTTGAGGAGTTCACGGTACTCCTATCTGCTACCATCAGCCATTAGCAACAGAACTCCTCCAATCACCATTATCTTCTCTTACAACTGCTTGGACCATGTTCTAGTTCAAACTGATAGCACCGGATGCGGACAGGAGACTCTGGCGAAAATCAGCTGGCCAGAGTCAGCTGATTGCCGCCGTTGACGCTGCGTGTAGGTAGCGGGCGACTGTGGCGCCTGCCTCCCATTACACAGCCGGCGTCAGGGGCACAGCTGACCGGTCCCGGGCGCAGCTGTGGCCCCCGCGGGCCCGCCCCGGGCGCGCACAATTGGGCCGTGTCCAGTCCCGTGCGCATCGTGTTCATCCGGTCAGCTAATATGGAGAAACTCACATCTTTCTTCAGCGATGTTGAGAACAAGATCAAGTCCAAATTGAACTCGGGGCGTGCGCAGGACGATGTAAGTGTGAAAGCCTGTGTGTGTCACGTGTGAAAACTGCCATGTTTATCTTCGTGAGTCAGCGGCCCAGATGGTGTAGTTGGTGAACGATTGAGTGTTTTGAATATTTGCCTCCAGGGATTGTTGATTCCAAACAAATTTGATACTGATCTGGTGCCTGTCGTTGGGTCTTTTGCTGTCCCAAGTCTTGACGGGGGAGGGTGTTAGGGTACTTCAGCTCCTGCCCATAAAGGTCCCAACTCACGAAGTTATCGTTTCTCCCCGGTTAGTGCGCCAATTGGCCGTAAACTCGCCAGGCTCTTCTGGATTGCCAACTGGAGACAGCGCGTCGGCACCAGAGCATGTTAACCCCACTGACAGCGGTTGCGGTGATGGGCCCCCGTTTTCATCACGGCGATGCTCTTCGGTCCCACTGTTTTGCATGTTAGGCTAAGGATCAGGCCGAGTGCAGGAAGCATCAGGATTGCGTCACGAGGCTGAGTCAGTAAACCTCAGGCATGTGCCAAGTGACACAACTGGATTCCCTGAACGACCAGGGTGAAACTGGCGTCAACACTCCATCACTGACTACATCTGTGCCGTCTCGGAGCCTGGTATCCCTGGTGTAAGCTCAGATCATTCCTGCGGTGTCCCCACTGCTGTCTATGAAAATGCCACAATGTATTTTTCGATGATGTATAAATGCATTTTATATCTCATATATTATCAATTTATAATCCGAGAAGCCCTCTAAGTTGGCTCAGGAAACTCTAGGTCGACGCAAATGTCATCGGGCCGTGGTATAAACTGTGTTTTAAGAACCAGTATTGTATACCGAAGTGTTCTTCTCACACGACGCAGGACGCCCTTACCCCTGGTTTTAGTACGTCTTTGACTCGATTTTCGATTTGACGGCAGGGTCAGTTTTGTTTCTAGCCTTCATGTTGCAGCCATAGGCGTAGGAGCCGGGGGGGGTCAGGGGCTACTGCCCCCCCCCACTTTCGGGCTGGGTGAGTAGTGCCCCGCCCCCGCACGTTAGCCGATTCTGGAACTTTTCCGTTAAAAAATCAAGTTATAGGCAGAATTATATTTCACTCACAACAGCGGTGAAAACTTTTGCTCTCCTCCCCCAACTTGGAAAAAGTTCCTCCGCCTATGGTCACAGCTCGCTTAAACTAGCATTCTGGTTAGATCACATTGACGGCAAACATTCGCTCTGCTTGAACTAAGTTTTAACATATTCACAAAAGGTGGTGAAGTGGGTATGCTTGATGGCGCGTTCGGATTTTCGACCTGCATTTAGACAAGTTTGTCCAAGGTGGAGTTCTGAGCTTTGCTGGATAAAACTATCTGAAAAAGCTGCATTTTCAGTGGCATCACTGTGAATTGTTTGCATCTTGACGCGGGGTTTATTTACTTTTGTGTTGATCTTCGTCGGATGAGTGAAACCCGAACCTGAGTGAGTTGGGGGAGAGGATCTCTGTGCCAGCGGCGGCAGATTTGTCCATTGCCGTCATTGGCGGCTTGGCGACCACCTGCCCTCCCACCTCAGCGCACGAACTCGGCAAAAATATGTCACAGCAGCTCCGAGGACATGGACAGGACCTTTTGGGAGATTTTTACGTTTTGTTGTGCTGTCTCATGTGACCGGGAGCAAGGTTAAGCGCAGCTGTTCATTTGGGGAGCTGAGAGGTTTGCAGCCTCGTCTACTCACCTTATTGTTCACATGGTGATATATGCCAAGTTCCACTATTCTCGGCGTGTTGCACCAAAAACTAGTCGAGTCGAAAAGAGGAGTGTGCCAGGTCTGGGCGGGAAGGGCCAGTGCCCGGGTCTGGACCTGGTGTGTGACTTCAGGAGCAGTTCTGCCGACACCCCCCAGTCCGAGGGGTGCGCTCTGTGTGCGCTGTTGGACCTGGTGTGTGACTTCAGGAGCAGTTCTGCCGGAACCCCCAGTCGGAGGGGTGCGCTCTGTGTGCGCTGTTGGACCTGGTGTGTAATTTCGGAGCAGTTCTGCTGACACTCCCAGTCGGAGGGGTGCGCTCTGTACGCCGGGTCAGTCTGGGTGCGCTGTAGGACTTGGGTGCGGGTGGCGTCTCTGTTTTTATCGTACTGCGGGGCGTCAGGTGCCCTGGCCGCTGGCTACCTGGTGAGTTTCCCTGTCGGCGGGAGACAAAAGGTGTTCAGGTACCAATGTCGACGCGTCAGGTACCAATGTCGACTTAGCGCTTAGTTTTTGTAGGTATAGAAACTCACAGTTCAGCTGCATTGGTGAAAGGCGGGAGGGGGCATATTCCCCCCCCTCTTCCTGCCACTGGAATATGAGAAATTGCAGCACTAACCCTGAGGCGTTGGCTGAGAAGAAATTGGGCATAAAAGGCATCCTTCTTGTCGCCCCTTCTTGTCTTAATGGGCATTCTTCTTGTTGCCCTCCCTCCCCATGTGACCATGATGCTCCATCGCTGTTAGGCGGGCGGTCAATTATGCCAGCATTCATATTTTAGGCGTCATAGAGTTGTTGACCTCTTTAAGAAGTGTCCATTTGCAGGAAACAAATCATAGGTGTGTGTTTGACTTCGTGCCGAACTTGCTGCAGTCTCAAAAAACAGTGCCGGATACAAAGGGGAGCTAGGGAAAGCCCCCCCCAAGTATAGAATTTCTATAGGAAATGCATAGCCGATGGCTGTTCTGAGGCAATGGCAGGAGAGGCTTTAGCCCCCTAGCTGCGCCCCCCCCCCAATGAAGCCTTAGATCCGTCATTGTTCGGGGAGCACACATGCCAGTTCTTGTCTACATTGTTTCCGGGAGCTTTAATGCTGTGTTGGACTGTGCTACAGATTTAGTAGGGGCCCAAACCAGAGAACGAATGTTTCTTCCTACTTGGGCCCTGAAATGTATTAACACGCAGCTTTGGCGTATTATTAACAATTGCTATTAATAGTTTTTAATAACCTGCCTGTCATGCGCGAAACTAAGCGGCGAGTGAGATTTTGAAATTGTTCCTGCTCTCGCTTAACTGACCCTGACATAATCCTGTCCTTAGATACTTCCCCGCAAATGGTCGTAAACTGCTTACACCTGTAATGTTTGGTTGAGTTTGCTGTGGCTGGTAAATTATACAACCCGCCTTGTCCTTAAATTCACTGAGCCTCCTTCAGCAAGTACAACAGTCCTTCATCTTCGGCCGGATTTGGAACGAGTTGGGCCCTTTGGCTAAATAGCTAGGGAAGTTGTTAGTTTTATGGGCATTTATTCCGGAGACAAAATAGTGAATAGCTGCAGCGGATCCGTGTTCGGCGGCACAGTATACCGGTCAAATGGGAAACGTGCTCGCCGGTACAGCAGGGCAACAGGCGAGACCATGCGGCACAGTATAGTCACAAATCAGACATTGCGGCACAGCATGACCACGGTCGAGAACTTGTGCCCCAGCATGGCTAGAGCCGGGGGCGCCATTTCTTTACGAGATAGTTCTCACTATTTATGAAAAGTATAGAGGTTACATGGAAGTCCTGTTCATTATATGATATGACTCCGGGAAAATCGAAGTTCTGAATAATTTTTTTTTTTTTTTTTTTTTTGATGCGTGCCTTTGGTACAATTCTGATTAAAATTATTTGTTAAATTTCATAGATTTTGGAGCGCTGTTGCATATAACAGCATATTTGCGATGGAAGCCTGCACAATCCCCTAGTTCACTGGCCGGGCTGATTCGGCTATTGTCCGCATATGTGCACTGGAATTTTGTGAAATCGCCAATGTGTATGTTGATGCATATTTTCTGTTGAAGTCGGCTCCACGTTAGAAGTGTATAATCAGACACTATCGAGTTAAACAACGGAATAGTTTTTTATACAAAAAAACTACTTGCTATGGTCCAGGACCAGATAACAAAAACAGTCTTGACAAGGTGCAGTTGTCCAGTTGTAATGAAAAAATGCCGTTTCACTTTTAACAGTAACTCGGCAAGGGCGTGTCAGTAGTTCCATATCCAACGGGCTTGTTGAGTATGAGAATCAGTTATGATCTCGAATACCTTCAGATCGGGTTTCGTCAGTTAGCGTCCTCGGCCGATGATGGCCAATTCAGTACTTTACCTTCCATTGCGGTAAGGCTCGAAGCTGGCCATTAATTTCATAAGGCAAACCACATCTGATAGTTAATGGCTGGATTTAAGCTCAATGGTGTTTGAATCCCTGGAATCTGCGCGTGCTGGGCAGTAATCTCGGGGCCAGGACTTGCCGGCGGTACCATTGCGACGGTACTTCTGTCGTTTCTACATGTACGAACTAGCGCGGAGCCATGTCTTGCGTGACTTCAATGGCCGGGCTTTCTAAAAGTAAAACCCGCAGTGATATCAGTCTGAGCTTACTTCTTGGTTCGCAATATGCTGTATGAATCGGAAGTGCTCGCCATAGGAGTGTCACGTGACGTCTTGCCGGCACAGTGACCACTGTGGCCGAGACACTGCGTGCTTTTGGCCGGAAGCTTACTTCTGCCTGTTTTTTTTTGCGACGAGTCTAAAAATATCCGAGTTGCGTAAGTAGGGATTGTTTTGTCATGAATAATTTGCCTGGTTATTTTTGGCATTGCGACACCCTCAACACAGCGGTGACATTTACCACTGTGTTCACATGCGCTAAGACAGCCGAATATCCTACGCTGTCAACGAAATTCATTGTAAAGCAGGTGGGCGTTTTGCTGCGGTGTCTGTTCTCGGGACGTTGGCACGTGCACCCGCGTTCTGCCGTGCTATGTGCCGCAGCGCGGGCGGATTGTTGGCACACCGCCTCCGACCGGTCGACGTCAAATCGAGACCTGTCGCACCCTGCTGTGGCTCACCTCCTGCCGTCTGGGACGGTCTGAGGTCTCCCCGGCTCGGAGCTGCCCGCGCGTCGCTAGATTCGAAGTCGGCGAGGCAAATTATGTTGTAGATATATGGCTGGTTCTCGACACAGCGAAATTTGTAGCGATGGGCTCTCAGGCTCGGCTGGTGGCTACATCGGGATATCCCCGATGGCAATAAAATATGTCATGCGGAGAGAGTTCAGCCATCCTGTGACTAGGTTTATTCACTCCGACATAATTGGTAATTGAACAAGGTGGCCTTGCACGCGTTTTGGCTAATGCAAACGAGATAATGAACGTCCGGTATTTTATTGCCCGTTCCAAGCTGGGCTGGTAGTTTGAATATCTGTGTAGGTCGATATAACAAATGTGACTAATTTCAAGGAAATAGACAAACTTGGGTTAGAAGAGAATACACAAACACTCAAGTAGCACAAACGGGAAAAGATAGGTTTGCAGCTGTTGAAGTGTGCCTGAACACTTAGGTCAAAACTCAAAACGTGCTGGCGTTCATTCCTTATGCGGCTTCACCCTGGCTCAGCTTACTCACGCGGTGTGTACTGTCTTTTCATAATGCTCCGTATTGCCGCTGATTAAACGTTGTCCACTATTTACCGGTAGTGTTGTAGAAGCAGCATAGTGTTGGTGTATTTCGTTTTATTGAAACTGGACTAAGGACTTTCAGTACCCGGCACGATAGGGCAGTATGACAGAGTAGTATGACAGAGTGGTACCACAGGGTTGTGTGATAGGGTAGGGTGACGCAGCGGCACAATAGGGCGGTAGTATGACAGAGTGGTACCACAGGGTTGTGCGATAGGGTAGGGTGACACAGCGGTACAATAGGGCGGTAGTATGACAGAGTGGTACCACAGGGTTGTGCGATAGGGTAGGGTGACGCAGCGGTACAATAGGGCGGTAGTATGACAGAGTGGTACCACAGGGTTGTGCGATAGGGTAGGGTGACAGCGGTACAATAGGGCGGTAGTATGACAGAGTGGTACCACAGGGTTGTGCGATAGGGTAGGGTGACAGCGGTACAATAGGGCGGTACGAAAGGGAAGCGTCTGATGGCAAGGTGCTGAAACATTGCCGGTTGTAGGAGCGATAGTCTGAAACATAAATCAGAGCCGTACTGTACCCACTTTAGGTGTGATGTGCCCATACATGTTTTTTGTACTATATTGCAGTATTCAAACTGAGTTAGTCGCTTTTTAGCTTGGATGATATGAAATTCTATTGGATTAACAAGCTCACCGAAATTCTTATTGATTATTGTCTGGTATAGTTTTAAGTGGCTCTCCCAGCTCTGGCTGAATTCTCGGGTTCATTGTCCGTCGCGAACACAGGTTTCTAAACGCAATTGTCGTCACGTGCTGTCTTCACAGCACGAGCCGGCGGAAGGCTGACGCAATAGTCCGCCCGTCCGTCTGTCGCGTGGGCCCTACCAGCTCCATCCCGACGGGAGCGGTGGCTTCGTGTTCCCAGACAGACACCGTGGGCAGCAAACGAGGGGCGAACAGCCCTGGGAATTGCCAGCCCGGTCGCAGCGGCTTGCAATGGCTCGCGTCTAGGGACACCGGCAAAACTGAGGTGGAGCCATCTTAGTAGATTGCGAGTGCTGGTTTCAGAAGTGCTATGTCATACGGAGAATTAAGACAGCTGGTAGTGCCATTGTACTAATGTCTGGGGAGCCATCCGAATGGAGCATGACATACCGCTGGATTAGCTGTTCCAAAACGGTTCAGTGGTATGTGGTATTTCCGGATGGTCTGGCTCAGAGGTCAGACAAAGACCCGCCGCGGTAGAGGAATGGGGCGGGTGGTACCAGTATTTTGAGCATAAGGGTTTCTGAAGTTCGATCTAATATTTATTGGCAGACACTTTGCTGCCAGGGCAGGCATCTGGTCCGGCGCTATCGTTGGCTGCGGGAGCTGCTCAGTATTTCGGCCGGTCTGCCCGTGCCCCGCCCCGCCGTTCGATCTTGCTGCCGGTGTCTGTGGTGTGATTGGCGATGGACGCGTCACCGGGCGGCGGCGGTATTTTTACCGCGCCGCCCGGTGCTGGGTGGCGGCGGCCGTGTCCTGCCCGGCCGAGCTGCGGCTGTAACCACGGCCTGGGGTCGTCTGCCGGGTCAGCACCGGCTGCCTGGGCAGGGCTGATCAGCCGCCTCTCCGCCCGACATCTGAGAGAGCCATCATTCTTTTTCTCAAATGAATCACTTCATCTTCAGAGCTGCGGCGCTGAGCGCTATGGACGGCACCACGGTATTCATGAACGGTAACACGGCATTCATGGATGGTAACACGGTATCGTGAAAGGTACCACGGTATTCGTGGACGGCACCACGGCATTCGTGAAAGGTACCACGGTATTTGTGGACGATACCACGGTATTTGTGGACGTTACCACGGTATTCGTAGACGGTACCACGGGCATTCGGGGACGGTACCACGGTATTCGTTGACGGTACCACGGCGTTCGTGGACGGTACAATGGTATTCTTGAACGTTACCACGACATTCGTGGACGGTACCACGGCATTCGTGGACGGTACCATGGTATTCGTGGATGGTACCACGGCATTCGTGGACGGTACCACGGCATTCGTGGGCGGTACCACGGTATTTGTGGATTGTACCACGGTATTCGTGGACGGTACCATGGTATTCGTGAGCGGCACCACGGTATTCGTGGACGGAAGTATGGTGTTCGGGTTGGGTAGGTAAACTGTCGGTCAGTACATACTTTTCACCAATTCGTGAAGTGTTGCCGGACTTCTGGTTTCATAGACTTTGTATTTTGTTAATAAGCATCACAGGAGTTACTTTGCGTCTGTTCGTTGGCAGGGGTGACGCCGGCTGCTACAGGGTAGAGGGAGGGAAGGGCGCTGGGGTGACGGGAGGGACGCCGGCAGAGCCAGTTCTGGAGCGGCGGGAGCGCTTTCGGCGAGTGCGAGGACCTCAGCTGAGGCAGCTCGGCAGCACCAGTCACAGCTGGGAGGTGTCTGGAAGACACCGGTGGCACCGGTCACAGCCGGGAGGTGGCTGGAAGACACCGGCGGCACCAGTCACAGCCGGGAGGTGTCTGGAAGACACCGACAGCACCAGTCCCAGCCGGGAGGTGTCTGGAAGACACCGGCGGCACCATTCCCAGCCGGGAGGTGTCTGGAAGACACCGGTGGTACCCGTCACAGCCGGGAGGTGTCTGAAAGACACCGGCGGCACCAGTCACAGCCGGGAGATGTCTGGAAGACACCGGCGGCACCAGTCACAGCCGGGAGGTGTCTGGAAGACACCGGCGGCACCAGTCACAGCTGGGAGGTGTCTGGAAGACACCGGCGGCACCAGTCCCAGCCGGGAGGTGTCTGGAAGACACCGGCGGCACCAGTCCCAGCCGGGAGGTGTCTGGAAGACACCGGCGGCACCAGTCCCAGCCGGGAGGTGTCTGGAAGACACCGGTGGCACCCATCACAGCCGGGAGGTGTCTGGAAGACACCGGCGGCACCAGTCACAGCTGGGAGGTGCTGGAAGACACCGGCGGCACCATTTCCAGCCGGGAGGTGGCTGGAAGACACCGGCGGCACCCGTCACAGCCGGGAGGTGTCTGGAAGACACCGACAGCACCAGTCACAGCCGGGAGGTGTCTGGAAGACACCGGTGGCACCCGTCACAGCCGGGAGGTGTCTGGAAGACACCGACAGCACCAGTCCCAGCCGGGAGGTGTCTGGAAGACAACGGCGGCACCAGTCACAGCCGGGAGGTGTCTGGAAGACACCGGTGGCACCAGTCACAGCCGGGAGGTGTCTGGAAGACACCGGTGGCACCAGTCATAGCTGGGAGGTGTCTGGAAGACACCGGCGGCACCAGTCACAGCCGGGAGGTGTCTGGAAGACACCGGCGGCACCAGTCACAGCCGGGAGGTGTCTGGAAGACACCGGTGGCACCAGTCACAGCCGGGAGGTGTCTGGAAGACACCGGCGGCATCAGTCACAGCCGGGAGGTGTCTGGAAGACACCGGCGGCACCAGTCCCAGCCGGGAGGTGTCTGGAAGACACCGGTGGCACCAGTCACAGCCGGGAGGTGTCTGGAAGACTCCGACGGCTGAGTCACGCCCGGAATGCGATCAGGCCCGGCGCGGACGCGGCCAGCGGTCGGCAAGGCTGTCTGCCGACCGGCTGCCATAACGGTGCAAACACAGTCGCCTGGAACGGATGAGCTGGCTTCGGAAGCGAGACCGGCCTCCCAAGCTCTGCTTCCCATAGCTGTTTGTTTGTGATGAGTGCCTCGGAGCGCTTCGGGCGTTACGCTCGTAAGGCGCCGTGCTGCAGTCGGTCCCGATGTATATTCTGGCTCCCAGTTTTCTCCTTCTCTGGCTCGTGTTTAAGTCACGTTCAGCTGGAAATTTCAAGCGCAATGGAATATGTTTTGCCTTGTCGTTATTTAGACTATTTAGTTTCATCCATGAGCCAGGTTTGGATCCAGGATTTCGCTAAAGGAGAGGTGGGGAAGCCTCGGGGGCAGCCGGAGCACCATTTGGGGGCGACTTTTGGTATCATGAAGAACTCCTTTGTGACACTAATTTTGTGTTGCGATTTATTTTGAAACAACACTGACTAAAGACGATAGGGAAAGATAACATTGTTGGAAGTGTCTGGTCAAATAAATACCAATGAAGCAAGGCACCTCTACCTGTAGTACTTCTTGAAGTTGAAATCACGCTGGGATGGCCTTTGGAGATTTTGATGGACCAGTTACAGTCCTAATTTACGCTGTCTGCGTAAAGTGAATAGAGATAAACCCGTAATATTCTATATGGGGGCGAAGTTTTGTTGGGGTTTACACATTTGTGGCGGATCACACATGCAAAATCCTGCGGGTTCTTCCTGCCAAGCGTTTAATTTTGTTATACAGATGATGCAGGAATTTTTCATTGTAGACCTGAACACAATTTTTCATTAGAAGAATAACGAAAAAAACATATCGGCAAGTAAATAAATAATGATCGAACATATCTACTGGGTGTTTTATAACGAATGATATTTTTGAATTGATCAGAATACAGTTATAAATAGGTTGTTGTGGTATGATTTGCATATCAATCGAAAGAAAATTTGGGAAAATTTATGACTATACGTATTTGATAGTTGTTTTTATATTTTGACTAGTTGAAAGTAGTCATAGAATAGTTGAAAACACCGTCTTTTTGCCTTCATCGAAAATGTTCATAGAAAGCATGCGCGGATCACGTGACAAGTAGGGTAGAGTGGGGTAAGACGCATACGTTAAGGAAGAATTGGTCTGTACCGATCCTGCGTGGACGAAATTATTTTATTTTTTCTTCGTTAAGTTATTTCATCGCTTGCCTACACTCAGATACAAATATGTGATTCTGACACGATGCAAAGTGTGCGAAATTTATTTACTCTCGAGATCATACAAAGGGCGTTTTACCCCGATAGCGGGGTAAAACGCCCGAGGCCCCGGATTAAAAGGCTGTCATAAAACTCCCAGCGTATATTTTACCTATTGTTTCACGTGAAAAAATAGGAAAAATTATTACAATTACGCTGTAAGATAACGTTGTGACAAAGTTGGAAGGGTGAGCACCTTTTACATCGCAAGGAGAACAATCGTAACTTTAAGATAGCATGCTTTTATGTCCGGTGGTGTAAAAAGCAACAAATGTTTACTGAAAAATGCCGGAGTTTACTGGGCGCGTCCAATTATGCCCAGGACTGGATCAGAAAGGCCGCTACCAGAAAAAATATTAGATGAAGGCTACAGTTCTCACATCAGCCTAGACATAGTAGTAAGCGTCTTACCCAGGCGTGTGCGTCACCCCACTCCACCCTATCACGGCAATGACGCTTCAAACATTTCTGTTTTTCTGTTTTTCGACGGCTTTGAAGGATTTTTAGTCCTTTACCGAATGTTGAAAGAATATCATTATTTCTGGACACCCTCTATATATAAGTATGTATATTACGTATATATCGATGTAGCATACATTGAATGCACTCGAGGCAACTTTTACCATTTACAATTAAGAGAAGTCCATGCTGCAGTGGGGCACTCAAAGGCTGAAAAATGGCGACCAATCATGAAATAGGGGCACCCAACCACAAAGCAGGGGACGGCCGGATGTATTGAGGGTGGTCCACGTTGAAGAGGTACCCTAAGGCTGCATAAAAGCTGCCAATTATTGAGAAGGGGGCGCAATTATGCAGAAGAGGGCAGCTAAAAGTGGATGAGGGTGGTTGCAGTGGGGCACCCTAGGGCAGAAAATGGGGTTAGTTGTGATGGGGCACCCAACCACGAAGCTTCGGGTGGTGCACCGCCCACCGCGGTGGGAGGTGAATTAGGGTGGTCTACGTTGAAGTGGGGCGGGCGCCCAGTGGTATTCCGGGGACAGCTGGTTCAAAATTGGAGGCGGCTCACGGCGGAACAGGCCGGCTTCAAATGGCTCTTTTTGCGTTTTGTTTAGCATTCACTAGCCCTGTTACTGTCAGCACAGTTTTGTCAGCACCAATCAGCGGGCCGCGTTGCCCCTACGTCACAGGATTGAGCCTCTCGGGAACTAGTTCTAAAGGTTTTACGGGCTGATGGCCTGCTGTTTGCCTATGAAAAATAGTAAGTGCAGAAGCGGCAGCCTAATATTTTTTAATTGAATAAAGGATAAGTTCCCGCTTAGCACAAACAAGAGGCGATTATGGCACTGATGTTACTTTTCTGGAGGAGAGGTTAGAGGTGCTGCTGACAAACTGTGCTGACAGGTGGAACAGGGCTACTGTTTGTGCCCAAGATGTTGCCAATTTCGAGCGACTTCGGCGGCCGAGGTCGGTACAGGGCGGCCCTTGGGCTCTAAGGGTAGGGGGCGGTGACCTTCCCCTATGCCCCTTTGGATCCATCTCTGGGCAGAGCTCAGAAGTGATACTTTTTCCAATGGAGACCAATTTTATCCGACCATGAGACAGATTTCCCAAATAAAAGGCCCTTTGGAGTGCTACAGGAGAACGAATGTTTATTTCCAACCCACAGGATGAAGCGGGCAGGCACCGGGCTGTGATTCCATGCGAGAATGAAGGCATTGTTTGCACGTCAATGCCTAACACTATGAGGCTGGAAAATATCCGGACCGGAATTTGTCTGACCTCTGGTGGGTGGCATCGTAAACGTATGAAACGGCATAGATTAATTTCAGCTTCCTCGTCGAAAATCATGAGTAAAGTGGAACAATACAGATTATTGCCACGCGTATGCTTTCAGAGGCGTTCCCATCGACATTTTCCAACCTATGACGTTGAAGCTATGATTGAACCGTTGAATCTATCACGAGAAGACGACGTCATTAACGGTCCACTGCCGGTACCGTCTGCTAGTTTGTTAACTCATTTAGTGTCTTATCGGCCTTGTATCATGAAGTGTACATGATGTTACGACATCAAGGTTATGGGTCTTTAGTGAACTTGGCTCCTTAGGTACTTTCAGAAATACTCTTTCACAGAATATTACATCTGATTTGATTTGCAACGAATTTATGGTTAGTGGTACATTGCGCATGTCCAAAAATCGAACTGGGCCCTGAACTGAGCTCATATTTAATGAGTGAAACGTCACTGTAGGCGAGAAAAGAACTGGCGCCTGGGATAAAAAGCTTGAAGGTAAAATTATTATGGAGGAATATTTCAAGCGACGGACCCCTAAGAACGTGATACTTTCATTTTCTACGTGGCATTGACAACCCTGAAGCTGTTTCGCAAGCGTAAAATCTAAATTTGCAATTAAATCCGCATCTAGCTCAATTTGGGGAATAGTTTGTATCCAGGGAAAGTAAAGTTATACTTTTGTAGCCCACGCTCTCAGTTTTCTGAATATTGCATCTTCTAGAGAACAAAGTTTATACTGTGGCTTGAAATGGACGAAAAAACGGTTGTAGGTGACAAGGTTACCAACGACTGAGAGATCCAGTGTTTTAATTGTGTCTTCTTATCACCCGCCATGCTCAATTTGTTTCGAAGAGTTGCAGAATCCACCAATTGGCAGTGCCTTGCTTGAACTGTCCCCAGGGTTAGCACGTGCCCCACAGGGCGTTGCTTGCATTTGTATCGCACACAGTACACGAGTGCAGATTTGGCTCGCTGATACCTATGATCGCGCATCAATAATTTCGGAAATACACACCTCGGTTTTATTTCAAAACTTTGCACAATTGTTTGTAGTTTTTTCCTTATACAAAATTATTGAGCCCTAAAATTCTTCAAAACGGCACAGCTGTCGGGTTGTGCCCATTGAAATGGGCTAAAACTAATATTTAGTATTATATTCTCTACCCCGGAGAAGCTGTCCCTGTTAATGCTGAATGCGCGTGTCCACGCGATTTGGTATCCACCGTATAGCTAACATTTATAAGAACAGCTCAGTGCAAAATTCACGCCTCAGTTTCAGTTTGGGATATCGTGGTATCCTTATATTTTGTATATCACGGGCATGATATCCTTGAATTTTCCCGAAAATATCATCGTTTCAAACTTTAAGTTGCGTGCACGTGTGCACATGAGGCATGGCTGTAGTTCTGCTCATGGAAGAGAGATGCCTTTATTAGAGGTATCTTTATTCCATGGTTCTGCTCGGTGCAGTCCAGATATTTTTCGGACGGAAATATGTATACCAAATTTCAGCTTAATCGAGCAAGTAGTTTCTGAGATATCAAAGAGGGGTGGACACGTGCGCACTCATATGACGCAGGGGCTCACATTTAACTAATGTTACCTTGTTCTTACATCAGCCCAAATATATGTTATGAATTTCAGTAGAGTTGAATTCCTAGTTTTTTTCAAATTATAGCCTGAGTGTGGAATATGCGCACTTCTTTCTCGTGCACATGTGCGGAAGCGTTTTAACTTCAGGTGAAACTGACCTCTTCGTAACTCGCAGCATTGTTGCTCCCTGCACACCAAGTTTGGGCCTTTTGAAATGAGAAAAAACGAGTTATGACATAATAAGTGACGGAAATTTTATGATTTTACTTGCCCCTGATTTTGCACGTGCCACAAGCTTCACCAGAACCCCACCCATCCCTGGTGTGTTCAGTCAGTAATTGAATTGATCAGGCTATAACATGGTGAAAATCCAGTGAAGTTATGTTGCCCCCTTTCGGAGATGCAGGGTTTTCGTTAGTCACACGGTCGGCCGGGCTGGGTCGTGTCGCCCACATGTGAAATGTTGCCCATATGTAGGGAGAGAACTCGCGGGCGCTGTGCGACCGCTCGTTAATCGACTTTCCCCTCCTTTGGCCTTGGAGGTTTTTATGAATACCAATGCAAATTTGTGTTTAGGTATAACACCATAATGTGCCCAGCAAGCGCTCTAATGGCTTCGAAGGGCTGGTTTCCTGATTGTCACGGTTTCCAAAGTCTGGCCGGATGCTCAAGTGACTCATCCAGACTGCGTTTGCGGTTGACTACCTGCCACTGCAATTGTTACGACCAGATATTCTTTCACTATAAGCGGTATCATTTCATGGAGCACAGGTAATACCTGAGTACATTATCAATAAAGCCCTAAACGGTAGGGAGCATGCTCTTCCTGAGCCATGAGGAGCGATATTGTGGTTCCCATTGATTTCTGGTCGTGGTGCCCATTAAACAATAATGGAACATTCTCTTCCCGAAATATCATCCCAGAAATTCAGTAAAAAAACTACCTAAAATTGAATTTCTAAAACTGGTAGAGTAGCCATGTGATTGCCTATTTTCGTAAGAGTCCTTCCTTCTTGTGGTACCCATCTAGGCGTGCCAGATTCATGGTAGGTTCTTCAGGCCTTCGGGAAGACTGAGCCGGGAGGGATGCTCCTCCAATCTGTGCATATCCATAGTGCGCTCATTGGATAGTGAATTCAAGGAGGGTGGCCTCAGCCATCACTGGAACCCGTATATTCACCCCGTTTGGTACGAATCTGAAGCCCGCTCTATCCATTTTTGCTGCGTTTTTTTGCGGATTCGTTTTTGTTGCGGACTGCGTATGTTCCTCGTGCGAGGATTCCCTTCTTCCTTGCGGTTCATCTGTGGCGCCCCGAAACTTTGAACAGCGGGATGGGGTATGTAATGCCATACATTACTCATATAAGAATACATTATTATAATAAAAACATAATGAAAAACACAGCTTTGAAGAGATGAGTGTATAATTGGGAAGTCAGGACTTTGTCCTCTAGACGGTACAATTATGTCTGCACTTCCATGTAATTTCGTTTGATTGAGCTAACTCATTTCCCTGAACAGCTGACTTGGTACATACCCAGGAGACGAACGCACTACAGGAGTGATATATCTGTGCCACAGCTGAAAGCTGCTGACTTATCATAGTAGGTAGATGCAGTGGCCAGTAATAAACATTTGCAGGTGACGCCTGTCCGTAAGGCAACCACTTCTTCAGCATATTCATGGGGTCAGGGGCGTCGCCACCGGGGGGGCAAGGGGGCCTGGCCCCCACTTTTTGGCCAAAAATTTCCTGATCTCAGTCAAAATGGGAGAAAATCTGACATTTTTATAACCAGCCGCTGCAGAAGGCAAGGAGGAGCCCAAATTCGAACAGTATTTGTGGTCCTAACGTGGAAAGTTTTTTGTCAGCGTCAGTTTGAAGTTTGGCTGGCCCCTTCCCCCCCCACTTTTTTGCCGGTAGCGACGCTTATGCATGGGTTTAAGGGGTAAATGACCATTGCATCATTATGAGTCGGATAGTGGAGAGTGGATGGCTTCGCCAATCTGTTGGCGAGGGGGGGCCCTCTGGTGGTACGGGGCGGGGCAGGAAGGACACACCGCCCCCGCGCCGACGCCTTATAAGGCCGGTGCTGCGATGAGGGCAGTAGTAGCTGTCTGGCCGCAGTCGATCACTGGTGTGCACCGCCTCATAACCGCCCCTCACTTCAACATGTCGGACCCCCAGGAGGTAAGCCGACCCCCTTCCCCATCCACTGCACAGTTGAAAATTGAGGGCTACAATGGTCAAGCTGAATGCTTGGTGGGCTAATACTCTTCTTACTGACTGAAGTTACCCATATACATGATTTTACATGCAAGAAGCTAGTGGTTTTCCTGGTACGATTTTTGCAACGATGGATCAAAACTCATACATATGTTTCGATTTAATGGAGGACCTGCTGTGCTCTCCCCGTGCAAATCGCAGTAGGTTCGTTTATCCACATAACATTATTCCAATAAGTTCATTTCAGAGTCACATTTCGAGAGGCTGTAGATGCCGAAAAACATTGACTTCAAAATTCGCATTGACCCGAATTTATATGTTGTGGTCTATTGTGTGTCAGCTGATAAAAGCTGGCTTTTTGTTGAGAAGCGCTAGGTGGTCAGTGTATCACAGTTCAGTGTAATTGAAGCCCCTCCTGGGTGGATCATGTGCCAACTTTAGCACACTTTTTGTTTTATTCAGGAGTCTTCGAACGCTAAATATGCTCAAAGTTCTCTATGGATTGCCATATACTTTCACAAATCGTTGTTACTTGTTTTCCTTTCGATAGTTTGCTTCCAAAAAAGTACATACAATACAATGTGAAGGCAGAAACTGGGTTTAAGCATTTTACGATCAAATTTACATGTTCTGTAAGAAATATGACTACAAATATATGCCCCATCTTTTTGCAGTTTCTATTCAGGCTCCGGATAAAAGTTATCGGCTTAAATTTCTGCGGTTCAATCTCCCTCCAAACTGAAAAACACGTGTATTTTCCGTCTACTAGAGTTACCAAAGATCAAGCGTCTGAATATTCCCGTCTGGACGTTATGGTTTGTGAAGCCTTCGACGATGTGTGACTGTGACTGTCTGGGGGCCCGGTGAGGCGGTGGCGGTTCACGCAGGCGCGCCGCCGCCGCCGCCGGCCGCCGCCGCCGGGCTCCGTCGACGGTGCCGGCTCAGAGTGTCAACATGGACTGCTGGCGGTGGCTGCTCGCGCTTGTGGCACGCAAAACCAAACCGGTGTGTAAACGCGTCTGTTCGTGTCAAATTGTCGGGCTGGTCTCTGCAGTGGTGGAATCCGGAAGAGTTTGTGCGTGTTTGTGCCCTACAGAGTGGGTGTGATCCGTGAGAGGAGTGCTGGCGTCGGTGTGCGCCCCTGCCGGCGGGTGGCCCGTTGTAACTTGATGCCCTACTTCGGCAGACTAAGGCTGCCGCTGATGCTGCCACCGAGGAGCAGCCCGCCGCTCCCGCCGATGCCGAGCCGGCCAAGGTGGGTCCCAGTCCCTGAGTGGGCCCCCGCTCTGACCTGCCGCATAGCAGTACCTCCCTAATGCTTGTAGATTTCTGAGGCTTCAAAAGGACTTTTTTTTAGTCATCACGTTAAACAGATGGGTTAGTAATGTCTTGACTCACTTCAGTGCTGGATTTTCTAGTGACTGTAGTGGCAGTAAGCAAACCCAAAATCGGAGATTTTCAAAGCCTTGTTTCGTAACAGATAAACTCGACATGCTCCCTGAGGCAGTAATTTGTTTAACGGTCCCAAACCTCCAACACAAAATGTACGTGTTCTCAGACGGAGGAGCCAGCTGCTGAGGAGACCAAGGAAGCAGGAGAGGCCGCCCCCGCTGCCGAGGTAAACTAGCGCCCCGCCGGGCCGCCTAACAGTCTTTCATCGCACGTCGGGGCCGCGGCCGCTGTCGGCGCGGCTCCTTGCCATCCTGCCTACCGTCCTTGTCGCGCACGCAGCAGCGCCAACCTAGAATAGCGGCCGCCTGGTGAACCAAAGGTTATCCCCTGCTTGTATAGATGACAATGCCGGAAATGGGCGCTTCGCCGAGTGGACAGCTTTTTTGTAGCTCTCGTGTCGACCAACGCCCTTTGTGGATGACCGAATTTCGTTAACACTATCGAAGGATGCTGTATATAGCCGCATGTATCTATTTTTGAAATGTGATTCACCGAGAAGGCCAGTAATTGTAGACGTACATATATTTCGTCATTTGCATATAATGCATTGCTTTGGTGGTGATCGGTGAGCAGACGCTGAACTCGAATGTCTCACCGCGCCCACAAATAAATGGTGCTGCTCTACGTCAGCGTTTTCGCTCGAGCTTGTGAATGGAAACTAGTTAGAAATAGATGAATGAAACTAGATAACATGCTAAAATGTCTTACAGTACCTCTGACGTGGTAGTGTATTCATTCTGACGAGCATGCCTGGGCAAGGAACCTTCAAAATCCGCCCCTCTTCTACACCTCCTGCTGTGCATGTTTCTCCAGCCGAACCTTGAGCAGCATGTATTGAACTTCCAGCGCTTCTTTCAGACGGGCCGTTTTTCGGCTGGCTCTCTATCGCTTTCTTAACTGGTTTGTTTGCAGTAGGACTTAGCTACGTAATAGTTTGGTTCTTACCTATACATGGAAGAGTAATTACTGTCTTCTTCCGGTGATCCCTGACTGACTATCATCCGCTGTTTTAACTATTTTTACCGTAACGGCCGCACTCTTTCTGTTTCCGTCTCCGTGTAGCCGTTGGTTAACACCCCCGTTGTCTTCTTTAGGCTTGCAAAGCTAATATTATTTTTATAAGGTTTGTTCTCTAGTGGGTGGGCTGAACTTACAAGAACCCCAAAATTACATTTTTAGGAGGCTCTGACGTCCATGTTCTGTATTACGCGCGATATTTTCCTGCCAGCTCTGCAACATGCACCACTGCAGCATGCACACATCAAGCACAATGTCACATTGGTCACACCATCACTGCCCCAAATGGTCAATCCAAGGCGACCGGCGTCCCGCGGGCACTGCGATTTGCGACTGGGCTGTTAGCTGGAGCAGTGGAGCTGTAGCCTTACCATAGATATATGCTCACGTACGTCGTTTATCTTCGCCACGGAGCACAATTAGACAGCTCATTTGCAATCTGAAGAGTTCAAAAGCGATACAGTACGTTCGGGTCACAGGAACTCTTCTTGAATATCTGTAGTGTTTCAATGCCGCTTCCTGCGGCCACCCTTTCCTTCCTGTTGGTTATTTGGGTGTGGGGGCGCGGCCAACCAGTGCGGTCATATAGCGTCCATCCTTCCTTCCTGTGTGCATCGCCCTGGAGCGCCTCAGGTGGAATGTTGTTGGTTTCGTCATATTTATGGAATTTTAACACCAGTTTTTTTGCAATTTAAAATCAACTACCTGATTAGTTTTAATTCGAATCATTTGTTATTATGCCCACTCTTAAATACTGTATTCATTCATCTATATCACAGCTGATATTACGCGGAAGACGATGCTTCGACGGGTTTCTCTCTGGCAGCCCTCATGAGATGAAGGCTGAAAGCCTCGCCTTCTGACAGTGGTGGTCATGTACCTCCCGTCCCCCATCAGCAGTTATTGATCCTGTGCGACTTTAGCTCTATTCCATCGAACTGTGGAGTTGCCTTTCTTTCCAGCCTTTTTTAAGCTTCGAGTTACAGATCGGGTCAGAGTTCAAATTTTACAGAGTGTTAGGGATGATAGGTTCTCGAAAAGTCTACTGAAGGTAGGGTGCCAAAAACTCGCACCAGGTGTCGTTGGAGTGGCTTAAGACCCCGAGAAGACGATAACGTAGAAGACAATAAGAGCTAAGATAAAGAAAAGAGCTAAGATATCTAGAACCTAACCGAAAAAAACACCTTTCGGACAAAACACCACCCAAAAAACAGGCAAGCAATATAAAAGGGGCCAAAAACGCCTAAGGCTGAGAAAAGACGAGCTGAATGCTAAAAAAGCTTCAGGTTTAAGAGTAGGGAAATTCCAATACACGTTCTTCGCCTCACGACGGTCCACGACGGAATCGTTGGGTTTACCCGGCTTACCTTTCCATACGCTTTGATTTACTTAATTTCTGCCTTGTCTTGCATTAGAATGGCGTTAAGTATTTTAGCTTGTCTTTTTTGGTTTAAGGCGTTTCAAGAGCTATTTATATTTTGTGGCCTGCGGTTTGTGTTAAGGATGGGTTTTCGGGTGGGATTTTAGGTGTTTTAAATGATTTATTGTATTCTGCTTTACGTTCTTTTTTAGGGTGTTAAGTCACTCCCACGATACCTTAGTGTTAGGGATGCACAACGGGAAAAGAGAAATGACCAACTATCGCGACAAGTCATTACAAGAACCAAACAATTACTTCCAAAATCGTGCTCGTAACTGCAGCCAAACGTTGTTTTCCAACCCACACGGACGAGCATGATATAGCCAAGTCGCTGAAATCGCCCTAAAACCCAAGCACACATCCGCCAACAAGTACTGAAGAGCTGCAACGCAGATGGGACATAGCTACCGCAAGCTCGGGCAGGAGGTCGATAGGAGGGTGATTTTGAGTCTCACATTTGCACTCAGACACATACAGCACACAGGCTTACAGCATACATGATTCGTCCGAAACAGCAAGCCAAAGGCAAAAATGATCCCGAGTTTGAAAACCATTCCTTTCAATTGTTATAAGAACTCCATGAGAGCATTTAGTTTCAGATGCCAGCGATAGGAAAATTATCTTTTAAGTATTGGATTTTTGTATGTCCATGAATCAAACATCCTAGTGCAAAACTTGGTATTCTTGACGGATTGATCGTCGGGCCAGGGGCCGGGGGCGACAGCTGCAGACGGCCTCGGATGAAACGTTTCTCGGTCTCTTTTTCCCAATAGGAAAGAGGCGGAACATCCCCAGTTCGTAGCAGATACCGGTCGCTGTAGCGGCATCTGCGTGGGCTTCCAGAGAGACCAAATCCTCCAGATCGAAGAAGCTCTCGCCTTCTCTAAAGGAACCATGGGAAAATTGTTTTTATCAGCATTATACGAAAAATTGAGAAAGAGCTGAGCCTCGTGGTTGAACCGTACATGGGCGGATCCAGGATTGCCGATCAGGGGGACATGGTCGGAGGGCGCCATCCGGACCAGGGGGTGCCACTTTTAGACGACAATGCCTATTAGGCAGACACCAAATCCTATCGTGGGGGCTCTGATACTCGCATCCGGGGGGGATTGGGGTCGGAAGCAATGTTTCAGAGGGGTCGCTGAGGGTCGCTCGGGAGAGGGCCAAGTGCTCCACTTATTCCCCCTTCCCTTAAGATTAAGAGAAGACCCCCTTCCCTGGATCCGCCTATGGGACTAACTGATAACATACATTTTGATGTTAGCATAGCTATGCATCCTTTTATCTGTTATTTGTTTCTGTACATATCTGAGGGTGGATATTATCTTTTATTTCACTCATTCACCATGCATCCTTTCGCTCACTCAGTCAGTCACTCACTCACTCACTCACTCACTCACTCACTCACTCACTCACTCACTCACTCTCTCACTCACTCACTCATATTGAGACTATTCTCTAGTTCGGTGCGTGTTTCAGGAGATTACTAGATGTTTGACCGGCCTCCCACCGACAGGTGAAGCCGGCAGAGGAGGCCGCTGCGCCCGCAGAGGAGAAGAAGCAGGAGGAAGCCCCCGCTGCAGAGAAGGCAGAGGCGCCGGCGACAGAGGAAGCTCCGGCTGCTCCCGCCGAGGAGAAGGAGGCGCCGGCGGCGGAGTCCGCCCCCGCCCCCGCTGCTGAGGAGAAGACTGAGGAGGCTCCGGCGGCAGCAGAGGAGAAGGCACAGGAGCCGGTCAGTCGAGTGTGCCGCTCAGGAGACGCGCGTCCAAAAAAGTACAATGTTATCCCCCAAGTAGAATATCAAATATGGTGATCGCGTCGGTATGGCTCTGGGGCGACGTTTCTTTTCACAGTAATGATTATTTTGGAGGTCTAGCCACAAACAAGGTGCTAAGACAAAACGGCGTCGCCAACTCTCACCCTTTTAAGAGGTATTTTATGGATCAAAACACTCTTATTAGCCCTATTCCCGTCAGGGAGGGGGCGGATTCTGCCTACCTTCATGTTTTTTCCGCTATGTCTCCAAAACGTTTCGCGATAGGCCTTTGAAGCTTTCTGACTTTTGTTAAAACTAAATTGTCTGATTGCCTCAGAGTTTTAGATAATTTCTCTCAGAGGCAGAGCTATAGCTCTGTGTTTAGGGAGGGTCTATTCGCAAACCGGGTATTATCGTGTACGGTACGTTCTTCGTACAGTAAAAACGTCCAGAACAATACTGAGAGCAGTTAGATCGTTACAATGCGATGAATGTTGTGAATAATATTTCAGGTGATAGTTTATTTGGATTTTGATATAATTTTGTACAGAGGCGGTTCAGCCACTCGATAGTGATGGGTTTCAAATGTAATTGGAGTGTACCCTTTCAAAGTGAATGGACTGCTTAAAGGACAGTGGGGGGGAACAAAAGTAACCCTCGTCTCCCTCCCCAGTGGCTCTTGTGCGAGGTAACCACCATTGATTTTTGGACTGGTGAAATAGTTTCTAACATATTTCGGGGAAACAGACATATATTTGGCTGCAATGTTTTTCTATGCAGACTTTGTAGGTACTTTGCTTTTTGAGGAACCACATAGAAATGCCATATACCCAATATTTTACATTTGGTATAGCATGTGCTCTTTTCATGTTTAAACGTCTGGCCAGCACTCAAAGCCGGAGAATTTAACCAGACTTGGCGTGGTGGCCGTTCGCAGGCGGCAACTGAGCCCGAGAAGGCAGCCGAGCCCGAGAAGGCGGCTGAGCCCGAGAAGGCAGCTGAGCCCGAGAAGGCGGCTGAGCCCGAGAAGGCAGCCGAGCCCGAGAAGGCAGCCGAGCCCGAGAAGGCAGCCGAGCCCGAGAAGGAGGCTGAGCCCGAGAAGGCAACGACCGAAACGTCTGAAAAGGACGCCGCACCTGCCTCAGACGCGCCCAAAACGGAGGAATAGACTACACATCCTGCGCAAATTTAGGAATTGCTGTTTGACTTGCCAATGAGGATGGTGATGCGCTCAGCGGTCGATCTGGAAGCTCAAGTTTTAATAGCCGTCGTCAGATGGCAGGTGCGAGTTGTGAGGCCGCAGTGTTGCGCCGAGACCGTCCGAGGGTGCATTCCAGGACAGCGGCTGTGCCGCGAAAAGCAGGCCTGATCAGGGACAGTGGCAGAATCACAGCTGGTGAAGGCAGTGCGACCATGCGGAGCGAGCGCGCTGTGGCGCTGAGAGGATGACACCTCGTGCCGCCATCGTCGCCGGAGAAGTGATTGCCAGGGTGGCCGTACTCTCCGTGGACTTGTTTCGACGAACTGGACTTCAATCTGAATGGTTCGACTGGTGCCGGTCCCAAGCGGGCTTTCGATGTACATTACCAAAATTACATCCGGGGCAAATGCATTATGGTCGCCGGTTCCTGCAGGGAGGCGTACTGACCGACGTTTTGTTGGTGGTTAGTGTGCCCGTTAGTTGATGACCCCGCGTTTGGTTTTAATATCAAGACCGTGTTTTTGTGCAGACAGCCCGGACTTTTCGCCCGTTGTGTATGTATTCGTACTATTTGATAATAAACACCTGATTGAGAACGTTATTTGTGGAGGTCCTATATGGCTGCGTTCTAAACGAGATCCTCTACATGATCTACTCTGCTGGGTAGTCCACCAGTCGCTGGTGGGTTTTCCCGACAATCCTGACCACTCTGGTTACCACCAATCTCTCTAGACTGTGTTATGCATTACTAGGTAGAGGTTTTAGATGTTCCGAACCAAATAACGAATAAGCACATTGTACGGAGTTCCGGTTCCGGTTTCCCCCATTTAAGGGTTAGTTTATTTATTTCTCCCCTGATGATGGTTTCGCTATGCTTATTGTTTTCAGTAAGAATTTTCTGCCTACAAGTAAAATATGCATACTTATCAGAAAAGACAGAGAGAGAGAGAGAGAGAGAGAGAGAGAGAGAGAGAGAGAGAAAAGAGAGAGAGGGAGTGAGGGAGAGAGAGAGGGGTGAGAGAGGTCATAACAAGGGGAGGGCACCAGGCTGTATCAGCTTCGACTACATGCTCCTGACCAATGACGGCAGAACATCCGAATTTAAGAGGGGGGGTACGGATTTTAACCCATTTCTTTTCCAGTCAACGCCATAAGGCTAGTGTGAAGATCTATTATTTAAGGGGGCACCGTGCCCCGGTGCCCCCCCCATTCCCAAGTTCCGCCGCCAGTCCTTCTGACTGCTCGGCAACGTCGCGGGGTACAGCACCGGGATGAGTTCTTTCCCGATTCTACCACCGCTACATCTGGTCATATTGAGGGCCAAAGCTTTTGAAGGAACTACCCCGTGTATGTATGTTTCTTAATCAACTTCTTCACATTTCCTTTGAAGTCAGATGCCTTGAAATGACTTATTTTATCTTCATCTGAACCCTGCCTTCGCTCACACTTTGCAATTTTGGGCACAGGTGAAATATTCGGTTTTCCTTCCGTTTATTCAGTGCGGCATCGCGCAAACATCAGATCAACAGCAAGTAGAATTAAATCGCGTTAGACCTTTCCCATGAGGCCAGAGCACCTGTAGCTTCATCTGAAAAATATGTCATTGCATCAAAATTCTCCCGATCGATCCCTGGCACCTACTCCGCTCCCCCCCCCCCACAACTCCCCACAGCTTAGTTGTGGGGGCAGGGGGAAATATGTCATTGCATCAAAATTCTCCCGATCGATCCCTGGCACCTACTCCGCATCCACCCGCCCCCACAACTTAGCATGTGAGCGCCTAGCTAGGTGCTCACATGCGGGTTTTGTCGCCCAAAATTGAAGCCCCCCTGGTCCAAATGGCATTCCCCCGATCATGCTTCCATCCCTGTGGAGATCCTGGACCATTGTATGCTATGCAGCTTCTATTCTGTGCTACACGCTACAAACTTTCTGTTGTAGCTTGATAACAATCCATCTCTATTGGCAGGGGAAGCAGAAAAAATTGCATGTAAAACGTGTCAAAGGTCCCCGAGGCTCAATCTGGGGAATGTTCCCTTGCTATAATGTCCTCCCTCCATAGGTGTTTATAACAGGGGCAAGTTGGGGCACGCTCCTAGCCGCCCCTGGAATGTCGCTTCCCTCTCCCCCTCCAGGATGCAATTATGGCCACCCCCGCGATTGCATCTGGGGCCCACCTCGTAAGCGTCGGAAAAGAGGGGCCAGGGGCCTGGCCCCCCACTTTTTGGCCAATAATTTCCTGATCTCAGTCAAAATGGGAGAAAACCGGACATCCTTATAACCAGCCGCTGCGGAAGGCAATGAGGAGCCCGAATTCGAACAGTTTTTGGTCCTGACATAGAAATTTTTTGTCAGCATCAGCTTGAAGTTTGATTCCCCCCACTACTTTTTTGCCGCTAGCGACGCTTATGGCCCACCTGACAGCTTTTCCACCTAAAAGTAGAGCCTCCTGGTCCAGGTGGTACCATTGACTTTATGCTTCCTCCATCATAAATCCTGGATCCACAATTCTCTTTTAATCTAATGTATCCGCCTGGCGCCTATCATGTTGGCAGATAGGGGGAGATAGATCCAGGTTAGTGATAGATCTAGGGAGACAAAACCGGCATTTGCCCTGCCAAATTACTATTTCGGATTTCGCCGCTTTTCTTGAAGACCATAGCAATTGTTCACGCTTTCGGGTTGTTGCACCCAGGGTACTTTAACTACGGGTACAACCAAGTTTCCTACTAAATATAGTCCTCCCATGATGACGTCACCGCCCTTTCCTACTAAGTTATAGGAGATTCTACTAATTTTTTGGAAGGATCAACTGAAACATACCAAGTTTGGGCGTACTTGGCACCAATCTAGTATAAGTCGAAATCAACTTGTTTCACCCATTTGACAGTAACCTTGATCTCAACGGCGAGCAGCATATTTTACGTAAATCTAATGAAAAAATTATAACACTTCAAAGAATTTGTTGAAAGGGCATGCATTTATTTGATCAACTCAGGCCTACCTAATAGCCGAGAGAAATAAATTTACCTTCGCTCAAGAGATCACTGGTGTTTATTGTCTTCTGCTGCAGGTACCACCAACAGCCAATCAAAGGTCAGAAATCAACAGCCAATCAAAATCGAGATTAGTCTTACTGCAAACAGCTGTTAGTGCTGAACATGTCCTTATTTTGACACGCTCTGGAAAATTTGTAAAAATAATATTCTTCGCTGGAGTTTTTGCAAAACGTCTGATGGTTTCACAAATACAAATCTTTTAGCTTTCTGTTCAACCATATAAGTTTTGTTGATACAGTTCTAAAACAGGTTATTTAGAGCTTCGAAAAAGTGCAATTTCTCCGATGCCCTGCATAGTAACTGTAGTGCCTCTCCAGCCATGATGACGTAATGCTGCCAAACAACTTGAACGGGGTCTGGTTGCACCCACCCCCGTCAAACCCATAGGCGGATCCAAAGGATCCGCCTATGGATTTGACGATTCGTAGGATTACCGATCGGTGGGGGGCACCTTCCCGGGGGCGCCATCCGGACTAGGGGGGCACCAATTTTGACCGCCTAATCCCATCAGTGGGCGCGATTTTCGCATCCTAGGGGTGGGAAGCTACACTTCAGGGGGCGCCATCGACATTTCAGGGGGCGTCGTGACTATTTCAGGGGCACTGAGGGTTGATCAGGGGTAAGTGCCCCCTTTTCCCGCCCCCCCTGGATCGCCTTATGGTCAAACGTCCTCTATTACCCTGGGTCAAACCATCTTCCTATACATCCAGCTCTGGGTACGGTAGAGAAAGCTAGAAGTGTGAGCTGAAGTAAAAATAAAGGAAATACGGAGGTTATATTTGTTATCTGACTGCCCCCTGGCTGAGTGAATCTGGCAGCCAGAGACGGAGGCAAAATAAACACGTGAGTGAGCGCTTGCACATGGCCTTGGATTGCACCACCATTGGGTAACCACGCGCTATACTCTCCCTATTACCTAAGGTAATACCAGGAAACGTGGGTTTCTATGATATGATATTAAGTAAAGGTGTTTAGAATATGATAATCGAAGTAGTGAAGGCTCAATGCCTGTGTGGTCCGCCTTCTAGTCGAGCTCGATTACATGTGTGGTCTTCGCTCAGTCTGGGTTGGGATATCATATTTCTGTAGTGCCCGGTGGGCGTCGAGTCGTGATGTAAACTTGTTAGTCGTCGTAAACTCAACCACTGCAGCTGGAAGTGAGTTCCATTCTGTCACTATTCTAACACTAAAACAAATCTGGCGGACTCTGGACATTGACATTGCTTCCACCACTACCAGGGCAGTTGAAACTATCTTTTAGGGTCTTGGTTGAAACTGCTACAGGTTTTGCGGGGTTCCAGGAGTGACCTCGAGTACATGTGTGGGTCGGCATGGTGAAAGCTTTTTTTGAGGTCTAGGTCGATATATCCCCTTAAGATTTGGAAATTTTTTATCATCATACTGAAGTATTATCTTTTAGGGTAATACTCAAGGCCCTAAAAGATAGTACTGATATGTTCTTAACTGCCCTGCACTGATGCCATTCTTTTCTAAATATCTTCTAGGGTCTGGATTCTATTGCTTGATAACATTGATCAAGGCCATGCCTACAGTTAGAATATGTATGTGATTTTATGGTCTTCTTTGTCATCTCTATGTCTGGCCATACCGAAGGTTTAGAATGAAGAAATGTGAGCAAAACAGTGGTGCCATTTATAGGGCAGGGCTGTGTTTCAAGAATGCCTGATGGAACAGAACAACACAGGGTTATTGTAAAATGGAAATTGCATAAATATATTAATATCCTTGTATGAATTAGATAAAATCCACAGGAAATTATGCATGTGTGTTCTTTCAAGGCTGTGTTGTTCTTCTGCAAGAAATTCATTTTGTCTTGCAAAAGCAATGATTGAAAGTACCTATGCAATGCTTGACTTTAATGCTGCTGCAGTAGTAATTTCCAAAAAAATTTAACATAAAGTGTCTCATTTTTGGGCATAGAAACCTTACAGGGCATAGAAACCTTATACTGAAAACTGAATTTTGTGAAAGGAAAAATTAAATTGTTGCTGTCATTGTTATGAAATCACATGACCTGACCCTAGGTCACAGGTCAACTTATGTCTTTATTCTTAAATGTTACATTTGGCCTCTACAACCATACACATATATATATATATTCACACTACAGCAGTACATAAAACATACAAAGACCCTAAAAACAAGCCCCAGCCAACTGAGGTGGACAAATAAAATCATAAACGGAGGCGCTGAGCCCCAAACCTGCCAGTGTGCAAAGTATGACATTTTCGACGAGATCTCGTCGGTGCCAGTGCCCTTGGAGACAGGACCAAGTGGTGCGAATTTTATCAACCTGGTGCGAATTTGCGAGGTTAGTGACACTTAAACTAAACAAATAATGACTGAATGGCTATAAAGACACAGGAGGGGGCATTATAAAAAGTCCGTAACTAACTGACTTATGATTGAGGTAGCATGGCATTGTAGGGGTAGGAATGGGTGCATTTTTTCCCTGGTATGTGGCAGATTGGTGTGAATTTTTGGAGGCTGGTGGTGCGAGAATTTTAGATGGCTGGTGCGACTCGTCTGGCCTGCTGCCATACTTTGCAGACTAGCAAACCTGTGACCGCCCATGGCGCGAGCGCTCTAAATTACGCCCAGACGGGCACAGGCTGGGAGCCCGGCAGACATCTACCGCCTGGGTGCGTGGAAAATAAATCAGGATGATTATGAATGTATGAAGCGGGACAAACAAAGCACAGTTAAAACGTGAGCGAAAGCAAATAAACATGGAGGTGGTCTACAGTGCGCAGACACCGCCCAGGGGAGCAGCGCCCCATCATCAACACAGGCTCGGACGAACAATCCACCACGCTGCCCCGGCGGAACGCGCGACGCCTAAGTCAATTTCACCAGTGACGTCAGCATTCTCCTCGCTGCCACCCGTGGCACCAGCCACCCCCTCACTGTCCCCAGTCTCCCGGTCCTCGGCAAAGTCTGGCTCCCCGCCATCCGCCCCGACGTCCGAGATGCCGGGGATGTCCCCGGTCGCGTCGGCCTCGGTGCTGGTGCCACTGACGAAGGCGTCTAGCACCGTAGCAGACGTAGGCGCGAGACATCATGGGCCGCTCCTCGAGCAGCTGTTGGAACCGGCCGAGGTCGTCGGTGAGGCTGCGCCGTTTGGCCTGCGACTCGAAGGTAGGCCGGTCGACCAGCGAGTGCTGTGGCATATGGTCCTGGAGGCGGGCGACCGCCCGGTCGCCGTACTGCCGCCCTCCGGTACGTTGGTCGGCGGTTTTTGGGGTGGGACGCCAGTAACAGTAGTTCTGAGGCGTGTCCACGTGATAGAAGGCCACAGGCAGTATGAATAGGCTGGCGGGCCGAGTCGGGTATGTGGGCAGTATTACCCGGATGAGGTTGGACGATGCTACGCGATGCTCAAACAGCGACTCGAGCTGATTGAGGTCCTGGGCGAGGCCGCGCCGTTTGGCCTACGACTCGGAGGTAAACCGGTCGACCAGAGGGCGCTGTGGCATGTGGTCCCGTGGGACCGTAGTCTGCCACATTATTATTTAGTTGTTAAGAATTCTGGGGATGTATATTTTATATAAGTATCATGATTTATTATGGAGATAAAGCTGTTGAAAATAGGGTTTTGTATTAAATCCAAAAAATTTCTGGTGGCAATAACTCAGAAAACACTGCAAGGATGATGTTAAAAATGTCCCAGCATGCATCAGCGCCGAGCAAAACTCCATAGGCAAAGTTTCATCCAAATCTGAGATGTAGGGTGTTATTTTGATATTTTTTGGCAGTTTTGTCATGGAATGCCCAGCTGCTTAAGCTTGTTTTCTGACTTGGGTCAAATAATTTGCAGAAATACTGATAGTTTTTATCTCTTGCAGAAATACTGATAGTTTTTATATCTTGCAGAAATACTGATAGTTTTTTATCTCATTATGCTTGGATTATTATTGTGAGTCGAGTGATATGCATATTGACTATGCTAGGTCAGATGGTAACCAGATGAAGTAACAGTGCTCGATGCTCAATGGGTGCGACATTTGCATCGTAGCTCATGTGGGACAGGCCCGTTGGCCGTCGCCCTGGTGGTCAGCAGCAGCATCTCAGCCTGGATGGGCGGCAATGCTTAATTTTTTCATCCTCTTAATGTGCATGCCATTGCCAGGGGGAAATAAAAGTTGATTTGCGCCGAGAAACCATGGCGTAAAATTAGCGAAGTTACGGCCAAATGTGTAAGTTTTCCACCCCAGAATAGGTACATAAGCATAAAGATACTGTCACCTCATATATAAGGGGGATAAGGATATAGATAGGGGGCACCTCATAGATAAGGGGGAGGGGCAAAGTGTTGGTGTTGGCGTTTTTCTTTTGCATTGCAGACCTCATGTTAACTGGTTTTAGGGGAGCCTTTTCAGGCTCAGAAAGGCATCTTTTGGGTTTTAGGGGAGGCTCACTCTTCGCCCCCCTTGGATCCGTATCTGATTTCCGGTGGGGTGTATCCTTCTAATGTGAATTTCGAGTTCTAAGGGAGCGATTGCTGAGCTAGGTTTTGCCCGGGTGTTTTACTAAATGGTTCTCTCAGTTTGATAGTTACATAAGATGGGGCCACTTTGACTTCCAACAGTGTTAGATATTGAGGAAAATAGTATTTGATTCAGGAATGGTTCTCGTGGAAAGTGTTGCAGAATTGTCAAGAAAAATAAACATGCATAAACAAGAGTTCATTTACTTGATCTTTACGAAAACGCGTAGAAACTCCACAGGTTTCTTACGCTGCGTAAATTTTCTAGTAGGTATGGTGCACGGCGGAAAATCCATAATTTTCTGAAAGCCCACTGCGTAAGGATTTGTGCCCTACCCAAGTATTATTTTCCCTTGGTGCATGCTCCAATGTATAATATTCTTTCATTTTTCAGAAAAGGTAAACATATTTTCAACAATCACTTAACCGCTAGATCATCACTGATATATTATATTTATGAGCTATCCACCAGCGTTCGCGTTTTTCTTCGTATCCCGCATAAGAGCAGTGATCGAGGGGGATGTTTGAACTCCCCTACTAGGGTGAAGGTGACTAGGAGGCCCACAGGTTCGGGTGCTTAAGGGCATTTGGCATCTTTATAATGGGATTTAAACTGGAATATGCATTGTGCGGACAATCTCAGATGAAGAAACGGTGCTCGGTGCTCAACGGGTGCAACATCTGAATCCTACTTCTCGTGGACCAGGCCCGTTGGCCGTCGCCCTGGTGGTCAGCAGCGACATTATTTCAGCCTGGATGGGCGGCAATGCTTAATTTTGATATCCACTTAATGTGCGTGCTCCAACGTATAACATTCTTCCATTTCTTTTCAGAGAAGGTAAAACATATATCCAAAAATCATTAAACTGCTAGATCGGGAATTGTAAAGAGTTTGCTACAATCGTGGCGGTGCTCAAAGGACTCGTCTGATACAGCCAAGATAAGCAAGGTACGTATTTGTTCTTTGTTCTCTTGATGCTAGTGACGAAGTCGCCCTATATAACTCAGTTGATAGAGCGTTTGACTCCGGTATGTTGCTCAGGAACACGCAATGGCAGTGCATGAGCAGGCTTTGGATTGGTTCCCCTGAGACGCTTCGGTGCTCCATATTTACCCGACGTAGGTCGACTGGCAACAGTAACGGCGTAACGTTCGAATTTAAAGGGGACACCATGGGCTTTTCATCCCATTTCTTTCCAGTCAATGCCATAGGATATTGTTTAAAAAAATTATTTAAGGGGGGGGTGGCACCGTGCGACGGTGCCTCCCCCCAGTTCTGCCGCCAGTGGCTGGCAACTGACCGGTGAGAAGGTCACCTGAATGGGGCGGCCGTCCCTGTGGCTTTTGGGATATTAAGCTTTGGCTTCTTAAAGGGAATGTGACACCTTCACAACGTGATTTTAACTGAGATAGCCAAGTTGTAAAGCAGGTCGGAAAACCCGGTACTCCATATTTCATTTGTCTTGGAACTCGATAAATCCGTAGAAAAAAGCCAAAACCTACCAGACACCAGCCCCCCTCAGTCCCCCGTCGCCGGCGGCCATTGTTGTGAGCTACTGGTGTGACGACATATGCTGACGTCACGATGAGCATCAGCCAATCGAAGCCCTTGAAGCTTTTCAAGTATGGTAGTGGCTGCCAGATCGTGACATCATCCACAGTCTGATATTTATTTCTTTTTCTAGAGGAGTATTTTTAAAAACCAAATATTGAGCTTATTGTACATTTTTCAGAGAATTCATGAGTGGTTTCATTATTTTTCACTAAAAGTACGCCTAATTACACTAAATTCCAGGATTGGACCAAGGTGCCACATTCCCTTTAAGTATCCCTTCATTGTGGGAGTTACTTGTCGGATGAGGGAGGTGGGTCGAGGTCTCCGGAGCAAGTCCCTTGATGACTTTAATTGCTCCAAAAACCGAACTTGCAACTACTTGAACAAAATTTATAAAATATATCAATGGCATTAGTTGGAAGGTCTCAAGAGAAATTGAGGTAAAGCTGAATTTGCGTCTGATTTAACAATGGCTGTGCCCCACTTTTCAAGTTCTCCTGATAATTTGACGGCTTCATGTCGGTTGTTTTTACATTCACAAAGATTAAATGAAAATGTTAGAGTTTTTCCTGTCATTTTTTTATTTTTATCCTGCATCTTTGAGGTTTCATTCTGATTGGCGTTTCGTGAATAGATAATGAACAGATTTTAGTCAGTAGATGACGATTGCGATCAGCCTGGATCAGTAAAAATAGATGTGGAGCAGTAGTCTATTACCAGATTTATGTTATAGACGATTCTAAGTTTCCGCTCCCTGTAGTGCCAATCCAATCCATAAGTATTGCCAGTGCGTTGCGTGGTTAGCTTGCCTCTGTGTTGAGTACTGTGGGATAGCTGACGCTGGCGGTGACTCCACAGGGGCGCCATGGGGGGCGCTGTGGGATAGCTGACGCTGACGGTGACTCCGCAGGGGCGCCAATGGGGGGGGCGCTGTGGGATAGCTGACGCTGGCGGTGACTCGGCAGGGGCGCCAATGGGGGGGCGCTGTGGGATAGCTGACGCTGGCGGTGACTCGGCAGGGGCGCCAATGGGGGGCGCTGTGGGATAGCTGACGCTGGCGGTGACTCCGCAGGGGCGCCAATGGGGGGCGCTGTGGGATAGCTGACGCTGACGGTGACTCCGCAGGGGCGCCATGCCGCGGACGGTGGGCGCCGCCCAGCTGGGCCAGCTGCAGCGCCGGCCGCAGCGCGTGCGCAACATCTGTATCCTGGCCCACGTGGACCACGGCAAGACCACGCTGGCCGACGCCCTGGTGGCCAGCAACGGCATCATCTCAGCGCGCATGGCCGGCAAGCTCAGGTGAGGCGCGCTCTGTCCGGCCGGCTGCTGATGCTCTCACCAAACAGCGCACTCGGAAGTCGGGGGGAGGGCGTCAGATAGGACAGTGTTGTACTCTTTTAGATAACAGATGGTTGGGGCACTGTGAAGATGGGATATTGCGTTAGTGAAGGCTGCGTCACTGGAGTTGTATATTTGTCATTTATTTTATCGCCTACATTTTGTTTTTATGGCTTCGCTTTGTCAACATCACAATCAAGACATGATTTTGTGCGGCTGAAATATTTTTATTGTTTTCTACGGCTCCGATGGGGCGATCAAAGTGAAAGGCTGCTGAAAAAAATGCAAGATTCAATCTGTCTTGCCCTCTTCTGGAGTGGGGATGTGTTTTAGAGCCGGGTCTGAGATTCTGACGTTTGGCGAGGGCAGGCATAGCAGGCATGTTGGGTGTGAACTTGCTACAGGTGGCATTCACCAGAATGTCATCTGTGTAACTTGCTTTGGCGTGTAGAACGGATAAGGTGCCGTGTCGGCTGTCTGGGCGAGCCAACGTGGGAGTTAACGTGGCTTTCCCTGCGCTAAGGATCTTGACAATAATATTGTAAAACGCAAGCGTTGTATCAACGTCACAATTTGACGTGAATGATTATCGAATAAAACTCTTGCGCAAGAAATTTTGAATGCATTTTAAAAAGATGGAATAGCTGTCAGTGATGCGGAAAGTGTCATGCACCATTACAACATGCGTTGATACTGCTCATGGTGATCTTTGGGGGAACTTGCTTAATTGATTTTATTGGTTTACTTGCTCATATATTCTGCGGCCATAGGAGCAAACGCCGTAGACATTGATATTTTGTGGCGGAAGGTAATTAAATGTTATCTGTGGAAGGTTTGGGAGTAATATGAATGTCGTCTTGTTATGTCGTGGAATGAAAACATCTGTGCTTGTTTTGGCAAATGTGTATATTTCTCTCTGTAAGTTATGAGTCTGTGAGCTGTGTTATGTGGAATGTCCTTTGCCGGTGTTTTTGTTGCGTGGCGTCGGATGCACTAGGCTGTGACCCGCGCCGTGTTGCCAGGTACGAGGCTGTGACCCGCGCCGTGGTTCCAGGTACGAGGCTGTGACCCGGACCGTGTTGCCAGGTACGAGGCTGTGACCCGGGCCGTGTTGCCAGGTACGAGGCTGTGACCCGCACCTTGTTGCCAGGTACGAGGCTGTGACCCGCGCCGTGTTGCCAGGTACGAGGCTGTGACCCGCGCCGTGGTGCCAGGTACGAGGCTGTGACCCGCACCGTGTTGCCAGGTACGAGGCTGTGACCCGCGCCGTGGTGCCAGGTACGAGGCTGTGACCCGCACCGTGTTGCCAGGTACGAGGCTGTGACCCGCGTCGTGTTGCCAGGTACGAGGCTGTGACCCGCGCCGTGTTGCCAGGTACGAGGCTGTGACCCGCACCATGTTGCCAGGTACGAGGCTGTGACCCGCGCCGTGTTGCCAGGTACGAGGCTGTGACCCGCGCCGTGTTGCCAGGTATGAGGCTGTGACCCGCGCCGTGGTGCCAGGTACGAGGCTTTGACCCGTGCTGTGTTGCCAGGTACGAGGCTGTGACCCGCGCCGTGTTGCCAGGTACGAGGCTGTGACCCGCGCCGTGGTGCCAGGTACGAGGCTGTGACCCGCGCCGTGTTACCAGGTACGAGGCTGTGACCCGTGCTGTGTTGCCAGGTACGAGGCTGTGACGCGCGCCGTGTTGCCAGGTACGAGACTGTGACCCGCGCCGTGTTGCCAGGTACGAGGCTGTGACCCGCGCCGTGTTGCCAGGTACGAGGCTGTGACCCGCGCCGTGGTGCCAGGTACGAGGCTGTGACCCGCGCCGTGGTGCCAGGTACGAGGCTGTGACCCGTGCTGTGTTGCCAGGTACGAGGCTGTGACCCGCGCCGTGTTGCCAGGTACGAGGCTGTGACCCGCGCCGTGTTGCCAGGTATGAGGTGACCCGCGCCGTGTTGCCAGGTACGAGGTGACCCGCGCCGTGTTGCCAGATACGAGGTGACCCGCGCCGTGTTGCCAGATACGAGGTGACCCGTGCCGTGTTGCCAGGTACGAGGTGACCCGCGCCGTGTTGCCAGGTACATGGACAGCCGGCCGGACGAGCAGCGGCGCGGCATCACCATGAAGAGCTCGGCCATCGCGCTGGAGCACGTGACCGCCGACCAGGAGCAGCACCTCATCAACCTGATCGACTCGCCGGGCCACGTGGACTTCTCCTCAGAGGTACGTCGGCTGCTGCAGCTAGATGTACAGTTCGTTATCTGCTTCAGACCTGGCGTGTACCAGCCCCGGAATGGTGACGCTATGTGTAGAGTTAGATAAATGAACGTGAGGCATGGAGTATTGGCGCTTAACGTTGGGCCAGAGGTACAGGCTGGGGAATAGGGTTCATCAATTATTAACTGGATGAATTAATCTTAGGAAATGGGTCGAGTTTAGGGATACTTTGACCCTAACCACTAAATACAATATTTGTTGAATAATTCTTCCAAAGCATATCTAATAAAGATAACATCGGTCTGAAATCGCTAGGAAGGTTTCCAGTCATTCTACTTGTCTAGCATTACGTGTACTAGTGAAAGATAAATAGTTATTGTTAGCATTTTAGCTGCAGTCAGGAAAAAAGTGTGTGGGTGAAATAAAATAATAGTCAGCGACACAACTACTGGTCTAGTTTTGCTGCTTTGTGGAGATTATGGTTAAAATAGAGGTAGCCGGAATACTATCGTCACGACATCCAATTTTTAAGACTTCATTCTAGAAGGCATGTGTATGAAGCTCTATTTGAAGTCTGGGTGCGCTATAGTGCCAGACTGTAAGTATATTATATCCAGGTAAAAGTTTATTATATCCAGGTAAAAGTGTATTATATCCAGATATAAATATAAATGTATTATATCTGTTTCACATCCAGAACGTTAACCTGAAGCTATGGGCTCAAACTGCATGCTCCCTACTGAGACATCGAACAAAGGCAAAACACCGTAGGATCTATCTGCAGATAGCTTCACAACATCCGAACTGGTCCTGTGTACATATAATATAACGCCGTAAGATACTCGAAGCCTCGGTGTTTGTAATGCCACTGAGGATTCCTGATGAATATATGTACATGTTAAATTTCGCCAGGACCTGAATCATTGTCCTGCATCTGTGAACAACGGAGTCGCTCCCCCCACTCCCAGCTGACGCCACCGGTCTTGCTAACCGCCCTCTGGCGGCGGCAGGTCAGCACGGCGGTGCGGCTGTGTGACGGTGCTGTAGTGCTGGTGGACGTGGTGGAGGGCGTGTGCGCCCAGACCGAGGTGGTGCTGCGTCAGGCCTGGACGGAGGGCATCAAACCGGTGCTGGTGCTGAACAAGATCGACCGGTTGGTGCTGGAGCTGGGCCTGACGCCGCTCAGCGCGCACCTCCACCTCAGCCAGGTGCTGTGCACCCGCCTCTGGGCACGGCGATAAGGTGCTGATAACCGCCAGGGTTATAACCGAAAAAAATGTGTCGCGTTATTATTTCATGATGCTGCTTCGCAGTTTAACTGTACCTCTGCAAGATAACCATATTCGACTTAATCCGTGGATGTGTTGAATGGTTGTGCGTGACAGTTTTCCCGATGTCACTGATTGGGGTTTTCGCTGGCTCAGGTTCTGGAGCAGGTGAATGCTGTGATGGCCGAGCTCTTCACCACCGAAGTCCTAGAGCGCGACTCGGCGCAGAGGCTGTCGAAGGCGGCTCACTCCCCAGACGCCGCCGCCGCCGGCGCCGCCACCAGAGACGTGGCCGACTGGTCCGATGGCCTGGAGGAAGCCGACGACTCCTCCCTCTACTTCTCCCCCGACGCCGGCAATGTGCTGTTCGCCAGCGCCTACGACGGCTGGGGCTTCGGCATTAAGCATTTCAGCAAGATATACAGCGATAAACTCGGTATTCGTGAAGAAGTACTGTTGAAGACATTATGGGGTGACTACTACCTGAATACAAAGACGAAGCGTATTATGCGTGGCGCTCAGGAGAAGGCAAAGGTACCGCTGTTCGTCCAGTTTATTCTGCAGAACGTGTGGGCCGTCTACGACGCTGTGGCCGTCCGCAAGGACAAGGAGGCGACCGAGAAGATCATTTCCAGTCTGAAGCTGGCAGTGTCGACGCGCGACCTCCGCAGCACGGACCGTCGCGTCCAGCTGCAGGCCGTGTTCTCGCAGTGGCTGCCGCTGGCCCCGGCCGTGCTGGATATGATCGTGACGCACCTGCCGGCCGCCGCCCACCTGTCGGAGGAGCGCGCCCGCCGCCTGCTCACCGGCCGCGGACGCCAGTTCGACCAGCTGCCGGCAGAGACCCGCGCGCTGCTGCCGCGCTTCACCGCCTGCAGCGGCGACGACGACGCGCCGGTGATCGTGTTCGTGTCCAAGATGGTGGCCGTGGACCGCACCGAGCTGCCAGAGAACAAGGCGCGCCCCTGACGTCGGAGGAGATGCAGCGGCGCCGCGATGAGGCGCGCAGGCGACACGCCGAGCGGACGGCCGCCGCTGCGGCAGCTGACGGTGACGCCGCCGACACCGGGGTGCCGCTCTCCGACAGCCAGGTGGAAGCGCTGAAGGATACGGCTGGCGTGCGCGAGCCGGCCGCCGCCGACCCGCGCGACGTGTTCGTGGCGTTTGCGCGCGTGTTCTCGGGGACGCTGCGGCCCGGCCGGCGGCTGCTGGTGCTTGGACCGAAACATGACCCGGCGGCGGCGCTGCGGCGGCTGGCGGCGGGAGGCAGGGTGGCCGCCGCCGCCAGCGTGGCTGAGCTGGCCGCCGGCCAGCACATCACCGAGTGCACAGTCGGCCCGCTGTATCTCCTCATGGGCCGCGCGCTCGAGGAGCTGACCGAGGCGCCGGCCGGCTGCGTGGTCGGCATCGGCGGCCTGGCCGACCACGTGCTCAAGTCAGCGACGCTGTCATCCACCGTGGCGTGTCCGGCCTTCTCCGAGCTGAGCTCCGCTGTTGTGCCGATCGTGCGTGTGGCCGTGGAGCCGGCACGACCAGCGGACATGCCGCGACTCGTCGCCGGCCTGCGGCTGCTGAATCAGGCCGACGCCTGCGTGCGCGTCACTGTTCAGGAGAGCGGCGAGCACGTGCTGATCACCGCCGGCGAGGTGCACCTGCAGCGCTGCCTGGACGACCTGCGCGAGCGCTTCGCCGGCGTGGAGGTGGTGGCCTCGGCGCCGATTGTTCCCTTCCGAGAGACCGTCATCACGCCCCCGCAGACGGACATGGTGAACGAGGCGATTGACGAGACGACCCAGGAGAAGACGGACGAGGAGAAGGTGGAGTCGATACAGGTGGCCACGCCAGGCAGGAGGGCGCTGGTGACGGTGAGAGCTGCGCCTCTGCCGTCCGAGGTCACCGACCTGCTGGAGGAGTATGCAGAGCTGCTGGCTGCCCTGCACGGCAGCCGACAGCGGCGCCGCCGGCGCGCCAGCACTCTGCCCGGCGAACCTGACGAGGCTGATGATGATGATGACGTTGATGATGACGATGATGGGATAAGCCTGGCGGAGCCGATTCCAACGGATACGGCCAGCGACGGAGACATCACGGAGGAGGCTCGCGGCCGCTCGCCCTCGCCGGAGGACATCCTCGAGAAGAGCGAGACCGAGCTAAGTGAGAAGCACCGTTTGGAGCTGTGCGGACCGCGGGAGCGCGACGACACGCCGCCGGCGGAGTGCACCGTGGACTGGGAGCGCGCGCGGCTCTGTCGCCAGCAGCTGCGTCAGCGGCTGGAGGCGGCCGGCAGCCAGCTGGCCGAGCTGGTGGACAGGGTCTGGAGCTTCGGTCCGCGCCGCTGCGGGCCCAACCTGCTGCTGAACGCGGTGCCGGGGTACCAGCGGCCGTCGCTGTGGGAGCCGCAGGGCGCCGCCGGCCCGGCCTCGGAGCTGGCCGTCTTCGAAGACAGTGTGGTGCACGGCTTCCAGCTGGCGACGGCTGCCGGTCCGCTCTGTGAGGAGCCGATGCGCGGCGTGGCGTTTGTGGTGGAGGACCTGCAGCTGCTGGCCGGAGAGCCAGACGCCGTTGAGGCGGTGTCGCACGGCCCGCTCAGCGGCCAGATCATGTCGGCGGTGATGGCCGCGTGCCGGCGCGCGTTCCAGGCGCAGCCCCAGCGGCTGATGGCCGCCATGTACCGGTGTCAGATCCAGGTCACCGGCCAGGCGCTCGGCAGGATGTACTCGGTCATCGGGCGCCGCGGCGGCCGAATCGTACACGGCGACCGGAACGAGGGCTCGCACAGCTTCAGTGTGACGGCGTACGTGCCGGTGGTGGAGAGCTTCCGCCTGACGCAGGAGCTGCGAAAGGAGACGTCAGGGCTGGCGGCGCCGCAGCTGGTGTTCAGCCACTGGGAGACGCTCGACACGGACCCGTTCTGGGTGCCCACCACAGAGGAGGAGTACTTGATGTTCGGCCAGAAGGCGGACACGGAGAACGCCGCCCGCAGACACATGAACGCCGTCCGCCGACGCAAGGGCCTGCCCGTAGACGAGAAGATTGTGGAACACGGAGAGAAGCAACGCACGCTAGCGCGCAAGAAATGACCGGGACTTGTCTATAGGCCGACGTTTTTAGTATTGTTAAAGTTTTATTGATCGGTGCGAGGGGACATTACACGATTGTACAGATGGTCAGTTTGTATTGGAAACGTCAAAACCTCGGGACGGGAAGGCATATAGGAAGTGCTTGACCTAACGTGATCGCTACGTTTCGTGCCCTTTCGGATTACCTGGTGCCTCTATGCTGAAGTGTTAGATCAAATTTAGGTTACTTTACAGTGTAATTTTATACTGCGCCCGTAACCTTGTTTCGATTGAGCTGGTGCAATGTTCCGTGTCCGTCACCTCTTCGCCCGAGCTCTGGACATGTCTCGTATGTTTGGACCGGTATAGCTACCGTTCCTAGTTGGGCGGAACACTCGGGACCGAATTCGTGGCGAGGCCGCTGGGCGATACCGCCGGAGAGGCATGGTTTTCAAACCTGAATTAGGTGCCGACTTGAGTGCCTACGGGTTTTCTGGGTTTTCATTCGGTTCATTCGAGTTTTCATTTCTGGTTGATCCTAAATTCATTTGGGACAGACTTACCATATTTGGTAACGCCCAGGTCGCCGGGGGAACAGGCGTAGTCGAAATTCAGTGCTCAGGTGATAGGTCAGAAGCTGTGCCTTATTTATTGACAGGAACACACATTTTTCATTGACCGAGTCATTTCCTGAGTCTGACATTTTAAAGTCTGTGACCTTGGTCGGGAACCGGTGGAGTAGTTGGTTTCCGAAATCGCGTGGGATCGTGGGGGGGGTACAAAGTGCCTCTCCCCGCACCGCTTGCAGCTAGTCTTTATAAAGCTCACTCCGTGCGGTGGAACTACATGACGCTGGGAGCAGCTGATATTTATATGTGTTAATACTCTCTCCTTCAGACTGGTGAGGAGCGCAGTGACCTCACACAGTGTGGCGTTGCTGGTTGATCCGGCGGCATCGCGGAGACGCCTACAGTTTCGTCACTGGCCCCCGGCCTTCAGGCGTGTTGCAGGAACCAAACACCACCAACTGTTTCGGGACATATGTATATTATTGGGCGGGAGTGCTTACGCCCGCCCTCTCTCGCTCAGTGCACGCTCGCGAGCGGATAACAAGAGGAAGTCGCAGCTCCCGCGGACACGGCGCAGACAAATGGACAGGGCAGCGGGCGGTCGTCGCGAGGACCCGGCAAGACGCTGGGCCGGACAACGGTGCAGACGCAGCTCACAGGAAGGCGTCGGAATGTACTGGAGTTACACAGACTCGGGAAGACGGTGGGGGTGGAAGCAGACAATGTTCATACAGGCACTGGAACGGACTGGACCACAGCGGTTCGCACGGACACGAGAAAGACTGGACTGAAGTTCAGGACACTGAACAGGAACAGGGGAAGACACCTGAATGCGCTGGACTGGAGACATAGTTCGCATGGACACGGAACAACAGCGGACTGGAATGGAGTTCAGGACAGTGAACAGGAGCGGGAGTAAGACCTCTGCATGGGCTGGACTGTAACCACAGTTCACATGGACACTGAACAAAGGACTGGAAAGTGCGCGCCGCGACCGGAATCGCTAACAAATGCCCGCTGGACGCGCACACATACTGGCCTGTGCCGGGCCGCCCCCACTGGCACATGCAGCGCCCATTTGAACGGCTCGACGTATGCTGCCTCAGGAATACACGTTTCATTTTACTGCTCATAACGTAAACGTAGCGAATCCTCAGTACAGCAAGAAAGTCGACATGGAAAGCGAATCAAGCCTTTACCTGATAGTTGTGGCTCCGGTGACCATTTTACCGGACGAGGCCGTAGCTGCAAATTCAACAGGGGCTATAACAACGTAACGGACAGCGCACTTTCAACAAGCGTAAGACACAAGCGGACCGATCATAACGGACGTATTTCACGTGGAGTAACCGTAACAGACAAGCACGCAGTCCACTCAGTATATGGGCACACCGCGCAACCGTAACAAACGTTTGACACGCTCAGTGACGCCAACATATCGCAACCTCGGTGGGGCGGTCCCCTCCCCAGAGCCGGCCTAGGAGGCAACGGCCAAGCCGTGCAGTCCCACAACACAGGTCTCGCCCTAACACTAACATAAGTGCAGTGAGGTCGGAATAAACATGGAATAAAGCTGGCATCCGCAACGTGCGGGAAGAGTTGCTTATACTCATGGGCACCGGAGGCGACGTACTGGACTCGCCAGCATAGCGCATACGAAAGGTATCAATCGGCTAAACATCATAGTCTATGATTCTATCAGTCGGAAAAGCCCTGATATACATCAAAGCAGTGAGCAATAATCATACGGCTGTACCACTGGCCGTGCCGACCCACACTTCCGCTACTTGTGTATATATAAGCGGCATAACAACCGGCGATGTGTGGCCGTGATTTGAGACATGATTTCTAATCTTCTGTAGCTGCTGAATCACTAAAGCTGCTTGTAAGGACACTGCGGGTAGGGCTCTGTTCCCAAATATACACGGCACTCCCCCAAGGCACAGCTACAAGGCATAACATTTTCACAAAAGGCGGGACGGGCTTTATGGATGAATGCGGCCGATTCACCGGTCAGTAGGTACGCTTTGTCCCTTATCTTGTTCGTGAGTAGATATCGGCTGCTGAGAGGACAGCCACACACTCGCAGACATCCGAACACAAGCACATGCACGTAACCGGCGAGGACTCCCGCTCTCCATGTCGCGGTGAATTGGGACCTCGCCTCTGCGAGACCGAGGAAAAACAGAAGGTGCAATTCCGTCATCAAGCGCGGCCAGAAAATTCACCTCGGTTCAAAATCGCCAAGACGCCGTGGAACGAGACGGCAGCCTTTAGTACCGAGGTAGGTATGCGGCTTGACGCGCTGCCGCTACCACGCGCAGTACATTTGATCCCCGCACCAGGTACAACACGGTCCGCAGCGGCACTCCTCTGCTGGGTGTGTACTATCTGCGAGGTGCGGCTCTCTCGATCGAACCGCGACAGCGAATACTGCAGTGACAGTCAGCATTGTTTAACTTGCCAGTCCACCTCATGGGTGGGGCTGACTGGGATGTCCGCGGAATCGTCCCGAAAACAGGGGGCCGCTTCAGTCCAGACATGGAACGGCGACTCCCTGAACGGCACCAACACTGGGTAGGAAGGACGCTGCAGCCTCCCACTCCCACACTGCCCACCCCCGCCGCACCATCCGTGCACGCCTCTCTGGGGTGTCCCACGCCGCCGAGCTGTGGTGGTCAGGCAGCCTAGGTGGCGCTCACGTAGTTGGCGGGGTACAGGCCGACCTTGCCATCCTTGCGACCCTTGCACCAGCCTTGCTCATCCTCTTCCTCCAGTTTCTCGAACGTCTCGCCTGTCAAGGCAGGCCTGTTACTCGACTGCGGGGTACACTGGCGGGGAGCAGCCCGCTTCGGACACTGCGGGGTACACTGGTGAGGAGCGGCCCGCTTCAGACACTGCGGGGTACACTTCAGACACTGCGGGTACACCGGTGAGGAGCAGCCTGCTTCAGACACTGCGGGGTACACTGGCGGGGAGCAGCCCGCTTCAGACACTGCGGGTACACTGGTGAGGAGCAGCCTGCTTCAGACACTGCGGGGTACACTGGCGAGGAGCGGCCCGCTTCAGACACTGCGGGTACACTGGTGAGGAGCAGCCTGCTTCAGACACTGCGGGGTACACTGGCGAGGAGCGGCCCGCTTCAGACACTGCGGGTACACTTCACAACTCTCAAACCCAAACAGGTTGAAACACAGCAAAACATTTGTCCATATCCAATATCTATGGTGACAGAAGAAGCAATACCATTAACCCGCCGGCCATACCCTCCCCCCCGGTCGGCGGCGGCGGCGGTCACCCACCGGCTTTGAAGCTGAGCTCGTCGGCTTCGACGCCGTCGTAGTCGTACATGGCGCGGACGGGCACGCCCGGCTCGCCGCTGTCCACCAGCTCCGAGGAGTACTCGTCCCAGTCCTCGGCCGGCGCCGACTCCTCGCCGTGCTGGTTTCCGTTGCTGCGCACAGAGGGGCCGCTGGTAGTGACGGGGCGACTGACCACGGGCTCACAGCAGGCAAACGCCGGCACACGGCGGTCCGGTCGGCCATCGCGTCAGCGGTATCGGATAATGATCGGCCATGGTGTCTAATTAATCTGGCGTGGCGGGCACAGTTGGAGGTGCTCGGTGATGTCTAGGGCGGTGGATTCTCAGTTAAAATCCAAGCTACCGGTCACCTCATGCTACCGGAAATAAACCATTAGAAACCCTGCACAAGCTTCACTCTTTTACCCGCTCAGGAATGAAGAGGAGCTTCAGAGCCCAGCAAGAACACGCACTGGGTTTTCCGGGGGACCCGCCCTATCGTGTTCCGGGAGCCTGGCCTTGGACGGCGTTACTCCCAAATCTATACGTAAGTATCCTGCCCCTCTGTTCTGGAGTGGATGCCGCCCCTCTGTTCTGGGTGGGGTGCCGCCCCTCTGTTCTGAGTGGGGTGCCGCCCCTCTGTTCTCAGTGGGGTGCCGCCCCTCTGTTCTCAGTGGGGTGCCGCCCCTCTGTTCTCAGTGGGGTGCCACCCCTCTGTTCTAATTAGGGTGCCGCCCCTCTGTTCTAATTAGGGTGCCGCCCCTCTGTTCTAATTAGGGTGTCGCCCCTCTGTTCTAATTAGGGTGCCGCCCCTCTGTTCTGAGTGGGATGCGGCCCCTCTGTTCTGAGTGGGGTGCCGCCACCCTGCCCCGGGCGTCCGGCTCCGACGGTCGGGCCGTGCAGCTGACCTGTGCTGGGCGGCGCGGCCGGCAGAGCGCTGCTCCCCGCCGCTGGAGGATGTCCCACCGCTGGTCTGTCGCGACGCCGCCTTACCGGCGTTCCGGGTGGCAGGGTTATAGTCCTGCCGGTACCACAGCCCGTCAGACACCACCGGCGACCTAGCTCACCACACCGACCCACTATGACATACGTATCGAACCAGGTCAACCAAGCCCGGCGCACAACGCACCATTTTGACGTCAAAATAATGACATATACATTTCCCTTTGCAGGAGCGTTGCCCCTGATGGCGCCTTTCCGCTTTGAGTGCTGTTCATCACCACCTCCCACCAACAGGCCTCGTATAGGATCATGGGCTATCTGGGCGTGAGCACTGAGTGCGGGCGGGCCGGCCGCGCGGCGGCGGGTCCGTACGGGCAGGTCGTCGCTGATGGTGCGCTGGTTGATCAACGCGATGTTGCCGTCCGCGATGAGGCCCTTCCTACTCCGACCGCCGATGTCGCGGAACTCTTCGCTGTACTCCTGCAACAGCGCGCCCAGAGACATCTACCGGTCACGCCGCGAAACCGCCGGACAGCAAACCGCGGCCCGGGGCGGACAGCCAGCAGGCTGCCCGGTCAAAAGGCCAGCCAGCTTATATAGATCAGAGCGGCTCATAGCAAAATAGCAAAATACACTGGCAATACTCAAAATACTGGCAATCTGAAAGCAACCGCTGACTTCGGTCATGCCGAAAAATCTGTCTAGCACCGACTGGCAGCATACAATCCAATATCAACATCACACTGCAGCAATACTGGCACGAGCACACAGTTAGTACTTAGCAAAACAACATAGCGGAGACAAGATCCGGCACGGGTTCACACGATGCGCAGTCGCATGAACGCCATGCCTCTAATGATCGCGAGCCACGCGGCCGGCGGCGACGGCATGCAGCAGCGGGCGCACATAACACAACGACTCGCTCACCTCGAACGCCGGCCAGTTCATGGGCATGTTGACGCCGTGGTTGTTGCTCCACCAGCGCAGGTCCTTCTCTTTGTCGGCGTTAGTGATGGTGTGCTCGAACTCGCGGTAAATCTGCGGAAGACTGCGCCGCACGGCACCGGTCAACGCCAACCGTGATAACACGGGTAGAGTTTACCGATTCAAAATTCAGTAGGGCATGGCGTTGTCAATCCTCAACCTGTTGGCATTCATAATAGGGAATCTCTCTATTCAGGTGGCCTGTTGAGGATAGAACTCCAGGCACGTGGTTTGCAGAGAAGTGACTCTGCCGCTAACCCATCCAGAAAGCAGGTCACCTGTTGTCCCTGCACACAGCAACAAAGAGAAGCGCGGACGATCGACAGAATAGGCCACGCATGATTGCACCAACCTCTAATTTGAGCATCATGTACAATACAACCAGAACAGAAATAGAAGAAGAAATGCATGCACTGTAAGACGATCAGATAGTCTCTGATCACGTTCGGAGTGCTTCATCAGAAAAAATGGAGACATTTTCATTGAGGCAAGTTCCCGGTGAAAAACGGTAAAAGTGATGAAAGCAAATGTAGAACACCTCACCGATAATTCTGGAAACGGGTCTGGAAAAAATAGAACCTTTGTGACCTCGCACTCGAAAAGATAACTTTCCTTACAAAAGAAAAAGGGACTCTGCCCATTGCTAACTGTATTCATCAGCGTCGAAAGCAGGGGGATGGGGGACACGTCCTCCAATTCGCGAATAAGGGGGATGGCTCCCCAAAATTGTTGGACTAAACCTAGGTTTTTTGCATTCCTTCTCTATTGCCTACGTGGACTTACTTAAATGTGTTGGTAAAGTGCACCACCTTTAATGGTTTTAAAGACGGCTAAAATGCTCAAAATTCGCCTTCGCCCAGTCATCACCAGTCTGAGGTCCGCCCCCTTGATACAAATTCTGCGAAAATTCCGTGGCGATCCCTCGACTATTTTGATGAACACAACAAAGCTTGCTGACATTATTGGAAACGATTTGGCTCGGTTCGGCCTCGTGGGAATCCCAGCAGCGTCATAGATCGCTAAAGTGAGTTTACTTTGGGTTTCCTATTTAAACGCGAACTGTTGAAGCCCTCCAAGACGACCTTAAGATTTTCCAATCAAACATTGTATTTCAAAGTACGATCAAAGTGCATGCATAAAACCAGAAGCCCCCACCTGGGGTCGATGGAGATGTTGAGGCACTTTTGTAGAACAAACATGGTGTCCTTGAAGAAAGTCAGCCGCTCCGCCTCCCGTTCCTGGCACTTGTTAAACACGTGCGTCATGTCTTCGATATACTTGGGGTTGTACTCGGAGATGTCCCTCAGTGACATCTCGTAGCGATCCTTGGCGCGGATCACCTCCTCTTTGGCGCGAGCCACGCGGTCAGTCTGCTTCCGTACCTGCCACAGCAACCGAACCGAGTCAACCCAGGCATGGACTCACAGTGCGACGAGCCTGATGTCCACTGAAAACATGCCAAACCAGCGATTCCTTATTATCAGTCAAGGCGCTTATAAATTTTGAAGCTTTGTGCGCAGCATTACGGCCTCAGCAGCAGTTGAGGGGGCACATGAGCCAGACCGTTGGATACCGCGCGGCAGAGCCATAGTGACGTGGAGCAGCAGCCGTAATTACAGCCGGCGGCGGGCCGATTTGCACGGCTGGTTCTGCCGGTGGTATCCACGCCGAGGCACGCCGACAGTGCCAGATCGACGAGACAGCACTGCCACGGCCAGCTACGGCTCGGTGCATGCACACCGAAACGGACCGGGGCCCCACACCTGCAACCCTGCTGCAAGGACACAGACCAGGGACCCACACCTGCAACCCTGCTGCAAGAACACAGACCAGGGACCCACACCTGCAACCCTGCTGCAAGGACACAGACCAGGGACCCACACCTGCAACCCTGCTGCAAGGACACAGACCAGGGACCCACACCTGCAACCCTGCTGCAAGGACACAGACCAGGGACCCACACCTGCAACTCTGCTGCATGGATAGGGACAAGGAGCCGAAAGGTGCGACCCTGCTGTGTAAACACCAACCAGGGCCCCATTTCATAAAAGTTGTAGAAATGTGGCGTCTTTTACACCACATTGACCTGCAAAGTTACGCCGTACTCAGAATCGTGTTTCACAAAGAGCGGTGACATTCACGCGAAAGCGGCGTAGATATCGAATGCAGCGTGAATCACGCCCAATTCCAGAATGGAATTACCCCTTTTAAAGGGAGATACGCGAAAAAATTATTATTGTGGTTTCTTGCTATTTGAAAAATCCTGATAACGAAACTATCAATTATTTTTGTATCTTCGGCAAAATTTTGGGAGGCCACTCACTTATTATCGAAATAGGTTAACAGTTTCGATAAAATGCCCATCACTTGCCCATGCCCATATCCATCAGTTACTTTTCGAAAACTATTTAAAGTTGAAAAATAATGTTTTTTTATAATACAAATGTTTGCCCTCCTGTATTTGTATTTGAATTAATTTAAAAAAGCTTCCAAAAACTCCAAAATGAATAAGTTTGCCCTAAAAACGGAAAAAACATAATTACTCAAGTCTTCAGCGTTTTCGTACCTCGGGTCTTGAGCCACTTTCTGCTTCCAACCCAGGATGACAAAACTTTTGCGTCAGATAGGTCACGTGACCCCGGTTTGAGAATTCCTAGGCTTCTGATTGGTTAATTGTGATTTCTTTTAAGCCCTATATTTCTGTTTCAAAAGAGTTTTGGAATATTATTTTTCTAAAGTAATTTTTTTCTGGAGTAGCCCAAAGTTCTACATCACTGTTTAGGATAGATATGGCCTAATTCTTAGAGAAATTGATAGCCTTAGCCATGTGGACGTCATAAACATCGATATGAGGTGTACCGGTAAAGTCGTCTAGAAATGTTGACTTTGAGAGCAATTTTAAGGCATTTTCAGGCCGAATTCGCAAAAATGAGAATAGGACTTCTGAAACAACTTTTTGTAACCTTTTGATATAGCCAATAAAATTTTTGTCGCGTATCTCCCTTTAAATATGGCATATAACTGGTTTATTAACATTAAAAAGGGCATATATATTTTTCAATGAATTATTTGAATGAAAATTATTGTGCTTATCAGCTCTTATTCGATTTTTAAGTTTCTAATGCACTTTTACAGATACTGCGGAGGAAGATGCTCTAACAGCTGACGCAATGAAAATACGACGTATTTGTTTTTGGCTGTACCCAATTTTTTTAGGTAGTTACTGTCAAGAAGGCCCTAAAAAGGTTATTGTATTGTTGTGCGAGTGTAGATCGGTGCAGGGTGCGGTGGAATTTGAGGTGAATTGTGTTTACTAATCATGATTGAACTGTGAAAGGCCTGTGAACCTTATAATTTCGCGAAACTGGGAAAGGAATAGTGAGTAAACATCTTTGAAGAATAACTAGATCAAGATGCTGGTACTTAGTTACCTAGGTATATCATCATTTTCGCCAGAGGCCTCAGTAGAGATACTTGGATTTTGTTGGTGACAGATACCTTAAATTGAGTTTTTACCCTCCATAGACCCCATATAACACTTTGTCAGTGTCAGCCTATCTAGGTTTCTGTCCTCACTAGACTGTAAAATAACAGTAACGGCAGAAAGTCTAAAGTAAAAATCAATGTCAGCTTTCCTGTGTATTTGCATCAATAGCTATCATCATTTTTGGCATACCAAATGGCCATAGAACTCTACATAGCAGCTCAATTTGGCATGTACAACTTGCACTTCATACCTGTGCAAGGAAGAACTTGCACACTTTTTTATTTAAGTTTATTTTACATTCATGACTCTTTTCCTTCACTTCACTACCTAATTTTGCCTCAGATTCAGAATTTCATACGAAATTATATACTTTTCATGTTTTGCTTCATTGTCTGATAAATGTTACGCTGCTATATCTTGCATAGCTTTTCAGGAGTGTTTTACATATTCAACATACATGTTGTCTGCTATATGAAACAATATTGACAATATTCTACGCTGCATTCCAGTACAGCGTAGTTTAGAACAGCGTAACTTTGCAAGTAGTTGTATTTTACGCTGCATTTTTGTGAAACAAGATTGTGGTGTATTATTCACTTTCTATGCTGCATTATGCTACTTCTACGCTATAAGCATAAGTTACGCTTTTATGAAATGGGGCCCAGGTCACAAACGCCACCTTGCTACGCAGGTAAAGAACAGGACGCCCCGTAGGCGCAGCCCTGCTGCAGGATAAGGACTCAGGAGGTCCGCAGACGCCACACGGACGCAGCAGCGCCACACAGCGACGCGGAGAAGCAGTGGCGTCCCAGCTGCCACACTACTGCTTGGAGATGAAGGCACTTGCCCTCCCCCTCCCCCTCCCTGACGCGCCCATGCATGGAAATTCAGGCTCTGAGCGAAACCATCCTCGGCATATTGTACGTCACAGTCTGCACATGTGTCACGCTCCCACACCGCCAGTTGGCGAGCATGCTTCGAACCCCATTCCCACCGCGGCAGCCAGCTCTGTTTAATGAGTGCCGTCAGTCATTTCGCGCATCGGCCACACATACGCGTTCCCATTGTGCGGTGATGAATTGTGGGGTGGCCTAATTATTCATGTTTCACAACTCATCGTGTTTTCTTTTAGCCTTCATTAACTAGCTGCATGTGTGCATTGTTCGATCTGTCCATGCGATATCATATATTTAGAAGAGATTAAGGAGCGTCGAGTCAATGCTATTTCTCCATCTTTCAGAAAATATCGCTCGGTAGAACGAGACAAAATGAGAATACGTCTTGCAGCAAAGAACTCTGGAACGTTAAAAAATGATTGAAACATCTAATAATTTGATGAGAAGAATTTCAGTGCTCCGGGTCAAATCCGGAATGTCTGCTTATGCGAGCATTGGGACAACCATCACGGAACGAGACGCACGCCACGAATACGATATCAAATGGTCTGTCCAGCATCACAGGTACAATTATAGTGAAAGACGGCTGCTATAGCAAGTTCAACAAGATATCGCAATTCTTAAGGCAGTAATTGTACCCAATGCCTTGCAAATCGACTACACACACTCCCACTATCATTCACAGATCATATTTCAACAGGGGCCATCCTGTGGGGGGAGAGAGAGGAGAGAGAGAGAGAGAGAGAGAGAGAGAGAGAGAGAGAGAGAGAGAGAGAGAGAGAGAGAGAGAGAGAGAGAGAGAGCGACAGAGAGAGAGAGAGAGAGAGAGAGAGAGAGAGAGAGAGAGAGAGAGAGAGAGAGAGAGAGAGAGAGAGAGAGAGCGAGAGAGAGAGACAGAGAGAGCGAGAGAGCGAGAGAGCGAGAGAGCGAGAGAGCGAGAGAGCGAGAGAGAGAGAGAGAGAGAGAGAGAGAGAGAGAGAGAGAGAGAGAGAGAGAGAGAGAGAGAGAGAGACAGAGAGACAGAGAGACAGAGAGACAGAGAGACAGAGAGACAGAGAGAGCGAGAGAGCGAGAGAGCGAGAGAGAGAGAGAGAGAGAGAGAGAGAGAGAGAGAGAGAGAGAGAGAGAGAGAGAGAGAGAGAGAGAGAGAGAGAGAGAGAGAGAGAGAGAGAGAGAGAGAGAGAGACTATTGCGTACCGCATCGACCGAAAGGCTGGCGTCCCCGGAGGCATTTCTTTCCTGGTTGATGGCCGTTCGCTCTGCTTTGCACGCGCCGTGGTAGTCGGACTTGGCCTTGTTCACCTGTCGGGAGGGGGGGTAATACACAAAGGTAACAGCACTGCGCCTGGAGCACCAGACTGGTGGGTTGGAGGTAAATAACCGGAAAACACGCGGCTGATGATAAAGCAAGCGAGTTTTTTTCGAACACACGTACTACTACCAATATATCCCAATATATCCCAAATGTTGACCGATGGAGTTACAGCCTTATGAATGCAGATGAACCCCAGAAGCGGTCCCCTGTAAGAAAATATATGTTTTAGCATTGCTCCAGTGGGAGCAAAGCTGCGCTTAACGCGGTGCGATTCCAACACTCGAGCGCCCATCAGGTGTGGAGCGAACCATGCGTCACGGCTGGGGGCAGAGCGATTCGTTAGCCTGTCAAAACGCAGTCATGGGCGTCTACCGGCGCCGGCGGGCGAGCGGCCCGAGCGAGCGCGAGCCCAACACCAGACGGCCCCAGCGCCGCGCTCACACACCCGGCCCAACACTGATCGAGCAGGGTCCTGGCACCGCCGACAGGAACCGGCCGGGCTCTACCGCCATCCGGGGCAGAAACCTCGGCCGGCGACACTCAAAACGGACGTACTTCTCTACTATAAACAAAGCGCAGCAGTGCTTAAAGATGTATTCAATGTTCTTTCTTCATGAGTTCAGCGTCATATCAACTCCAGCCCGTTTAAATCCCGTTAAATTCCAAGGCTGAAAAAACCAACAGGTCGACAAAACAGGCAACATCTGGGGTCTTGCCATGTGACCTCGTGATCTCGAGAGATTATATCTGATTTATCTCAACTGATTAACAAAAGCATCTTAAAAACAGCAGAAGTGGTTAGTGACTCTTGACTTCGCATACGCTTCCGTACATTTGTTTTTGCTTAGGATTAGAATAGCGCAGTGCTTATCGTATCTATTATCGTAAACTACCCCATATATCGCCGCTGTCTCCGAACCAACCGCCGTCCCACATCACGAATGACGTGTTCACACTTCACACCGCCCACCAGGGATGGCTTCAGAGGCGTCAGGATGCATAGGCGGATCCAGGATTGCCGATCAGGGGCACTTTCCCGGGGGGTGGAGCGCTATCCGTAACAGAGGGCGCCACTTTGGCCGGCAAATCCTATCCATGGGCGCCGATTTTCGCATCCTGGGAGCGGATGGGAAGCGATATTTCAGGGGCACCATCGACCTTTCAAGGAAGCGCCGTGACCATTTCGGGGGCGCCGAGGGTCGATATGGAGGCACGCGCCCCCTTTGCCCCCTGGATCTACCTATGCCGGGATGTTCCATTTGTGGTCCCAATATCAAACACCTTGCTATCGGTCGCAAACAGCACTGTTTTCATAGCCTCCAATCGGATAGCCGATAACCGTTAATTTTGATAGGGGTCGGCTCAGTTGGAGTTCGCCTTACATCCTGCCCGATAAGCACAAACATTGCTGTGACATCTTGACACGCAGTTCTAATCATCACTCAGTATCATCCGTGTGATCAGAGCTGGACTGCAAAAACCACTGGCGCGGTTTGAAAGGGCATGCCGCGGCGATGTCAACGCAAATACGTCGATGCGATCCACAGCCAACGAACGAGCAAAGCAGCGTTTGCAATGCGTGTAAGTCGCGTTTACAATTGGCCAACAAGGGGTTCTGCAAAAAGAAACAAGCTCTGCTAGTTGTTCTTAAACCAGTGTTGTCTATACACCTAGTCACTGTTATGAAAGGAGTATGAAGCGAAAAATAACTTTTGTTGGAGCGAAAGCCAAACTTTTCAACATAAGCATTCACATAACTGCTGACGAAGCCCTGTTCGTGTCGTTCTTCTCGCTTCTCACGACTTAAAAGTAAACAATTCACCAAACTCTAAAGGGTCGATCTCAAGAACCTATCGCTGGGACAAGTTGCCAGCTTCATTCAAGGCTCGCCGACCGAAGTGCTGCGGACAGGCCGACCAGAGGCGACAGCGGCGATCGACAGCAGGCGCCGGTGCGGCGAGTCGGCTGGCACGGGGGCGGCGGGCGGCAGCGGTTCCGGTGGCCGGGACGGGCTGCCGGTGCCGGCGGCGCCGCTCGGATCAGTCTGGCCACCTGTCACGCCGCCGCCGCCGCCGCTAATTTCCGACTCCAGTGCCCGCCATTACCTCATACCGCCGCCCCGCGCCGCTGCAGCGGCTCGCTGTGCTCCCGATACGCGGCATATGGCGATACCGCCCACTATGCGTGAGTGATGCGTCTTCACTGCCTGCCCAGGGGCGTGCCCTTCAGACTGCGCTGGAGAACGGTGCTGGGTCAGGCCGGGCGGATGGGGGCAGGCCCTGAGCCGGCCCTCTGGCGGGGCGGCACCAGAGTCAGACAGATGACGCGCTCGGAGGGAGCACAGTGTCCAATGCGTTATCACGCGTGACCGGTCGACTGCTACAGCGATTGAACCCTTCGAAAGATAGGGCTCTCCATTTTCCCAACCACATTAGAGGCCAGATATGGAATCTGCATGAAGTTTCGGTCTGGAATAATCGATAGTCAGAGGCGGGTACGTGAGGCAAGAGCGGCATTTACACCTCAAACATCACGATTTTCGCCGAATTTCTTTTAAAAAAGCACGTGTCTTTCATTACTTATATGCACAAATTTGACGTGCATCTGTTTCGGATAGCGATATATATATATATATATATATATATATATATATATATATATATATATATATTATGTGTGTCTACAAAGGTTTCCGGTGAAACCATCTTACCAGCTCAGACCACAATTCGAAATCCCGATAGTACAACTGCGGAGAAATCACACAGCAGAAGTCGCACAATAATCCAGTACACTACACGGGAGTACCACACGAAAATGCACTGCTTCCAGGCTTTCGAGTTAAAAAAGGGCATATCCTTTCAGGCTTTCAGGTTAAAAACGGGATATCTAGCTGATGAAATCACATGAGAAAAGCCCCAAGCCGCTCCAACGAGCAGGTACTATCAATCGCTGCGACTCATTCTTGGTGATAACGTCAATCACCCAGACCATGTGCCCTGGCTAGGTACAGTCCCGCCGAGGAGCTTCGCTGACAGTCCCTGCACGCAGAAGCGGCGGAGGGTCCAGAATGAAGTGGGGGGGGGCATCACGGACTATTCATTATTCAACCCATTTCTTTCCAGTCAACGCCACAGGGTTGAAGTTAAATTTATCACCTAAGGAGGGGGGCACGGTGCCCCGGTGTCTACTAGTTCCAACGCACATGCCTGTACGGCATCATTTGCTCGCGATCTAGGAAAACCCTTAGCTTTCAACTAACCTAGCAGACAATATGCTACCCTACTATGCTGGGGAATGTGTTTATGTCGTGTCATGTTGCATTAGGTATTCGGCACCGTTGCACAAATCTGCTGCCGACATAAACCTGCCACCTACGACCGGTCAATGTGGCGCCGCTCCCCGACCCAACCGCTGACCAACGACCGGTCACTGTAGCACCGCTCCCCGACCTAAGCCAGCCGCCTACGACCGGTCACTGTGGCGCCGCTCCCCGACAAAGCCAGCCGCCTACGACCGGTCACTGTGGCGCCGCTCCCCGACCCAAGCCGGCCACCTACGACCGGTCACCGTGGCGCAGCTCCGCGACAGAAGCCGGCTTCACACCACCGAGCTCGATGCAGTCAGGCATCATTCAGTCCAGAGCCGCGTCACCCCATCGTCTCGGCGAGGCTGTGCGCGCTGCTGAGACCACAGAAGCAGCACTGGTGGAGGCTTTCCCGGCGGTCCGATCTGTCGGCCGACGACAACAACCGGTCTATTTTGCGGCCCGCCAGCTGCGATGGTGTGCGTGACTGGCGCGGTCTGCAGGGCTGGTGAGGTTGAACGGTTCCGCGACTGGTGAGACGTATCGACACACCAGACCGTCACAGTCCAGGGCCGCCGCTGACCCGGCATCGTCGGAACGGCGACCGGATAGCTCACACCAGCAGCCGCCGACGGGCCGTAACCATCCGCCGACGCCGGCTGCGGCGGCAAGGCAGCGCTGCCGGGACTGACGGGGAACGCAGCGCTCCAGGTCCGCTCACGGGCATCTCCTGCACATCATCCTGATGAACGTGAATGTGAACTATTTCTTAGTGTAAATCATATTCACATTATTGCAAGCTCAGCTTTTAATAATGAAGTTTCAGTAAACCTCCCCGGTAGCATGTGTCAGAGGCCCAGACCTCTCCTTTCCACCAGGCAACTTTCAAAATGACTGGCAGTTTTGAAAGCCAACTTTTAACGTCCTGAAAAGCATAGAGACGTCTGCCCCGTTCGGGTAGACATCTCCATGCTTTTTAAAGGCAGCTGACCTTTTAAAGGTCAGCTGCCAGCCGACCAACATCGGATAAACATTGAGCGCCGAAGCGTCTCAGGGAATTGACCACATGCACATCCACTGCAGGGTTTCTGAACAGCGGCCCAGAGCCCAACACTGTACCCACTGAGATGCGCGCGGATATTTCAGCTTTCAACAAGTTAGAACCTAAATGTTATTGTTCGACTACCGGGATAACCAACTACTGGCCCTCATTAGACAACAGCACTCCTCGGGAAATGACACAGGCGAGCCCACTAAAGGAAACTTCAGGAACTAGGAAAATTTGAAACCCTAGCTTTAACGTTTCAACGGTAAATTTCCTTCGTCTGGCAGGAGGCCAGGAGTTATAGCCATGCGGAAAGCGTTAAGACGGCCGGACCCGGCCGTATGTGAATTTTTCTACTAAGTTAGAGGTAGACTTCGCGCACGCTTCACGTGCGCTCGGTAATCACAAGCACAAAAAGATTTCAGTGTCAGGATAGTACGAGTCTATGAAGCGTGTTTGTTCACAAAGTTTTTTTATAGAAAAATAGCACAACAAGCACACGGAAATAAGTCTTTAAAGCAAACTAGCATTAGGGGTGTGACTTAGAAGCTAAAATCGGAGGTTTCCAATTCAACCTGCTGCAAAATATGTTATGATGTATGCATTATCCAAATCTGGCCTTAATTGGGATCAATTTCTTCGGCAGACCCCCTGTACATGGGGTCTGAAATTTTTAAGAATTTACTCTGAAACCAGCAAGTGCCTTTACTGCAGGACGAGTAATTACTGCTCATAGAGACGTTGCGGGGGCCTCATTTTTAGTAATATTGACTTGAAAAACATCAGAATGCATGTCAAAATAGTACACATAAATATCAGGGTAGACGTGAAAAAAGGAGTTAGGGGATTCTAACCCGGATTAAATCGTAAAAACGGTTTTTTCTAAAAAAAGAAGAGCGAAATCGGTCAAAAGTAGGTAAACCGTGCCCGCTTTGATGACCATAGTCAAACAGGCCACCTCTGAATCCACCCATGCACCAATAAGCATGACCAATAAGCACCCTGAGAAGCAATGGCGGATACAAGGGGGCTGGGAGAGGGGGCTTAAGCTCCCCGAAATACCAGACTGCCTATAGAAACTGCATAGCCGGAGGCTTCTCTGAGGCAGTTAGCCCAAAATCTCTAGATCCTCCCCCCGAATAAAGAATCCACCACTGCCGAGAATGCTAAGCTCTTACTGTAAGAAGATACAATATGCCAGGACAAAGTTGCGTACATTGAACAACCAAATTGTCATAAACAAGTGCCAAGTGGTCCATTCACTAAAGTACAATGCAACTCCTAAATGCTCACTCCTTATCCTAACTCTCCAGCGACTGCTGGAAATCTCCCATGGTCATCTCGGCTTTTAAGGTCTTTTCAGAAACGCGCAGAGATTCTTGGCGTAAATCATAGGTGGATCCAGGGGGCAAGGGGGGCACGTGTCCCCGATCGACCCTCTCGGCGCCCCTTGAAATGGTCACGGCGCCCCTTGAAAGGTCGATGACACCTCCCTGAAATATCGCTTCCCACCCCCCCTCCCCCAGGATACGAAAATCGGCGCCCACCGATAGGATTTTGCGCCCATCTGATAGGTTTGCCGGTCAAAAGTGGCGCTTCTTCGGCCGGATGGCACCCCCCGGAAAGGTGCCCCCCGATCGGCAATCCTGGATCCACCTATGGCGTAAACATAATTTGGAGATTCTTGAAAGCTTTTTAGGCAGAGCAGCTCTGAGCTCTTCGGGTGAGCGATGTTGTTGATCTTGGCGTATCAGACATCGACATACAGCCTCTGGTTTTTCGTCATCTCATTATCCACCGATTTTTCTAGGTAGCTCTTCACCTGATGTGATTTCGCGAGAGTCCATCGACTTCACTCAGCTTGTGAAGGTCACAGTTGTCCAATTTGTACTCAATGTCTCCCTGTATTTCTTCTTGGCTTCCGTTGTAATTTTTATCAAGAGCCTTTGAGTCTACTGACTTCTCTTCTTCCCCTTCTTTAACCTTCTTTTTTCCATCGTCTGCTGTTGCTTCATCCTCCTCTCCGCTCCGGCTGCCAATCTCTTGTCCACCAAGCTTATTCAGTACATCTTCCTTTCCCAGCGCTGGTCCTCCCGGAAATCCCATTCTACCTGTGACATCTTGCCATCGTAGAAGTATTCCTGTTTCAGCGGAAACCCCGGATTCAGAGAGGAAATGTCCAACATAGTGGTGCGGAGCGTTTTCACGTGCGGTTTCACTTTCTCTTCCTTCGCTTGTTTCCACTTCTCCGAACTCCTCTCCTGCCTGGCCCTTACCATCGTGTTGAACTTAGGGTAAAAATTGAGAACATCCTTGACAGCATGTCTCTCCTATGTTGGGTACAAAGTACAGTGAACCAAGTGCTCTAGGAGCTGTGAGGTGACACGGACGGCGGACTCCTGCGCGTTCGGCTGGATATTGCTCCCCTCCCTCCGGGGTATCAGATGGAACATCATGACTTCAATCACGTTCTGTTGGAGGGAAGAAAACCGGCAATAAAGTCAGTCCACGCAGAAGACATGGGCAGCCACAGACTTCTGGGACTTGGATCTCAGGTTGCGAAGCAAGACCCCCATAGTGGTTTGACCCGCCAAGGGAGCTAGCGGAAGTCGGTTAAGGACAGGAAACAATAAGCAGCGTTTTGAAAACCGCATGGACTCTCTTCCGCAATATTGCACTCACATTTATCGCTTTAAGTTTTACTAGAGCTGCTATTTTAACCGGCACTTTTAGGTTTGGAAAGTTGTTTTCAAATTGGTAGGATGGTACGAAACATTTTACCACGCTCTTGTGTGATACGGAGTATTCAAAGTATAACCTATTGCAATACATGGCTGTTATGCTGATGAGTGTTCACTATGTTGCCATACTGTGTGAAGTCTTAGAATCACGAACGCAAAAATCAAGGCCTCTAGAACTGATATCCAGTCAGCAATGGCTTGTACCGCTGTGACTTCAGTGGCTGGTTTTGTGACAAAAACATGAAAATTTCAGACCCCATGTACAGGGGGGTCTATTGGAGTGCTTTTGAGAAACTAAATACGCATAGTGTCTTAAAATGAACCATAGCATCTTTTTAAACTGGGTGATTAAGAAGTTGGTCCTAAGTCACACCCCCCACTAACATGACTTTTAATAAGCCGAGAGTGCCTCCTCCACGCGGTGGATTCAAGCCGTCCATTTCTTACATGGTCACTCGACAGATATGACCAGGTGCAGCCTTCGGTATGGTTTCGCCCACATCCTTACCCACACTTTCAACCGCAGCCAAATACGTCTGCACGTATGTAGCCTCCCCAGGGATTGAGAGTGAGAGAGCAAGACACGTATTTTTATTGGTTTTAACTATAATATAAATACACTCATCCCATCATACTTATCCATCACTCCAATCGTCAGAGTTTCGGATTACACATATAGACATTGTTATCCTCCACAACTCATTCAGCCACATCTCCACTCATTTTCAATGGTATGTGAAGCTTTTTATATTACACGGTACGTTAATCTGCTGGTATCCAGCGCGCTGTTCATGGTGCCATTTCCTTTCTTTAGATAGCTACTGGATGTAATGGGCTGCAGTTACTAGATGTGCGAGGGCATGTGATGATGGTGCACCCTGGGCATTGGCTGATAACTCAACCAACCTGCACTGTATTGCAGTCTATTTGGCGTCATCAAGCCCATCTATGCCTACAGGTTGGTCGTTATTGAGCCTAGGTCAAGGGAATACATATAAAGATGATGGGTCAAGAGAACACAAAAAAACGTTTGAAAAGGTCACTTCCACAAAACATCAGCTGGCAGGTCATGCTCAACTTGGTAAGCATGTCCGCGGCATTTCTACCCGTCCCGCAGAAAACCTTACCGCCACAGATGGCAAACTAGTCACCCATTCATCCACCCGAGTTCAAAATGTATACGTTCTACTCTGCCGTTGCTGACGAGTTTCCTCGTAGCTGTGGTAGCCCGTTTGGAACGCAGCCCTGCTTTTGTAAGCGCTGACATCGGCGTGCGCAGCAGAGACGGACAATATAGTGCTCGGCACGATCCAGTGCCACCGATGAGGTCACGGTACGACATACCGCGGCATTGCCGCGGTCTCCATGGTAACGGCAGGCCCGTTCGACAGGATACTGTGGCACAGAAACTGTCGACAGGACACTGTGGCACAGAAACTGTCGCCAACGCCAGACCCTGAAACTAGCATCTGTATTACGACTGCAGGTCGTAACCAGAGTGAGCATCCTACTATTTATACCCGTGTCATTTTTGGACATTTTAACCCTCGCCCCACCGGGGGCCATCGATGGCCCCCCTAAGGTTTTTCCGGGATAGCAGAAAAACGACGAGGCGCAGCACCGCGGTTGAGGGCTCTACCTCTCACTGCATCATTTTCCCATCATCCCTGAAATTTTTACCCCGGGTCACCCAAGGTCAGGTCACAAGACGAGGTCAACCAAGGTCACCTCACTTCACCTTTAGAGCTCTGTAAGAGCTATATTTCAAAATCGATCAATTTGAAACTTCCTACACTTCATGACCCCTCCAGGGTCTACAAGGTGTATATCCGGGATTTTTCGATTTCGTGCCCTGAGGTCAGGTCACGAGGCGACCTCTCCCATTGACAAAGCATGGGGAAAAGCTATTTCATGATATAAAAGCCACAAAAATGATTGCAAATCCTCAGACTGCTCAGAACAACGTTTTTGGACACCTTTTCACGGATCCCAGGGGTCATATTTGCCCTTTGACTTTTCCAAGGTCATCCAAGGTCACCAGAGGTCAAAAACAGTATTTTGACAATAACTTTTGACCTAATTGAGCTAGAGCGGTGAAACAAAAATCATCGTGTTTGTCTTGTCACTGGCTTTCATTTGATATACGGCAAGGTCACTTTTTGACCTTTCGTGACCTCAGGTCATATTAGGTCATGAGGTGACCTCTAAAGGTCAAACCACTGGCGGGAGGTCTTTACGTTCCACATAGCGGAAAAAGTACTGGCAATTTGCTATCAAATGTACTTTACCAGGCCTCAATAGCTCTAATGACATAAGAGTTATGCCCAGTTTGCTTAATCATTGTATATTTGAGTGAAAATAGCCGATCTTGACCTAATTTGACCTCTGGAGGTCAAACCATTGACCTGAGCACTAAAACATGCGAAGTAATTTCTTACTGAATTCACGCGAGCTTTCTATTGCACTTTGCAGATTTGCGCTAACGCCCATATTTTCGGAGTTAGAGGGGGGCCATCGATGCCCCCCCCGGTCGGGCGAAGGTGGCGCCGGACCCCGGTGGGGCGCGGGTTAATATTTTATTTGGGATATTTTTGGGCATCGGACCCTGGTAATGGGATTGGAACGGAGATCACCTTGATAGAGCATGCCAGAATCCCTGGGGTTGGACATTTTATACATCCCAGAACTCACTGTTTGCGAAGAAACAGCGTGCATTTGGAGCGGGCATATACCCCCATCGAGCCCAGATCCCTCCGCGGCGCTGCCCCGAAGCCTAAACATCCACTGCCAGCCGTTAGGCCCATAGGAAAGCGGGGTTTGGCTGTAGAACACAAAATATTTCCTCCACCGACGTTGCGACCGCCTGGGAACAGTACAAATTTCCGTGGTTTCATCTTGTCATTGCATGAACAACTAAAGACTAGCGTTGAGCGCCATTATGTCCTAACCATAACAACTGGTGGCGCAGAATCACTCCACACTTCCATTGAATGCCACTTCCGCACCAGACCACCGCGTAAAATTAGCCGCAGCGGCGCGAAATCGTTGGGCAACACGCGTGAACTGTAAAACAGGCTCGTCCCGGCGCGATCCCATCCATCTCGGACCGACGAGCGCTGACTCGGCCAGATCGGGAGGTGACGACAGCTATTTCGACAGCCTGTTATCCAGCGCCGCTCTCATGGCGGCCCGCGCGGCGTGGCACACTCACTGGCAAAGCTCACGTGTCGCCGCCGATCATTTTCGACGGGCCCGTGGCGCGTTTCCATCGGCAGTCGCCGACACTTTCCGACGCCCGAGGAGTTCTCTCCTTCCGCGGCTCATTTTCTGCCCGTGTCCAGGAGGCAGAACACTCGTCGATAGTCTAAAACGATGCTTTAAGCGGACGCGAGTCTGACAAGTTGTTTTCTCGTAATCGCAGATAGCGGTCTAATTCTAGTGCGTATTTCACCGCATGTCGGCAGTAAAATTGAATGGACCTTAACCCTGAAGACATTGAAGTGCCTCCAACTGCCCTGTTCCATGACCACACCAACCCACTGAGAGCGAATGGATAGGTAGGGGTTTTCAACCATCAATAACATCCTGATTTGTCTATACGCTAGATCAAAATAACGCACTGCCAATGCATGCAGCCCGTGCTGGGAATACACGCCCGTCCTTCATTCGCATGCAATGACACGCGACGGCTTATGTTGGATTCTAGGGCGCTTCAGCTGCCAGGGCCATAGAGCCCGCCTAACAGTACAATTAAATCAATCCTTACGAACAGTTTTGGTCTTGGGTCTCAGTCTACAAGCAGAGCTGATAGCTAAAAATAGAGCTGCTTGGCTGAGACGCACCTAGTTCTGTTGTGCTTGTCTAGTTCTGTCGTGCTTGTGTTCGGCGTTCGGCTGGGGTAGTGTTTTTCACCCCAGGTAAGCGAGCCAATGCCGCAAAAATACCCTGATTAGTGGGTGGAAGAGAAAAACGGAGAGGCACAAGGTGTGACAACGCTCGCTCGCTTATTCGCCGCCAGGTTCGCTCTTCCGCTTCAGCGAAAGGCCAACAAGGACGAGCTTCCAAACAGGAAACAGGTCTGACAGTCCCCTGGCCGCAGCAAACATATACGAGCGTTGTGGTCACGGGTTAACGTTCTGCTGCTGAAGCAGTGTCTCCGGTGGACTAAGGACCGTCCCCCCCTGAGTCATATCGCTTCCTATCAATACCCGACAACACGGATAAGAGACGATTATGGAAAGGCAACAACTTTTATAACAACATTTAAGGTTTTAATGGGGATTTTGCCTGATCGAGTTCCTTAACCCTCACTATGGCCAAAACGACCACGGCCTACGATAATTGTTGTCCTACACAGCATAACACAATGTTGCAAGCAGCTGATTTTGAAGCATTTTGAGAAGAAAAGTATTCCCAATTCAGCAGGAACATCCGGGTCAGAACGATGCGCATGACACACACAAAGCGTAACATAGTTACAGCTTCGTGTACACTCCCACCTCGCCGGTTTTTACCGAACAGGCAAGGCACTCTACGGCCGTGACATTTCACCCTGAGCCTCATCAGCCTGACTCACCTTGTATAAGAGTTTGGCCCACGGCTTCTGCGCCTTCTTGAAGGAGTCGTCAAGATCTTTCTTCTCCTTGAACTGCATCATCGACTGAAACAAAACCATGCAGATGATTAGACTGACGCCAGGGGAGCCAGAGCCGGGACACCAAAATTATCGCTGACTCCCTACTGAGGTCTCTAAAATACGGTTCGCAAACTGCTGCCCCACTACATGCGTTCGCAAACTGCTGCCTTATTATAAGCCTGCTCCAAAATCATCAATCATGATCAAAAGCAAATAAAAGTGCTCAAAAAGCCCACCATAAGTTGCCAAAAAGCCCAGAGGAGCGTCATCCCGTGGTGGCCCGATGTTCTACCGAACCCGCCGTTTCACATCCCAGCACCGACAGCGGGGGGGCGTCGGCAGCAGTGTTGCACCAGCCGTCTGCCGTAACTGCAACGACAATTGAACTCGTCGCGCCACATTGGCTCGCGCGGCCGCCGTCCATCGGCCCACAGACAGACAGACAGACAGACAGACAGACAGACAGACAGACAGACAGACAGACAGACAGACAGACAGACAGACAGACAGACAGACAGACCGACCGACAGACAGACAGACCGACCGACCGACCGACCGACCGACCGACCGACCGACCGACCGACCGACCGACCGACCGACCGACCGACCGACCGACCGACCGACAGACAGACAGACCGACCGACCGACCGACCGACCGACCGACCGACAGACCGACAGACCGACAGACAGACAGACCGACAGACAGACAGTCTACCGACCGACCGACCGACCGACCGACCGACCGACCGACCGACCGACCGACCGACCGACCGACCGACCGACCGACCGACCGACCGACCGACCGACCGACCGACCGTACCAAGTGACGACCTGGAGGAATGCTCACATCGTCAGACAGTGGCTTAACTAGTTGAGCTGATTCTTGCATCGATAAATGCTGACACCCGCTGTCAACACAATACTTGTATTACAAAAACATATCTCATCCCGAGCCATGACAATACGAGCAACATTATTTTCACAGGGGAGAGGCGACCTGAGCTGGACGCATTAACCGCACTATTCCGAATTTATCTCGTTGCGACGTCACTTTTGTGCATGATGGATCATTTAAACGCACCACAAGTTCAGCTCGAGTGGCGCATCGCTGCCATTCGGGTAGGCGTAGCTGGCCCGGCTGCGTGCAGCTTCGCCAGAAACCGGTCTGCTCCGAGAATCAGCGCGTCGGCTGCCGACGCTCGGGGTCGCCGCTTCCGTACGTTAGAAGCGCGCGGCCACCGTCTGCGCCTCCACAAACGGCGCCGGCAGGGGGCCAGCGTCGAGGTGCCGCGCAGGGGCTTCAGAAATCACTACTAACCGTCCCCGCTGTCACGCGACAGGAGACATCAAAGCAGTGATAGACTCCGGCTAAATGATACATCACGCAGTAGGTGGAAGGAGAAGCCCAGTAGAAATACATGCCAATGCAGCAAATGTCCTTGATAATGCACCATTTTCGGGTACCACCCTAATGCAGTTTTTGACGCTGCATCTCAGTAAAAAGAGCACACAAATCCTAGCCACGGTGACAGGTCGGAAGCAAAGCCTAAGTGTGCCGGACGGTAAGAGAGGAAAATTGTAGCATCTGTATATTAAGGGTATCGCTGTTTCACAAAGTCTTTTAACACTGCATAAGACAATTCGCTCGCGCAACTAAGTCAAACTCAATCACTGGTTCATGGCTGGGTTGATACTCAATGTCAAAGAAGATGGTGCCAAACAGAATTCGTTTTCCTATTAAACCGAACTTATTCAGCCTAATCTATTAAACAAGCCTAATCCTATTATCTTCATTACAAAACATATTATGCCCTCGGACAGCAAACATAACAGCAGTGTCAACAGAGGTTTCCCAATCACAACTCTGGATATGTAGACAAAATTCCAAATACAAATTGCATCCTTCTGCGAGGAATAAAACTCTCATGCTACCACACAATCTTAGCGTTTTAGTTTCTCTGGGGTAAAACGACAGTCAGAAATGTGTTCATTGCCGGATTGATCTTCTGAAATTATCTTGCTAAACATAATCCGAACAAGGACTAGGAACACGAGCAGAAGCCAGGGGTGGCATGTGCCATCAGATTCGGCGCAGGGTTCCAACGATTCAACCTGGCAGCACGCGACATCGCTGACCCAAAGCCGAGGGTCACCGCCCTCCAGCACGACAAAAGAACATGCGCGGTGCAGGCATCTCACAATGCGACCGACGTGCGCGTCTGTGGCCACGCAAACAGCTGAACAGATGGCGATGTTTAAGATACGCCACGGTGGTTCGTCTCATTTCGGCCGGCTGCCCCCAGTGCCGGCGTGCGGCCCCGCCCCAGCACGGCGCGGCGCGGCCGCTGTCCCGACGCGGGAGAGGCCAGCGCGCCGGCGGCGGCGGCTCGGCGGCGGCGGCGCGCCAGAACCGGTCGGAGCTGCGCGTGACCGGTCAGCGTGCCGGTATAGGCGCGCGGGCCTGCCGCCGGCTGCCACCCCGGCAGCACTGAGCTTCCGCACGCCAGCGCCTCGTCTAACACAGCAGAAGTCAGCGCCCAACCCAACTACAGCCTGTCCCGGGCGCTGGTGTTATGCTACAACGATAGTTCCACAAAACATTGGCACCACGGTTTAATTGCACACATGGCCGATCAGATCCGTTTCCCAAGCGTCTGTGTCGAGGTTGGAAGCGCTTCGGGATATAGGTGACGTCACGGCCGAGGTCTTGCGTCGATTGTAGATGTGGATGCCCGGAAAAGGGTTGGTCGCTGAGATCGACCGGTCTCCGAGCGGCGATATTGCTTCAAGTCCGCAAGACATAGGACAAAGGGATAAAGAAGTATGAACTGTCCTATCGATCCATCAAGAGTTGGCGGATAATATTACTACGGGCGACGCTGGTGAAGAGTCGCTCTCCAGTCAGCTCTTGCGTGTTAGCCAAGTGAGCACGATCGTACGCGCGAATTCAGCTGGAAAACGGCACCAAAGCCGGCAGAAATTAACAGCGCGACTGGTGGAGAAGGGAACCACGTTCTCAAAAAATTTATCCGAAGAGTTTTGAGCACACATTAGGTCTCCAGCCCTTGAAACAACAACTTCAGCTCAAAAATTTTGAATAATAGCGCAAAATCAGATTCCGTTCCTTCAAAAATGCCAGAATGGTGTTTCTGTCGTGATTCTTCAGCTATAGAATCCGTAAAATGATCCTGTGTGCGGGAAGCAGAAATGGGCAGTTCACACAAGAACGGAGGTGAGAAATCCTCCAAGATCATTGCATGAAAGGCGATCAATACCAAGACACCGGGTCCTACCCAAAACAAAAGCACAAGGACAACTCGGAGTACTTCATCGCTGGCATACTGGACAAGACCCTACTTCTCGCTCTTGGTCATTCCGCCAGGACGCTCCGTTCTGTGGAGAACTGTTGCCTGGTACGTCGGTTGTGAATTTCATGCAGGATATGGCCCTGGCACAAACATAGGAAAGCGAGAAAGAGTAGCAGCACTTTGTACAGCAACCACGAGAGGGGATACCGTAAAAACAAAGTGTAGCAAAAAGTGCTGGGAGTAAGACAAAAAAGTTCGACACCCGGTAATATAACGAAACGAGACATGCTTCTATTATCAAAGTATTATTACGGTCTGTCATAGTAAAAGCGAGCTAATAATAGGACCGAGCACCTAAAAGCCTGTCAACATGTAAGACCAAGGAAGCTGTGGCAAGAGTACCAGAGACCATGGGCAAGAGTGCCATGCTTAAGAGATAGGAAAATTTAATTTTCGCTCGGGACAGAGTCCGTAATTCATATTCGGAAAACCAAACGTTGCAACATAGTAATTGTATGTTCAGAACGATATAAAATCGTACAATCGCCTAGCTTTGCGACAAAAACTTCGCGACATGGCCTATGCACCTAAAGCACATCGGGGCATCAATGCGTACTCCAGCCCCCTCTCTGCGTACTCTTACCGACCCACTCCGGCAAGAGTGCCACGTACTTTTATTTTTGATGGGCTCGTGGCGAGTTCCTTTCAGAGGCATGGAGTTGAAACATGGACCATACATAGACAATTCTCAGGCTAAACAACCACATGAAAATTTTAGCTGTTAGACTTATAGGAGAAAAGTGAAAGCCTTCAGAAAGTTAAGTGCGTACTCTTGCACGGACTTCCCTACAAGGGTTCCAGAAGTGGTGCCAACTGCACACCCCAGCGTTGTGGGACAAGCGGACTTGGACGGAGAGACACTCAGAATTGAATCCACTCAAACACCTCCGACGGATCCAGAAGTAGAACCTCGGTGAGACAGAGCCGTGCACGAACGTGGAACAGCGGACAAAGCAACGCCGTGCAGCGTGGACCAGCGTTCGGGTCTGCAAGTGTACTGGAGGTCTTGGTGGCGGACACGGACGTCGGCACAGAATTTTCACCGGATGATACACCCAGGATTGGCGATAAGCGGAGGGTGGGAGGCGCAGTTTCGAACCTATTGGCTGTCTCTGAAAATGCTACCGACAATGCACTTCATATAGTATATAATAAAAAATTTAATATAATACATAATAATATATAATTCATACAATACATATAATTTCGATAAATATATGTTGGCTGACGCAGGAAATAAAGAGGAAATTCGAAAAACCTGGATGAAGTCCCATTTTTTAGGGAGGGGGCGTCCCCCCTGATTTGTGAGTTTGGGGACACCTTCCCCGCACCGCTTTCCGCGCCCATGGTGGCAGGCCTGTCAAAGACAGCGCCCTGGTGTCTGGCACTGAATGGTGCTTACATCGCAGTATAAAATATAAAATATTAATGATCATCTCGTACATCGTTTTTCATGGGCAGAAGAGAGGTGAGAATGAACTTATCTGACACCCTGCAGATAACGCACAAAGGAAGGAGGCCTCCTTTAATCACTCCATTGATGTGAAGGGTGAAATGATTAAAGGGTTTAAAACCCGGCTTTAGTCAGCTAGACCACTGCCATCCTTTCAACATACCATCTGTATTTTGCAAAGTTCCAATATAACTACCAAATAAAGCTACCCCTTGAAATGTTATATTTATTATGCTGAGACATGCATCAACATACGTAAATTTGCCCTCCACTCTTGTCGAATACCATTTCAATAACATTTCATTCCGAATTCATCGATTAAGAAGAGCAGATGTTCAGATATCAAAGCTAAATAAAAAAACTCTGTGCCCCAGTGTGGAGGATTATTATTCATTCGGGGTCGCGACCAGGCAATAACTATGGCAAATAATTCGGCGGTCAAATTATCAAAAATGAAGTCAATATGACATGAGAAAAGATCAGCATAGAGACAACTGTGACCGGCACAATAGGGCGGCAACGCGAGACCGCGCCGACTCCAGTGCGCCTGCGATTGCTGACGCATACCATCTTCTTTGTGATGGATGGTGATGGCTTTTCCACTGGCAGTGTTTGACTCCGAATTTGTGGAACTTTGAGTTTATAGCATTTTCATGCCGAACCATGCTGTGAAGGTAACGGCGCGTTGATGTGTTAGCATTCATAACACAAAAAGTAGACCTCAAACCTTGTATTTTCCAAACACCACGCATTTTCATCTTCCTTTTCATTTTTCTCCAATCTCACCGCAAATTCTGCGGTACTCGACAGTCATGGCTCTTGAGAAAGCGAGCCGTCACGTTTGTTTCAAAACCAGACAAGCCGGCACGCACCTCGGCGGAGCCGCACGTGAAGAGACAATCATAAACTCCTCGGCCTTCGAGCGCCCCAGTCGTGACTCGGCAAACATGGCGCTATCGCCACATTATCAGAGCCCACCCGCGCCACCGTGCAAAACCCGGCGTCTTTATCAAAACGCCCCGCTTCAAAACCACGCCTAGCCGGAGATGGCATACATGGCTTACGATATGTGTCACGACCAAACATGAGCCTTAACATTTCCTACAATCAAGCAACAGTTTGAAGGACGGTGAGCAGCGAACGCCCCCTTGTGGGATATTTGTAGTATGCGAGCCTTCCCGCTTCCATTCTGTTCCTGTGCTCGCTGTGAGGCACAATACATGCTAGGACCATGGGCGCCGAAAGCGGGGGGGCGGGGGAACGTGTCTTCCTGTTGGCCAACCAGGGGGACGTCCTCCCAAATTTTTGGGTCCATCGTCATTAATGCTGCCAGGTACCGAATATGCTCAAAATTCGCCTCCCCGGTCAGCACCAGGCCGGGTCCGTCACCCCCCCTGAAAAACTACGTGGCGGTGCCCCTGGCTAGGACCACCACTCTGCAGTTACTCGCGTCGTTAAAGGTAATGCGACACCTTAGCGATGTGTTATGGCAGACCGAAAAACTGCAGGTTTATATCTTTCATTTGTCCCAGAACCCAACACTTGCAGAGAAACAGCGTGGATTTGGAGCGGGTAAGTATCGACCCCTTTGAGCCCGACCTCCCCCGCCCCGTAGTCTACGCATCCGCTGCCAGCCCAAGACCCATAGCTAGGCGGGGCCTAGAACAAGTAGATCCGTGCGCTCAAAAAGTAGCACGCTTACGATGCGCCGTTTTGTTCGTGAACGGTGAGTTCTCAGAGAAACGAAGTATGAAGCAGAGGTTTCTCGGCATGCTCTACGTCACACGTAGAAGTCACATCCCCCGTAAGACTATCGGTTCTCCTCTGCTCGGGTAACCGAGTGACCACAGGTCGTCCTGGTTATCGCCCTTAACCGTAGCTCATCGTTCACCCCATCGCTTAGTGCAGTCGGGTCGAAGCACGGTGAACATGTTATTGCAGAGGACGATCATCAGTTTGCGAATCGATAAAATGGCATATCTACCGACGGCGGAACTCCGCTGGAACAATCATCTGACCCTTGACGGCACGCGCCACTGCAGACGGTCGGCTCCGGGCGGGGGCGGGGGCGGACCGTCCAACAATGCCGCCAATTTCTCGGAGTAGCGAATTGACGCCGGATGTGTCGGCGTCACCGCCGCTGGGACGTTGTCAACACTGGGCCGCCACGCTGGTCACGACACAACAGACAAGGCCCGGGCCGCCGGGATGCCGCCAGTCCCGGCCGGGCGAGGCCGCAGCCGGCGTAACAGCAGGGCTACTGCATTTTAGGGAAGCCTCGTATCCAAGACATCGCGAGGACGAGCTCGTGGTTAAAGTTCAACTACCCGATATCGTGTCAAATGTAAATGACTTGGGATGTCAAGGTTGTGTGCACATTTCGTATTCTCAACAAATTAATTAAACCTAGCCGTTCATCAGACCATATTTTTCCAGTCAAAAAGCAAACGACGAAAAAATGTGGAGCAAACAATGTGTGAAGGAGTAAGCACAATAAAACAAGCTACGTTGTAGAAGAGAAAATTTGTCAGGAGAGAACAGCCGTTAATGACAATAACGCCCAACTACAATCGTATATTCGCCCTAGGGGCTCCTCACCATGCGTGAAGAAATAGGGAACGCGATATTACCTTTAAAAGAAGATACGCGAAAGAATTATTATTGTGGTTTCTTGCTATTTGAAAAATCCTGATAACGAAACTGCCAATTATTTTTGTATCTTCAGCAAAATTTTGAGAGGCCACTCACTTATTATCGAAATAGGTTAACAGTTCCGATAAAATGCTGAAACCTTCACCCATCACTTACTTTTCGAAAACTATTTTAAGTTGAAAAGTATTGTTTTTTATATAAAAATGTCTGTTCTCCTGTATTTGTATTTGAATTAATTTTAGAAAGCCTTTAAAAAATACAACATGAATTAGTTTGCCCTAGAAACGGAAAAAATATATTTCATCAAGTCTTCAGCCGTTTCGTACCTCGGGTCTTGTCTTGAGTCATTTTCTGCTTCAGCCCCAGGATGAGAAATATTTTGCGTCAGAAAGGTCACGTGATCCCCTATGAGGTGGCTGTACGTTCTGATTGGTCAATTGTGATTTCTTAAAAGTCCTATATTTTTGTTTTAATATTATTTTTGGCTGCAGCTTTTTTAAAATAACTTTATTTAATAGTTTTAATTTGTCAAGTCACTGCTTAGGAAAAATGGGACCGGTTTTTTGAGAATTTTATAGCCTTAGCCGGGGGTACGTCATTTACATCGATGAGAGGTGTACCGGTAAAGTCGTCTAGAAATGTTGACTTTGAGATAAATTTTAAGGCATTTGCAGGCCGAATTCGCAAAAAATGAGAAGAGGACTTCTGAAACAAATTTTTGTGACCTTTTGACCTAGCAAATAAAATGTTTTAGCGTATCTCCCTTTAATCAAAGTAATAGGCTTCCAACATCAGTGCATGTTAAGACTAAAAAATGAATCTTTCGCTAAGTGGTATCCACAATTTTTAACGCTGAACCCCTATATGGACCTAAGGAGTTTATACAGCTCCAGTCCTCATCTTACAAACGGCGTTTCTAAACTCGCCCGATTTTGTACGAAAGTCTGTACCTAAAAGGGGAAGAATTATGAGCGGAAGAACATTTCAGCTATCCTAATGGAAAGGAAAATTTTCCCAGGATTAAAAGCCTCTGTAGCCTCGGTTAAAGAGAGTGGATACATTTTTCTCCCGGAACTTGAGATAAGGACAAGCCTCAGGTTAAAAAGCTGCGAATATCTTACACACAACGAAGTCTCAGAAGTACAGAACCGTGATGAGTGCAATATTGTGGGGTGGATGGCTCAGTGGTGGTGTTGCTGGCTTCCTAAGTCGACTATCCCACTTTCAGGTCTCCAGTGGACTCACTGAACAAGGATTAATATGGTGCAATAACGTGCGAGGTGACTTTCCAAATGTCCGCAGACAGCGGCACGAGACATGTCTCCGCACAAACCCACACCAAACATCAGGACCATGAAGTGGACATTTTCCGCATGCGGCCCGAGTTTCCGTTGCCATCATGAGAAATGCATTGCCAGAGCATGGTAGCGGGGCAGACTATCCAGTACATTTCATCGTGACCAGGACGTCCAGCTCGTGCATCGGGCTCCGCGCGCCAGATTACGCCCTGGCCATGGATGGCGCAGCGTCTCTGCCAGCCGTGCAATGCCGCGGCTTCAGGGCGCTTTCACTGGTCCGATGTGCCCGTGCTGTAGAGTTTTCGTCGGGCTGCGTGCAATGGTCAATGGTTGCGACAGCTGACGCTAGACTGGCCGCTGGGTGAAGGTCGGTTGTCTGCGGCCGTCGATGACGGGTGGGCTGCATTTGTGCGGCTGCACGCGCCTGCACGAGCCCGGGCCGACGCCTCGCCATCGCTGGAGCACCTCACTGTCCGCCGTCCACGGCTAGCCAGCGCTCTGGAGTGATGATTCCAGGCACGCCCTGACAGTCCCATGCAGATCCCGGCAGAGCCTGGCTGGGAGAAGGAGACCTCGCCAGCATGTAAGGCTTCCTGACTGTCGTGACCCGGGTGGACGCTGATCCTCTGTTCAAAGGAGGTGTCCTACTGTTCCACGCCCTTCGTGGTAAATGGCACCGGTACTCAGAGTTTCAGAATCACCGTGTAACATTGGCCGAGAGCTGGTCTAGTGTGTTGGGTGCGGGAGATGGATGGTTGTGGTGTCATTTCTCGAGGTGTACGTGTGTCTTATCACAGACATTTGAGTCCGATCTTCAACTCATGTTGCCCATTATCGACATGAATCAAACCTCACACACATTGTCTCCCACAGGTTGATAATATTGGACAGCAACTTTTATGGTGAAGATACGAATTTAGATTAATTTATTTGAAACCGAAATTGAATGTTCTACGATCTGTTTCAAAACCAGACCTGTAGCTCGTCATGGGCATCGGAAGATACGTAAGCTTCCATCCGGGGAAATTGGCCGTGGACTCATGCGCGGGACGAACTGGGCGCCGGAGTGGTACTGTCTCGTTGGCAGCCTGAAGGACAAACCACCACTTGAGGTGAAGCGGTGGGCAGTCAGATTTCCGTGACAGCCGATAGCCGGTGGGGGAGTATTCCTTTTCAAACTGAATCGGCTATATATCTGGTGCGTTTTAAAACGAGCTGGAATAAATCTACTTATTTTATAGGATCTGTATCCCATCTAGGAGCACCCCCAGTCCAAGTGGCAGTGGGTTACAGGGAATGTGGCACCTTGGTCGAATCCCGGAATTTAGTGTAATTAGGGGTACTTTTAGCCGAAAATCATGGAAGTGTCCATGATTTCTCTTAAAAAAATGTACAATAAGCTCAATGTTTTTATTTTCAAAATGCTCATCTAGGAAAAGAAATAAATGTATGCCTGTGGATGATGTCATGATCTGGCAACACTACCATATTCAATAGGCTTCAAGGACTTCGATTGACTGATACTCACCGTAATGTCAGCATATGTTGTCACACCAACAGCCATGACAACTATGGCCTGCTGCTATGGATACATGAGGGGCACACTTCAGGTAGGTTTTACCTTTTTCTACGTAAATGTCGAGTTCCACGACAAATGATATATTGAGTACCGGGTTTTCCGACTCGATTTACAACTTGGCTATCTCAGTTAAAATCGCGTTATGAAGGTGCCACATTCCCTTTAACTCCCTGTCACAGGCGCCTGGCAGCAGGCACGTGTAATAACAACCACCCCCGCGAACTGTACCTCTGACACGAGGACCATACGGGGCGGGCACTCTTCCAGGTCGCACCCACTCAGAGGGTTTCCTACAGACGGGGCTCCACCAGAGCTCGGGCGGGATACTGACCACGGGAGCCGAGACCCAGGGTACTTTAAACTCGGGTACACCCAAGTTTTCTACTAAATCTAGTCCTCCCCAGATGACGTCACCAAGCTTTCTTCCTACGTTCTAGGGGAATTTACCAACTTTTGGGAGGATCATCTGGAACATACCAAGTTAGGGCGTAATTTGGCAGTAATCTACTATAAATCAAAGTCAACTTCCTTCACCCATTAAACAGTACCATTGATCTAAACAGCGAGCGGCGTATTTTACGAGCATTTGTTGCAAAAAAAATATTTTACAGGGTGCCCCAGATTAAAATGCCGCCCACGCATTTGCCAATCAAACAAAATATATATTAGGTACCGACCTGAGCTGCTGGGCCCGGGGAGGAAATTTAATGGACATAAAGCGGGGATAATTTCATTCCCTAAAGCGTACAGTGGGGGTTGCAATCTCCAAGCACGGCATGATTGGCCCATACTGGTTCGAGGGTCAAGCAGGGAGGTCGGCCATCGATCAGGACTTCGAAAGATATCTGGGCGTCATGGAGCAGTTTTGGAATGGGCTGGGTCAGCAAGAACACTTCTGAAGAAACCAGCAATAGTTCCAGCAAGACGGTGCTACCCCCATACCTCAAACACCCCTCTCCAGTGGTTAAGTGAGCGCTTTGAGAACCGTCTGATCAGTCAAAGGTGCGCCACACCCTGGGCTGCGCACTCGCCGACCTGAACCCTGCAGGTTTTTACCCATGGGTTTTCTTTAGGATATACTGTATAAGAACAAGCCTCAGACCATACCTGAGCTAAAAGACGCCGTTGCAGCTCAAATGCAGGCTGTCACAGCTGGAGACTGTGCACGTGTTATAGACAATTTTGCGCGTCCAATCCAGCTGTGCCTTCGTCGTCGATGAGCGCATCTGGAGCACATCTTGAAACGGTCGTAAATTCTACATCGTTCCATACAATGGAGTGAAATTCGGTAGATGAGTTGCCCCATAAATGTAGCGAACGTGTGCGTATTTGTGCGTTTCTAAACAAATGATTATTGATTTTAGGAGATATCTCATGGAAGGCTTTTTGGGGGTCATCGTATAGTTTAATATTTGGGGACGCCCAGTTGCATTTATGCGGCCATGAACAGTGATTTTGACAAACATACGAACACAAATAAATCAGCAATAAAATACAAATAGAAGAAATTTCTAACTTCTCAATCGCAAATCTAGATACCTTCCATCACGTAACTCATCAGCACCCACACGCTGATAATCTGACTGCTTACTAAAAAAAATTACAAGCATCGAGTAGGATGAAGCCGTACCAGGACAAGACCATTGGATTCAAACCAGAATACTTGAAGCTTGATGTTGCGAAAACCCGCTGAAATTGCTAATCATGCAGGCATGGATTGAAAAGTACTATAATATTAACGTCAAAATGTATCCTGCAAACTCGTTAAAAATCCGTCCGCTTTATTAACAGCCGGGAAAATATGTTTAAATTTCTCCGCGAGATCGAACGATAAGTCCTGTGTTTATTGTTGTCTCCGGGAGAAGCCACGGCAACATCGTCAGCAACCACAATCAATGGCCCATCAAAATCGAGATCAATCTGTTCAAGTCTGACGCAAACGGCTGTTAGTGCTGAAGCTGCTATTATCTTGACACGCTCTAGAAAATTTATACGAAGAATATTCTACGCTGCAGATTCTGCAAAACGTATGATGGTTTCAAAGACACAAATGTTTCAGCTTTCTATTCGGCTATATCAATTGCGTTGATCCAGTTCTTACATAAATTTTTTAGAGCTTAGAAAAAGTGTCATTTCTTCAATGCCCTACATAGTAACCGTTGTGCCCGTCCAGTCCGCTGATGACGTAATGCTGCCAAACAACTTAACCGCCCCACCGGGGACGAGCCCCTAAGGTTTTCGGGATAGCAGAAAACGACAGGCGCAGCACCGCGGTTAGGGCCACCTCTCACGCATCATTTTCCCATCATCCGAAATTTTACCCCGGGTCACCCAAGGTCAGGTCACCAGACGAGGTCAACCAAGGTCACCTCACTTCAACTTTAGACTCGTAAGAGCACATTTCAAAGTCGATCAATTGAAACCCACACTCAGACCCTCCAGGGTCTACAAGTGTATATCCGGGATTTTCGATTTCGTGCCCTGAGGTCAGGTCACGAGGCGACCCCTATTGGAAAAGCATGGGAAAACCTGTTTCATGAATAAAAGCCACAAAAATGATTGCAAATACCAGACTCCAGAACACGTTTTGACACCCTTCGCGGATCCCAGGGGTCATATTACCCTTGACTTTCCAAGGTCATCCAAGGTCACCAAGGCAAAACAGTATTTACAATAACTTTACCTAATTGAGCTAGAGCGTGAAACAAACACCACTGTTTGTCTGCACTGGCTTTCATTTGATATACGGCAAGGTCACTTTGGACCTTCGTGACCTCAGGTCATATTAGGCACGAGGACCCTAGGTCAAACCACTGGCGGGAGGTCTTTACGTTCCACATAGCGGAAAAACGGCAATTTCCTATCAAATGAACTTACCAGGCCCAATAGCTCTAATACATAAGAGTTAACCAGTTCTAATCATTGCATATTTGAGTAAAATAGCCGATCTGACCTAATTACCTCGAAGGTCAAACCATTGACCTGACACTAAAACATGCAAGTAATTCTACGAATTCACGCGAGCTTTCATTGCACTTCAGATTGCGCTAACGCCCATATTTCGGAGTTAGAGGGGGATCATCGATGCCCCCGGTGGGCGAAGGTGGCGCCGGACCCCCGGTGGGGCGCGGTTAAGCGGGGTCGGCTCAGACGGCCCCGCTCCCCGCCCCAGTCGGATCCGCACTACCCAGTCGGGGTCTGGGACTGCAACGCTCTGGAGCAGGCCAGAGAGCAGAACCCGGCGAAACATTTTTAACGGCTTATTTATCGGACCGTTGGATTCTCTCATGACAGATTAACACAGGGGACACAGTTTACCCGAAGAAACGGACCGTTGGATTCCCTCGTGGCAGATTAACATAGGGGACACATTTTACCCGAAGAAACATGTGATTCTACAACTTTGTACACAAGCATCTTAAAACAATATGGCATTTGCATGATCATAAAACTGTAGGACGGTTTTAATATTTGCTTACCACCTAAAAGAAATTAACACAGATTATTTGACAATCAGTACATACTACTAGGCTTTCAAGAAGCTGGATTCTTCCTTACGCAGCGATTTGACAGAAACAGTGCCTATATGTACTGTATGAATCAAACAGCCATTTACTGTTTGTGTAATACATGTAAACATTGTTGGAACTGCTGTAAGTTGGATTAGAATACCAGTTAGTGTAGTTGAGCGCCGATCCGTCATCCCAAGTGTAGTCTTCACTTGAGGACGTGCGCTGAAGACCAATCCAGACCGACGAGGAGCTATTCATCATAGAGAAAAGGAAGGCGTTCACATCTGCGCTGTGGATGGAGACGGGCTCGGCGCCAGAAACAATGTCCGAACACGCAGCAGCCTGGGCATTGCCAAAGACAGTGTGGGTGCTGCTGAGCACGTAACACGTGTCGCCGAAGAGTGACCATCCTTTCGGACAGTGTTGAGGTCTCAGCTCGCAGACAAACTCCTGCTCCTGTTCGCAGCTGACAGTGGCCCACTGGCCGGTCACGTTGTTGGCGTTGATGACGCCGCAGTCGCCGTTTTTGGCCGGCTGCCCGTGGTTCCAATAGGTGAAGTCCAGGTCAGAGCCGTCGCTCCACGTGAAGTTGTCGGTAGCGGCGACAGCACGACTGAGACCCAGCCAGGCCTGCCGCCCGTTCAGCAGGGAGTCGATGGCCGCGTTCTCAAACTGGCTGTGAACGGAGACAGGCTGAGACTTCGGCGACGCTAGCCGGCAGGCTGCCGCCACCGAGCGCCACGGCACGACAAAGTCAGACGCCCACAAGCATCGTCCTTCAAACTCCAGCCAGGACTCAGGGCAGTCCTGACTGGCCGCGGTGGACATGGCCGCCACGAAGACGAGAGCGGGCAGCAGCATGGTGGTGACGTCAGTGCTGACGGTGCCGTGTGGCGGGTGATGCGCGGTGACAATGAGGCCGGGTGGGGCTGATGCTATGTACCCAGGCCAGAGACGACAGGTGGTTCTGTCCCATCCCTCGTGGTAGCCGGAAACAAGGTTAAAAGCGGAGCATGACGAAATGCACCTGAGATATAACTCTGTCGATAACCCGTGTCGCCAGTCGTCACCTGTTGCTTCTCTCCATTTAGAAGATAGGAGCCGTTGTTCACGCGCGCAGAGAAAGGGCGGTCAAACCATTCCGACCCTAACAACCAATTAACCAATATATTTAAAAATAAACGAGCTAGGGCTATGGCGCTTTCAAGACCCTGCGCGATCAACGGCCCGCTCGTTTGCGACTGACTGCTTTACACCAGGCTTCAAAACATATCGCCGTCTCTAAAGGGAATGTGGCACCATTATAACGTGATTTTAACTGAGATAGCCAAGTTGTAAAGCATGCCAGAAAACCCGGTTCTCAGCATATCATTTGTTTTGAAACTCAAAATTTCCGTAGAGAAAAGCTAAAAACCTACCTGAAATGTACCCAAAATGTACCCAAGAAGCCAGCCACACTTGTCAGCTGTTGGCGTGACATTATGCTGACGTCACGCTGACTAGTCAGCCCATTGAAGCCTATTGAATATGGAAGCAGTTGCCAGATCATGGCGTCACGCACGGGCAGATCTTTATTTCTTAACAAAGAGGAGCATCTTTAACACCGCATTGACGGGGTCTGAGCCACCTCATGACGGGGCGGACCCGCCCCCTAAGATCCGAGAACCACGGTAGGTAGCAAAAACGGTAAACGGCGTTGGCGCCCATCCACTTCCATCGAAAACATTGAACCATTTTTTGTCAGGTCACACTTAAGGTCACGAGAGGTCAAAACATGCCCGTCATAGGGATAACATGTAAAATTCAGTTTTCGGCCATTACATCTGAACAAGTAAAGATAGAGCAAAACGACTGAACTATATGAATCCTCTTAGCAAACCGAATCGAAGATATATAATTGACCTCTAGGTCAAATCAAGGATGACCGACCGAGGTCAGGTCAGGGTCAAATTATATAAAACATATCATTAGAACCGCAAAGCCCAGGCGAGTCTAATGCACTAAAATAAATTCCATCACCATTCGTTACGAGTTATTCCGTAAAAACCATTTTCCAATGCATTTCCAATGGAGAGGTCATGCCTCGTACCTGACCTTAGGTCATCGATATCAAAAATACCGGAACATATGTTAGAGAACTCGGTGGGGCCATTATGTGTTATGAGTTTCAATCGGATAAGTTCACCCTGCTCCGACTTATGCTATCTTAAACTTTTTTGAGGTCGGGTCACTTGACCTGTACTAGTGACCTGACCTGAGATGACCTAACCTTAAATTTTTACAGAAGTTGTAAAAATGATGAGGAAAAGGTATACCAAGTACGGCCGCGCTACGCCCGCCGTTTTTCTACTATCTCCGAAAAACCCGAGGGGGCGGTACCCGCCCCCGTCAATGCGCGTGTTAATATCAAAATATTGAGCTTATTGAACACTTTTCAGAAAAACCATGCACATTTTCAAGATATTCGGATACAAATTCCCCTAATTACACTTAATTCCAGGATTCGACCAAAGTGCCACATTCCCTTTAAAGAAAATATGGCCCGAGGTGCAAAAACACCTCCCACAGAGGGTCACGGTCAGCCAAACACAAGTCCACCAAATATTTCAGCGTTAGCCAGCACAATGCAACATGAACCACCATATTCGTACATAGCATATAAATAAGAATTAGCACTTCTGCAACAGAGGAACAACATTTTATATACCATACAACCATTAAATTCATCCATACCTCAGGTATCTCAACATGGCTGAGGAAAGGCTCCAAGCTGCTGTAAAACAGCGCCGCTTACACACGGGTTCAGAGATGGTTCATAGTTCACAGCTGATTTTAACGTTACACTCATTAGGGTACTTTCGAAGTTAATCTCCTTATCATGAGTCCCAAAACTGGCTTTGTGCTGGGGTGCTGAGTGCAAAATTCATACTCGAAAATAAAGCTAGTGAGCGAAAAATTCAAAAGTTACAATTTATGAGTCACTTAAAACAATTATTAAGCAATTTTTAACGCATACAAATAACTTGTCTTTAAAATGTTCTTGCTGCCACGCTGTTGATGAGTTCATATACACCAGCATTATTGAATTGTGATAAAAGACAGTACTTGAAAATTGTGTGGAGAATTGAGTAAAATTTACACAGGAGTGAGTGCGAAATGTCGGCTTGCTCAGGTGTTGCTCTCCACCCACCATCCTGGGATTTGGAACACTGAACAGGATTAAGAAGAGATGGCATATCAGGGTCCAGACCCACCTACTACTATTCAGCAACATGCAAAGCCTTGGGTCACTCTTCTGGTGGCATTGGAAAATGAAAAACAAGTAATTAACACCCTGTATACATTTCAACACGCGCATTGACGGGGGCGGGTACCCGCGCCCCCCCTCCTCGGGTTTTTCGAATAGCAAAAAATGGCGGCGCGTAGCGCCGCCGTAATTGGCATAACTTTTCTCTCATCATTTTTACAAATTCTGTGAAAATTTTAAGGTTAGGTCATCTCAGGTCAGGTCACCAGTACAGGTCAAGTGACCTGACCTCAAAGTTTAAGATAGCATAAGTCGGAACAGGGTGGACTTATCCGATTGAAACTCATCACATAATGGGCCCACCAAGTTCTCTAAAAAATATTCCGGTATTTTTTGATCGATGACCTAACGTCAGGTACCAGCCATGACCTCTTCATTGGAAATGCATGGGAAAATGGTTTTAGCTGAATAACTTAGTAACGTAAGGTGATAGAGCGTTTATTTTAACTGCATTAGATTCGCCTGATCTTTGCGGTTCTAATGATATGCATTTTATCTAATTTGACCTTGACCTGACCTCAGGTCAGATCAAATCCTTGATTTGACCTAGCAAGGTCATATTATACATCATTCGATTCAGCTTGCTGAGAGGATTCATATAGTTCAAGTCGTTTTTGCTCTATCTTTACTTGTTCAGATGTAATGACCGAAAACCTTAATTTACATGGTACCCCTATGACGGCATGTTTTGACCTCTAGTGACCTTAAATGTGACCTGACAAATAAATGGTTCAAATATTTTCGATGGAGAAGTGGATGGGCTACCCAACCCGTTTACCGTTTTTCGCTACCTACCGTGGTTCTCGAGATCTTAGGGGGCGGCGGGCATCCGCCTCCTTCCCCCCCGTCAAAGCGAAGGTGGCTCAGACCCCCGTCAATGCGCGTGTTAAAGCCCACCCCGGTGGGTTTCCGAGCCACCTTCGCCCTGGTGGGGAGATTCAAATACTGGGGAGATTAAATACTCTGAAAAGACATCCAATTCTGGCCCGGTACAAAATTCAAAACACTTATCTGGATCACGTCGAAGAGGTTCGAGATTTGGGTGTTTGGCTTGACACAAAATTAACCTTTAAAAACCACATCGATTACACCGTCAGCAAGGCAAATAGGACGATGGGTGTGCTCATACGATCTCCCCAGACCGGCCGAGCCGCGGGAAGCCTAAAAACAGACCCCATTCTAGCAGCATATTTCGGCAACGTTCGGTCCATTCTTGAATACGGTTGCGTTATTTGGGGAGGGGCTGCTCAAACTCATTTGGAAAGGCTGGACAGAATTCAGCACAAATTTCTTATGTGGTTAGCTGCCCACATTCATACATCTCGGCCTTCTATCACGCTTTCTTATCACGACCTATTAAATGTATTCAAAATCGCCAGCCTGTCGCAAAGAAGATATCAATATGATTTATGTTTCATTAAAAAAATAATGATGGGTAAGATAGACTCCGCCTTCCTGCTTGGGAGCCTCCCCTTTCACGTCCCTCAGCGTCGAACTAGGGGGGCACAACTACAAATTTTTCAGGTTCCATTTGGACGCTTCGAAACTGTAAAGCGAGGTGTTTTTATTCGTGCTTTACTTTGTTTCAATGATTTCATAGTCAAGTGTCCCACAATCGATCCGTTTACCACCACATGCTATATTTTTAAAGGTGCAGTAGTGAAGCACATCAGGCTGAACCTGTTTTGATTATCGTGTGGCTTTTGTTTTAATCTATATGTTTTAGTGAAAGTTTTTACCTTCATCTCGTGTTTTTGTTGGTGCTTTTATCTGCACATCTTGTATGCCCACTTTTATTGTTGTAGAGTCTTTTTGTCATAATGATGTCTTATTTTTACAATGTTTTAATGACACTAAGACTTAGGGCGAGTGCGTGACTTTGTTGCCTATCTCGGAATGCCACGGGTATCATTTTTATCATTTCATTGTAAATACCATGTCTTTGTTTTACTTATTTGACTTGAGCTGTTAGTGGGTTATACTTGTTGCTCATTTACATGAATAAATACAAATACAAATACCCCACTTGATCTAGGCTCCTATGCGGGATAGGGAACAACGCGAACGCTGGTGGATAGCCCGTAAAAATTTATGAAGTCCTTTTTACTCAGGTAAATAGCAGGTCAATAACATAAGGTGACAAGATAGGGAAAAGTTTCTGAACTCTAGCGTCTGACAGAGCTATGTTAGACCTAATTTTTAGGCCCCATTCACTTCCTCTCGTTACAGTGAATCAAATGATGGATGAAATGATTATACTAGGTCAAAACATAAAAAGCATGACCTGAGGTCAGATCAAGGTCACCATCTGACCTAGCATAGTCAATATGAATATCGATCCACTCGCAGTAATAATCCAAATGTAATTGTATCAATATACAAACTTTATCACCATTTCCTGCAAAGTGACTGATCCAAGTCTGAAAACCTGCTTAAGTAGTCTCAGATGACCTCTCAAGAAGTCCTTGGCCCAAACTTACATTATGACTCTGGAAAGGGGCCTAGAATACTACAATTTGAAGAACAGAGAGGTATTCTAAGCTGTATCTACATAAATAGAGCCATCTTCCGCCCAATCTCCGTTTTTCCCCATGCATTTCCAAAGGAGAGGCCATTATCCGTACCTGACCCTAGCTCATCGATATTAAAAATCCCGGAGTATATTTTATAGCCCTCGGTGCGCTCATTATGTGATATGAGTTTCAATTTCACAGACTAGCCCTGGTCTTACTTATTATATCTAAAACTTTTTTGGAGGTGAGGTCACTTGACCTGACCTGGTGACCTGACCTGAAATGACCCAACCTTAAAATTGTGGGAAAACTTGCAAAATTGATCAAGGACAAGGTGTGCGAGTACGGCGGCTATTTGCACCACCGTTTTTGGCTAACGCCGGAGGGTAGTTTAAACACAGCCCACCGGGGCGAGGGTTAAAAAGGGCGGCGTAATATACCGCTCTACACTTTTTAACAACTCTGCTTCCATGCTAAACATTTCGTTCTTCTCGTTTTAACAGTTCCGTACAGCTCAGGAATCGGTTAAGATGAGTCACCGGTTCACACACTGACGTGCGGTACATCGTCGTTTACTGACGTGCGGTACATCGTCGTTTACTGACGTGCGGTAAATCGTCGTTTGACACACTGACGTGCAGTACATCGTCGTTTGACACACTGACGCGTGGTACGTCGTCGTTTACTGACGTGTGATACATCGTCGTTTGACACACTGACGTGTGGTACATCGTCGTTTACTGACGTGTGGTACGCCGTCGTTTACTGACGTGTGGTACATCGTCGTTTACTGACGTGTGGTACATCGTCGTTTGACACACTGACGCGTGGTACGTCGTCGTTTACTGACGTGTGACACATCGTCATTTGACACAATGACGTGTGGTACGTCGTCGTTTACTGACGTGTGGTATATCGTCGTTTGACACACTGACGTGTGGTACATCGTCGTTTGACACACTGACGTGTGGTACGTCGTCGTTTACTGACGTTTGGTACGTTGCTGTTCGACACACTGACGTGCGGTATATTGCCGTTTGACAAGCAGTGCATTACATCACGGCCACAGGAGGATCATCTGGTCGTCCTTCCTAGCGCATCCACATTCCAACTAGAATTTGAACTAGATAAGTGTTAGGATCCACGCTGTATGCTGTAAATTCGGTCCCAAGCCCCCAGTGATGTTTGAAAATCAACTATTGATCAGACTCTCAATAAAAAGCTAGGAATTCACTTTTAAGCAAAAATATCCGACTCTGGCATTCCAGACCAGCGACTTTCAGACAACCGTCACACCCATTAAAAAGCTTGAACGACCCGGGGAAGGAGGATATTAGATTCACGCTGAATATCATAAAACGGTGGATCATGGAACGGTAATATTCGGGGCCTAACATGCTGCCGACTGTCCCTCACGCGTTCCATTCATCCCAGTCCCACTTTGCGCGCGGTATCAGCAGGACTCACCTTGTGGAAGTTCTCCTTCTGCCACTGCCTGACACGCGTGTGCACCTCATTCATCAGGTTGTCGCGCACCTTCAGGTGCAGCTCACAGCGCCGCTCGGCCTCCACCAGGCAGGCCTTCCAGGCGGCCTCCGCCGTGCCGTACTCGGGACCTGTGGATACACCGGCCCGTCAGCGGCCCCACCCGCCACGCCGCAGCACGGCACGACTGCCTCCAAACAGCGGCGCCCCCACACACCCCGGCCTGTCGTGAATCTGGGGTTCAAACATATATGATGGCTAACTAAAACTGTTCCGGACCAAGCAAATGGTTTTACACATCCACCTGAGTGCGTATACGCTGAGGCGCGAGGCCAGCCCAAATCATTATTTTTAACGCTCATTGAAACACGCACCGGTGCGGAGCACTGGTATATTATACCAGTCCTTATAACCAGTTGTTCATACCAGTTGGTTATAAGCAAACTGACTCATAGATAAGCTCGACATCATGATGGCTCATATAAGTTTAGTGACAATCTTATTCCCTCCGCACAGCAAGCCTGAGAAAATACGGGGAGGAGCTAGTGAGACCACAGCAAAAACCAAGGCACCCTTGCAACCCTGAACCCGATTATAGAGGGACCTCATCCCCAACACCCTCGAATTCGGCCCCATTGCTGAACAATGTATGATATTTGACAGCACAAGTCACCTACACCTTCAGGGAATCTTGTTTGAAGCCAAACTTCAAAGCTCCAGGAAACGAATTAAAAAAGGGAAGTTTAAACAAAATGACTACTAATCTGACAGATATTTAAAAGCAAGCGACTTGCAAGGAAAACCATACAGTTACATATTTCAGAAAATATGACAACGGCCGTAGTTATTTGCAGCCACTACGGTTGAAACGGTATCACATGGCACTTCAGAATCAGTTGAAGTAATGACAAAGCCGTGAGCACAGTTTGTCAGCCCAATGTCTCCACAAAAAATATATAAACAAAATAAAACTAAACATAGTAATTGCAGCTGATAAGCCATGAAGATAGCGGGACGCATACATAATAAACAACCTTGGATCATCCACAAAAATACCACGAGAAGAAGTGATACAGAATGGAAACGAATTTTCCTTTAAATTAGCTGCACACACTTCCACACAGTTAGTGGCTTTTCAAGTGCCGTCGCAATGAACATGAAACAATGGAAACTATGGCAGGAGACGGGAAGGATAAGGATGGATGAGTGCAAAGGAAGGTGGAATACTACCTGGAGGGGTCGCTGCTGCCCAAGGCGCATGCGCTCGCTACCTCTAGGTAGTTTAAGGATGAGGAGGAGAATAGGATAAGGATTTCCGGCTGCTACACACACATACACATAGGCACACAAATGAACTTAAACAAAGACTGAAGAAGATGAATGTGAAATAGGCGATGCTCGGCTTCGTGTTTGTTTCATTCTCGTACGGATGGCCCAGAATAAGTGACTTCGTTGTTCTTGTATGTGTTTTGTCTTCGAGTTTTGATTTGAATATTGTCTCCTTAGCGTTAATTTGAAAGAATATAACTTAGTCAAGGCCGTCATCACTAACAAACTTTGAAGGTGGCTGACAGTTTTAAAAGCTGTGATTCAGATACTTCTTGTCCCAAGCGGCCTCCAAAATCACGCGAGTCACAGCAAAAAATCAAGCAGGGACATAAGCTGCGAAAATGCGATCCCGATGGCTTCAAGGCCCTAGAATCCCAGGTTGGTTCAAGTTTTCTACTAGTAAAATTTTGGTTGTTTTCTTGGTATCCACTAAGAAATGAAACAGATCCTTATTTTGAGGGCTGAAATTCAAGCTTTTTGAATAAATTGAGTTTAGATGTTTAAGAAAAGCGCTATGGAATACACTTTTTGCACTTTAATGTCTGTGAAGTGAAATATGTTGACAAATCTAGTAGCTTTAGTAGGTTATACTAAAAATTATACTAGTCTGGCAATCCTACTACGGTTTTTACCGAGCCACAACACTGTAAGAGAGTAAAAGAAAAACATGACGGGACCGAGCGAGAATAAAAACCAATGAAACGACATACGGGGTGAAGGGAGTGGGTTTCGGTAAATACGGAAACAGTAACGATAGAAGGAAAGATCGCACCTCAGAGCCGGATTATAGCCACTGCTCAAAGCCTAAATGCAACACGTGCCGATCGCTCTAACAGTTTCAGTCATGGGCGTCGAAAGCAGCATGGATGTGTGATGTGCTCCCCATTGACTATTGGATGACCAAGTGCCCCCTTGTCTCCTGCATCCGCTAAGTGCCAACTCTTCCCCCCTCCCTTGTCATCATCGCCGGACCACTCCTGTCCCCCGTAAAAAATTCCGTGGCTACGCCTTTGACTCACCCCATTGAAACCCGTAAGTGTGATGCAATTTTACCCAAAGTTATTGTAATTAGGCTGTTTATATATACAGGGCACCAGTCATAGGCGGATCCACGATTGCCAGTCGGGAGGGGGCGGGGGCATTCTTCCTGGGAGGGGGTGTCATCTAGACCAGGGGCTTCATTCGGACCAGAGGGCGCCATTATTGGCTCGCAAAATCCCTCAGGTGGGCGCCAAATCCTATCGGCGGGCGCTGCTTTCTGCATCCTGCGGAGGGGGAGGTGGGAAGCGACATTTCAGGTGGCGCAATCGACCTTCCAGGAGGCGCTGTGACCATTTCGGGGGACACCTCAAGGGCCCATCGGGGCACAGCCGCCCGGGCTTTGTCCCCTGGATCCGCCTAAGGTACCAATGGCGGATATAGGGATGTTATGGGGCTCACGAGCCTCCTAAATTTCGAGGATTTTATCTTTTTATCTTTCATTGACTTCACCTATAATTGGGTATGTGCCTGTTGGTGATTAATACATATACAGATATACAGAGATACAGAGGGCCCTCCGAGATGTCTACTGAATATCTGTATAAGCAAAGGCTGTTCGGAGGCTATGGTGGGGGACATTGGTGGGTACAGGACTTTTTTTTGGGTGGGGGCAATGGGGTTCGAGCCTCCCCGCCATTGCATCACATCAGCATCGGCCAGGCATTTACTAGACACTAACATTGGGGGGGGCTCGAGCCCGAGTCCCTCCGCCACTGGCGGTGGGGGATGTTTGAGTTTTCTAGCCTCCCCAAATTAAGTCCTGGATCCGCGACCGCGCGGTACCTCAAACAATTTGTGCGTCTTGCTAGGAAACCTCCGTTGGAAAGACCCGTACTTCGTATTTTCATCTAAGCAACGATGACGTGAAGGATGAAATTACAAAGGTATTACACTGATAATGACTCTTAAGAGCAACGGAACACCACTGCGAGAAAAGCCCCTGAAGTCCCTGCAGGCCGGTCTTAGGGCTGAAAAAACTCTTGACTGGCTAGAAATAAGATCAAACTTGTCAACTAAGCCGTTTTTGACGTCTTTCAGTCATTTGCAAGCTTTACTGACCATGTCAAATATACCCAGTTTGCCGATACTTCAAGCCGCAAAACGCCTGCGGCATCGCGGCGATGACGTCACCGCCGCAAAATGCCAGGCAACTTGAACGGGGGCTGGATGGCTTTAGGTCTCCTTACATCCATGGGGAAGTCACAGTATCTCGCAGAGCTCGATTAAATACAACTTTCACATCTGGTTCTCAAGCACAAAATACTGAACACTAGCTCGTTGTGGACTTAAAACTGTGGATTGAAAACTAGCTCGCTGTGCAGTCACGGCTTTCCACTCAACGTTCCAGACAGCGTATGCAACCACTTAGGGAGAGGCGGAATCGTCATTTTCGCCGGCACAGCACGAAACCTAGTGAAATTCTACGGGATTCAACGCCTGAGACAGCTGCAGCATAATAATCACTCTGTTAAACCGGTTCCGAACTCACTCTGGAACATAATCGTACGAAGATCGCCACGAATTCCGAATGCTATGAGCACACGCAGACAGGGCCCATCTTCAGCAACCGTTTATTGCGTTGTTAAAACGATATAAATGTCCTTTCAATCTTCACCCGCATCCCCGAGGAACATAAAGGCATCCATGAGACGAATGCCAACGACAAAAAAGAGCAGCGTAATATATTCCGATGTGCCTAACGTTGAAGATCGCCACTTCTTTTTCCTATTTTTTTCCTTGAGGGGCTGTTCCCATACAACGCCAGAAACCAAAAGGGGAGGGGTCTGGTGTTTACCGACTTTCTCTGACGAAGGGGGAGGGGTCTGGCTTTTGCTGATGATTCCTGATAGGGGAGGGGAACATCAAAGGAGCATCATTAAAGGGAATGTGACACCTTTATAACGTGATTTTAACTGAGATAGCCAAGTTGTAAAGCAAGTCGGAAAACCCGGTACTCCATATGTCATTTGTCTTGGAACTCGATATTTCCGTAGAAAAAAGCTAAAACCTACCTGACACCAGCCCCCTCATCAGCCCCTCGCCGGGCGGCCATTGTTGTGAGCTTCTGGTGTGACGACATATGCTGACGTCACGATGAGCATCAGCCAATCGAAGCTCTTGAAGCATTTCAAGTATGGTAGTGATTGCCAGATCATGACATCATCCACAGGCAGATATTTATTTATTTTCCTAGAGGAGCATTTAAAAAATCATAATATTGAGCTTAGTGTATGTACATGTTTCAAAGAAATCATGAGTCGTTCATTATTTTTGGCTAAAAGTACGCCTAATTACACTAAATTTCAGGATTCGACCAAGGTGCCACATTCCCTTTAAAACAAGCCGTTCTTCATTCAGTGGCTCAAACTTAGGTTAATGTTGCTTCTGCATCGTAGTACATGCAATTCCAGGGTGGTTGGTGAAGAGCGACACCTGGGCAAGCTGGATTTTCCGCTCACTTTTGTGTTAGTTTTACTCAATGTTTCACTCACTTCAAGCATAGCTTTTTTAGCGAATTCAATAATCCTGCTGCATAGGAACTCTTCACAAACATTAGCAAGGAAGCACGGAAAACTCCATCAAAGTGTAATCTAATATTAAGCTGCTTTACCGGTCGTTCTTCAAGGCCTTCAGCAGATATCACCCAGAGAGCTCACAGTCACAAAATCAACTGTGTGTATCAATAAAACCCCGTGTAATCTGTGTGCTCTTGTTTTACCCTTCGTTTGTTGCACCTCTGGCGTCTTTGGCGAGTGCTTTTGAGGTGGACGAAGGTTTTGCTGCGAAGAGGGGTCTGCCAGGTGCTTACAAGGCGCGAGAGGGAGGAGGGGGTTCGGACACCCTTAAAACTTGCGGACGTCATACATGGATAACCCCCTGTTGTGGCGAAGTATTTGGCTGGCTGATGACTACAAACAGTTAAGCAGACTGGCTGGCCGTCTCTGTGATGGCGATCGCCCACTGCTGGGATGAGCTATCAGCTCTTGGTGACGGAACACTGACCGCGACTGCGTGGTGGTAGCAACACGACAGCAACCACGGAAATGTACATAATCCTCCCCCAGGACAGGTAGGATAGCGGCCTCCTGCTGGAAGAAGTGACGAGGAGGGACTCCAGTGTTCTCCCTCTAAATCAAATTGCAGAGAAGCTCGAGCATAGTTTTGGGAGTCATTTCTTTGGCTCGGGTCGTCAGAGGCCCAAGTTACGGTGGGAACTGACTCAACTTCTCCACAACTTCTGCCGTTACAACGCCAGGCCACTCTCTAGATGCCATTAAAACAATATTTTTACCACGCCGAATCACATGATGCACTAACGACCAAGCCAGGCCAAAATGCAAATGTTCCCTGCCCCAATACTAGGTTTTGATCATCTGCCAAATAAGTGCGGTCAAAGGCCACAAACCATTGCAGCTGACACACAATGAAAAGGCAAAAATAATATCAAAATAAAAGCTATATCGTCAGAGGCAGTTGGCGTGCCCGTGGCCAGGCCTCGGAGTTGAACTGCAGACGATTCGCTGAGCCCGTCCCCGCCCTTCCATTGAGCTTCATTGCTACATTTGCGCCGTAAGATAGGCAGCTGCCAGAGCTCTCACCGACCGTCGATAAGCACGGCGTCGCTGTCTGACTGCAGACAGCTCTATTGCGCCGCAGGTATTTGACACAACTAATTTATGGCCATTTCGCCCCACCAGTCCACCACCTTAATACACCTCCCGGCATGCATGACCTTCTTTTCCTTAACGGACCGTGTTCGTCACACTTGACACTGCAAACAATGATCCTGTCAGCTTGAAATGGTCGTCATTGCGAGTGGTGCTCACAGCCGACATAGTCTCGGTGGAGGACAGCAGTTCCCCGACCTGGTGCCGATTAAGTGGAAAGGAGGCCCGCGAGCCGGACCCCAACCCAGGCACAAACCTAGGTCCCGGAAGACCAAAAATCGAGGACCACCACCAGAACACTGGGAGCACACACTGAGTCCACAGCGGCAGTCAGTTATTGACATGAGTGCGATACAAGGCCTTTGGTAGCAAATCAAATGATACATTCAAAATGGAACGAGATAAGAAAATAAAATAAAGTAAACGACAGTAATTCGCTCTTCAAACAACGACCCTATAGGCATGAGCCTATGTGATAAGCTTGGGTGCGTATTGTGCATGTTGAAGTGTGATTGTGCGCGTGCTTTACGGGTGGTCGATTTGCGTTACCACTGAGATGTACAGTTTGCTCATTTAAACATATCATTCACGCCTGCCTGACTTGCCTCTTCATGGGGATAGCATGTCAGTTTCCCAATTCCATAGACAAATAGGCTGCCGTTTGGTTGAAGACACTCGTCATTTTCCCTATATCATTTTCACATTTGAGAGCACGCTTACAAAATTGATTTGTTGAGGTCTATTTTCATCTAGTTATAACTCCATATACAATTACATAAAATAAAACGTATTAGCTAAAATATTTTCCAATCATCCTAATCTGGGAAAATATCCAATTTGATGTGCTTGTATGTGAAAGTTGTATTCCCTGCCTATAACAGACTCAATTTCGGAGAAACAAGTTCAAGTAACAAAAATTCGAGAGCCTAAGGCAGAGCCAGGCACTCCCCCATTCAAATCCACTACTCTGCTACTTGCGGACTCTCCAGACGGTAGCGGAGTAGCCGTAGTGGTTTATTTATTTATTTATTTATATCACCAACAGGCAGTGCCCACTGACAGGTGAAGTCTAGCAGCTAAAACACATGGTTATTTACAATGAGCGAGCATAAATAATAACACCTCTAAGAAGACACAAGCATTAGAAATGAAACAACATGACTAGCTGTAGGTACGATCATGACAAAATGGCATAAAAATGATGAAAATGGAGTCCCAAAAGTAGCGGTGTAGCCGGTAGTGGACTCAAGAATTCAAAAGCACTAACGCCACCGACAGCAGATTGAGGGAGGCCGCCACCCAAACAATTAGGATACGGATATTGAGAGAAATGCTCTTCCCGGTCAGGAAAACAGACACAGATGGAGTGGATGTTTTTTTGTTATTTATTTACTTTTTCTATCTTACCAAAAAACGCGAATTCTTCAGAAATATATTTTCCTTACAATTTCTTGGAAGACAACACGGCAACAAAAACAATACCTTCGGCAGCACTTTAGCAATGCATTATAAAAAGTAGGGATAGCGGAGTAACGGTTTCGCGACTTTGAAAAAGTAGCACTAGTGGCGGCAGCAGTTTCAGCCAGCGAAGGTAGCAGAAGCAGCGGCAGCGGTTTAAAAAGTCAGAGATATCAACCTCTGGCCGAAGGTGTTTTCACCTTCATCACTGGGATTATTAGGCGCGACCACATCTAAGGTCATTTTGGGCATTAAATTTAGCTTGATCCTCCATTTCACCGCCTGATGGTGATTTCTGACACCCTCCACTTTTCCTAACGATTTCAATCCGATTTAAATGAAAGACGAGTCACTGGGCAAACCTTTTAGGTGATCAATTGTAAATTTTGACCGATAACTATTATGACATCATTGTTTAGATCCATACATATATATTTATCATCAAACACGATGTGTAAACACAAGTACAGGGATTAAAAACACAAAACATCATAAAAGGCAAAAACCACGATGACAAAAGTGGACACGAGGAAGGCACCGCACGACACAGCAGGGCCAGGTAAAGCGGGCCTGAAAACGTGCCCCGAGCACAGATAGGCCGATGCGCGGGAGATGCCGGCATTTTTGGGTTCGAGCAGCAGCGGCAATACAGCTGAAGCGGTGGGACAGTACATGGTGCAATGAACAAGATAAAAAGAAAAGAAAAAAAGTTAATGGGAAAAAATAAATAACGTAAAATAAATAAACAAAATACAAATTGACTCTTGTAATGTGATTTTGCCATTCTAAAACAATGGAGACCAAACGAGAGTATAACTCGGCTCCTACAAGAGCTGAATCCAGCTTACTAAAAATTCGGAAGCTATTGGAAAGACAAATCGACAAGCTGTATACCAATTTAGGAGCAATTCAAGAACAAAGTCAGCAGAAGTCACCAAAGATCACGCTTTTCAAAGTTGTTTGTGTCTGTAAAATTTTAACCAAACAATATACAGTAATTGGTTTGATATAACAGCCGACATTATCTAAAATTCACATGATAAGTCACACGATATTGAGAAGCCTTACCTGACCTTGACCTCCGGTCACGGTCACCATGTGAGTCAGCAAGGTCATGTCGCATATAATGTGACTCATTGAGTCAAAACAAAAACATGCAGGCACTTCGCGTTTTTCTAGACATAGGGTTCCCGAATTATAATGGATTTATTAAGTCGGTCAAATTTGACTCATTTGGCACTGTGACACAACAGCTCAACGGGCATGGTTCACATCTGGTAAAATAAAAGAAAACAGCCAGGACCCCATTCACGCTTGGCAGAATCTACCCATCAAATCTGCCAGTATTTTACAAGTGCTTTGTTACATTCGGCCGGCAGAAATTTTGACAGATTTTCCAGGTGTAAAAGACAGTTTCAGCAGCATTCGAATTTTCTCCGTTTCAACATTGGTTCCCGAGATTGTGGGGGGGGCAGGAATTCCCATCCCCCGGAAATCGTGGGAGTTGAAAGACAGTGGGAGGAGAAACAAGAGGTGAAACTTTCGAAATAATCATCATCATCATTGAAGTAGAGGAGGAGTACCCCAGCATGCGGATGGGCGCCAGGCATTGGCGTGATAGGCTTCCACCACGCTGCAGCAGGCGTGTGCTGTGTATGATGGGAGGAGGGAGGAGGGTCCCCAGCATGTGCATAAGCCAAACAATGTTTGTAACACAGCTCTTTAACAAAATGTATAGATCATACCTTTTTCGATGAGGTCATTCCACTTCTTACTCCATGCTTTTAAGCTCTTGGCATAGCCCTTCTCAATCTCAGAACGCTCCAAAACAAGCTTCATGAGATCATCACAGAGTTTATGTCCATCTTCTGTGCGTTTGGTGGTCCTTTTAAAGTTGCCCAGCTCCCAGAACGAATCCGAACCCGGTGATAATGCATTGTCATCACTGTGCAGCGACATGTTCGGATTCTTGACAGCACTCAGTTATGCTACACTTAATTTTAACACACAAAGTCACTCGATACACTAAGATTAGGCCCCGATACTAAAGAGACACGCAGCATCTGCAATATCTGAAAAAGGAAAACATTATAAGATACATCCACATATATGCATCATTCAGATGTCAACCAAACATTTTTACACTCATTTTTTTCATTTGCAACACAACATACAAAGGTACAAATACACCTAAGTCAGAATGTACCTAGACCTTGAAGAATCCGGACTATTTCGTTCAATGTACAAACATGCAAAGTGAGAGACATGCTAATAATTTAAGCATTTATGATTTTGTTTCTTTATTTCTTTATCGCCATTATCATATCGCCAACAGATGCATATCGCCAACAGATGCATATCCATTTACAGGGGAAGTCAGAGCCTAAAAATAAGCACAATATGCTTCAAGTAAATGACACGCATCTTACATAAGAACAATAAAATGCATCACCCTAGGTTGGGATGTTCCTCCCCGAGTATAAATGATTCTGACAAAACATAAATTAAAAGCTAGAGAAAACACATGGTCTAAAAATTACCTGCTGCGGCGATAGCGCTAGCTCGCAGCAAGTACATAGGGTGAACGGATGTATGTTAAAACATTGATTTTAAAACTGCTAAAAGATTCTACAAATAGGCTGGAGCCGGAACATGATAAGAAGGCATTCATTGCCCGCGGGATCCGACACAAAAGCCCCTGGCCTACAGTGTTCACCCACCCGCGCCGCTCCGCGAAAAAGACGACGCAAGCGAGTTGATCGAGATGGCACGTGTAGAAGAAATTTACTTAATAAAATTGCAGAGTCTATTTTTCCACAATAAATGTTTTATAGAAAGAGCAGATCGTGTTGAATTCTTCGAGATCCAAGAGATGTTACGCCAAAATGATGTATGAGAGCGTCATAGGACAATGATAAGCATGGTCTGATTGTGTGATGATTTAGCCATAGAAGGAACTTTTGCTGCACTCGATCAACTCACACGCCGTACGATTTGGCCGCACCTGCCCAGATCACGCTGCAGTACTCAAGATGAGAGCGTACGTTGGCATAATATGCTGTAAGTAAAGACTTTTTTCAAATTTTTCAGTTTTTGAGGCATTTTGGAAAGATCGAATCAGGAGACCTGGTGCCCTGTTGGCTTGTTTTACTACATGGGAAACGTGAGCCGAGAATGTTACACCTAGGTCACCAATTTTATTTATCGAATTGAGAGCAGCGTTCCCAATAGAATATTGCGTCCGGACAGGTGCGCGTCTGAGGGTCATCGTGAACGAGTGACATTTTAAGGGATTTAGTATGAGGCCCCATCTGACAGACCACGACTGCAAGCGATCGAGATCGCGCTGCAACAGCAGACCGTCAGCTGGGGCGGTGATTTGGCGGTAAATTTTAACATCGTCAGCATACATCAAGCAATTTGAACCAATTTCACTTGGAAGGTCATTTATGAAGAGCGAAAACAGAAGCCGGGCCACTAAAGATCCTTCCGGTACACCCGAGGTTACTGAAACCCAGTCGGACGTTTTACCGTTCACGATGACCCGCTGACGCCTATCAGAAAGATACGAGACAAACCAGTTTAGAGCTAAATCTTTCAGTTGATACCGAGTTTTTTAGTTTGTGAATGATCAATTTGTGGTTGACGCTTTGAAATACTGCCGAATAATCTGTATATATGGCGTCCGTCTGATATCCCTCCTATATGGCCTCCCACGTCGAGCTCAGATACGTCGCAAGGTTGCTAGAGCATGACCGATGAGGTACAAAACCGTGCTGCTCCGGGCACAGCACCAGCGAAACATGCCGAAACAGTTGGTCGTAAACAAGCTGTTCCAATTTTTTACGAAAATTAGAAGTAGGGAGACAGACCGATATTTTGATGGATCTTTTTGTCGCCATTTTTTTAATATTGGAATGACATCGGCTTGTTTCCATTTAAACCTTACCAGCTGTGACGGACAGGTTGCATATTTTTGTGAGTGGTGCAACCTATTCTTCGGCACACTCTACAATGATTTTAGCGCTAATTTCATCTGTACCGCATGCCTTATTTGGATCGGAAGACTTCAGGGTAATTCGAACGGCACTTCCTCGGAAACATGAAAACAAGATAAGGTACCTACTGGAAAATCTAGTACATGGGGAAAGACGCTGACAGTGGGGCCTGTAAATTTCCATGCAAAGGCAAGGTTCAAGATAGACACTTTTTCTGTGTCGTCTGAGGTAAGGCTTTATCTGGTTTGAGCAGTACCATCGAAATACTTGATTTTTTGCCAACACTTCTCAAAAAGTCAAACATCTTTTCGGATTGGTCCGCATGTCATCAGCCAGTTTCGTAAGGTACTCAAAGTACTTTGGTGCTGATAATAGATTTAAGATTACTGCGTTTTAAGTTGAAATCGGTCACGCTCTCCTCACGATTGTGCCGCAAACCCTGAAAGCTGCTTCCTTTAAGCGAAGCACCGCCCGCACCGCACCGTCTAACCAGGGTGGACACTTCCGCTTGATAGTTACAGTCGGCACATTATCAGTTAAGGCTGATTCCAATAATCCATAAAAAAAGATCCACCACTTTGTCAACATCTAAATTATCAAGAATACCCCAATGAATTAGCACCAGGCTTCAACCAAGACCACCAAAATCAGCATCTTTGTAGTTAAACACTTTCTGCTGGGTCACTAATACAGGTTGATATGTAGGCAGCAAAAAGTGGCAGAGAATTTCCCTACGATCTGTTAAAAAATGAGAATCCTGCACAACAACACGTTCACACATAATACTGTGTGACAGAGCTAAATCAAGCACATTAGGACCATGGGTGGGGTCTGTAATCCACTGTTCTATGAAATCACAAATACATAAGTTGGTGTCTTAATCATTCTGCCATACTTTTTCTTTGACTATGCACTGGCATGGGATGCTGTAACTGGGAACCAACTATAATTAGCAGCCTGGCAACCAACCAACCGATCAACTAACCAGACCTCGCCCTTGACAACACCTGCTACTGAAGCCTAACATGTTCATCTTTTTCATTATCTAGCCTCACACAAAGGCCTGAGCATGCAGAATAAGCATTGTGTCATAAAGCTTTGGCATTACTTCACAAATCTATCGCAACTTTTGCTATTTCCCATGGAGATTGCGAGATGTCTTCCTTTGAGGGAATATGGAACTGTCATAATGGGACTTGAACTGAGAAATCCATGTGATAGAGCATGCTGAGAAACCACTTGACTGATATTCAATTTGTCCCAGAACTTACTGTTCACAGAGAAAAGGTAAAAAATTATTGATATCAATATGTATCAAAACATCAAAACAGATTTCACATTTCAAACAAGTTATTGAGGTGAGTTACTCACATTTATAGTCACCACACCACATTTCACAAGCAGGTTTTAAAGAGCTTCAAGCAAGAAATATTTGTTCATGCAGCAGGCCTAAGCATTATGCCATGTCCCCAAACCGAACTCATACAATGCGGCCACCAGTGGGGAGGGTCAGTAAACAGTGAATTTTACTTTTCACCATGAATGGTGCTCTGGGGCAGATTAAATTTCAGTCAAGTGATTTCTCTGCATGATCAAACACATGGCTACCTGTGTTAAGATCTCATTATGAAGCTTTCACATTTCCTTCTATTTATAATTTACCTGTACCTTGCTTAGATTATTGAGGAATCTAGGACAGAAAAAATAAGGAAGATCAAGATAGGTACCTACAGGGTCTTTCATAAAGAATGATATTTTTTAATTTATCATAATGCAGTTATGAATAGGTTGTTGTGGTATGATTCACATATCAATCGAAAGCGAATTTTGGGACATTTATGATTATTCGTATTTTGATAGGTGTTTTGATATTTTTTCTAGTTCAAAGTAGTCTTAAAAATGAGTTAAAAAATGCTGTATTTTGCCTTCATTGAAAATATTCGTAGAAAGACGGGGGAAATATTTGATGCAAATGAAACATGTTTATAGAAAAATGTCCTACAATTTAGCATTAAAATGAACGTTTTGTGGAGGCATTTGAAGGATTTTTAGTACTTTACTGAACATTTAGAAAATATCATTCTTTCTGAAACACCCTGTAGGTAGGTAAGTCAAAGTCATGGACATAGGACCTACCTCAACGGCAGAGGATTCACAAAGCACAAGAAATGTTTAACACCGGCCAGCAGCACGGGGCCCCGCAAATTTGCAAGAATCACAATACCACAAAGATCCCCCGTCACTTTACCTACCACCATAACACATTCAATTTCACCTTTTACTCCCGCCCTCTTCCCCGCGGCTCGCTCTCGACGGGAGCTGTCAGTCTCTGCATCCAAGGAACGCCAAAATTCCAAGGAAATTCTAGGACAAGTGTTCGTCAGTCAGGCCAAAGTCAGCACCCTCGAGATAGTTGAGTCATTGGGCACTTAGTCCCAGCTACAACCCAATGAACAGCCGCAGCAGGCCACATATTTCATTACTCGCGTAAAATTGGGACAAATTCAGCAAAGAAAATTCACAGCGAACACTACCCGAAGTTTGAAGGCAAGTTCTGACCACCAGATTCATTTATCTAAAATCCTCTAAACAGTTTTAATACGGAAGCTCTAAAACCTTTACATTTTCCCTAGCTACTTATCGTCTGAGACCTCTGTGCGGTATACCAGCCCTTTAGCTGACGAGGATGTCAGGGACGGCGGATTCCATTTTCGAGCGGGTGGCAAGATTTCCGGGAGAGGGTGCCTTCCTCCCCAGGGGGCGTCTCAATCCCCAGTGGGAAGGGTATCTTCGGCTCCCCAGGGGCGACCACTCATGGAGGGCCACTTTTTCCGAGGGGGCGCCTTTTGCTGTCCAGGGGGCGTTTTTTGCTGTCCAGGGGGCGCTTTTTGCTGTCCAGGGGCACCTGTTCTAACCAGGGTGCGCCTACGCTATCCAGGGGCGCAGTTGCTCTTCCTTGGGGAGGGAGCGCCTTTTGCTGTCCAGGAGGCACCTCTGCTGTCCAGGGGGCGCCTTTGCTATCCAGAGGGGCACCTTTGCTCTTTTGGGGGCGCCTTTTGCTGTCCAGGGGGCTACTATGCTCTGAGGGGGGTGCCTTTCCATCCAATGTGCGCCTATGTTATCTAGGGGTGCCTTCACTCTGTGGGGAGAGCGCATTTTGCTGCTCAGGGGGCGCCTGGCTAACCATGGGAGGCGCATATACTATCCAGGGGCGCAGTTACTTTTCTAAGGGGGTTCCTTTTGCTGTCCAGCGGTCGCCTCTGCTGTCCAGCTGGCGTCTCTGCTGTCCAGGGGGCGCCTTTTCACTCCTAGGGAGTGCCTGTTTGCTCTCCATTGGGGCGGTTTTGATGTCAGGAGCGCCACTCATATGTGATATTCCATTCATAAGTGTTTTTATTTCACACAGAGGGTCCCACCTTTTTCGGTAGGCGGGGTCTAGGCCTGATTTTCTATTGTCCGGCCGGGGCGCCGGCCAAATTAGGGGAGGGGCACCGCCCAAATCCAGGGGGCGCCTTCCCGGACGAAACCAAAAATGGGTATGCAAAATCATACTTTTTCACACCCTCAACTTTTCTGGGTGTTACCCTGCCCGCTGGAATCCGCCGCCCCTGGAGGATGTGCGCGTGTTTTCGATTTTATAGCACCCGCCCCGGTGGGCCTCCGAGCTACCTTCGACCTGTAGGGGGAGGGGTGTTGAAACATTCCCTCGAACTCGGCTCCTATGTAGGATAGTGAAAAAAACGCGAACGCCATGGTGGATAGCTCATAAAAATTCATGAAGCAACTAAGTCAGCAGCTTTTGGCTCAGATCAATATTCAGTTCATGACAGGTCAAAGAAGGTAGCATGTTAGGGAAGAGTTTTTTTGGCTCTTGCATCTGACAGAGATCATTCAGAATCATTTTAGTTGCATATAATTCGCTTCCTCTCGTCATGATATATAATATGACTATGCTAGGTCAAAACATAAAAATGACCAGCCCTATGGTTAGTTCAAGATCACAATTGTGATTCACAAGACATATTAAAGGGAATGTGGCACCTTCACAACGTGATTTTAACTGAGATAGCCAAGTTGTAAAGCAGGTCGGAAAACCCGGTACTCCATATTTCATTTGTCTTGGAACTCGATATTTCCGTAGAAAAAAGCTAATGAACCTACCTGACACCAGCCCCCCTCAGCCCCCGTCGCCGGCGGCCATTGTTGTGAGCTACTGGTGTGACGACATATGCTGACGTCACGATGAGCATCAGCCAATCGAAGCCCTTGAAGCGTTTCAAGTATGGTAGTGGTTGCCAGATCGTGACATCATCCACAGGCTGGTATTTATTTCTTTTTCTAGAGGAGTATTTTTAAAAACCAAATATTGAGCTTATTGTACATTTTTCAGAGAAATCATGAGTGGTTTCATTATTTTTGACAATAAGTACGCCTAATTACACCAAATTCCAGGATTCGACCAAGGTGCCACATTCCCTTTAATATGGCCTGAAATAGTCAATATGCTTATCAATCGACTCTAATAATAATCCAAACGTAATGATAGCAAAATAAAGGTAAAATTATTGACCCAAATATGAAAACCTGCTTAACCTCACCTCCAAAAATGCTTAACGTGACATAAGTAAAAAATGGGTGAATCATCGAATTGAAACTTAGCCCTCGCCCCCCGGGGCCATCGATGGCCCCCTAAGGTTTTTTCGGGATATCAGAAAAACGACGAGACGCAGCACCACGGTTGATGGCTCTATCTCTCACCCCATCATTTTCCCACTATCCCTGAAATTTTTTACCCCGGGTCACCTAAGGTCAGGTCACCAGACGAGGTCAACCAAGGTCACCTCACTTCAAATTTTGAGCTTTATAAGAGCTATATTTCTTGGTCGATCGATTCGAAACTCCCTACACTTCATGGCCCCTCCAGGGTCTACAAAGTATATATCTGGGATTTTTCGATTTCGTGACCTGAGGTCAAATCACAAGGTGACCTCTCCCATTGAAAAAGCATGGGGAAAAGCTCTCTTATGATCTAAAAGTCACAAAAACCATTGCAAATACTCAGCTTGCTCAGAAAAGCGTTTTTGGACACCCTTTCACGGATCCCAGGGGCCATATTTTCCCTGACCTCTTCAAGGTCATCCAAGGTCACCAGGGGCCAGGGGCCTAGCCAAGGAGGGGCGGCAGGGACAGCTGCACCCCCCCCTTGAGGACACGGGCCGCGCGAAGCGCGGCTCGCCCGCACTATGCTATGTGGCCAAATTTAAAATTTCATTCCAGACAGGGCCTTGTTAAGCCCTCTTCAGCACTCTATTCTGTGATAAGCATGGCCCTTTTTACCCATCAGGAGCCTTTTGGCGTTGTCGCAGGGGCCCTTTTCGGGGCGCTACCCCCACCCCCTGAGCGAAATCCTGGCTACGCCCCTGCCAGGGTTCAAAAACAGTATTTTGACAATAACTTTTGACCTAATTAGGCTAGAGCGCTGAATCGAACATCTTCGTGTATGTCTCGTGACTGGCTTTCATTTGGTATACGGAAAGGTCACTTTCTGACCTTTGGTGACCTCAGGTCATATAAGGTCATGAGGTGACCTCTGGAGGTCAAACCACTGGCGGGAGGTCATTACGTTCCACATAGCGGAAGAAGGTCTGGCATTTTCCTATCAAATGTACTTTACCAGATCTCAATAGCTCTAATGGCATAAGAGTTATACCCAGTTTTCTTAAGCATTGCATATTTGAGTGAAAATAGTCTATCGTGACATAACTTGACCTCTGGAGGTCAAACCGTTAACCTGAGCGCTTAAACGTGCAAAGTAATTTCTCACAGAATTCACGCGAGCTTTCTAATGCAGTTTGCAGATTTGCGCTAACCCACATATTTTCGGCGTTAAGGGGGACCATCGATGGCCCCCGTGGGGCGAAGGTGGTGCCGGACCCCCGGTGGGGCGCAGGTTATACCACATACTTGGCCCACCGAGTGCTGCACCATATATTCCGGGATTTTTTTTATATCGATGACCTGGGGACATGTATGGATCATGACCTCTCTGTTGGAAATACATTGGGAAAACGGAATATGGGCTGTATTTGTGTAGATAAAGTTGAGAATACCTTCGTATTCTCCAAATCGTAGTATCCTGGGCCCCTTTCCAGGTCCATGTTGCAATTTTAGACCTGTAACCTCTGAGAGGTCGTCTGGTGCTATTTGAGCAGTTTTCAGTATTGGGTCAATATCCTTGCCGGAAATTATTATACAGCTTATATTTTGATACCATGACGTTTAGATTGCTATTGCGAGTCGATTGATATGCATATTGACTATTCTAGGATGAAGTGACTTTGACCTGACCTGAGGTCAGGTCATTTTGGTGTCTTGACCTAGCACAGTCAAATTATACATCATTCGATTCGCCGTGAGGAGAGGAAGCGAATGGTACCCAAAAACGGTTCTGACTCAACTCCGTCAGACACTAGAATCCAAAAACACTACCCTAGCATACAAGCACCACCGCCGTGGCGCAGTTGGTTAAGACGCCTCGGTCTAGTGTGCGAGGTCCTTGGATCAAAGCTGACCTCTTGCAGCCTTTTCCTCGACTGCCTCCTCCCCAGGAGATGGCAGTACACTGGGTAGTGCCCGCCTTGACAAGGGACTTCCGCTGACCAAACAGTGCCCCTGTTATTGGGAGCACGGGCTTGATCTGCCTTTAAACAGATCCACCGGTCCGGCGCCACCGCCCGAGGGCATGGCCTCGCCCGCCGCGTGTCACCAGAGCAGTCCTCTGTTCCACCGGGCCCAAGAAATCGGGATAATCCCACCGCCTGGTACAGTGGGGCGTGTGACAGGGAGCGCGCGGACATGACTGTCCCGCAAGGGTGCCGATAAGCGTAAGCCCCTCTGCCGTCCGTGCACATAGTGTGTGTTTGCGTGTGTGTGGTGCAAATCTGGAAAATGTTTCCGGGTTGGAAACGCAAAAATGTTAAAAAAAACCTAACATGCAAGCTTCTTTGAGCTGTCATAACTTCAATATTGACCAGAGCCCAAAAGTGACCACTGTAGTTTCGTCATGAATTTGTATGAGCTATCCAACAGCCTTTGCATTTTGTTCTATTCCGCATAGGAGCCGAGTTCGAGGGGGGTGTTTGACACCCCCCAACAGGGCGAAGGTGGCTCGGAGGCCCACCGGGGCGGGTGTTAAAGAGTCCTAGATGACTTCTCATGAGGTCATAGGTCCAAACTTGCAACATGAACCTGGAAAGGGACCTAGAATACTACGCTTTGGAAAATATGAAGGTATTCTAGGCTGTATCTACACAACAAGACCTATTTTTTGCCCAATTCCCGTTTTTCCCCATGCATTTCCATGGAGAGGTTATGATCAGTATCCGTCCCTGGATCATCGATATGAAAAGTTCGGAACATATTTTGTGGCACTCGGTGGGCCCATTATGTGATGAGTTTCAATTGGATAGATTAGCCCGCTTCTTACTTATGCTATCTTAAACTTTTTTGGAGGGGAGGTCACTTGACCTGCACTGGTGACCTGACCTGACGAATTGACCTGAGATGACCCGACCTTAATACGCGCATTGACACGGGGCGGGTACCCCCTGGGATTTTTTTGGAGGCAGCATAAAAACGGCGCCGCGTAGCGCCGCCGTACTTGGCATACCTTTTCTCTGATCATTTTTGCAACTTTTATCAAAAGTTTAAGGTGAGGTCATCGCAGGTCAGATCACCAGTACAAAGTCAAGTGACCTCAAAGAAGTTTAAGATAGCCTAAGTCAGAACAAGGTGAACTTATCCGATTGAAACTCATATCACATAATGTGCCCACCGAGTTCTCTAAAATATGTTCGGGAATTTTTAATCGATGACCTAAGGTCAGTTACGAGCCATGACTTCCATTGGAAATACATGGGAAAAATGGTTTTAACGGAATACCTTAAAAACGGATAGTGATATAGCGTTTATTGTAACTTAATTAGATTGACCTTGTTTTTGAAGCTCTAATGACATACATTTTGACCCTAATTTGACCTTTACCTGACCTCAGGTCAGGTCAAATGCTATACTTGACCTGATTTGACCTAGCAGGGTTATATTATACATAATTCGATCCGGCTTGCTACGAGGATTCTAATGTTCTAACTTGTTTTGCTCCATCTTTACTTGTTCAGATGTAATGACCAAAAGCCTTCATTTACCTGTTATCCCTATGACGGCATGTCTTGACTTAACCCTCGCCCCACCGGGGCCATCGATGGCCCCCCTAAGGTTTTTCCGGGATAGCAGAAAAACGACGAGGCGCAGCACCGCGGTTGAGGGCTCTACCTCTCACTGCATAATTTTTCCATCATCCCTGAAATTTTTTACCCCGGGTCACCCAAGGTCAGGTCACCAGGCGAGGTCAACCAAGGTCACCTCACTTCAACTTTAGAGCTCTGTAAGAGCTACATTTCAAAGTCGATCGATTTGAAACTTCCTACACTTCATGACCCCTCCAGGGTCTACAAGGTGTATATCCGGGATTTTTCGATTTCGTGCCCTGAGGTCAGGTCACGAGGCGACCTCTCCCATTGGAAAAGCATGGGGAAAACCTGTTTCATGATATAAAAGCCACAAAAATGATTGAAAATACTCAGACTGCTCCGAACAGCGTTTTTGGACACCCTTTCACGGATCCCAGGGGTCATATTTACCCTTTGACTTTTCCAAGGTTATCCAAGGTCACCAGAGGTCAAAAACAGTATTTTGACAATAACTTTTGACCTAATTAAGCTAGAGCAATAAAACAAACACCATCGTGTTTGCCTTGTCACTGGCTTTCATTTGATATACGGCAAGGTCACTTTTTGACCTTTCGTGACCTCAGGTCATATTAGGTCACGAGGTGACCTCTGGAGGTCAAACCACTGGCGGGAGGTCTTTACGTTCCACATAGCGGAAAAAGTACTGGCAATTTCCTATCAAATGTACTTTACCAGGCCTCAATAGCTCTAATGACATAAGAGGTATGACCAGTTTGCTTAATCATTGCATATTTGAGTGAAAATAGCCGATCTTGACCTAATTTGACCTCTGGAGGTCAACCATTGACCTGAGCACTAAAACATGCGAAGTAATTTCTTACTGAATTCACGCGAGCTTTCTATTGCACTTTGCAGATTTGCGCTAACGCCCATATTTTCGGAGTTAGAGGGGGGCCATCGATGGCCCCCGGTGAGGCGAAGGTGGCGCCGGACCCCCGGTGGGGCGCGGGTTAAAGGGAATGTGGCACCTTCACAACGTGATTTTAACTGAGATAGCCAAGTTGTAAAGCAGGTCGGAAAACCCGGTACTCCATATTTCATTTGTCTTGGAACTCGATATTTCCGTAGAAAAAAGCTTAAATCTACCTGACACCAGCCCCCTCAGCCCCCCGTCGCCGGCGGCCATTGTTGTGAGCTACTGGTGTGACGACATATGCTGACGTCACGATGAGCATCAGCCAATCGAAGCCCTTGAAGCGTTTCAAGTATGGTAGTGGTTGCCAGATCGTGACATCATCCACAGTCTGATATTTATTTTTCTAGAGGAGTATTTTTAAAAACCAAATATTGAGCTTATTGTACATTTTTCAGAGAAATCATGAGTGGTTTCATTATTTTTTACTAAAAGTACGCCTAATTAAACTAAATTCCAGGATTCGACCAAGGTGCCACATTCCCTTTAAAGTGAACTAAAAAAATGATCAAATATTTTCGATAGAGAAGTGGATAGGCTGCCCAACGCCGTTTACCATTTTCGCTCTCAGGTGTGATTCTCGAGATGTTAGGGCGGCTGGTAACCCCCCCCGTTAAAGCGAAGGTGGCTCAGACCCCCGTCAGTGCGCGGGCTAAGATTTTGAAAACAGTTGTAAAATGGATCAAGAATAGGGACGCAGTCAGGGGGCAAAGAGGGCACGTGCCCCCACCCATCGGTGGCGGAGTGCCCTTTGATCACCAGGCAGTGTACCCCGTTTGGGCCGTGCTGCTCGAAATCTAGTGGCCTACGCTGTTGAATCTAGATGCAACTAGACTGCATTTAGCGATTAAAACTATTGCTTGGCAATTTAGTGCCTTTTTGGTCAGCTAGGGCATTTTTTCGCCTTTTCAAGCACCCGAGAATAGTACGGGCACGTCATCCTTTTTCAGCTAATGCCTCGTCGTCGCCAATAATCGTACGGGCGGAGCTAATCTGGTGCCCCTTGAGCTCACCTGGTGCCCAATGAGACGGTATTGGCCCCTTGAGCTGATCACGTGTCCCCTAAGCTAATCTGGTGCCCCCTGAGTCAATCTGGTGCCCCCTGAACAAATTATTGTGCCTCATGAACCTATATAATGCTCTCTGAGTTAGTCTGATGCCTCCGAGCATGCCTGGTGCCCTATAAGCTGTTTAGTGCCCCTTGAGTTGATCTGGCCCCCCTGAGCTGATCTCATGCCTCCCGAATTTGATCTACTGTCCCCTGAGCCAATATAGTGCCTCTTGAGCTGATCAGGTGCCCCCTGAGCTAGTTATTGATGTCTATTTAGATGATCTGGTGCCCCCTGAGCTGATATTGTGTTCCCTGGGCTGATCTATGCCCCTGCTCTGGTCTGGGGCTAGTTGATCTGGGCTCTCGGGCTGATCGATCATCTGGTGCCCTCTGAGCTAAACTAATGCTCCCTGCGTCGATCTGGTGCCTCCGGAGCCCATATCATGCCCTCTAAGCAAGTCTAGTACCCCCTGAGCTAGTTTGGTCCCCCTGAGCCAATCTGGTACCCTTTAAGCTGATATGGGCCTCCTGAGTTGACTAAGTAATTTCCTCAGCAGCTCTGGGTCCCTGAGCTGAGCTGAGCTGAGCCCACTGAGGCTGATGAGGGCCCCTGAGCAGGTGTGGGGTTCCTGGGCTGATTAAGTGCCTCCTGACTTGATCTGGTACCCCCGAGCTGGTCTGGGAAGACTGAGCTAATCCCTTGACCTCTGAGCTGATCTAGACCCCCCTGTCTGGTCTGGGGACTAGGAGCTTATCTGGGCCCCCGAGCCAATCGATCTGGTGCCCCCTGAACAGATATATTTCTCCCTGAGCTGAACTAATGCCCCCCCTTAGTTGATCTGGTGTCTTCTGAGTCATCATTGTGCCTCCTGAGCCCATCTGATGCCATCTGAGCTAGTATGGTACCCCATGAGCTACCCCCGAGCTGATCTGGACCCCGAGCTGGTCGGGGACCACTGATCTGATTCCTTGTCCCCGAAGCTGATCTAGTGCCCTATGGGCCGATCTGGTGTCCCCTGATCAGCTCTGGTGCTCATGGGCTCCTGGCTAGAAAATCCTATGAAACTTGCATAGCCCTAGCAAAATCATTTGCAACTTGGTCCCATGCGAATCGAACAGGACTAGCAAATCCTATGCACCTTAGTCCTATGCAATTTTCCATTCGTATAGGAATCCTTTACAATCCTGTACGACTCTGAAAATCCTATACGACTTTTTGCTTCCGGTCAAAGAGAGCGTGCCAAAGCTACAAGCATTCTATTCGCCTTGCTAACGGTGTAGTCTATGTGATCGTCAAATGGTCAAGTCTGTATCGAGCCAAACGGCAAGATTCTATTTTTTATTTACGTGCTCCAGCATAACATTTCAATATTTACGTGCACCGCATAGTTGGCCAGGACCGGATTTTTTCTGAGCGTTGTCCTAAAAGACTGACGTTCAGATATGTTACGATTCCATTTCCAGGATCTCAACGAATTATCCAGGCGGTTCAGGTCATCTTGAAGTGATGAGTCGGGCAGTCACATTTTACACATAGTTTCCACTTTTTCAGTTTTCACTCAGTGGAGGTCGTTTCCATAAACGTTTTAACACGCAATGCCCCCAACTAAAAAGCTACAAACAAGCAATAAATGATTAGTAACTCATTTTAGTGCTAGTCAATGGTTTGCAGAGGTCAAATAGGTCAAGATCGGCTATTTCACTCAAATAGCAATGATTAACAAAGGCATAACTCATGTCATAGACTAAGGCCGGTAAAGTACATTGATACAAATAAGACTTTTCGCTATTGGAACTAAAACCCCCAGTGGTTACCCCAGAGGTCACCTCGTGACCTAAATACCGAGGTCACGAAAGGTCAAAAGTACCCCTATATCAAAGAAAGCCAGTGACAAGACAAACACGATGGTGTTTGTTCACCCTCAGCCAATAGGTCAAAAGTATAAATACTGTTTTACCCGACATACCTAAAGTCAAGGGCAAATATGACCTGGGATCTGAAAGGGTTAAAAAGTTGTTCGAGCAGTCAGTATTAATATTTTGTGGCTTTATATCAAAAACTCCACTTCAAGTGGAGAGGTCGCCCGTGACACCTCAGGGCACGAAATGAAAATCCCGGATATACACTAGACCCGGAGGGGATGGTGAGGAAGTTCAAATCGATGACTAAATGAGCTCTTACAGAGCCTAAAGTGAAATACCGGTTACCCGCGTACGGACCGGGACCGGGGAAAATTTCAGGAATATGGAAAAATGCAGTGAGGGGACCCAACGCGGTGCTGCCGTCGTTTTCGCTATCGAAAACGGGGCACGGGCCCCGGGGGGAGGTTAAGACTTTTGAAGTGTGCCCGGCAGTACTTGTTGATTTACTCCTTGGAATGCATGGGAGTAATCTATATAAATTACGTCTGTTTGGGAGCTGGAACATATTGACTACTACATCTTTAGAAGAGCAATCAAATTCGAATCGCATGACCGGCGTGGGACGAAACCGTGTTGTTTATCAGACAGAGCTGGTCGAAAATCCGCGCGTATCGTACACGCATGTCCCAGCACCTTTTCGAACAGCAGGAGAAGCGACACACAACGCCAGTTCTCCGGTAAATTTTGAGACCCTATTGTGAATCGGTGAAAGTCCAAAAAATGGGGGGTGCCAGAAGTCTAAGCCATGTTAATAACCACCCCAAAAAGAGCAAGTATATTTTAACCTTCAAGTCATCACACATACCTATTGAGCTTGATAAACTAATTCAAATGCCAGACAATTGGACAAAATAATATCTCAAGGATATTCTTGCACTAACTCTACCTTTCATTGGGGTTGCCCACGCACCCCCAGATAAATCAATTCATGCTAATATCCTAAATTATTGATCTTCCCTAACGGAGTTAAAATTTTACCCCCAAGACAAGGAATTTTCATGAAAAAGTTTTTAGCCATACGAGAAAATGAGTATCCCCCGCAGAGTTTGAGTAGCTTCGGCACTGGATTGTGACGCCCTGCCATGTCCAACAGATTTTTTACACCTCAATGGGTGCGAGTGAGCTTTTTAAGTATTCGACAACTGTCTTCAACTAAGTTGGTGCTGCGTTGGTCACTTTTCCCTTGTGCTCCACGACGAAATTCACATCGGACACAGATTGGAACGTGGGTCGGGTTTATTCATAGCCAAAAACCACCCACCCAACAGAACTCCTCACCTACACCAAGCGGGGCCGAAAACGCGAGAGGAAGCCCACACACTAAGTGCAAGCCAGGATGAAACGCTACTCACATTTAGGTATGGATGTTTTGCGTTCCCCCGCACCCTTTCTGCCATCTAACTCCGAGCTGTCACTCCCATGGACCTGATGGAGCGGGATTTTGGCGGTGGGGGGCTGCTCATTCTCTGTCCAAAGGCAGCGTGCCGTCCCTCTGCCGCGTCTCGGAGCGGAGGGGCATCAGGTACATCACATCCTGCTCGCAGCTGTCACACTGAAAGGGGTGAAAGTGAACTGGTGTTCAGGAGGCACGGGTTGGCCATCAGTCACTGATGTTCGTACCGGGCCAAATCGTACAGAGGCTGCCCCCAACCCGCTCGACTGTCGGCTGTTTTTTTTGCAGTTTTGCACTCAAAACAGTCTCGCTCGCATCTGTTCTTGTGCTTTTCCCCAGTTCCGGAGCCTTCCCAAGTCATACGTAAAGACAATTTATGTAGGAAAACTATTCTGGTCTGCTTTCAATTGATGGTACACCCAGCCCTCCCGAACACAATGGCAACGCCCGTAAGGTCGTCTCGATCCATGACCAATGGTAGTTGGACATCAGAACGCTATATTTCTACATTTCAAACAACAATCGTCGAACCGAACAATTTTTGAAAACTTCCACATAGCGTGCGCAAATATCTTCCGCTTACGAAGGCATCTGAGAACTAGCAATTGCTAAAACAAATATAAAAGACTTGTCTGCTTTCTAACCTGCCTTTTAGGACAGATGGAAAAGTTGGCATAACCAAAAACGAACATCCCTGGTTTCCTCTCGGAACGTTGTCTTGTGCATGAGTCACTCTTCTTCTCTAAAAATAAATCCAAAGCTGGCACTGATTTCATAACTCTAAATATCACCATTAAGTACACCTATCCCCACGAATGAAGCTATCAACATAATAGCAAACGTCAGCATACCACTTGACAGCCGGGACAGGGTCAAATTGTTTCCTTTATGTTTCTAGCTTCAATACATCTAGCTTCGTCGACAAAGCCGACATCAGCTGGTAAGCTGACCAAGATCAGTTGATACCTCAACCTGATTCTTGTTACGCTAAGCTATGCGTTCCTTTGCGTATCAGGTGACAAATCACTTCAACGGCAACACATTTTTTTCATACAGCCTTTTCTTCCATCAAGCTCGGTCACCCGAGCGCGGCTATGTACAAGTTCGTATTGTCAATGTCTTAAAGCCGTGCTCTGAGAAGCGGCTGAGAACTGTCGCTGTTCGAGGCCGAGTCCGGCCCATCCGCGCCGACGCCACCAGGGCGAACGGTCCACCGAGGGATCACAGGCCAACTATTTGTACACTGAAATCGCGTGCGGTACAATCACGCCCAGCTGGTGTGCATCACAACCACGCCTACGACTTTTTCCCGGTCCTTCTGTTCGTGGCATACAATGGGTCTCAAGGCCCCCAGAGGGCGTTAACGTCACGCAAAATTTTCACATCAGACTTGCGCTTGGTGACAGAGAGCGCTTTTTTGATGGCGGCCCAGTCCTCCAACACGTCACTATCGGAAAGCATGTATACGATGTAAGGGCCGGTGACAGTGACCGGTCTCTTGCGTTTGCCGCCCACATCGTCCGACTGGCTGGCGCGGCGACTGCGGCGGCGGGCGCGCTCCTCCACCCACAGGTCAGATGTGATGTCCACGTGCCGGCGGTCTTCCTCCAGACGTCTGGCACGCTCCTCCAGCTCTTGCCTCACCTGATCGTACAGCTGGCTCTTGCCGGAGCGCCAGTTCTGCTCGGCGGCCAGCATCTCCGACTCGTACCGGTGCTGCGCGTTGACTAGCCGATAGCGTTTGAGCAGCAGCGCCACCTGCTGGCGCGTGCTGTGCGCCTCCTCCAGCTGCCGCAGCGGCGTCAGAAACTCGGGCGCAGTGCCCGCCTTCACCGCAGCCAGCCTCTCGTCCAGCAGCGCTAGCTTCTCCGCGAACAGCTGCTCCTTGATGACGGCAAACTGCTGCTCCAGCTCGTACAGATAGTCCTGGCACTCGTTCTTGCGCACCAGACACTGGTCCAGGTCCAAGTCGGAGGTGTCGGTGTCGGAGCCGTGGGAGGAGCCAGAGTCGCTGCCGCTGCTGCCGTCATGTTCCATCTCACCGTCTGACGGCTCCTTGTTTGTCGGCATTGCTCTGTGACGTAACAGGTAGGCAACACAGGCTGGGAAACGTCTGCAAAAACGATTTGGAGTTTAATGAACATGGCAACACGTGGCAGAACGATCTTATGCTTAATGAACTGTGCACTGGCATCAATCACTGTGTGCATACAATCAATCTGGGCATGTACTCCCCCTCGTCGGGCACTCTTTCCCGCGTCTCTTTTTCTGGCCTATACAGGCTAGTTGTTCGGGGTGGGGGATGGGGATGCTGAGGGCCTGTTGTGTTTGTGTTTACTATTGCCTACACTAGAAAAGTACAACAAGTGAGGCCGAAAATATAAGCCACATACATAAAAGAACGCCAGCACAGATTTTCTAAGTCGGATATAAGCAAAAGAATCAGGTTTAATCAGCAAATGGAGAACATCAAGCACTCAATCATTTCTCAATAGACTAGTTTGTGACTGATCCATGATGGAATGCCCTTCCATAGCGATCCGACAAGACGGAATCCATGAGAGTAATTCACTCCACACACTGTAACCGTCATGCTTTCTCAAGAGGCGCTCGTGTGGGACAGCATCAAATACATTCCTAAAATCAAGGTATACTGCTTCACAATCCTGGAGAATCCTTGTCTAATCGCTGAGTGTTTCCAACAGCTGGGAATCACATGAGCGTTTGGGGTGAAACCCATTTTCGTGCCTTGACAGCAGATTATTTATGTTTAGAAAAGACAGCCTGCCTGACTGGAGATAGGGATGTCCGCAAGTAGTCCTCAAGTAGGGATGTCCCAAGTAATGAGGCTGAAAGGCTGAGACATTTGATTTGTCCTTAGAAGCGAACACACTGGTGAAGAACTGTTGAGGATGATAGCCTTTTCCGTCTTATCACATTTGAGATGACGCTCCCCAATTCATCAGTCTTGGATACTGTTTTGGATCTTGAGCTCATGTGCATAAGTCTAAAATGTCATTGACCTAGTTTTGATGTTTCTTACTAGTTTGTGTTCAAAGTCATTTTGTATTTTTCTTGTCAATGCACACAGCTGGTTCTGAGGTGCTTTGAGTCGGGCGTGATCAATGATATCCCTGGTGTACTATTAAGTTATTTAATGGATATTATTTTGTTTGAAATTGAAAGTGGTACTCGTCATATATAAGATATACATTCTTACGATTACATGGAATCCTAGACTGAAGAATCATGCCAGCCCGCCCCAATAGCGAGGGCCAGTCCATGTTGTGATGTCACATGGGCGTGAAGGGATATTTCTTTTGTTGTGTCTTTGAAATAATCCAACTTATTGATTGCTACCACTTAACAATGAAGCCTGTGAAGCCTACTATCAAGTTTCTAGAAAACACCGTAGGAAGGCTGAGGGAAGAAGTAGAGTCCTATAGAAGTGAGCTACAAAAGGCCAGGGAGGAACTTAAGGAATTGCGCTCAGAAGTAACTGAGATGCAGTTTAAGATTTCTGAGAATGCTGATAGAGGAGAAGTAGTGGAGAATGGTCTTGCCACCTTGGATAAGAGCTGCTCCTCTGTGGTCCAGGCTCAGGCCCAGCTTTCAGGAGAGCACAAGTCCCTATCTGATTGTCAGGGAAAGCTTGCAATGTCTCTGGAGGAGCAGGCACAGTACAGCAGAAAGTTCACCCTTCTGCTCACTGGAAAAGTGATTCCATCTCCAGGGGAAAACGAGGATACTCGTCTTTTGGCCTGCAACCTAGTAAATGAGTATCTCGGCATCCATGTGGCTCCTCCTGATATAACAGCTTGTCATCGGCTGCGTAACAAGATGATTATACTAATGAAATTTGCCTACCTTGGACAGAGGATGCATGTCTATAAACGCCGAACTAAACCAGTACGTCATGGCCTGATCGTTCATGAAAGTTTGACTGCGGAGAGACTGGAGGTTGTCAGGATCCTACGGGACCTGTATACCCCGCGTGTTAACTCCCCCCTCCAATCCTACTACACGAGTGGTGGACGCATCTTTGTGAGACTCCATGGCAGCTCTGAGCCCACTGAGATCATGGTTGGGACTGCTAGGGCAGATATCCTGAGGCTTTGAGGGGTTGTGCCATCTGAGGGGGGTGGTGTTGATGTGCCACACTCCTCTGGCAGGGTGACTGAGCTGCCTCCTGCTGTGCCCTCGCGTGGAGCACCTAGTGATGCTGAGCGGCTGCAGGTGATGGAGGGCGGCAGTCCGGGGGGGTCTCGTGGACCCCCTGAAGCCGCTGCTGATGGTGGGCCTCATGCTTCTGTGGCGCCTCGAGGGTCTTCCGCTGCCGCGGCTGATGGTTCTCCCACCGGTGGTGGCACTTTGGGTGAGTTAGCCCCCCAGGTCTCTGGCTTGGATGCCTCACTTCCTGTGTGTGTTGCTGCCAGCTCAGATTCTGGATTACATACTAGGGGGGGGCTCAAGTCTACTGAGTCCCTTGCTCCACGGCTTCTCCTGTGGGGTGGCCTCTTGCTCCAGAGGGTCTGGTGCAGCCGTCACAGGTGGTGGTGATGGGATGGAGGGATCTCCTGGTCCATCTTCGGTGCAGCCTGGGTCTGGGTTGTCGAGCAGGTCAGGGTATGAGCGGGGACCTGTGTTGGCTCAGCAAGCTGACAGTCCTGTATCATTGAGTTGTGAGGCTGGAAATGGTGACAGTCAGTGGCAGCCCCTGACCCAGCGGAGCCTGAGATGTCCCTGAACCCTACCTCCTCCCCGCAGGCATCCAGCTCTTGTGGGGGCCGGCCTCAGCCGCCTGGCTTACCACTGATTGCACGTCGGGTATCTGCTGATGGCGGGGACAAATATCGTCCATCTTCCCCCCTGATCACCACTGGAGCCAGTGATTAGGTATAGGCTGATTCCATTTCTTGCTGTGCATGTGCACATCATTGGTTATGGGTGTTAATAATTTAACTGGGTCCACTGTCATTTCTCATGTATTCTTGTAATCTTGATATACTTCCATGCTGGGCTTAACCTGCCAAAATGACCCATAGTGTTGTGCTCCATTCTGCAGCTTCCATTCAGAGCTGTGTCTCATGTTGGGTTGCCATATACTGGATATGAGTTCTGCACCTCCTGCTGATTCTTCTGGCTAATTAAATCAGCTGCACCCTTGACGGACAGGGAAGCGAGGGCCCTTTTCTGGTCATTGATTTGTTTGGCCTGGGCTCTACAGCCCTATTCCATTTTTTGCTGTCATTCCACTTTTTGCTTTACTTTTTATTTCCCCATTACCCTCTTTTCTTTTCATTTTTTATCATGTCCATTGCACCATGTACTGTCCCGCCACTTGAGCTATGTCGCTGCTGCTGGGTCGAACCCGAAAATAACGACAACTAGCGCGCTTCGGCCTATCTGTGCTCGGGGCACGTTTCTCAGGCCCGTTTCACCTGGCCTTGCTGTTTCGTGCAGCGTCATCTTTGTGACTACTTTTTGTCGTCGTGCTTTTTTGGCCCCTTTATGACGTTTTGTGGTCTTTTAATCCCTGTACTTTTGTTTCCTCATCGTGTTTGATGATAATATATATGTATGGATCCAATTTTATGATGTTTTCATGCAAATGTGAGAGTCCACTAGGAACAAAAATATGTTTGAAATGTAAAAGAAAAACATTCTGTTTGAATAAGGTTGCCTATTTGGAATATTTCTAATGGTATTGATTGATATGGGTTAAAGACAGGGGAAAATGGCCTCACCAACACATGCAAGAATCTCTAAAAAAAAACTCTGAATAAAGGTAGCTTTAAAGGGAATGTGGCACCTTCATAACGTAATTTTAACTGAGATAGCCAAGTTGTAAAGCTAGTCGAAAAACCCGGTACTCAATATATCATTTGTCTTGGAACTTGAAATTTCCGTAGAAAAAGCTAAAACCTACCTGCAATGTACTCCTCATGTACCCTTAGCAGCAGGCCACAGTTGGCATGGCTGTTGGTGTGAAGACATATGCTGACGTCACGGTACGCATCAGCCAATCGAAGCCCTTGAAGCGTTTCAAGTATGGTAGTGGTTGCCAGATCATGACATCATCCCCAGGCAGATATTTATTTCCCTAGAGGAATATTTAAAAAATCAGAATATTGAGCTTATTGTACATTTTTCATAGAAATCATGAGTGGTTTCATTATTTTCGGCTAAAAGGACGCCTAATTACACTAAATTCCAGGAATCGACCAAGGCACTACATTCCCTATAATAGAACATCTTGCGCATGCAAGATATCAGGCGTACACAAGGTTCCATTGCTTTGGTATGTGGAGGGTCATTTATGTCTGGTCGACGAGGGTCGGATGCACAATTTTATTGCTGGCCGTGTTGTTCAGAACGGAGTAATTATAAACTCGTATCTGTAAAAATAGTAGCCCCCAGATGTGAGAGTCTGCCCCAGCAATACAATTTCTGCCCCATTTTGGGGCAGACTTTGAGCTGCCCCAAACACCTTGTTGAGTCACCTATCACATTCGCAAACTGAGTAAGGGGCCCAGCACAGACCCCTGTGGAACACTGCTTTTTACTACTGCTCAAATCAACCATACAATTATTTTCAATTGTTGTATTTAATCTTAGGTTTAAATTATCTTCTCCTTACTTTTTAATATTTTTCTGTTCCCAGCCTGGGAACATTTTACACGTTTGCACCACACACACACACAAGAAACACACTATGTGCACCGCAGCCAGTGACGGATCCAAGGGGGGCCAGGGGCCCGGGCCCCCCCTTAGCTCCCAAGCGCCCCAGTAGAGCTTAGCTCATATCGGGCGCCGAAGGCGCCCGATATGAGTGGCGCGCCTGTACCCATCTCGTGCGCCAAGGTGGTAGATACCACTTATTCCACTTGAATTAACACATACTCCTTAAAACCATGGCAAAGCGCCCCTGCCCAAACATTAGACGCCTTTACTGGTCTTTTGCGCCCCAGTAAAATGTTGCAGATGAAATTTAGAAAGCTAACAAAAGCGCCCCGGCAAAGAAAAGGCGCCACTAGATAGCAAGATTGCGCCATGGGGAACTAATACATTCCTGAGTAGCCTAGGCGCCCCCTGGATGAAGCGCCCCCAGGTAGCCTAGACGCCCCCTGGATGAAGCGCCCCCAGGTAGCCTAGGCGCCCCCTGGATGAAGCGCCCTACGGATATCATATGCGCCCTTGGCTAGGAAAGGCGCCCCTGGGCAGCAAAGGCAAATCTTGGTAACATATGTACCCCGGACAGCAAAAGCGTCCCTTAGATAGAAGTAGGCGCTTTAGGAAAATAAAATGCTCACCTTGGGTAGAAAAAGGCGCCCTTTGATAGCCTAGGTGCCCACTGAAAAAAGCGCGTTACGGATGTCATATGCACCCTTGGATAGCAAAGGCGCCCCTGGGTAGCAAAGGCGCCCCTAGGACGGCACCCCTTCGATAGAAAATCCGCCTTTGGATAGCCTAGGCGCCCCCTGGATGAAGCGCCCTACGGATATCATATGCGCCCTGTTCTAGGAAAGGCGCCCCTGGGCAGCAAAGGCAAATCTTGGTAACCTAGGTGCTGTGGACAGCATAAGCGCCCCTTAGATAGAAATAGGTGCTTTAGGAATATGAAATGCTCACCTTGGGTAGAAAAAGGCGCCCTTTGATAGCCTAGGCGCCCACTGGAAAAAAACGCCTTACGGATGTCGTATGCACCCTTGGATAGCAAAGGCGCCCCTGGACAGCAAAGACAACCCTGGATAACACAAGTGCTGTGGACAGCAAAGGCGCCCCTGGGTAGCAAAGGCGCCCCTAGGAAGGCACCCCTTCGATAGAAAAGCCGCCTTTGGATAGCCTAGGCGCCCCCTGGATGAAGCGCCCTACGGATATCATATGCGCCCTTGGCAAGGAAAGGTGCCCCTGGGCAGCAAAGGCAAATCTTGGTGACATATGTACCCCGGACAAAATAAGCGCCCCTTAGATAGAAGTAGGCGCCTTGGGAAAATAAAATGATCACCTTGGGCAGAAAAAGGCGCCCTTTGAAAGCCTAGGTGCCCACTGGAAAAAGCGCCCTACGGATATTATATGCACCCTTGACTAGGAAAGGCGCCCCTTGGCAGCAAAGTCAAATCTTGGTAACATATGTACCCCGTACAGCACAAGCGCCCCTTAGATAGAAGTAGGCGCTTTAGGAAAATAAAATGCTCACCTTGAGCAGAAAAAGGCGCCCTTTGATAGCCTAGGCGCCCACTGGAAAAAAGCACCCTACGGATATCATATGCGCCCTTGGCTAGGAAAGGCGCCCCTGGGCAGCGAAGGCAAATCTTGGTAACATATGTATCCCGTACAGCATAACCGCCCCTTAGATAGAAGTAGGCGCTTTAGGAAAATAAAATGCTCACCTTGAGCAGAAAAAGGCGCCCTTTGATAGCCTAAGCGCCCACTGGAAAAAGCGCCCTACGGATGTCATATGCACCCTTAGATAGCAAAGGCGCCCCTGGACAGCAAAGACAACCCTGGATAACACAAGTGCTGTGGACAGCAAAGGCGCCCCTGGGTAGCAAAGGCGCCCCTGGGTAGCAAAGGCGCCCTTAGGAAGGCACCCCTTCGATAGAAACCCGCCTTTGGATAGCCTAGGCGCCAACTGGAAAAAAGCGCCCTACGGATATCATATGCGCCCTTGGCTAGGAAAGGCGCCCCTGGGCAGCAAAGGCAAATCTTAGTAACATATGTACCCCGGACAGCATAAGCGCCCCTTAGATAGAAGTAGGCGCCCTAGGAAAATAAAATGCTCACCTTGGGCAGAAAAATGCGCCCTTTGATAGCCTAGGCGTCCACTGGAAAAAGCGCCCTACGGATATCATAGGCGCCCTTGGCTAGGAAAGGCGCCCCTGGGCAGCAAAGGAAAATCTTGGTAACATATGTACCCCGTACAGCATAAGCGCCCCTTAGATAGAAGTAGGCGCTTTAGAAAAATAAAATGCTCACCTTGAGCAGAAAAAGGCGCCCTTTGATAGCCTAGGCGCCCACTGGAAAAAGCGCCCTATGGATGTCATATGCACCCTTGGATAGCAAAGGAGCCCCTGGACAGCAAACACAACCCTGGATAACACAAGTGCTGTGGACGGCAAAGGCGCCCCTGGGTAGCAAGGGCGCCCCTAGGAAGGCACCCCTTCGATAGAAAAGCCGCCTTTGGATGGCCTAGGCGCCCCCTGGATAAACTAGGAGCCCGAGAAGGAAAACGAGCGCCCCACTGGGAAATACAGGCTCCCTCTGTATAACATAGATGCCCCTTATCCACCTTCAGCTGCCCTGGATTGGAGCAGCGCCCCCAAGAGCAAAGGCGCCCTTGGACAAAAAGCCGCCTCCTGGTATCAAAAGCGCTCCTAGATAACATATGCGCCCCTTAGATAGAAATAGGTGCTCCAGGAAAGCAAAATGCGCCCCTTGGTTAAGAAAGGTGCCCTTGGATAGCAAAGGCGTCCCTGGACAGCAAAGGCAAATCTGGGAAACATAGGTGCCCTGGACAGAATAGGAGCCCCTTAGATAGAAATAGGCACTTAAGGAAAATAAATGCAACCCTTGGATAGAAAAAGTGCCCTTTGATAGTCCAGGCACCCACTGGATAAAGCGCCCACGGATATCATATGCACTTTTGGAGGCGCCACTGGACAGCAAAGACAACCCTGGACACAAGTGCTTTGGACAGCAAAGGTGCCCCTAGGAAGGCACCCCTTCGATAGTAAAGGCGCCTTTGGATAGCCTAGGCGCTCTCTAGATAAACTAGGTGCTTGAGAAGGAAAATGAGCGCCCCATTGGAAAGTACAGGCTCCCTCTGTATAACATAGATGTCCCTTATCCATCTTCAGCTACCCTGGATTGGAGCAGCGTCCCTCAAGAGCAAAGGCGCCGCTGGACAAAAAGCGTCTCCGTATTTCAAGGGCACTCCTAGATAATATATGCACCCCTTACATAGAAATAGGCACTTCAGGGACGTGAAAGGCGGCCTTTGGTTAGGACGGCGCCCTTGGACAGCCTAGGCGCCCTCTGCATAAAGCGCCCTACATATATCATATGTGCCCTTGGATAGCAAAGGCGCCCCTGGACAGCAAAGTTAACCCTTCTTGAAATAGATGATCTGGACAGCATAGGCGGTCATGGATAAACTAGGCGCCTGAGAAAGAAAACAAGCGCCTCACCTGAGAGTACAGGCGCCCCCAGGATATCATAGGTTTCCCTTTCCATCTTCAGCTTCCCTATTGTCTATGGTTTGGCACACCTATCCGACAGTCGTGCGCTCTGTTACAGGGCTCGAGCGCTCAATTTGAGCATGGACTGCCTTAAACCACATTTCGTTAACCTATAACTGAACGCTTAGTGCTCCATCGCTGCAACCGGGTGTCTTTTTCAGTATGTGCGCCCCACTTCCGAGAACGCTGCCCTCACCAACCAGCAGTCCTCCCCGCTAAGCAGATGAGCGCCTCTTTCTGATAACTAGTCACTTTATTTCAGTGTTCGAGCGCCTTATTTCAGAATTTTTATTCTCCATCTATTTTGGGCTCCTCCTGGATTGCAGAGGCGCCCCCTCAAGTGCAAAGGCGCACCTGGATAGAAAAGTGCGCCCCATGTTTGCAAAGGCGCTCCAAGACAGCATATGCGCCGCTTAGATGGAAATAGGCACTCCATTAAAGTAAAATGTTCCCTTTGGGTAGCAAAGGCGCCCCTTAACAGCGAAGGCAGCCCCAGATAACAAAGGTTCTCTGGACAGCATAGGTGCCCTTTAATAAACAGGTGCCGAAAGAGAAAAATAGCGCCTCACCGGAGACAAAAAGCACCCAGGATAACGTAGGGGCATGTATTTCAATCATGTCTGTGATTGAAAAATACATCTAGACAGCATATGCGCCCCTGGATAGAAAGACACCCCCGGGCAGTAACGGCGCCCCTGGAAAGCAATAGTGCGCCCCTGTGGAGAAAAAACCGCCTCCTGAATAACCTAGGCACCGCCCCCGAAATATCAGATGCCCGTGGATAGAGCAGACTGCCTTGAATAAAACAGCGGCCCTGGATAGTAAAGGCGCCCTTTGATAGCATAAGCGTTCCTTAGCAACAATATGGGCGCTACATGAGCTCAAGGTTCACGCGCACCTAAGCCCAATAATAGAGCAATCAATCGATGCCAAAGCATTCCTTAAAGCACGGGCGCCAAACTTCCTGAGAAGTAAGGGCGCCTCTGGGTAGCAAAGGCGACCCTCGACAGTGGTGTAGGTATTCCTGAATAACAGCAGCGTCCCTTGATAAGAATAGCCCCAAGATGGCACAGGTACCCTGCTGATAGGAAAAGCGCCCCTGAATATCAGAGGCACCCTCTGAATGAGGTGCCCATGGAAAGCATAAGGGCGCCCTATGTATAGCAAATTGCCGCCCCCTAGATAGCCTAAGCGCCCCTTGCATAGGGTAGGCGCCACTGGGTAGTATAGGTTACCTTGAATAAAAATACGCCCCTAAATACCAAGGTGAACCTGGATAAGAAAAAGCTCCCCTTGGCCACTGGGTATCAAAGGCACCCCCGGAACAGCAAAGATGCCCCTGGATAGCTAGGTTGCGTCCATTGGGGAGCGAAGGCGCCCCTGGGTGGCACAGGGGCCTCATCGAAGCAAAGGCCCCTCCAGAGAGCATAAGTGTCCCTGATGAGCACAGGTACTCCTGGACAGCCCCTAAATGACGTTGCATAATGTTACGACACCTATTATGACGCATGCAATTACATCAAAGTAAAGGTTATTCAGTGTTTAGATCCAGGTTACAGGTCAATTTTAAAGGTCACTGGCCTTGATGATCAATGCTTGATCAAAGGTCATTGGTAAGCTTGGGCACAGCGCTAGTTATAGCGTAAATTAGGCCTAATTTGTTGGGTTGTGCCGTAATAGGTCAATGACCTTGAAGGACCTTGACCTCAAAAATTTCAGACATTGTTTAGAGCCTTCCCTTTTGGCCTCAGTCCTGTTCTAGAGTATTCACGCCCCGTTCCGGCCCGTTGGGGGGGTGCTTGAACACCCCCTTGAGGTCTCCCAGTGGCACGAAAAAACGTCGGCGCGAAGCGACACAGTACTTATCACCCCTTATCATTGATCAATTCCGCAACTTTCCCTCAAAATTTAAGGTTGTGTCATCTCAGGTCAGGTCACCAGCGCCGTTCAAGTGACCTCATCCCAAAAATGTTTAAGGTGGCGTAAGTAAGAAAAGGGTGAACCTATCGAATTCAAGCTTGTACCATATAATGGGCCCAAAAAGTACTAATAGATTTATCCCGGGATTTTTTCCATCGATGACCTCGGCATCGATGACAGGTACGAATCATGACCTCTCCATTGAAAATGCATGGGGTAAAACGGAAATTTGCCGAAAAAATTGTTCTATGTCTGCAGACGCCGCTTCGAATACCTTCGGATTCCCCAAATCATAGTATCCTAGGCCTCTTTATCGGTTCATGTTGCAAGTTTAGACATATTACCTCTGAGAGTTCATCTGGGGCTTCCTAAGCAGGTATTAAGACTTGGGTCAATTGCTTTGCAGGAAATATTGATAAAACCCGTATTTGGATACCATTTTTATTGCTATTGTGACTTGATTCATATGCATACTGACTATGCTAGGCTAGATGGTGACCTTGACCTACCCATAGGTCAGGTCATTTTTATGTTTTGACCTAGTATAGTCATATTATGCATTATTTGATGATTCGCCGTAACGAGAGGAAGCGAAGTGTGCCTAAAAATGATTCTAGCTCAACTCTGGCAGATGCTAGAGTATATAGACAGAGACATGTTGTAAGCTTTGTCTCGGGGAGGGACCCCAGCGCTGATCCCTGGAAAAAATCTGCAATGGCCCCCAGGGGCCCTCAGGGAGTCAGGAAATCTGGCGTGGGTGGAATCCGGTAGGAAGGATTTTGGGTCTCCAAAATCAGCTGAGGGGCCCGTGCCAGTTAGGGGGACCTAGATAAAGGCGCCCGACGAGCTCATTTGACCTCAGTGCCAACACAGGATTCTCAAGACCAGCGTGGGGTGCCTACCTATCTAAACGGTTTCTAAATAGGCTCAGGGACCCAAAACTAACCCAGGGGTTCAGTTTTCAACTCATGGGGCCCAGGCACTCTGAGGGGAACCTGCAGAAGCTTAGAAGGCCCATAAAACTAATAGGGCCAGACTAGCTAGGTGGCTCGCCGAACTAGTGTCCAGATACGCACAGCGGGCCCCAAACAAGCTGAAGGGATCTATATCAGTTAAACGAAAACGATACCAACCCAGGGGACAATGACCAGCTTAAGGGACACTAATCCAGCTTGGGGCTCAGAGCTCAGAGCTCCAGTTTTTAGCTCAGAGGGCCCAGGACCTGTTGATGGGGCCCTATATCAATAAAAGGGCCCCGAAAAGCTTAATTGGCTTCAGCGGCGACATATAGGTTTCAAGTTCAGTGTGAGAGCCTAGTTAACTAAAGCGGTCCTAGATCAGCTGAGGGGACTCGATATAAACTCAGGGAAGTCACCAAAAACTCAGGGGCCCAGGCCCGCAGAGGTTCTGCGGCCTATGAGGCTCAGGTTAGCGTCAATCGGGTATTTTAGTATGGAGCCGTTATCCAGGACAACTGTGATAAGTGGAGGTGGTGGATACTACGCCCCAGTTTTTGCCATGACCGAAGATAACTGTATTATTTGCTCATCGTGCTTCAGTTAGCGTCAGTGGGTGCTTTCAGCATTTTCTACCAAGGTACCAGTCGTTAGCTGGCCCGAAATATGCTTGATGGTAAACATGAAGATGTCATCACTAAGGGGAAGCCTTCATGAAAATAAGCATTTACAAATCCTTTTTTAAACGCGTTTTTCATTGACACTGGCCGCCTTTTGGGTGGTAAATTGGCCAGTGGCGGATCCAGGGGGGCAAAAATGGCATTCCCCAAACGGAAAAGCTCGGGACAAAACTATGTTTTCGCCCCCAAAGCGATCGACCTCCTTTTTCCCCTACTCCTTTTTAGTTTATAAGCAAGATTTTGGTGTTTCAACTCTTAACTTCAAACAGAACATAATTTGATAAGATGATCCCTGGCCTGTCCCCTCGAATCCGGAAATGTAAAAAACACTGAAGATTATATATTCGGGCACAACCCTTCATCAGAATCATGGAGTAAATATCAATAATTCTCAGTTATAGTGTAGCCAGCCTTTGGATAGGAAGAAGTATCTCGAGCCCTTTTTTGGGTTTTCGTCTGAAATACCCCAAAATTCTTCCGGCAAGTGATATAGGTGGCGCAGCTTTTGACTGCGTGACGTTTTTTTTTTGCTTTTCGACTGTGGTTTGTCCCTTCCAAACCGACCGGCTAGATCCGCGACTGAAATTGGCGCCCCTCAGGTTCGGCGCCCCCAGGTTCGGCGCCCTCCGAGCCTGGGCCCCCCCTTAACGAAATCCTAGATCCGTCACTGACCGCAGCAGGTCTTACGCTTATCGGCACCCTTGCGGGACAGTCATGTCAGCACGCTCCATGTCATGCGCCCCACTGTACTAGGCAGTACAGCTATCCCGATTTCTCGGGCCCGGCGGAACAGAGGACTGTTCCGGTGACACGCGGCGAGGCCGTGCCCTCGGGCGGTGCCACCGGACCGGTGCATCTATTTAAAGGCAGTTCAAACCTGTGATCCCAATAACAAGGGCGCAGGTTGGTCAGCAGCAGTCTCAAGTCAAGGCGGGCACTACCCAGTGTAATTTAATCTCCTGGATATGAGGCGGTCAAGGAAAAGGCTGCCAGAGGTCAGCTTTGATCCAAGGACCTCCTCCCGCACTGGACTGAGGCGCCTTAACCAACTGCGCCACAGCAGTAGTATAAGTTTAAATTCTTAATTTAAAGGCCAATCCAGTCTGAGGAAATCCCTAGCTAGGTAAGCAGAAGAGTTGTGTGACTTGTGTGAGTCAGAAGGGTTGTGTGAGACTACTGTCCTTATTCTACAGGCGTCATTGTGGAGACATGTTGAAAGTATTTCAACTCCTGCATGGTGGGGTAGACCAGGATCCGGTCCAGTTTTTCGCCTTGAACCGAACACACGTACTTGGGGTCATGCTTTTGGAAACTCGTTAAACCAGATGCTATTTCGAGGGTTTGATGCAATGTTTTCGCCAGTGTGCAAAGTATGGCACTTTCGACGAGATCTCGTCGGTGCGAGCGCTCTTCTAGATGGGAGTGAGTGGTGCGAATTTTACCGCCCTGATGCGAATTTGCGAGTCTGGTGTGAGGAATGTGACACTGAAAATCAGCAAAAGCATGCGGGAGAAGGGAAAACTGACTTCGCCAACCATGAGTGTGTGTTTTTCTCCCTGGTATATTGTGGATTGGTGCGAATTTTTGGCGACTGGCGGCGTGAATTGGTGCGAAAATTCTAGGTAACTGGTGCCACTCGTCTAACCTGCTGCCATACTTTGCAGACAAGTGCTTTCGAGTGTCGAGCTATTAACACCCGCACTGGAGGGGGTCTGGCACTAACACGCACTGGAGGGGGGCCTGGTAGGCCCCCCTAAGATCTCGGAAACTAATAGACATAGAAAACGAAATTTGAGAGTTGGGTGGGGGTTATGGTGATCTACATCATGACCAATTTTTATTGACCTAGGTCAATATCTTCAAGGTCAAACGAGATCATAAAGGTCAAAACTTGGCCATGCTGGGGACCGACCGGTAAATGCCGTGATTATGCAGGAAAATGGGGGGAATAAGCTAAAGACGGACCAGGGTCATATAGAGAAAATCTCAAAGAGCCTTCACATCAATTTTGGGGTCAAGGTCATTCAAGGTCATTGACCTGTAAGGTCACAATATAGTATACTACTTATAATGTACACTTTGACTAACACTATAGCCACTGTTTGGCGGGAATTAGGATTGACCTTTGCAAATGACCTTTGACCTTGCCCTTTGACCTTGACCTTGGTATTGAAGTACCTTATCGATGACATCATAGCATAAGGTACGTCGGACCGGGTAACGTCATTTGACCGGAAGCACTGTGGTCAATGACTTTGAAAGTGCAGATATGACCTTGACCTGTGACCTTTGACCTTGACCTTAATGTGAGGTGACCTCGACATATAATCCGGTTATATGGTGTTATGACTTCACCACTCGGTCTCCAATGCAAGCTAACTGGTCCGAGAGCGCGATTACGGGGATCTCAAAATGCAGGTCTGACTTTAAAAGCCTATAAGTGAAAAAATTTTCGACCGATTTTCAAAAAATCTTCACCAATCAACGCGCTATTAAATTCTGTTTAATGTGGCAAAGTATCGTGTTTCGGCTACAAGTGGTTCTCCGGCCACCTCGGAAAAACAGGTGGGGGGGCCTCCGAGGCCCCCTCCAGTGCGCGTGTTAATGATTGGAACAGGCTCCCTGCTTTAGTTGTTGGTGCACAATCCCTATAAGAATTCACGAACAGATTAGACACTCACTGGGCCGTATCATGTACACTGTGCCTGACCAAGACTGAAACAACCACAATGATCACGAGCTCGCCAAGAACGGGATACACAGGCCGTAGTCAGCCTCCAAATACTGACAATCTCAAGGTGAAGGTGAAGATGAATTGTAGTCAGGATTTGACTCATTTGACTCTGAGTTGAGTTGATTTGAGTTGAAAAGTTACACTGGAGAGTTAAGTTCAGCCAGTTCACACCATGCCAATGAGTTAAGTTGTGAAAACGAGTCAACTGAGTCAATAGAAAACATTGACTCCAGCATAAGCGTTGGAAAAGGGGGCCAGGGTGGCCTGGCCCCCACACTTTTGCCCAAAAAGTTATGGGAGGAAACCGGACGTTCTCATAACCAGCCGCTGCAGGTCATGAAGAGCCCAAATTTGAACAGTTGTTGGTCCTTACGTGGAAAGTTTTTTTGTCAGCATCAGGTTAAAGTTTGGCTGGCCCCCACTTTAAGAGCCATAACATATATTCACACATTCATACACAATGAGAAAATATACGCCACAACAATAGGAGAATTGAGATGTAGAGGAGCATGGAACCAGGGTTAAGGAGCGATGAGTGCGGGGGGATGCTAACGAACAAGCACAGACACGCTTTTTAGCTGGTGGCCAGACTGCAGAACATGGCATATTTCGACAAGATCTCGTTGGGGCAGCCTCGAGGCAGACCTACCAATTTGGGGCAGCTTTTGGTCGAGCTTGGGGCAGAGGGGGCTCTTGGGGCAGGTTGCAGTACTTGGGGTAGCAGTCAGTCTGGGTAATCACAGGGGGAAAAATAATAAAGAAAAGAAGCGAAAATCATTAGTTAAGTTTGCGCTGGAAAAGCTAATTTGTTTCAAAAGCCTCATATTTGCCATCAAACAAAATATGGTTAAAAGATACCAGATAAAATAATTTCTTAATTAACGTAAAGTTCCTGGGAGTGGATACGAAAATCAGGCAATGGGCCCCTTTCAAAAGTTAAGTTTAGAATTATTTTATGAGTTTGCAATTTAAACTTAATATTAGTTACATAAAAGCATAAAACAATCTTAGAACGCAAAATAAAACTTCCCTGTGTATAGTTTTTTTGTATTTCTTCCGCTATTTTTTATCGCCAAAGCCCGGCTAATCATGCCAGCCCCCTGCCAAGAACGAATGCCGGTCCGTAATTTGACGTCATATGGGTGTAAGAGGATCTTTCTTTGGTTGGTTCTTTTGAGAATATTCCAAAGTCTGTGATGCTTTTACGTCAATGTGGGAAAAATGGAACAAAATGTTTTAGCTGTCGGAAAGCATTATATTCTATTTGAATATAACTGTCAATTGAAATATTCTCAATAGCATCAATTTATGCGGCTTGAAAGAAGGGGCAAATTCTGCCACTGGGGCAAAAAGACTACGCTCTTAAATATAGGTACCTTTGAATAAGGGTATCCTTGAAACTGTGCATCATGAAAGCATAATAGCTGCTGTACGCACTGTACGTGAGTTTCTATTGCTTTGGTGCGTGGGGCGTTGTGGGTACTTAGTTGTCATCAGGTTAGATGTACTGTTGTATTTTATTTCTTGGTGTCTTGTTTAAAATGGAGTAAATAAACTTGTATCGGTAAAAATTACCCCCCCCCTTTGGAGGAGTCTGCCCCAGCAACCAAATTTATGCCCCAATTGGGGCAGGCTTTGGGCTGCCCCAAGCACCTCATCAAGTCGCCTGCCACATTCTGCAGACTGGGCTGGTGGCGATGCTTATGGACTCCACAGGTTCATATAATGTTAAATTAAAGTGTTTGAAATTGCCTTCCTTCTTCAAACCTCCTCTTACCTCCTTTACATACCATTAACGTCCAGTGTTTCTATTGTTTTAGTTTCATTTTTTCAATTTATCGATTCCCATCCGGTCTGAACAAATCCCTGGGCACAAAATATAGGCACATGTACTCGAAAAAATTTCACAGACTCCTATTGGCATTGCCTTCAACATCTAAAATAGGGAAACTGACTGCAAAATACATTTCACATCTTTCAAAAACTACTCATCACAACATCTAATATTACATATTCACTTCAATTACCTTACTCACCAGCACCACCACACGTTGTTGTTGTTGTTATCGTCGTCAGTCAAAGAATGGAAATGGAAGCAAAACAAGAGTCTGCGCCATTGATGTCTCTGAAGAAAATATTCAACCCCGTAATGGCTCAAGCTTTAGTAGCTCCAAGGCAAAAACCGTATACAAAATCACGTGATAGTTCACAAAGCCTTAGAGCGTTTTCTATTACCCTGACTTAGAGCTATCTTTCTGTTACACGTGATATTGTTTTTTTGTCTTTAGTGCGTCATTTGCAGTTTATTTTGTTTTTACAAGCAAATAACACTACTAACACAGGAAATCTTCATCTTTGATTTAACAAAACAAAAAGGCACATTATTGCACGAATCAGAGAAAAGCTTTCTGCTGTTGGTTTTAATTGATCAGAGACTTTGGAATGCAAAAAAATATCTCCGTACTTGGAAAGTCATGCATTAGCAATTTTCGGGTTTCAATTTTCCTGTTGTTGAACTATTATTATGCGCCAGGGTGGTAAAGGATTATTCGCCGGTATTGTTGGTAATTTGAAGAGCAGCGGGTAAGTAAGTAAACACGTATCATTATTGGAGGTTTTTTATTTAAAATCTTAACGCATTAGAATTTAGCTTGTTGATCAAATTTTCATGTGTATTGTCCTTTGTCGCATATGGTATACTATTTTTGGGGTTTTCCTGTAATTCTTGGAATTTTACACTACCACTAGGTACTCGAGTACCTAATTATTGCTTAAATTTTGATTAAGTTCATTGCATAAGATTGTTCCATTTAGGAAAAAATGATCTAGCATCTTTCTTTAGCAGAACTCTTAAGCATTACCCAGTCTGCAAAGTATGGCAGCAGGCCAGACGAGTCGCACCAGCCATCTAAGATTATCGCACCGCCATCCACCAAAAATTCACACCAATGTGCCATATACCAGGGAGAAAAACGGTCCATTCCTACCCACATGATGCAATGCTACCTCTCTAATTAGTTAGTTAGTTGAGGAGTTTATCAGGCCCCCTCCTGTGTCTTTATAACCATAAGGCCATTATTTGTTTGGTTTTCAGTGTCTCCTTCATCACACCAGTCTCACAAATTTTAACCAGGTTGATAAAATTTGCACCACTCACTCCTGTCTCCAAAGGCATTCACACTGACAAGATCTCGTTAAAAATGTCATACTTTGCACACTGGAGCATTAAAATACAACAGTACATCTAACCTGATGACAACTAAGTACCCACAACGCCCCACGCACCAAAGCAATAGAAACTCACATACAGTGCGTACAGCAGCTATTATGCTTTCATGATGCACAGTTTCAAGGATACCCTTATTCAAAGGTACCTATATTTAAAAGCGTAGTCTTTTTGCCCCAGTGGCAGAATTTGCCCCTTCTTTCAAGCCGCATCAATTGATGCTATTGAGAATATTTCAATTGACAGTTATATTCAAATAGAATATAATGTTTTCCCACAGCTAAAACATTTTGTTCCATTTTTCCCACATTGACGTAAAAGCATCACAGACTTTGGAATATTCTCAAAAGAACCAACCAAAGAAAGATCCTCTTACGCCCATATGACGTCAAATCACGGACCGGCATTCGTTCTTAGCAGGGGGCTGGCATGATTAGCCAGGCTTTGGAGATAAAAAATAGCGGAAGAAATACAAAAAAACTATACACAGGGAAATTACCTTTATTATCCCTGCAAATGCAGTTATGGTCATGAGTTGTTTTAGCTTGGACCTTCTCCGATAGAAGGCATGAATGTGCAATTATTTGGCTATGCTTGGGGTAACCTTAGGCCTTTAGGTGCCTTTTAATTCTATGTACATGTGCTTGCATCGGGCTGGCCTGCAGTCATATCAATATGTCATGGTTACACAGTGCAATAATATGTGTGCTATTCTTGTGCTTGAGCTGATGAGTGTGTGTTTAAGTTCCGAAACCTCCCACATGCTTTTTTAATCCATACATATTATTTATTCATGATATCTCAAATCAAATTGACAATAAAAAGCAAGCAACTCACACTACAACATCGATAAAGCATAATAATTGCTACAGTGATCCTCATAGGGATACAGGATGCACAGCCAATAGCACGGATAATGTGCAAACAGCGGTATAAATCTGAGGATGCTCCGGTTCTGCCTGTGATACTCCGATTGACACTTATCAGGGGATGGGATTGGGGGAGAGGCGCGGCAATGTGCAGTCAAGAGCTCCGCACAGGAATAAACAGCCCACCAGCAGCAGGTATCGCCGGTGGAGGCCAGGTGCTGCCAACCCGGCCACAGGCATGCACGAGCACAGCCGCTGGAGGCGCTAGTGAGTTGGCCTCAAAACCAGCCTGCGTAAGTGAGAAGGCCTTTTTTGTCACTGGATCTAATAGCCACTTTCATACTGTGGATGTCCTACAATGTACACTGCTGTCCTATTTGAAAGGTATGGTTCTTTTGAACAGATAGACCCTGGTGCCTCTCACAGATAACAAAAATAGAGTAACAACACTGGGTACCACATGAAAATTTTGACAAAAGTGTATATTTCGTTTTTTATCTCAGGTCAATATTGAGGTCATTGCAGCTAAAAAATGGATCTTTATATTTTTCTCCTGCAGTGGCATCAAATGATTAATCACAAGACCACATTAACACACACATTGACTAGGGAGGTTACACACCCGCCCTCAGGTTTTTTGGAGACAGAATAAAAACAGCAGAGTGTAGTGCTGCTGTACGTAGTATAAATTTTCTCTGATCATTTTTACAACTGTAGGCAAAATTTTATTGTTGGGTCATCTCAGGTCAGGTCACTAGTCAGGTCAAGTTACTTCACCTCAAAAGAAGTTAAAGATAGGATAAGGCAGAACAGGATGCACCAGACCCCGTTCAAGTTGTTTGGCAGCATTACATCATCAGGACTGGACAGGTACAACGGTTACTATGCAGAGCATTGGAGAAATTACACTTATTCGAAGCTCTAAAAATCTATTTTAGAACTGGATCAACAAAAGTAATAGAGTTGAATAGAAAGCTGAAACATTTTTGTCTTTGAAACCATCAGGTGTTTTGCAAAAACTCCAGCAAAGAATATTATTTTTACAAATTTTCTAGAGCGTGTCAAAATAATAGCAGCTTCAGCACTAACAGCTGTTTGCAGTAAGACTGGAACGGACTGATCTCGATTTTGCTTGGTCGTCGATTGCTTACAATGTTGCATGATAAACATCGGACTTGAGACGCGTGATCTTGTGGGTTAATAGAAGAAGAATTATTTATCCAGGCTGTTAATAGAAGTGGACGGATTTTAACGAGTTTTCAGGCTTTATTTTGACGTTTGTGTTATTTTATTTCTCTTAATCCATGCAGGCGTATATGATAAGAAATTCCAACGAGTTTTTGTACCATCAAGTTTCAGGTATTTGACTCCAGTGGTCTTGTCCTACAGCTTTATCCTCGACGTTTCTTCTGCATCTTTTTTAGTATGCAGTCAGATTATCAGCGTGTAGGTGCTGATAATTTATATTTACGTGATGGGAAGTATCCAAATTTGCGATTGAGAATCTAGAAATTGCTTCTATTTGTATTTTTTCGCTGATTTATGTGTCAGTGTTTGTCAAAATCACTGTTCATGGCTGCATAAATACAACTGTGACGGAGTTGATCAAATAAATGCATGCCTTTTCAACAAATTCTTTGAAGTGTTTTGATTGTTTTCATCAAATTCACATAAAATACGCCGCTCGCCGTTGAGACCAAGGTTACTGGTAAATGGGTGAAGGAAGTTAATTTCGATTTATAGTAGATTGCTGCCAAATTACGCCCAAACTTGATATGTTCCAATTGATCCTTCCAAAACCTGGTAGATTCTCGCAGAATTTGCTAGGAAAGCTCGATGACGTGATTAGGGGAGGACTAGATTTAGTAGGAAAGTTGGTTATACCCGTATTTAAAGTTCCCTGGGATGAACCTATGCGATTGAAACTCATATCACATAATGGGCCCACCGAATTCTACAAAATATATTGTGACATTCCTTACATTAATGACCTAAGGACAGGTACGAGCCATGACCTTTCCATTCGAAATCATGGGAAAAATGGTTTAAACTGAATAATGCAGTAATGGATCATGGTTAGGAATGTATTTTAGCGGCATTAAGTTTTCCTTATTCTGCTTGTCCCCACTTAAGGGGTTAGTTTATTTCACTCAAATATCATAATCCACCGCCCCCCTCTGCATGTCGAAATTTCTTACCCCACCACAAAAGCTCCATCGACCGGAATGACTGTCGTACTCTCATGTGCACCCAAAGATGCAGTCAGACAATATTAATGTTTCGAATCATCTCCGATCTCTGAATTGGGCCAGTTGCAGGACGTAGATGGCAGCTGCGAAGTGAGTCCAACTTCGGTTCTACCCACAGCGTGACCACCCCTGGCCCCAATCAGAGATCAGTGAGAGAAGAAAAGGGCAACCCGATCAGAGACATTCGCCACCAGGACAGCCATTGCCCCCTCCCGGCAGCAAAAAATCAAATCATCATCTGGCGCCACCTATATCTTCCGTCACAGCCATGAACAGTAAGCGCTGCCAAGTTCTCGTGATTCGCAAACAAAACACATAGTATAGCAAGTAAATCCAGGGAATGAGCAGCTGGAGGAGCTTCTATGTTATATATATTTGGGTGGTTAGAGACATTCATCACCATGATGGCCAGCGGCCCCCTCATCGGTAGCAACAAATCCAACCATCATCAGCTGGCGCCATCTATATCGTCTGTAACAGCCATGCATAATAAGCGCGGCCGAGTTCTCGTGGCTCGCAGACGGAACGATGCAGTCTAGCAAGTAAATACACGGGATGAGCAACTTTAGGAGCTTTTGTGTTACGCACTTATTGAGCAGTATGAATGGCGAAGATGTTCATTCACAAGTGGAAAATGATTGGTGGCTATTTTGTCCTTATCACGCACGCACACCTCCGCTGAACCAAAAGTGGCATTATTTCTCACGCTTATCACACCAGGACGACCAGTGTCTATAGATTTAATCGGTTATGTTGTCTCAAATACACAGTTCAAGAACGTTATGTCGTGAGCCTGATGGGTGGCACCACTCACATCAGCAGTCGAACGAAAAATAAGCTTGCTATCACATTAAAGACTTTACAGATATATCAATTTAGAACCGTGCAACGAAATAATCTGCAGAAGGTGAGTTCTCGTTCTTATCCTTATGCTTCTAATGATATGCATTTTGACCTTGTTTGACATTGACTTGGCCCCAGGTCAGGTGAAATATTAGATTTGACCTGATTTGACGTGGCAAGGTTATACTGTATATCATTGGATTTGCCTTGCTGTGAGGCTTCCAATTGTCTGATTTGGATTCCTTGATCTCTAGAGGCCTTGAATATGACCTGAAAAACTCAATTGTTTGCTATGGAGCATTGGATGGGCTACCCAACGCCGGTTATCGTTTTCTGCTATCTAGCGTGGTTCTCTAGATCTAAGGGGAGTGGGTACCTGCCCTCCCCCGTCAAAGCGAAGGTGGCTTAGACCCCCGTCAATGCGCGTTCTAAATCAGTTTGAAAAATTGGCCTGACCTTAGGTCATGTCAAGGTCATATTTTGACCGACCATGACTTTAACGCATACCTGTCGACTAACAGTGGCAGTTCTTTTACACTGACCCCAATTTAACTATATTGTTCTCAAATATAACAAAATCGCTATTAGATCGTTATTTAATCCCTAGATGAACGCACGTGGCACTTTGATACCCGTGGCTCGAGCCAAAAGTTTAAAAAGTGTTATATGATACATAATTTGCAATTGAGTCAAGTTACGAACAGAAAGGTGCATTTTTCCCGGAAAAGCGTGTCTACTAGCGATGTGTGTTTCTGAGCATTGATAAGCTTCACCCTCTGCAATGTAAAAACGCCGGCCTGCAGAAGGTGGCAGGTTTCGACGAGATCTTATTGGAGCAGCTTTTGTCCGTCTTTGGGGCAGAAACTGACACTTGATGCAACACTGACACACCGAGGTGGACACAGAAGCACCGAAAAAAATCCAGAAAATAAACGATTATTGTTTTTGTGATCTTCCTATAGCATAGAGTAAAAATGTATGCTCAGGTGAGAAGGAAAGTGTGCCCCAGCAACCAAGTTAATGCACATATTTGGGAAGGATTTAAGCGGCCTCAAACCCCTTGTTGAGAGGCCTGCCACGTTTTGCAGACTGGTAAGAAGGATATGTACCATCACCCTGCCAGATTCTGCCAGATCTTGTTCGATGCGGATTAATGAGAAGTGGATTGAAACCTGGTTTCCATGGCCAAAATCTCGATCAGGATCGTTAATATGTCCAGAAACATTGTGCGATCGCGATGAAACTTATTCATGGGACCGAGGTCACTGTGATGGAGTTATCAAGTACTATTAACCCAGCACTATAGCGTGGTCCAAGCTATAGTCTCAAACCCACCTATAAGTCGTGTATATTAAACATGGCAGGCACTCAAACGTGAATCGACACTTTGCTCTTCCCCTTCAAACTCTCTTGGAACTCCTATTTGCTTCATCTTCCTTTACCTCTTTGCCCCTCTGCTCGACACCGGGTTTTGTGATGGTTCGTGTATTGTGCTTTGTTTGTATCTGCAATAAAGGTTTATGTATGAAAAAGTGCTGGAAAATAGCACTTGATAACTCGACGACTCCACTATGTATCCTGACCGGTGGTTCGATCCGGATCGTATTTCGGCCCTGGGGATCAATTCAATGAGAAGCCATCGACTCCATGAAGTGTTGTTTCCCCAGCACTATAGCGTGGTCCAAGCTATAGTGCTGGGATCCGCCCTACATTGACATGGTCAGCAAACTTAGGCTATGCTACTCTGCTATTTTTATGGGACTTGTATTTGTGTGGTAGTACCTGCTAGCTTGGTATTAATGTCTGTTTGCTAGTACATAACAGCAGGTGATCGTAGCTACGAGGGTGTGGTCGATATGGGCGAAGTGAAAATATAGAATGCGGTGTTCAAAATCCCAGGGAGCAGGGTGGAAAATGACACCCAGGCAAGCATAAATTTCCACTCAATTGTATGCTATCATTTGAATTTCGTCGTTCGAACCTTCATTACTGATTGAATCCCGACGTGGATGCGCTTAGCAGGACCTCCAATGTTTGCCTTTTTGTACAGTAAAACAGACATGGTTTTTTTGCATGTTTTTTTGCACAAGAATTGCATGTTTTTAGTGCTCCAAAAGTTGGTTTTCAAACAGGCTTGGGGACAATAATAACGGTGCTGAGGGGTGGGGCCTGCGTGAATTTTAAGCAGCAGTAAGAACTTGTATGGGCGGTGCCGTGGCTGACATCTCAGCTCAAGGGCAACGAAGGCGTGGGCATAGCTTTTACATCTATGAATATCAAGCGTTTACTATATGAAATGAAATCCAGGATAGGGTGAAATGGCATTGCCCAGTAGAGAAACTGGTGTGCCCGTCCTACTTGAGCCGCAAAGGTATCTTGGCTTCAGCCACACTGACGTCATCGAGGCGGAGGATGGCGAGAGCGGCGGCCAGGGGTACACCGGGCAGTCAGTAAGTCTTACCGTAGCAGACGAGGTCCGCGGCGCCACGCGCCGAACATTAATCGTGCCCACTCCAGAATACCACTTTAGATCAATGCAAAGTCCCCGAAATCATGACGAACCACGAAGTGGAAATTTTTGAAGGTCTATTAGTCCTCGCTGCTTTATTTGGCTATCTCAATACACCCGCAGGTACTTTGGATCGACATGAAAAAATTACTGGGGTCTCAGCCGCTTCGTCGGTGTAATGGCCGACCACCCCGTCACTAAATGTAGAGTACAAAAGGCATTGGGACACCGTTTGGGAGTCCGATCAATAACGGTAGATCCACCTCTGAACATGAGTTGATTACTGTAAAGTTTTACGCGAGGTATTTTTAGCCCAAGCGGAGCATTTTAATATCCAGCCCGAGTTTCAGCCGTGGTTTTCAGGGATCACGTGCAAATGTCATGCACTTTGAAGGGCATCCCTAAAACGACTCGCATACAGCGTGTTGATTTCTCACGTCATAATCTTGTAGGCGCACCGCGACGCCAATCTGCTGAGGGAAACCGTCCACTTTTCGCAGCTGTGTTCCTGTAGCTGCGCCTATCTTTGCTGCCCTGGTGTAATCGTTTGTCCCTGGCCTAGATTGCACCGCGGATGGTCCGTAGTGGTATATGCCTTGTCACGCCATGTCCGATTTTGTTCCACTTCGATATTGTGGCTGTCGAGGGCATTGATAGTGTACCATATTGAATAGGTGGATGCTGGACCAATTCACGCATAAAATGTATGACTGTTTGCTGAAGTAGCGAGCCGGTGATGCTGGTTGTGTATTGCCTCACCATTCTGCTTCGTTGGAGTTCTCTTGTTCGTCTTGAAGATAACAACCATGTTCTCCGTCAGGGCAGTGATAGAAGAGCGTGACCCATCCCACCTGCATATCTTCGTCTTTTGGAGACGCCTAAAGGAGGATAATGTCATCTGAGGATCCAGATTTGGAGCAGATATCGGAGTATACAGCTGGGCTATTTCAAAAGTATGAACAGCTCAAAGGTTAGTTCGTGGTGAGAATATTGAAATTGCATGAGGCGGCGGATATGTAAAACACTTTGCAACCGGAAAACTGTGATGTTTTTCACTTAAACGAAATGCATGTGGCCTGGCGTTCATTTTGCTCTTCTCATGATTCGAAAATCGAAATAGATTAAAGGTTTCAGTCAGTTTCTCAAAAGGTTAGAATTTCGGCTCAGCATAGGAAGACTGCAGAATGGGGCGGTAACTTTGAAAGCTTGAAAAGATGTTGACCCCCGGCCAGTTGGGCGTTTGTCCAAATGGGACGCTGAGCCCGCTGCCCGGGTTGCTAAAGCGAACGTGAGAACTAGAGGTTCTACTCTCGGTCCTGGCATCCCGGTGGTAGTTTGCAGGCCCCAAATGTGTATATGTCGGGATTTCATCGATACGAGGAACGATCAGCGGATACTTATTGATGTATTTATTCTCATATTAGCTAAACTAAAAAATGCAGGAGAGCCGAGATTTGCGTCGGAAATGTGCTAAAGACGGGGGTGAATTAAACACCGGTGCGTATAATTCAGCCATAATTGTTTTTTTTATAAAATGGATCCTTTTTCGGCATTGTAGGTCTGCACTAGTCCAGCGATGAGCCCTCCACTTAAATATATTGGGTCTAGAACATGTCCACAATATGCTAAAGATTTATTCAAATTGATGTGCCACACTTCCTTTCCGTTGAATCGTTTTTTTTGTGCCGAGACCACCTGTTGCCTTGTTGGACCATACCGAGGATACCGGCGCTGGTAAAAAGACAAGTAGTACCTCAGTGGGAACTGCATGTTTCTTAGGAAACAGTAATGACATATGAGTTACATAATACGTCATTGTTTTATTGTGGGTAATCCGACAGCATGTACATATCAATCGCTATTTTGTCTAAGCTATCGTTTACCTGCTGTGTTCCTCGTCGACGGCGATTCAGTGTTTGTGAACTTTCAAATCTTTATCAGGAGTTCCGTAACGGTATGCAGAGTGATATAGCGCCGCCGCCGCACCGAGGTAATACCGCAGCATCAGCTGAGGGCCGTCCCCCTTGTTCCGCGACACCGTTGTCCGTGCGTTCCCATTGAGCCCCGGGTGTATACCTGGGTGACCTGTCGGCCCCTCCGATAGCGGGCCAGCCGTCTGTGCCCTTCTGGGACCTGGTGGTGGTCTGCTGCACGCCCAACGCTCGCTTGGAGGCCGCATGGAGCCGCTGCCTGGCCAGCAGCTCCCTGCCACCCAGCGCCATCTACAGAGTGATGACCGACCCGCCGGGCCCGTCGGTGGAGGGTGGTGGCGCCACCATGCACGCCCTGCAACAGCTGTCTGACCAGTACGGCAGCAAACTGGACTCCATGAAGGTCCTCATGATACACTCAGGTCAGCGCGTCTCACGTTTGTCTGCGTAGCTTGCCTATAGTTAATTAAATCAAAGAAAAACCATCGTCCGAAGTCTAAAGAGTAAAAAATGCAGGCCGATTTTTCTCCACAGGCTTGGTATGGTCCAGAGAAGTTAAAACAAGTAGTACTCCAGTTGGAAAATCTGACGTTTCAACAGTGCACAAACACAAATCACGTGTATTAGTAGACCTCGCTCTTTTGGAGGATGGTTTTTCTTGGATTATACGGACTATAACGATCATGTCTTATTTTTCGCATTTCAGGTGTGATATTACTGTTCAGGTGTCTTATTTTTGTGCGCCCCTGGGATTGAGATCAGTGCTGCGGACTCGGTTGTGTACTCCGAATGATATTTATACCCACACGATACTCCTGCTGTTCTTTTCTCGACTGGATATGTTTTGTGATGTGGTGTGATGTTATGTTGAATGACACAAGCAAGCCTGGAGTAGAAGTCGCCTCGGTGTTTATGCCGGCATCGGCTCCAGGAAAATGTTCTGCTAAAAACCTCCCCAAGCTCAAATACTTCCCGTATTTTGCTGTTTTAATATAATATGACTCTTTTCAGCACTGATTGGAGATATTTTGGTTCTCAGAGATCTTGTGGTACTAAAACTTACCTAGTTGTATATTTATATGCTTTGCTAATACCCATTGGATGCGCCAAAAGTGAATTTTACATAAAAAAGGAGATTCGGGCGCCCATAGTTTTCGCCACTTTCTGCCGGTTTTTACCGGATGACACCGGGTAGCGGCAGAAAGCCCTTGTCTGGAAAACGGTCCAGCATTGGTATGATCAGATCAGATCACAAACTTCTCAGGGCTATCAATGCTACGGTTATATGTCTCGACGAAAGTTACCTATAAACAGCTGTAGGCTCCCATACAGGTACGGGAAAACCTCATTCTCTGAGTTCTCCACTCTCTATGTTTTGTTTGTATATGTTACGAACACTCAGAGCTTGTGTTTGTTACGAACACTCTAGCTCATTTCGTTGACCATTGTGATATCTGCCACATAACTGGCATCTTCTCAACCATGCGTATTGATGCAGTGACCGCCATTTGTGTGGTCGAATGACCGGCGCGCTCTGATTCCCAATAACCGACGAACAACGCGTAGTGCGTTGCGATCCATCCCGTAGCCGCGTTTCCCCACTGTGCACTGGCGCCGCAGGCGGCTCCAGTAAGCGGCTGCCGCAGCACGCCGTTCTGGGGAAGCTGCTGAGCCCGCTGCCGGCCGGCGGCAGCGGCTGCAGCATGCTGGAGCTGAAGCTGGTGATGTACCTGCCGTACGCGGCGCTGATGCCGCCCGGGGTGCTGGTGAGCGGCTGTGACGACGTCCAGCTGGCCTGGCTGCCGGCCTCGCTGCCAGGTCAGTCGCCGGCGCTGAACACAGCGACCCGGCCCCGAGGTACCCCTGCGTGACGATGTGGCGGTGCTGACCGTGTTGCCGTGTTTATTGCGCATGTTGATGTAAGAATCGGGCCAGTGCGGAGACTGGAATCATGCAGGAAGCTGCATCACAAACGGTAAATACTACCCGGAAGGTTTTTTCAGGGACGAGGGGATTACGATGTAGCCGTGAAATGCTGACCAAGCAAATTTGTGCAGTAAAAACAACTAAGTCACATGAACTAGAGAATATGTTCACACATTTAGCCAAGTGTCGTACGTAGACTCCAAACAATCATGTGGTCCAATCTCGTGGTTCTCCAGTGCGCCATTTTATTAAATCTGTACAGCACTCGGTAATTTTCCCCGAAACGTGACCTGTGCTACAGTGCAAAGGGAGAGTATGGATAACTCGTTCACTTTCTCCAAGGTCTGTTTGTTTTTGCCAGAATAACGAATTCTGTCTGTGTTGCCACTTCAGCTCTCTTTTTGCCAACATAACCAGTTTTGTGTCGGTGCTGCCATCCCAGTTGTTGCCTCCATTAGTGAATGTCCTTGCTGCCATCCCGTCTCCAGGTGATCTCTTTGACGGCGACGAGGAGGAATTTGTGGTGCCGGCGCACCCGGCACCCGCAGCGGTGGCCGTCAACCACGGAGTGTACGTGCTGCCAGCTGTGGTTGAAAAACGGCACCAGTACTGCTACGGTTCGCCGTGCGAGGAAGTTCTTCAGAAGCCCAGCCTGCAGCTCATGCGGGACCGAGGCGCCGTATTTCTGGACGGTGAGTATCAAGAATTGGTCATCTTGTTCAGCTGCAATGTTGGTTATCAGTATTTAGTGACGACCTGCCTCGCCGTTATCTGAATACATAGGGGTATAATGATGAACGCCCGTATTCTGCCAGCAGTAAGGCGCCTGAACATTACATGCTTTGCGTCTTATTGAAAAAAAAATGTTTTAGATGGTGCGCAAGTTGTAGCGGCGTGTTTAAACGAATGAAAAATCGGAAAGATCCCTGAACGTGTGCAAACTGTTGATTTACAGTGAAAACGTACTCCGGTAGCCGTTCCCGCCAATTGTTACATAAATAATGGCGTAAAGCTCAGCTGTATTGCTCGTCCACGGTAGTAGCAAATTTGCCTTAGTCTCTGCGATGAAATGTTCGTTTCTCGAAGAAGTTATGAGTTTGTGGTGTGTTGTGCATTTGAATCATAACTTCCATGGCGAGTTCCTTTTTTACTGTTTGAGGCAGGAGACACGTCAAACACGTGGCTCTATTGCCATTTCCCTCATTATAACCTCATCCAATCCAAATGAAACTGGTCAAAATATTTTGACGCGCCAGTTGACTATCAGGTGTACTTCCTAATGCAGACCACTGGTGTTGACATTTAATAATTACTTCTGATCTACATACACGTGTCAACCGTACCTCGAGCTTAGACGCGATTAAGCCTACCACAGACTCCCCCATACCCAGCTGTGAGTCCGCCCGGTGGTCGGCAGGGGGCCGGGAGACGGTGCACATAGACGGCGCTTTCTGGCTGGGCCGACCGGCGGTGCGCCGCCTGCTGCAGCTGTGGCGTCGTCTGCAGCCGCTGCAGGAGGAGATCAGCGCCTACCGCGACATGCTGCAATGTCTGGGTCGCCGCCAGGACTCCCACTATCGAGCTGTGGTGGCCGGCCTGCCGCCGGAGTCGCCGCGCGCCCTCACCCACTCGCTGCTGAGCGGCGCGCCGCTGCGGGCGCTGGTGCTGCCGCGCTCGCGCTTCTTTCACCTGGGCACTGTGACCGAGTACCTGGAGCACGTGGCCGGCGGCGGCGCGCTGGCGGCCGCTCTGCGCCTGCGCAGACGCAGCTGCTCGGTGGCGCCGCGCCAGGCCGCCGGCGTGGTGGTGAACTCGGTGGTGTCTGAGCAGACCCGGCTGCCGGAGAGCTCGCTGCTGGAGTACTGCCGGCTGGAGGGCGCCGTCCGCGTGGGCCAGGGCTCGCTGCTGAGTCACGTGCACCTGGCGGGTCCAGCCGAGGTTCCGGCCGGGCTGCTGCTGCACACCGCCGCCGTCAGCTGGCGCGGCCGCTGCCACCACGTCACCGTGGCCTTCGGCGTCAGTGACGACATGAAGAGCGGCTGCTGCCTGCTGGGAGGCGGGCTGGTGACGGAGGAGGGCGCGCCGCCGAGCAGCGGCGTCACGCTGTGGACGGCGCGACTGTTCCCGTGCGCCGAGACCATGGTGGAGTCGGCGGCCAGCACGCTGGCGCTGGTATCGGCGGGGCCGCCCTACCGCACCTCGGACCAGCTGTGGAGCATGCACGACCTGATGCAGCACAGGGACCCCCTGGCCATGCTGGAATTCCGAGAGGGAATAGTCTGGGAGGTGGGTGAAGGGAATGAGGTAAGTGCGGGCGGTCGATGACAGGGACGGACAGTGTTGCGTGCTGCAGCTTACATCACTGGGAATCCGGCGGTGTTCCGCAAAGCAAATATTTCCAGGCGTTCCGCACCAAAGGTATCTGCTCAAAGTGTGTCTGGGAAGGATATGTTTTAGATTTTTGTGAGGGTAAATTTCGGGCTTATTTTGTTCAGAGAACAAATATATAATCACATGTTGCAAACATACTTGCTCTCCACGGAGGTCGGCCTTCTCCGACAGGTCGTACCGCGATAGTTTTGCGGTCTGTGATGGTTGTTTTGTGTGTTTTTTGACGGCATGATGCCATATTTGTTATAGCATTCCTACAGAATGACGAGAGCGGTTATATGATCAATGGACAGATCGGAAGAGGAATGATGGATGATTGGATGCTTTTGTCTCTGGGAGCGGGCAGCTTTCGAATGTTTCTATTGCTCTCCAGCGTGTGTGCTTCGTAAATTGGTATCAAGCGGGAGCACTTCAAACATCTTGCAAGCAGCATGCGTCGATGAGCACTTGAGTCAGACCTGTTGGCGGGGCCGTGTTTGTGATGGGGTACGCGCTTCAGTGCGTGGGTTGCCTCGTTTGCTGTGTCCATGGGACTATGATTCAGCTTTACGGGGGGTTGCTATTGCAGTCACGGTGATTATTTATTGACATGGTGATGTTGGTGACTGCTGTGTACCAGCAAGCGTATAGTGAATACAATATGTGTGACGCTCATGTACTTCTGTGTCTATGTGTGGTGAATCTTGGGCTCATCGGCAGGGCGTTGCGTATTGCTTTGGGGAGGGGGGAGCAGGCTTATAACCAGCAGTGTGTGCTTAATGTCGATATTCTGAAGGATTGGTGATTTGGTTCACCGATCATTCGTACTGTTGACAAAAAGTTGTTAACATCAGGTTCAATGGCTTCCTTCAAGGTCATAGCGATAGCGGCTTTGTAAACGGGACAGATTTACTGGCGTTCTAAATCACGGAGCAAAACCACAACTCGAACAGCGACGTATAAAACAAATACCAGGAAGACGACATAAATTTCCGACACAAGTATGGCTTTGCCACTTTATCATAGCCAAAAGCAAACCAAAACGAACACATGCTTCGGGGAGAGTAACTACAGCCCGAAACCTAACCAAATCAGTCACCGACCCGCAAGATTTTGGCGATGCGCCTTCGTGGTAGCGATGTCTCGAGATCTTTCGCAACAGTTCGGCCCGGGACGCGCTGTGTATTACGATCCAGTGTTTTTGTCGCCTCTGGCGCCTGCAGAAGTCGACGTTTCGGCGCCAGCTCAGTGTGCTCCAGTGTCCTCACCCTACATCACAATCCCTACAAGTCCATCGGCAGAGCTTCAAACGCACTCAGTCCGGTAACACTGCACCAGCCACCGAGGCTCGGCCCTTCCCAGCAGTTACTCGGCGGCTACCTTACTGAGCGACGCCTTGTCCTTGCTCTTGCTGCTGATGCTGTGGATCATGTCCTGGATCTTCTTCAGTGCCCGGTTCTCCTCCAGCAGGGCCTCGTAGTCGCGCTCCTTCTCGGTTATGCTCAACTCCTGCGACTTACAGAGCAGCTCCAGGTTGTTGACCTCGGTGCGCAGGACGCCGGCGGCCTGCTCCTGCGCCTGCAGCGAGCCCGTCAGACGCTCCACCTTGGCCCGCAGATCTGCCGAACACCATTCGGGCCCGGTCACATGTCGGCAGAGTGCTGCAGATCGTCTACAATTAGTCACGATATGTGGGTGATGGAAAATTAAAGTCGACTGCGTGAGAGAAAAATGCAGACATCAGGGCACAGAGCCGTGTCCCAAAACTGGTTTTGCAACAGGGTTCTGGGTATAAAATTCGTACAGGAAAATACAGTCGGAAGCAGGAGATTCAAAACTTACATTAATACGAGAGTCAATTGAAACTCTTATTTAAACTTTAATATTGTCTGGATTTGGCTCCACATGCCATCCCGGATTTTGGGACACAGGAATGTAACTCTTTGAACATACACCGGAAGATACGCCTCAACCTGCAGAACGATTTACAGTGATACCAACATCAAAGACAACGCCATTCACACGTCCGGCCACTGGCGTCCGCCGTACCTTCGTTGGCCTTGGTGAGTGAGGCCGCCTGTTCGGCCAGGTGTCTCCGCCTGGTCTCAGTGTCGACCGCCGCCTGCTGCGCCTCCCTCAGCGCCTCCGAGCGGGCCGCCAGCTCCCTCTCCAGCCGGCGCGACTGCTCCAGCTGCGCCTGCGCCTGCCGCTCGTGCTGAGCGCGCTGGTCGCGCAGCTGGCCCAGCTGGGCGTCGGCGGCGGAGGCGCGTCTCTCGGCGGCGCGGCCCGAGGCGTGTAGCGCCTCCACTCGCCGCTCAGCAGCCAACAGCAGCCGCCGCACCGACGAGCCCTGCCGGCGGCGGCGGCGTCTCAGCGGGGTGTGACGCCGGTGCCGCTTATTATACCAATGTTTTCTTTGGTGGGAATCACTTATCCACTTGTTTGCTGGAAAGTCTCGCTGGGATTACTCTGTTGAGGGAAGCTAAATACAAACTAAGGAGTCGTCTAAAGCTAACGGAGGGGCTCATGATTCTCTGAGAAAAGGAAGTCAGACTTTCCAATCATACTTCCAACATTTCTCCAGCCCGTGACGAGATTCACGCATCTACAGTAGCAAAGAACAGCTGCCACGCTGCAGCTGAGTAGGCAGCGCCGCTGACCTCGGCGGAGGCTTGAGCCAGCTGCAGCCGGGCGGAGGTGTGGAGACTGGAGGCGGCGTCCAGCGCCTGCTCCAGCTCCGACAGCTGCTCCGTCAGCGCCGCCACCTTGAACTCGTACAGCTCCATCACGTCCAGCATCGGGCCCTCCTTCAGCTGTCGGTCACAGGGTCAGCAGGCTCTCACAGGACTGGTCAACGGGTCCCGTCAGAGGGCCATCGAGCTGTCAGGTCAGACATTCAGCGGACTCTCACAGGACTGGTCAACGGGTCCCGTCAGAGGACCATCGAGCTGACAGGTCAGACATTCAGTGGCTCTCACAGGACTGGTCAACGGTCCCGTCAGAGGACCATCGAGCTGACAGGCAGACATTCAGTGGGCTCCCACAGGACGGTAAACGGGTCCCGTCAGAGGACCATCGAGCTGTCAGGTCAGACATCAGCGGACTCTACAGGACTGGTCAACGGGTCCCGTCAGAGGACCATCGAGCTGACAGGTCAGACATTCAGTGGCTCTCACCGGACTGGTCAACGGGTCCCGTCAGAGGACCATCGAGCGACAGGTCAGACATCAGCCGGCCCACAGGACTGGTCAACGGGTCCCGTCAGAGGACCATCGAGCTGACAGATCAGACATTCAGCCGACTCTCACAGGACTGGTCAACGGGTCCCGTCACAGGACCATCGCGCTGTCAGGTTATACAGTCAGCGGAGTCTGTCACAGGTCGAGGATGTTCGGCGGGATGTTTTGGGTCACAGAGCACGCCATAAAGGGCCAGCGGGCTCTACCTCAGGCGTCACAGAGGGTCGACGCGCGCATCAAAACCACATCATCAAAACGTGCGATTTGTACAGCACCAGAGCTAATGGATGCATGTCATATGTGCTTGACTTTAACGGGTGAAATATGAACATTGTAAGCGAGTGCCACTTCGCGACGACCATGCAGAATGGCGGCATGGTGGCGGCCTTGGCCCCCGAATACCTCCGCCACTAGGAGCCACTGGAGGGTTAAGGCTTAGCATAGCCAAACCCTGGAAGAAAAACAACATGTAGCACCATGCGTCCCAAATGAAGAATACGCAAACCTGCGATAAGGTTTCCAGAAAGACCCCCTCCCATTATTATTCTCCGACAGAAGCGACAAGCAGTGTTGTCCATTACTAAGCACTGTTCACCCTTGTATCTAGTGGCTCTCGCACTCGTCCCGCCCCACCCACCTCGGCGGTGTCCCCCTGGAGGCGCTCCAGTAAGGCGTTGACCCTCTCTGCCGTGGCCTGGCTGAGCTCGGCAGGTCGGTACGGCGCCGCCGCAGTGGCGCCATCTAAAGGGGGCGTGGCAGAAGGCAGCGCACCGCGGTGGCATCCGGACAGACTGTCGGCCAACTGGTCCACGCTGAAAACGCGGAAGGGACAGTTAGAGCGACTGCTGTCATCGCTCTCTCGGCCGGTGTAGATTGCCTACCCCACGCCGGACAGCTATCGCCATAGTGCCGACAACCAAACTAGACTGGCAACTGATCAGTGTTATTAACCTCCCGGAACGCGAGACCAAACTCGATGCAAACTACACATCTATACAGCATTCTCGTTGACCACTTCTTTAGCAGAATTTTCATACGTAGAATAGTAGTCTCAACCACAAACCATCTGAAAAAATTCAAAACATGAGGAACTCCAACCTCAGACAAGAGGTCATAGAGTCCTTCCGATTCGGGCTTTTTCAGAATTTCATACGTAGAATAGTAGTCTCAAACACAAACCATCTGAAAACATTCAAAACATGAGGAACTCCAACCTCAGACAAGAGGCTCATAAAGATTCTTTCCGGTTCGGGCTCAGTTCCCCTGCGTCTCCATTACCCCGACCGTGAGCTCACCTATCGTCCGAAAGGCTGCTGTCGCCGACCAGGGAGAGCGCGCGTCGCACCAGGTCGCGGTCGTCGGCGGCGACGGCCTGCGCCAGCCAGGCCAGCACCGGCGGCTGTCGGGCCAGCTCGTGCTGCGCCTCCAGCCAGGCGGCACTCTCCGAGCCCAGTGCGCGCGCCAGCTCCAGGGTGGCCACCACCACCTCGGCAGCGGCGCAGCTGGCGTCGGCGCGGCCGGCCGGAGCTGGCGGCAGCGGCTGCAGCAGCTGACGCAGCAGCTGCGGAGACCAGTTCTCGGCCAGCGCCGCGCGACACCGCGCGTGCGCCGCCACCGTGTTGAGGAGGCTGGCGGCGGCGCGCGCCTGCTGCGGGTAGCCGGGGGCGGGGGCGGCGGCCGCCAGACAGCGCTGCAGTCCGGTCAGCGCCGCCGCCACCGCCTCCGAGGCCGGCGGCAATAGCTGACGACGCAGCAGCGCCTCCAGGAGGCCGGCAGCCGACTCCACAGTATCAACCCTGCGCCGTCGGTCGGCGGGTCAGCACAGCACCGGCGGCACGCAGCAAAACAGCATTCCGACACATCTTAAATGTAAGCATGAACAGCATAAACATCCACCACTGAGACGCTTGGAGTAACACAAAACCCTGCGAGCTTGTGCAAAACACGCTCTCTGAACAAAAGAACGGGGCGTGAGCTCCCCGGCAGCAGGAGTCACCACCGACGCCCGGGTCGTCTCACTTGTCCAGTAGCGAGGCGGCGAGGCCGGCAGCTGGTCCCCACACCTCTGCCGAGCCGGCGCCCCGCCGCACCAGCTCCTCCAGCGGCCGCAGCACGAACCCAGCGTGGTGATGCCGCTCCGGTCTTACCTGAACACGGCCAGAGCGTTCTAACGCTGAACGGCTATGGGAACTGCCCCATTGAGTTTGTACCCACCGAAGGGCTAATTTATTTCCATACACAACCTCCCCACCCCCTGTCTTGCATTTAACTCAATTCATCTTCGCACCTCTTTCCACCATTACACTTCCAATGTGTCAATGGAAATCTAGTTGCCGAGCGGGCGGGCCTCACTCAGAAGACCAATGCACCAGTGGGTCTGTTTCCGAATTTCGGAAGTCAAGCCTATGTGTCTGAACACTATATCCCACTTCATGTACTGGTCATGTCACACAAAGTCATCGGTTAAGAAATGTGTGTATGTTGCAGAAATTCCACTACTGAAAAATAATTAAACTCCAACTAGGTGGTCCGTCCATCCAGCTTCAACCAAATGAGTGGGAAGGGTTTCGAACACGCCTCCCCTTCGATCTAGTTTCCTATGCGAGATAGCGAGAAAACGTGAAAGGTGAATAGTCCATGATAAAATATTACAAACTATACTGAACCATGAGCAATCCGATTCCCCAAAAATCCATCCAACAGCGAAAGAGATCGCTAAGATATATTCCCTTAGCCGCGACGGTTTATTCCCTTCACACCTGATTCGATAGGGTCCCACCCCCAACACCTGATTTAGCAGAGTCCCAACCACTCGCATCTGACTCAGCGGGGTTCCATCCCTTCACATTTGATTCGTTAGGGTCCCACCCCCACACCTGATTTAGCAGAGTCCCAACCACTCACATCTGACTCAGCGGGGTCCCATCCCACCCGCACACACCTGATTCAGCAGTGTGGCGACGTTCTTCTCCAGCCGGGGGTAGTTGTCGACGGCCAGCTCAGACAGCACGGTGGGCAGGAGGCGGCCCGCCTGCGTCATCAATTTGACGTCGCTCTCGGCCAGCCTGCGGAAGATGCACACGACACTGTGATGCGACAGTGTCGTGTGATATTCCACATCTATTCCATTCGCACTGGACCAGAACGTGCCAATATTTCCAGACGAGAGGTTTTCGGACGCTTTAGGACATCCTAACCAATTCGGGGCCGGCTCTATAGGTGTTGATCACGGAGGCGCACAGTTCAAACTCAAATAGCAATAGAAATGCTCTCCTTTCAATCATGCCCAGCACCACATGTGACAGCAGCATTTCAAGTAGCTACCTCAAAACGGCAGATATTGTGTAGAGCGAGATACCCGCGACAATCAGCGGCGGCGCCGGCAGCATATCCAACATCACTAACTCATAGCTTAAGTGACGCTTCAGGCGCCCGCGAGTTCTCACGAAATAATATGCCAAGCATCCCCTGGGGAAAAATAAATCCTTCTTATCTTGATATTAAAGTCCAAGTTAACCATGAACATACAACAAGTGCCCAACGTACAGCCGCTGTTTCAATTTCTGCCCCGGAGTTACTTGGAAACCCCACTGTTGCTACACCAGAGCTGACCCCCGCGGAGGCGTCCCAGCTGCGCCGGTAGAGGTCTCTCACCCCGTGCTGAGCGCAGAGAACACGAGGTCGGCGAAGCTGCGCAGCTGCTGCAGGGGCAGCGGCTGCCGGCCCGGCTGCAGCGCCAGCAGCAGCTCAGCTGCGTGCAGCTGCTGCAGAAGATTGCCCTCCGGCGCCAGCAGCGCCTGCAGGGCAGCGACTCGGTCAGAGGTCCACTCTGTCAGAGGTCAGGGCAAGGCTCACTCAGAGGAACAGCCCAGTCACACGGCACAGTTCAGCCAGGGACATAGCCCAGTCACTGGCACAGTACAGCCAGGGACATAGCCCAGTCACTGGCACAGTTCAGTCGAGGACATAGCTCAGTCACTGGCACAGTTCACTCGAGGACATAGCTCAGTCACTGGCACAGTTCAGTCGAGGGCATAGCTCAGTCACTGGCACAGTTCAGTCCAGGGCATAGTTCAGTCACTGGCACAGTTCAGTCCAGGGCATAGTTCAGTCACTGGCACAGTTCAGTCGAGGACATAGCTCAGTCACTGGCACAGTTCAGTCCAGGGCATAGCTCAGTCACTGGCACAGTTCAGTCGAGGACATAGCTCAGTCACTGGCACAGTTCAATAGAGGACATAGCTCAGTCACTGGCACAGTTCAGTTGAGGACATAGCATGTTACTGACACGGTTCACTAGGGCATAGCTCAGTCACTGGCACAGTTCAGTCGAGGGCATATCTCAGTCACTGGCACAGTTCAGGCGAGGACATAGCTCAGTCACCGGCACAGTTCAGTCGAGGACATAGCTCAGTCACTGGCACAGTTCAGTCGAGGACATAGCATGGTTACTGACACAGTTCACTTGAGGGCATAGCTCAGTCACGGGCACAGTCCAGTCAGGTGTTCGCCGGTCTAACCCAGGCCGAGTTCAGTGCCGGCGGGGTGGTTACCTTGCTGAGGCGGCGGCGGTGTGCGGCGGCCAGCAGCGCCTCCGACAAACCGGGTCCGGCGTGGACCAGCTGACTGAGAACGCGCAGAGCGGCCGGTGCCGGCTCTCCGGCCTCGCACACCAGGTCAGAGAGACTCCGCAGCAGCGGCCGCACCCACGGCTCGTACCTGCCGCAGGGGGAGACATCTCCATACCATTCCATGGGGCGGCGCCGGCTCTCCGGAGGTCAGAGAGACTCCGCAGCAGCGGCCGTACCCACGGAACGTACCTGTCGCAAGGGGAGACATCTCCATACCATACCTCCCTAACGCAGGGGGCTGGCTCTCTCAAGGGGGTGCGCACCACAACGAAGGCTGGCTTTGCAGCAGCAACCAGGGAGAAAATGTTCATAAAGTCTGACGACGTTACTATTAAAACAGGGACACTGCCTGGGTAGTTTCCGCACCAAATAAATCATAACAGGGTATGTTCGGCCAGCGCCCCCATCTCCGACCTACCGGGCAGGGCCCAGCTGACCTGTTGAGGGTGAGATGTGCAGTCAGGGCCTCACAGACGCTGAGCAGCAGAGTGGAGCGGTCTCCCTCCGGCCGGGTGGTCAGCAGGCTCGACACCACTGGAAGGAAACAGTACCTGCCGACACACCAGCCCAGGTGCAGAGCGGCGGTAAGACCGGCAAACGCACAGACGGCGCAACCACCCGCTCCTATCATTGCAGCGACGCGATGGCTGGCTTCAGTTGCTTTTCATGCCGTTAACGGGCTAATCGTCCGTGCATTTCACGACCAATCCACAAGCTGAGTGACCAAATATAAACATTCATGCCAGTGATTTCGATGAAACCTTACTTCCCGGGCTATTCGCATCGCCCGTGAGGCCTGTGGCAATTTCAGCCCTCTCTGATCAGTGCTTTCAAAGTGAAAGCCGCCCACGATTCCATAATATCAGCATGCAGTTATATTTTGGAGGTATTTTTTCCGCATAGACATGATTTCTAAGACAAATATTTTGTACGGAAACTAAATATGGCTGCACTAACGTCGAGTGTATAATAAAACAAATATTTCAGACGCGTAAAAATTCGCATTCATTTTCTAGCTTGTTCACTATCACAAATGACTTAAAAAACGTGTTCATTCAAAAGAGCCTTATGTGTATTTAATCTTAAAACTACCTATATTATTACAAGTGTAGGTTAGAAGCATTCAAAACGAAGGAAGTCTGCCTAGAGCCACCGGCACGGCCCGGCCCGTTGGTTGAGCGCCAAACCCGTGAGTACGCTACCATGCCAAACAGCAGCCAAAGACTGCTCGGGTATGCATGAGGTGTGTCCACAACCAATTCCCACAATTCTGTTCGACTATCAGACAGTCAGTAGAATTTTCAGAGCGCAAGGACCTCTGTACAGAACTGAGTCCAGCGAGGAAGGCCCCGCACCATACAGCACCTGTCGCGGATGAGGGCGAGGGCGGAGGCGTCGGCGCAGAGGTGTTCCAGCAGGCGCAGCAGCAGCCAGGTGACCTGAGAGTTGGCGCCCAGGGCGGAGAGCAGCCGGTGCAGGGACAGGTAGAAGTCACAGGTCAGCCGGTCCTCGCCGGAGAACACGCCCGGCTCGGAGACCACGAACAGGATCTGCGTGCACAGGCCGTCATGTTGGACATGACGATATGGGCCTGTTCCAATGTTCTTCACAAAAAAGGTTAAGGTGAGGTTATTTGATTTCCTGGCCAGCAGAAAACAAACAGGTGACGCAAAAAGAGTCTGATCAATTTTTCCCAAAGAGGCAAACCAAGCTACAGAGACGTGAATCGGAGCGCTCTACCTCAGCGCCACCAAAAGGACGCAGCGCTCGAAAGGAGTCAAGTGTAGCGCTATTGCCAACACCCGCAGGTAGCGACTCTACACTTATGCCCCCACCATACCCTCCACCATCACCGCCGCCGAACACAATCGACACAGGTCACTCAGGCACAGAGTCCCGTGAAGGGATGCGAAGGCTTTCCCCTTGCCCAAGTTCAGAAAAGGTATCTCCCCAACACGGCGCCAAAAAGCATCAAAAACCAGATTTCCTCTTCCGTGACACAAAGGGAAAGAAAATTTGGGTGCCAAGAGTCCAAAAAGAGTTCCCTATTAAAATAAAGCAAGCGGGCTCCCTAGAAAGTTTTGGAGAAGTCCAAAATGTTTGGCAGGATGTGCCGCGCCCTTGCACTGTTAATGATGACAGGCATTCTGGGCCGAGAGTCCGGGAGACCTACATGAACAGAAACACGACCTTCGTTCGCCGCTCTCCACCCAAGGGTCTCGGATATCCTGAGCGAACGGAGAGACCACCACAAGCGTGGGACGCACGCACGGCTTGGTGCGTATCTGAAATGTATGACGGTAGAAGCTGGGAGACTTAGTTGTGCTAACCTTCTCATTTTTAACCCTCGCCCCACCGGGGGGGCCATCGATGCCCCCCTAAGGTTTTTCCGGGATAGCAGAAAAACGACGAGGCGCAGCACCGCGGTTGAGGGCTCTACCTCTCACTGCATCATTTTCCCATCATCCCTGAAATTTTTTACCCCGGGTCACCCAAGGTCAGGTCACCAGACGAGGTCAACCAAGGTCACCTCACTTCACCTTTAGAGCTCTGTAAGAGCTACATTTCAAAGTCGATCGATTTGAAACTTCCTACACTTCATAACCCCTCCAGGGTCTACAAGGTGTATATCCGGGATTTTTCGATTTCGTGCCCTGAGGTCAGGTCACGAGGCGACCTCTCCCATTGGAAAAGCATAGGGAAAAGTTGTTTCATGATATAAAAGCCACAAAAATGATTGCAAATACTCAGACTGCTTAGAACAACGTTTTTGGACACCCTTTCACGGATCCCAGGGTTCATATTTGCCCTTTGACTTTTCCAAGGTCATCCAAGGTCACCAGAGGTCAAAAACAGTATTTTGGCAATAACTTTTGACCTAATTAAGCTAGAGCGGTGAAACAAACACCATCGTGTTTGTCTTGTCACTGGCTTTCATTTGATATACGGCAAGGTCACTTTTTGACCTTTCGTGACCTCAGGCCATATTAGGTCACGAGGTGACCTCTGGAGGTCAAACCACTGGCGGGAGGTCTTTACGTTCCACATAGCGGAAAAAGTACTGGCAATTTGCTATCAAATGTACTTTACCAGGCCTCAATAGCTCTAATGACATAAGAGTTATGCCCAGTTTGCTTAATCATTGCATATTTGAGTGAAAATAGCCGATCTTGACCTAATTTGAACTCTGGAGGTCAAACCATTGACCTGAGCACTAAAACATGCGAAGTAATTTCTTACTGAATTCACGCGAGCTTTCTATTGCACTTTGCAGATTTGCGCTAATGCCCATATTTTCGGAGTTAGAGGGGGGCCATCGATGGCCCCCAGTGGGGCGAAGGTGGCGCCGGACCCCGGTGGGGCGCGGGTTAAGTGACCTTTTCAGGCGACACAGAGTTGAAACCACATATAGTATTAACACCTGAGAAGTTCTTGTAATGAAAGGCGCTATATGGCCAAGTCGCTGAAAGCGCCCTAAAACACCAATACACACACGATTAAATTTTCCTTGATTCGTACGACCTTCCTTCTTATCCTCCCAACAATGTATTCTTTCTCTGGCCCCAGACACAAAAGCAAAATGCCTACCTTGTACATGATTCAACACACAGCAGCTTTTCATGGTCACAGCAGGCACATAACTTACATTTCTTTCAGGAAAATTTTAGACTGAATCTTTCAAAACAGAGCAATACATGTTTTTTAAAGAATAGTTATAATCCTGATTTTATATGCACCTCACATGAGCTTCCCAACTATGAAGGTTATCAGGCATAAAGGTTTACAAAATTGACAATTCTTCCATTAAAGTGCACAATTGTCTTCCATGCTTACTTGATTTAACACATTTAACAATATGTTTTGATGACTTGAAGGCAAATATATACCCAAATAGCTTACCTTTACATGACGCTGGAGCTGTGCCAGACTTTTGCTGCTTTCATTTTTTCTGTATGTTTCTGCTGCACATATAAAATTCTTGATTTGCTCAGTTGCAGCCATATCTTGGATGGGATATTAACAAAAGGGAAGTGATGGAAACTTCACCAGTTATGCAACATAAATATCAACATTAGTTCTCCTGCATGGCTCACTGAAAACCACCAGCTTTGCTGAATTAACACATCCATAGCACTGTACAAACTGTGAATCTGAATGCCCTAGTGTTGGCATTAGCATTCAGATTTTCAAGTTCTAAATTTGTACTGGAATGCACTACATAGGTGGTAAGTGAGCACAGTGTAAGATTAGATGCAAAAAATGAGAGGTACACAACATGCTCGGGGTAAGAACAGACTGCAAGTGAAGCAAGCGGATTAGAGTCCTGGGGAGGCTGCAAGCGAAGCTGCAGCCAACAAAAATAAAAAGCCACTGGAAGATTAGGTGCACAGCAGGCAGGCTCACTGAATCAACACAAGGTAAGGTTAGGTTTTGATAGATTAAGGAACATTACATGTCTAAATATTTATGTTTAATTTACCAGTTCATTGTATATTCCCACCTTATCAATCTTGACCACTCCCTGTAGCTTCAATCACTTCCTGGTAGGTACCACTAAATGGACATTAGTGCCAGGTTAGTATGTTATTTGCTGTGCCAAATTAGTTATTTGCTGGATATTCTACTATGCCAGATTAGTTTTACAGTTTGTGTTACTTGCTGTAATCCTGAAAAATGTGTGGTTCCAACTGAGTGCAATGACACATGTATTTTTAACATACTCAATCTTGGCAGTCTGATTCCTCAGGCTGCCTCTGATGCGGTAAACGACCTAGGTTCCATGGCCAAATTGCTACCCTTATCAGACTGCCAATTCACTCCATCAAGGGCTATTTCCCCAGCACTATAGTGTGATCTGTGCAAAAGTGCTAGTGAAATAGCATTTTGAAACCATGGCACGTTTATTTGTCAAACTCCATTAATCACATCAGAACAGACACAGGTACTCACACAGTGTGCAACATTGATTATTTAAAAAGTTGATACCCGAACCTCCACCACACAACCAGAATAAGAAATGATAGGAACAGATTTCCCATGGAAACTACCCAAGCCAATGTTAACAGAGCAATTTTAGCAAAACCAGAGCTGTTTCATCTCGGCAAACATGAAAGTGCCCATTGACACATCAATACAAATGGTCTGAATGACTGGGCTGGTTGGGGTGATGAAGTCATAGCCCCTATTATGCTTGGATCTTTTAGAAAAAAATCCACCAAATTAATATTTTCTATGAGACACCTGTCAACCAGACTGCTGATTGAAATCGTCACGAGGTCAGGGTCACCGATTCCCTTTCATTCCATAGCTATGAACAGCAACAAGGAAACTCAAAGGATAAGTAGGAAACAAACCGAGTGTTTTTCAATTATTTCGTATAAAATTTTGCAAGATTTCACAGGAGATAGATTATGCTCTCGATGTGTTCCCCTACGTTCTTTACGTATTTTCTACAACACTTTGCTTGTGTATTTGTTGATGGTAGAGAATGATTTGAAAGTGGCAGAAAAATGTCCACAGATACCAAATCCAAGAGTGCTGCCATATTAAAGTGATCCCCCTAAGAGCAAAGGGATCTATAGCCGTTTCCTTTCTGTCCAGTTTGGATCAGTCCTCTACGGTCTTCGTCCAGTCCATGGCTAGCAGCATAGGCGGATCCAGGAGGAGGGGTAGATCCCCCTCTTGAGCCTCGACACTCCATGAAATGGTCATGGTGCCCCCCGAAATGTCGCTTCCCACCTCCCTCAACATGTGAAAATTGACGGCCATCGATAGGATTTTGCGCCCACCTGATAGGTTTTGCTGGTCAAAAGTGGCGTCCCCCTGGTCCGGATGGTGTCCCCCCGATCAGCAATCCTGGATCTGCCCTAGGCGGATCCAGGATTACTCATCAGTGGGGGTGGCAATGGTCGGGGATGTGCTATTAAGATCAGGGGCACAATTTTGGAACAGTAAAACCCATAGGCGGATCGGGGGCAAGGGCACGTGCCCCCCGATCGACCCTCGGCACCCCCTGAAAGGTCGATGGCGCCCCTGAAATGTCGCGTCCCACCAGGGGTCGAAAAAGTTGCCATTTTGCCATTCTAAATGGTGACAGCTGGAGTTCCACCGGGTGACAAAAGTCACAAGTCGATTCACAAAAATGGTATCTCTAATTCTCATACACTGCAAAATCTGGATTGACTTGGTTGGCCCATTTTAACCGTCTGCGCCATAAGCTTTGTTCGACTAACCATATTTGGTAAATGCGGTGAATTATTCGAACCATATTCGATCCTGGGCTCGAAAAAGTTGAGGCCCTCGCCTATCTCTCAGCATGGGCTGGTGACACGAATGGTGATAAAGTGCCATTGTCACCATTGCCCCCAGGCTATGTCACCAGCCGTATTCACTTCTTCTTCCGTGGTCGAACCCATCACTGCTATAATCAGCTGAGCGGCTCGGCCTTCACCGCACTGCGCCAACCGCCGCATTAGGCGCGCTGTAGATATTTATTTATAAATAAATTAGGCGCTGGAAAAATATAGAGAGCGGAAAGGCAAGGAAGAGGAAGGAAAATATCGGTTGCTATCTTTCTTCCGCATGTGGTGGCAAGGTGGTGAGAGTATAGGTGTTGATCAGTCAGGTATGTTGGTACTAAGTATGATATAGAAATACTGCTTAAACCTAATATATGTAAGTTCTGCAGTGAATGTAGACTTTGCCGCTGTGTTTACTGGTATGCCGAGTCGGGGACTCAAGTGGGGCACTTGTAACTGGGTACCTAGATACCTATCTCTCTAAGCCTGTGCGTGGAAATCCTTGGGGGTCGGACCCCTCATTGGCGGAACCAAGAGCAACTTTTGGAGGAACAAAATCAACGTTTGGAAGTGGCTCCATTAAGAAATCCCGAAAATATAGTATTTTATAGGGGCCTAAATTTGGATCTTTTGGTAGGCAAAAGACACTATTTTGGGCTTTGTTGGGGGCAACAGCCGCTTTGGCCCCCCTTGGATCAACCCTCGGACCCCCTGAATTTGGGTCCCCATAGACTTTATATAGGGCTTGTAGTGCTGTGCCAGTATCAACTCACTAGAGACCTCCAGGCCTGCCTCTTGCAGTGCCTACTTGAAGCAAAACATATTTTTGTTTCATCTTTGGAGTGTGTTGGCAATCAATATCTAGATTTAATAACTGAAAAACATCCCACTTCGTGTCTGCAAAAAGTTGTGCATTGGCACAATGACAAGAATAAGAACTTGTAGTTTGAGTTGTTTAGGAGGTAGCTTTTGGGGGTGGCTATGACTAGTAGGGATGGGGGGTCAAGACCAGTGTGGGGCAGTCTGTGGGAGAGAACAGTAGGTAAGCAGATTGTGTCAGGTTTCAACATCTTATTAGGGTGGTTGTAGGGCATAGTGAGCAGTTTTAGTACCTGCTTAGCTCATGCATATATGATAAATCATGTGAAGCATTGATGTTTATATATGGATTCAGACCTACCATCTTGAGATAGTTTTTTTCTGTCTGTGGGGCACCACTAGCACACTCTGGATGGTGAGCGGCACCGCGAACTCATGCAAGCATCACAAATATAAAATCATTTAAATGTGACAATAATGATTTTTGGGGTATTTCCATGGTGAAGGTATGTATGTACATGGAAATATTTGTGCCATGAGTGTAAAACTTCAGCAGTCTGCCAATTTTTTTCAGATTGGGGTCAGCAAAAGAAACTCCAGGGCACAAACATACTTGGGGGCAGAACTTGTGGTGCTGGGGCAAGCAGGGACAAACCACCAGATGTATATTTTAACATGGTGGATAGGTGAAGTATGTTGGTGGTTGTGGGCATTTGCGGACAGCATATGTGATTTATTGTGGCTTTTCATTTGCAGGTGAACAGCAAATGTGTGTTACTCCATATAGGAAAAGAAGGGAGGAGTGCCACTGCTTCAGTTTAAAAAAACATTTGCCTCCCCAATGTCCCTTGGCTTGATAATGCTAGTGAATAAAAAATGATAGAAGTCTGGTTTGAAGAAGCGTTTTGGGAGATTAAGCAATGATGGCAGATTAGCATGATGTGCTTTTCTCTAGCAATGATTCAAAATGCTTCACAAATGTGAATAAGCTATTGAATGAAATGTTTAAAGCCAACATAATGGTAACTGATGCAAGTTTTGCTGTGTATCTTGATATTAGTATTTATATTATTTTAAGCATTTAGAAAGAGAAAATTGATCTTGGCTGGCCAACTGTAGGGACCTAAAAATGTTTGACAAATCAAAGAGCTGCCATATTAAGATTTTATCTAGACAAGCCATGTTCTTTCTGCCTGTGTCATACTCAGACAGGATTGCTTGGAACTGTAGTGCATTCATCAGATCATAAGTTAAAACTGAATCAGTGTTACTGGCTGATAAATTACAAAAATATTCTCATTCAGCATACCTTTACAATCATGCAACAAATCCTCTTAATGTGGCTCCTGCCTTGTCTGTGAAACATTGTAGGTGTTATTAGTTTTTGCTGAAGCAGCAGGTGTATAGGTTTGGAATGGGCTTAAAGCATTTGGGACTGTGGGAGAGGGGATTGGGGAAGTCACTTAAACTTTATCAAATACAGGCAAATTTTTATGACAGCTTTAAGAAAGCTGTCTAGATAGAAATATGAAGGGAATATTCATGATTGGATGGAAAGTAAGCTCACCCACCTATCTGGCTCAATTGAGGTGTATTGTGCAGGATGCAAAACTGTATACATGATTTTGCATATTTTTGCACTCTTAAACTCTTGCACATTTTGGAAATGGTCAGGTACAATGTTATCCCTCAATGTGCTATCGCACAATCTTTCACATATAGAACTATTATTTTAGCGAAAAATTATGTTTGGCCTGCTGCCTTTTGTGCTGGTCCTCATTTGGCACTCTTTGTACGCTGAGATGTTTTGGGACTTCTTGCTCTATTTGTTATGCCACTGCTATTTTAAAACTGACTTTAAAAGCTCTTAAGTATGGAGTAAGTTTTGAGAAAGAGGATACAAAATGCTGTCAATTCAGTTACATAATCCCTTTCCTCTACGATGCCGACAACTAGAGAACATGTTGGTTGGGGCCTGCTTTGGTTTGATACAGCTGGGGCTGGGGCAATGGCGTAGCCTAGGGGGTCCGTGGACACCTCTTGGGCTTACTGTTCACTGTAAAGCAGGAATATGGGTGTCGGTGCTCCCCCTCTCCAGCTTGGTCTCGGGGACCCCGATAATCAGTCTTGGAGGGCCCCAGAGAATCGCTCTCGGGGACCTCTGAGCATCTGTCTTTTGGGTTCCCGAACATTCTTGGGGCTCCGAGCATCTTTTCGGGGCCCCCGATCTTTGGCCCTCGGGAATCAGTCTGGGAGCCCCTAAACATTGGTCTCGAACATCACTCCCGGGGGCCAGGGACATTGGTCTTGGGAGCTCCCGAATATCACCCTTGGGGGCCCCGAGACCACTGCTCGGGACCAAGATCGGAGGGTCTCGGAAAAAGTGCTCGGGTAGATGTGCCTGTGTTGAGAATATGATGCTCACTGAGGTGGATTTCCTGGGATTGATAAAGGTATACATTTTAGGGGCATCGAACATCTGTCTGAGGCCCCCGAGCATTGCTCTTGCCTCGAGACCGTGATCATCGGTCTCCTGGACACCCCCACACTCAACATCATTCTTGGAGGCTCCCGAGCGTCACTGGGTCCCTCTGAGCTTGGTCTTGGAATCCCTCGAGAATCCGTCTCGGGGTCCCCGAATATCGGTTCCGAGCGTCGCTCTGGAGGGGAGGGGGAGGGAGGGGTGAGACCAAGTTTTGGGGGTCCCGGACCGATTCTCGGGGCAGCGAGGCAGATGTTCGGGGCCCCCAAAGCGATGCTCGTGGAGTCCGAGACCGATGTTCGGGGGCCACCGAGACTGATTCCCGGGGTCCCAGGAGGTCAAGTTTGGGAGCCCCGAGACCAATGCCTACGCTTTCAGGAACAAGGTCAGCTCAAAGCAAGTGAAGTGCTCGTTCAGTGAGCAAGGTCAGTTCGAGCATCGCGCTCAGAAGCCACCGTGAATCGGTCTCATGGACCCCTGAACACCGATCCCGAGCAATGCTCTCATTGTGTCTCCCGAAATAGCTGCGCGAGAGCAAGCTGGGGGGGGATCTGAGAGATGTTTATGAACATCAAGTGTGTGAATCTGTTTGTTTTATAATGTCGTGACTGTATGACCTTTAAAATATCACAATCATATTAATGCGTGATAATATCTTTCTTCACGGCAAATATTCAGCGGTAACACTTAACTGCTACCCTCTCGCTGCGAGATTCTTTATCTATAATTTTCTAAGAATAATCACTGAAGTGACATTGGAATATTTCGCTGCTCAGCAGGCACAAGTGCGTGTGGTGAGTGGTGAGAGCCGCCAACTGCGAACTCTGAAGATGATTCTCCACCAGCAAGTCTTTCCTCATCTGATCCCGTCCGTCCAGAGCGGTGAGCTTTTCTCCTTCCTTCCTGCCATGGCATGTTCATAAGATATCCAGATATCACAATTATTTTTGAATATTAATAAAGTGCACCTTTTCCAATCCTGCAAAGGAAAATCCTGGGTGAAGTTCACTGTGCTTATTGGAAGAAATATTTACTCATTAAGAGGTGGGTATGGAGGGAGGCATTAAGCTATAAAGGGTCCATTCTGAAGGTTAGGCTCCAAGCCAAATCCTGGTCGCGCCACCTGCCCTCGCCATGAGGGCTCCGTCGAAGTTGGCTGCGGGCATGCTGGGATCGTGCGAGCCACAGCGCGCAGCTCCCTATCGATGGTGTCGACAGTGGCCGCGGGGAGCCATGCTGCAGCTGCGAACTCTGTCACTTCGCGGTTGTAGCCATTAGCCACTGTCCGCAGCTTTAGCTTCCGCTTACCCTAGGATCTTTCGGTCAGCTGTGTAGCTGCGTTACCCCTGGCTTGACTTTCATGCATGAACGATAAAATGCAAAATTTATCCTATGTGTGGTCCTGATTTCCAGGGGCGTATCCAAAGTGGAGAGCGATCGGCCCCACCCCTTGTGCTGACCTTAAGCACTGGAAAGAAACGCCTCCCGCCGCAGCCGCTGGGCCACCACAGGGTGAGCCCTGCGGCTTTAGCTAGGCCCCGCAGGCTTCGAAATCAGGGGAAATAAAAAGTTGATTTACGCCCAGAAACCACAGCGTAAAATTTGGAAGCTCCGGCCATATGGGTAAATTTACCACTCCAGAATACATACGCAAAGATGCATACAGAACAGAGCGGTGGCATCGTCATCAAAACACACAGGACGAACCAGTCGAAGCCCTCTACGTTTCCCCTAGATTTTTGGGTATAAAGTGTGCAAAAATTCGTAACGTAAGATGGGACTACTTTGAAATCGTGGAAAACTTCCAACAGTGTTAAGGATTGATAAAAATATTCTTTGATTCGAAAATTGTTCAGTGGAAAGTGTTGCAGAATTATCAAGGAAAAATAAAAAATCTATAAGGGAAGCGTATTTACTTAGTATTTACGAAAATGCACAAAAATTCCATGGATTTCTAACGCTGCATAAATGTTCTAGTATGGCGCACGGCGGAAAATTGATAATTGTCTGAAAGCCAACTGCGTAAGAATCCTCATCCAAGTATTATGTTGCCCCTGTTCCAAATGTCACCCGAATTCAGGTCTAGGGGCCCATTTTAATGTATTTCGGGGCCTCTGAAATCGATCTCAGGGCTCCGAATGGTTGTCGTGTTGGATCTCCGAGGGTTGCTGTCGCAACCCCCCTCCCTAATGCTGGTTTCCGGGTCTCCAGCTTTTGGCCTCGGAGGCTCCCCGAGTGGTTCCTTTTTTACTTTTCGGCTCCTGGCCTTTGCCAACATCAGAAGCTACTGCCCAATTCCCCGCATATGCGGAAAAATTCCGGGAATGGATGACTGTTTCTCTATGTCCCACCGTGCCGCACAAGGCGGTTGGCAGTCATTGCCAGGACAAGGCTACGGTTAAGCGTGAGAGCCAACCCTGCGCCCAGCGGGTCCCGGGATTTGAACGCGAGACCCTTATCTCAGAAGGCAGGTGCGTTACCCCTGAGCTACACTGGTCTTTACACTGGGCCCCTGAAAAGCTTCTGGGCCTCCTTTGGTTCACTCGGAACCTCTGAGTCTGCGACCGGGGCCCTCGCAATTATCCCAGGCCCACTGCTGCCCGAAATCGGGCCCCTATTCTCAGCAGTTGCAGATAATTTCCCTGTTTTCCACTCGGGCTCCCTGTGGTAGAAGCCGGGCCCCCAGCGGTTGAGCTGGGCCTCCTGTGGCTATCCGGGCAGCCTGACATGCTTCCGGGCGCCCTTTAGTCCAATTGGAACATCTGAGTGTGCGACCGGGCTCCTCCGAATTACCCCCAGCCCACTGCTGCCAAAGCCGGGCCCCATTCTCCGCAGATGCAGATAATTGCCCTGTTATCTTCCCGGGCCCTCAGTGGGTCCAGCCGGGCCCTTTGCGGTTCACCCGGACCTCCTGTTACTATCCGACCCCCTGAAGTGCTTCTGGACCCCTGTGGTCCACTTGCGACCTATGTGTTTGCGACCAGGTCCCTCACGATAATCTCAGACATATTGTGACCGAAGCCAGTCCCCTACTTCTAACTCAAAGAAATAAGGGTTTTGGTAGCATTTGTTAGTTTGGTGACATATTCGTGATGTGGAATTTCAAATGGTGACACGCCAGCAACTTTTTTGACCCCTGCGTCCCACCCCCCCAGGATGCGAAAGTCGGCGCCCACCGATAGGATTTGGCGCCCACCTGATAGTTTTTGCCGGTCATAAGTGGCGCCCCTTTGGTCCAGATGGGCCCCCCGGTCCGGATGGCGCCCCCCCCCGGGAAGGTGCCCCCCGATCGGCAATCCTGGATCCGCCTATGGTAAAACCTATTAGATGGGCTCATAGGCAGATACAGGGACAATTGCCCACCATTGACCTTCACGGCGCCTCCCCACTCCCAAAAATGTCGCTTCCTACAATCTCCCCAGGATGCTAGCATTTGGCGCCCCTACGATAAAATTTGGTGCCCACCGGTTTTAATGTAAAAAAGTGGCGCCTCCCTGGTCCATGGCGCCCCCGACCATGTGCCACCCATCCATCGGCAGCCCCGGTTCCGCCTATAGCCCCATGGGTTGGCGCCAAATTATACGGTGGGGCACCGATACTTACATACCATGGGCGAAAGGGTGAGAAGCGACATTTGACGGGAGCGCCATCAACCTTTCAGGGGGCGCCTTAACCATTTCAGAGAGCGCTGTGGCTAGATCGGGGAACGTGCCTCTTCCCCCTGGATCCGCATATGTAAGAGACCTCGCTTAAACCGGCTGTAGGCCGTGTCTAAGCAGTGTTTCTTGCTGCGCTAGCATAGGCTCGGACCGAGGGAGAGGGGAAGTGGTCATCTGATCGACCGCCGCCCCTGACTTGGGTTGCCCCGAGCAACAATTGTACCGGCTTTTGGCGGTAAGTAGCTTTGCTTACTGGCATTGATACGGGTCTGGAGTTTGGTCCGGACAACGTGAATTAGAGAAAGCTCCGGTTAAAGGCGGTACAGCTTCTGGAAGTCGAGAAGAAGTGACCGGTCCGCGCTACCGGTGCAGCCATTGCTGACAAACAACGATCGGAACATATCCCTTCCATATGTATCTGCAGTCTGGAACAGGTCAGATTAGTTTTATAAGCACTGTCCCTCTGCCTGTGATATTGGCGGATCAAGGGGCAAGAGGGAAGGGAAGGTGCCTGCCCCATCGACCCTTCCAGCGCCTCTTGAAACCGCCCAACACCCCTGACAAGTCGCCCCTTCCCCGAGATGCAAGCATTAGTGCTTCCAGGATGCTATTCGGCGCCCATCCGATAGCCCACACCTTAAGAATGAGCCCCTGGCCCAATTAGCATCCCTCTTTTGACGACCGCCAAGAAACAACATGAAATTTCCCTAGCCAAACTGTCCCCTCCCATCTGAAACCCAGTAACTGCCCCGAGCTGAGACCACCCTCCGCTCCTATGACCTGAATGGTGTATTCTTGGACTGAGAGGGAAAAGGGTTAGCCTTTGTTCTGGGGACCTGGTGCCGGCCCCGGGCAGGGCTTCGTCGAAATCACTGGGTCTATGGCGGGACGTTTTGCTGGTAGCACGGAAGATCGGATTCGGTCTTTGATGTTGTAATATTCATAGGCGGCAGAACTATGAGCACCAGGGCACCGTGTCCCCCGCTCCTTCACGAGAAATTTGAACACTTACACTACGGTGTTGACAGGAAAGTAATTGGTTGAATTGTCCGTGGTGCCCCCCTTAAATTTGGGCAATCGGGCTCACTGATAATATTCATAAGTGAATCGAGGATTTCCCTTATGCGAGAGGAGTGGGGAAGGCTGCGCATTTGGGCAACATTTGGGCAACGCGCAAACCGGGCAACATTTGGGCCAGTAGAGCACCATTTCTGAGAAAATCAGACGGTGAGTTGTAAAGGACCCGTCGTTTAGAGGACAGGAACACTATTCACTAAGTCACCCATCCCAGAAAGTTTAATCAAAATGGAGGCCATGGCCCACGGTTACGCCTGTTTACGCCAACGAAAGCGTAGGTTACGATGTTTTCACATCATTCAGGTAGCATCTAAATGTAGCCAAGGGCGCAACCGAGCACTGATCGTGTAGACTTTAACTTATTTCCTTTAGCAAGTAAGTACAAAGTCTACTTTTCAAAATGGGTAGCAACGATAGAAATTGGTTACCACGCATTGTTTTTTTACTGCCGTGCATCTGGACGTACCTATTCCAAGCACGCGCCGTTTTAATGCCATTTTCGTTTACTGACAAAATAATGACGCATAGAAGAGCCACATATTTCACGCTTTCCACCACATATTTTGGGATATTAGACACATGAATATTTTAAAAGACAGCTCCAAATGCCACCATGAATTCGTTCTTCATATATCAGTCTAAAAACATTAAGTTCCTGGAATAGCCGTTACTGGAGTGTCTGAATTAATCTCGACTAGAGACTGGTACTTTCAAAGAGTCCAGTCAAGACACGAAAGCTAGGCCTAGGTTCAACTAGCAGCGTGCTTATGCACGCACAGACATCATCAGGTACGAAACATCGAACCATCCTCGAAAAACTATCCGCTCCACGCAAATATTCGCCTTTGTCTGTACAACATGTTGTACACGTAGCAAACACGAGTCAAACAGAGGAGATCTTCCGCCGGCCTAATTTAAACAGAGCTAAATAAATATCTGATTAAGCAGCAACATTGCCCACTTTGAGATGGCAACCGTGGCTATTATTTTACCAATTGAGACTTCCGGGCACTATTTGTGCTATTTTCAAGACCTGTGATGCGATACGTTTGATTGGCGAAACATGTATTTTTATATAAGTGAAATAAGCCCAAGCGTATGTATAAGCCGCTGGCAATGTTGAACAATCTTTACCCGTAGCATGGATGAATGCAATAAAGCATTCCAGCTTCCCAAAGTAGCTAACTTTCCATCAGAAAACAGATGATGCTGCTGTTGCCGTGCCAAAGAAGCATCGATACCAATCAAGCTCGTGTTTTCCTGTTTCTAATCCAGCACCAACTGATTAATCGACAATGAACATGCCCAAATACGCCAGCCAGTACTGAGGTACTTGCAGAACAACACAGCCGGTTCTCGATCCCCTTCGTGACATCGGACGAACGCTCCTGGGTAAAAATGGGCGCAGCGGGACATGCACCGCCCGCCATGAACAGCGGGTGGATAGGCAGCACAGCACGGTGCAGCAGCGATGCTTCCAGCCCCTCAGCGAGCTGTCGCAAAACGACCCAATTCTCCGTTACCGTAATGTTTGAATTTCTACCGAGTGCTTGAGAGCCTGACATGGGAAGTGTACGCGTAGCCGAAAAGTTGGGCGCGACACATTGATGCGCTACGGCACATTGATGCATTAGTAAGCTACCTTATGTCTCATTATGTAAGACAGATACTTCCCACTAGGTGCTTAAAAAGAGCATATTCTCAATACATTCGCGCCAGTAATACAACGTTCTTTCCGTGACCTATGCTAGCGTGCTTAAATGTAACAGCACCCGTATTTCCGCCAAAGTATAAGACGTTGTCAAGATGAGGATTTATTTACAGGACCATATTCGTGCAAAGTGAGAACAAAGTTCACATTCAGTGCAGCTAAGACAAAAACGAAACCTCATAGTATATTCCCGATATTAGGCGATATTTTCACAAAAGCCAAGTTTTCTGTTGTGAGTCGTCCATGTGACAGTCACATCCTACGCCATCTGGTAGCAAGGTCTCCGCTGACGAAGTGAGTATCGCCGGTACAGGCCGGAGACACCGTGGTCCACGTCGGCTCAGGCTGGTCCAGAGCCGACGGGACCGACCGCCCGGCTGGTCCAGGTCTGGCCTCTCCACACTCATACCAGACGATCACCTCCGACGCCGCCACACGTGCACGGCTGGGGCTGGCTCAGCTCCAGCCCCGCTAACGCCTACTCGCAGCCCAGCGCAGGCGGGCGCACGCTGGGGTGAGGAAGGGGAGGGAGGGGAGGGGTACAGTCCACCTCGCTACCTCGGCCCCGCAGGCTGCCAGTGCACACACACACACGTCAGCTCCGTATCACCCGCTTTCTCTCGATCTCAACTCGGGCGGACAGCAGCACCTCAATCAGAATCAATCACACAGTGTCGTAATCAGACAGGATTACCCCGACGTTTGCGGCGCGGCGGAGCCGTCGAAGAGGCCCGGCCCGTGAGGCCGCGCCTCCGCCGCTGCTGCGTCTCCCCACTCTCCGGCCGGGCTCGGCGTGGCCGGCCGGTGCTCCGTCTCCGTCCCGTCCAGCTCCGTGCCGGGCCGCAGACGGGACATTAGCTAACCCGGAGGCGGTGCGCCCGGCACCGTTAGCAGGCCGCGTCCACCTTCTCGCCGGCGTCGGCGTCGTCCTCGGCGAAGTTCAGCCACGACTGCTCGACAATGGCGGCCACGCGCTTCTCGTACTCGCGCCGGTTCTCCTGGTACAGCTGAGCGGCCAGACTGTTGGCCGGGCTGTTGGGGTTCGGCTCGTCCAGCAGCGACTGCGGCAGCGCACAGCAGAGGGTGGGGTTAGAACGGAGCCCGCCCGCAGAGCTGGTGCAGAAGCCAGCACAACGTAGCGCAGCGCAACAGTCAAGACGAGAGGTAATTTTAACCCACTAGAACCGCAACAGCTAGGGAGTTGGAAAGATCAAGACTAGAGTTAATTTTGAAGCCACGACGCTCTTCCCTGCTTTTCCTACGTTGCAAGGGTCATTAGAATCAGAAATGGAGCTTTGGTGGAGACTCTGCCCAAAGAAAAGCGTCAGTTTCGAGCCATTAAGAATCCAAACGCGTGCAGCTACGTTTCTGCTTTCGAGAACTCTGGGTCTGTTTTAACAAGATGTTGCCTTTGAGCGCTGTTAATCGTCTTTAGGACGAAATAGATATCTTGAAATACCTAAAGCACACGTTATCAAATTAAGCGAGGAAAACATTTCACACATCCTAAGCGGAGCTAGAAAAGCAAGCGGGCAGGAGCCCCAGCCTCCATCGAGTATCGGCACCCAAGGAACTCCAGTTATCCCAGGCTGCGAATACCGGCCTCCCTATCTCAGACTTCATCGCGCAGCTGCAGAACGCAGCAAGTCCAGTTTATTCTGCATCTGCCGCAGGAGAGTGCACTATCCAGGACAGGGTGCAGTTGATGCAGCACTTGTCACGGGAGAGTGCACTTTATGCTACACTTGCAGCGGAAGAATACAATTTATGCTTCACTTGCCGTGCAAGAGTGCAGTATATGCTGCACTTTCCGCGGAAGAGTGCAGTTTATGCTAAACTTTCCGCCTGAGGCTGCACTATCCAGGGAAGGGTGCAGTTGTGCTTTACGCTTTGTAGAAATACTCTGTCATAGCACATGGAATATTTCAGCACGGAGCAACGGTCGTAACAAAGACTAGACAAATTCAAAACCCCAGAGGGACACTCGCGGCGGCACACGCACACACGCCCCACCCACTCACACACACACACACATCTCGTGCGCCGACCAATGCCAGCCTTCCGTGCAGCATGATATATCCCTGACAACTCAACGCACCTGAATAGAAGTCAAAATGGCCGACACGTCGTAAGTGGGGCTCCAGCGGTTCTGCAGAATATCCAGGCAGATACCGCCATCGGCGTAGACGTTGGGGTGGAACATCTTGGACATGAAGCGCACCAGTGGCGGCTTGTTGGGGTACTCCTCGGTGAACTCCATAATCAGCTTGAAGGTGCCGTCTTCGAACGGCGTGTCGTGCGGCCTGACGGGCCACATGCAAACGTTGGACATCATGTTCATTAACGCTTCTGTAAATTAGCAGCCCAGGCAAGTAACTGCCCAAATGGTCCCACCGGAAGAAAAACAAGGCAAAAGTGGAGATATGTCTTCTATAATAAATGTCAATGCCTCGCTATTTAAGAGCAGGAGTTGCAGTCACAAGGATGGTATACTCTCGATCACAAGGACGGTCTACTCTAGCTTGACACAACAGGGCCCGTCATACAACCTCAACATTGGCGCATTGTAAAGCCCAAAGTGTAAACAACTCCAGGCGGGGGAGCGGGGGAGGGATAAAACTACCAACACCGTAAGCCCTGTTGCCTGTATTGTGTACGCCACATACGTCCATACCCGACATGAAACCGAAGTTAACGGGGCTACTTCCAGGACTGGGGTCAGTAAAAGGAGGTGAGTGAGACAGGTAAAACAGCCACGTATCCACAGTTACGCTAACACACAAACACAGCCAAGTTAAAAGGAATACAAACCCTGGTAAAGTGTTGCTTTGCATTGCACGCTGTCTCGGGGAACGTTTGGAGCAGGATATAGTCGTTTCATGATATTCATGATTTTTTCGCTAGTATGTCTAGGACGGCAATTAAATATCCGTGCATCACAGAATTCACTACCACGGAGATATAGACTCAAAACTACTGGTTGCAGTGTCTCCATAATGTACAACTTAGAAGCCTGATTTCAAAGCTTAAAAGGTTTGGAGTTAAGTTATGGGAGTTATGTTAATCAGGCCTGCGGAAGCGGTCGATTTTTAAACATTTCCCACTGGTCCTTGCGCTTCCGCCTCACTTCCGCCTCTTCCACAGGATGACTGGTAGAGCCTTTGTAGTGGGTAACCTTATCTTCACATGCCACCGTATTTCACAATTTACGTGTGTTAACGCACGGTGAATCCCCCTCCCCCCAATAGGCCCGGGCACAGTTTTTGTAGTATCACCGCACATGATCCATTAAGCATCCTTTTTTGTAAATGGTAGGTATAGCACCTTTACACACGACTGGACCCCAATGGGAGCTCCGGCAAATATCCTACTCTGAGAAATATTGTCAGAAAACAGACAAGTTCACCTAAACAAAGGGCGCCTTCACAACCGGCTTCAGACGTGAGAAACCCCCTCCCAAGCAGAAATCACACTAGGGGGCCATTCTTGAGAAGTTAAGATCACATAGCACTGACCTTAGTTATCCTTACCAGTCCCGTTACCGTCGTTTGTGACCCTGACTTTATGCGACTACAAATTGACCATTGGCGTGCAATTAAGTAGCTTTCACGTGTAACACGGCAGCAAAGATACAGGAGTACTGTGAACACCTATGGCTGAGCCTCTGGTATGACCGCTGTGCGTACCACTCGTCGTTATAGGGCCATAGGTGTGTTAAGAGCGGAGAGGACGGAAAATACAGTTTGTATTCTCACTGAGCAGACGTAGTCTACCGCAAATTCAACTTCTGATCCACAAGGGACTTTTTGTTGACTGATGCATAACATGGCACTGTATCAATGCAGCCCAGTTTATGAGCATTCAGAAATAATATGACGAAAATGGATGGGCTGCATATATTCTTACCGCCGGAATGAAATGACAAAAAAGTTAAATAGAAATCTGCGAATAGTGATGAAAAATGTTTACGTTGCGTTTACTGTCCTAAACATTGACGAGGATAATTAGTTATTTAAGTTAGTTTCCCATGTTTTGGTGAGGCGAGTGTACCCTCGGCGCACTATGATCAGGCCTTGGGGTATCAGCACAAACAGACACTAGCTTAGTGCGGAACACCCGGACAAAACCTTTGGGCGAGCCTGGCTCGCCAGGCAAGCTTCGCTCGCTCACCGGGCAGGCCTGAAATTTAAGACCCGACTTGATCGGAAGTTCTAGTATCCCATAATTGTGATAGCAGATTATTTACAAGGGCCGACTAGAGTACTCAGGAGACTGGCGTCGTCAGTAAATTTAGTAAAATTCGTTCAAAAAAAGGATCCAACGTTAAAATTCGTTCAGTAAAATTCGCTGAGAAAAAATATTTCAAACAAAAAACTGCAGGACAATATTCCCAGATATCATGTATTAATCCCACTGTGCTCCCAAAATAAGCCTGAATTTTCTCCAATGGAAGAATTTCCCTTACGAAAAGGCAAGGCCCATACAGTAAAATCTAAAAAATACGACAGAAATTGTCCAACACTGATCATAACCGTGACACATCACCAGGAAAATATAATCGGTCAATAGTTTTCACATTAACGGATGAACGTCAGTCAGACTGTCCGGCTATTGCAAATAAATCCTGCGCAACATAAACATTCGCCACTATTCTCTGAAATATCTAACAGAAAAACCGAGAGCATAAGGCAAATGGTTTCTAAACCATTATTGGCCAAATGCCTACTAGTAATGAACTTTCCATGTTACCGCCTCCGCAAACCTGGTTTATTTAATAAACTCTCGCCCCGGTGAGGGGGGTGTTTGAACACGAGGGGGTGTGTGAACACCCCCTCGGGTTTTTCCGGCGGCACGAAAAAACGGCGGCGCGAAAAAACGGCGGCGCGAAGTACCACCGTACTTGGAACACCTTATCCTTGATTGATTCCGCAACTTTCCTAAAAAGTTTAAGGTCGGGTTTTCTCAGGTCAGGTCACCAGTGCAGGTCAAGTGGCCTCACCTCCAAAAATGTTTAAGGTGGCATAAGTAAGAAATGTGTTAATCTATCGAATTGAAACTTATATCACATAATGTGCCCACCGAGTGCTAGAGCATATATTCCGGGATTTTTTATCTCGATGAGTCAAAGACCGGTGCGGATGATGAACTCTACATTGGAAATACATGGGGAAAACAGGAAATTGGCTGTATTTGTGTAGGTACAGCTGAGAATACCTTCGTATTCTCAAAATCGTAGTATGCTGGGCCCCTTGCCAAGTTAATGTTGCAATTTTTGATCTGTGACCTCTGAGAGGTCATCTGGGGACTTTTAAGCAGTTTGCAGCCTTAGGGTCAATAACTTTGCAGGAAATAATGATACAGCTTATATTTTGATACCATTACGTTTGTATTGCTATTGCGAGACTATTGATATGCATATCGGCTAATCTAGGGCGAAAAGTGACCTTGACCTGACCTAAGGTCAGGTCATTTTTGTGTTTTCACCTAGCATAGTCATACTATACATCATTCGATTCGCCGTGACGATAGGAAGCGAATGGTGCCTCAAAAATAGTTCTAACTCAACTCTGTCAGACGCTAGAGCCCAAAACACCACCCTAACGTGCAACCTTCCTTGACCTGTCATGACCTCAATATTGACCTGAGTCAAAAGGTGACCGATGTAGTCCCTTCATGAATATGTATGAACTATCCAAAAGCGTTCGCATTTTTTCACTATTCCGCATGGGAGCGAGTTCGGGAGGGGGGTGTTTGAACCCCCTCCGGGGCGAAGGTGGCTCGGAGGCCCACCGGGGCGGGAGTTAACCGCAGGGCCGAGAACCATCAGAGAGATTACACTTGGAAGCAGTTGATGCATAATGAGGCTATGCTGGGACCCTCAGTCATGTACACGGGTCACGTGACCAAACAGACGCCCAGTGATCTCCGACCCGCGGGCAAGGGGTCCAAAACACGGGACTTCGACCGTGCTACACTAGTTCAAAGTACCGCCACAAAAACATCTCTCAGATCTGATTCTATCCACCCGAGCCTGCGGCCTCACCCGAAGATGACGGCATTCCAAATCATGATGTTGTTGTCGGTAGGGGCGGCGCTGACGCCTTGCGGAGGGTCCTCCTGCAACCTGCCAGCAAAACAGTCCAGTGGCGTATCCTTCTGCCGGCGGCGGTCTCTCCGGGCGTAGCATACACAAACATGCCTCTATTACAGCAAACGAACTGAGGGCGAGGTCCGTACAAATCCGGATTTCATACCAATGCTGTGCAGACACCGGCAGGATACCTACCTATCGAAATTTCACCACCAAGCAACACTGTTCAAACATAAATACAGGGAATTTGAAGCAAAGAGAAATTGGTAACCGCCACTGACATACTCACAGAGCGAGGTCAGTGCGCAATAAGCATGGCGGTGATGGAAAAGGTACGGGATAAATAAATAAAGAATAAATAAAACACACCACATCACCGACATACCTCTTGAAAATCCCTCATGAGGCGTCTTCTAGCCGGAGTAGTCATACCTTAAACAAATCGAACTTGCTATCAACCTGAAACAACCAGCACAAGTGAGACAGGTTTGGAAGAACTACGAGCCGTGTCAGCGGCGTCGTAACGGATTTGCGAGCGAGGGCCGGACGAGGTGATGGAGGCCCATGTTGAATGCTCCCCATTTTCAATCGGCCAAACAGGGCAGCACAACACTATTCTCGTTTGAAACAGCACTGCCGCCTCGTGACATCAAAAGCCAACATTTCGGATGTTAGAAATTTTAAAAAATATCGGTGCAAAATATAATTTTGAGCAGCATGTTCCCAGCCAAAGTGGGGGAAAGCCATCAACTTTCGAGACCGAGGGATCAGCCCGCCCCTCCGTTTAGAGCGCCGCCACTTTACAGTGGCTAGATCCTTCAAATATGGTATCACTCATTTTTAGTTCATTCCTATTGAAACTTGACAACGCAATTTAAACCACATGACGTGACACGTGGTTGCAAGTATTTGTTTCAATTATCTTGGAAAAAATCCATGTCGGGAGCTGAAGGCACCCCGAACACCCTTAACTGCAAAAATGATGCGGATTAAAGGGAGATACGCGAAAAAATTTTATTGGCTATACCAAAAGGTTACAAAAAGTTATTTCAGAAGTACTATTCTCATTTTTGCGAATTCGGCCTGCAAATGCCTTAAAATTGCTCTCAAAGTCAACATTTCTAGACGACTTTACCGGTACACCTCATATCGATGTTTATGACGTCTACATGGCTAAGGCTATCAATTTCTCTAAGAATTAGGTCATATCTATCCTAAACAGTGATGTAGAACTTTGGGCTACTCCAGATAAAAATTAGTTACGAAAAACAACATTCCAGAACTCTTTTGAAACAGAAATATAGGGCTTAAAAGAAATCACAATTAACCAATCAGAAGCCTAGGAATTCTCAAACCGGGGTCACGTGACCTATCTGACGCAAAAGTTTTGTCATCCTGGGGCGGAAGCAGAAAATGGCTCAAGACCCGAGGTACGAAACCGCTAAAGACTTGAGTAATTATTTTTTTGTTTTGTTTTTAGGGCAAACTTATTCATTTTGGAGTTTTTGAAAGCTTTCTAAAATTAATTCAAATACAAATACGGAGGGCAAACATTTGTATTATTTAAAAAAACATAATTTTTCAACTTGAAATAGTTTTCGAAAAGTAAGTGATGGGTAGGGGCATGGGCAAGTGATGGGCATTTTATCGAAACTGCTAACCTATTTCGATAATAAGTGAGTGGCCTCCCAAAATTTTGCCGAAGATACAAAAAACATTGATAGTTTCGTTATCAGGATTTTTCAAATAGCAAGAAACCACAATAATAATTTTTTCGCGTATCTCCCTTTAAGCGCCTTAAAATTGACTTTAGAAGGCGACTCTGACAGTCTTCTTGCCTTAATTCGCACTACTACTCCCAAGTAAAAGTTTAGAAGCACCCAACACCTTATTAAAAAAACTGTGCTCGGAGAGCTCCCCTTACAATGCACAAAAGGCGTCCCCGGTGGTATGGGTCGCTCCCTGAGCCTAAGCCCTCCCTCATAGAAATCTTATATCCCATCACTGCTGCAAACTAACGCAGGTCTCGCTAAATATTGTTGGAACAGCCCTGTGATAAACGTTCTGATTTGGGATTTATCCCACCTCTGAGGCAAGGGAAGGAGATTGGGGCTGACACAGAAACTTGAGGCAAAGTATGATATCAAATGAAAGATAAGGGTAAACTAATCAATTCAATATAGTTCTGATTCTCCTAGCGACCTTTTCGAACGTGTGGGAACATAAAACATCTTATTAGTAAGGAACCTGTCTGCCCCAGCAGCAGACACAAAGGGGAAAGGGGGCTAGAGAGGAGGGGGGGCTCAAACCCTCCCTCCCCTCGAGGTGTCGGATTGCCTATAGTAAATGCATAGCCGGAGGCTGTTCCGCGGCAATGGTGAGAGAGGCTGGAGCCTCCCAGCCCCTCCTCCAAACGAAGTCCTGGATCCGCCACTTTCTTCGAAGTGCTGGTTGCAAAGACACAGGTGAACACTAACATATGATCACCATATGAGGCCTGTTTATTCATCAGACGAAAATGAGGAAAGGAGTCAAATGCCTTCCGAAAATATAAAAATCTAGGTACACTGCATCCAGAAGGGTTTCGATTCCCGATCTTCTCGTTCCATTCCTCCAAGACCCCAGCAGCTGCATTTCACACGAGCATTTCGGGATTACCACATGCTGGTACTTGGAAAGGATATCATGAATCTTCAGATGGTTCAGCAGCTCATCTCTGATGATTGACCCAAGCCCCATGGCCAAAATGCGATCCGGATGGTGTGCTTTTCCCTGAGCAATATAGCATGGTCCATGCTAAAATGCTGGGAAAACAGCACTTTATGAACTCGACGACTCCACGATGTATCCTGATCGGCGGTCCGATCTATATCGCATTTTGACCATGGAGACTAAGCCATTGACTCCAGGGCCCCATTTCATAAAAGAAGCGAGAATGTGACGTATCTTACAGCACATTAATCTACACTTACACTGTATCCAGAGTCCAGGTTTATAAAGAGCAGCTACCCTTACAAGAAAGCGGTGTAGAAATGAGATCCAGTGTGAATAATGCTTAGTGTTGGGGTGAAATTACTTTTTAAAAATGTTGAATATGTGTTATTTCAACATTTTAAAGTAGATCGTTATTTTAAAAGGGACCAACTATGAGAACATATCTGATAAATTTGCTCATATTCAATTGCTTGTTTATTTTCCACTGAATTTTTTATAAGTTCCATACAATGCACAACAGTGACAAAGGTACTTGTTAACAATAAGAAGACAACAAATATTTGTCTACACTGGACTGAAAGACAAAGGACTCTTCCTCTTCTTGTTTGCTGTATAAGTTATCTGCTTCCCCTTCAAATTTCTGGGGAAAAAATCGTAAGACATGGAGCAGGATAGGTTCAATGGACAAAAAATAGTTGTTACCTGATAGTTTTGAGTAAAAGTGAGGAGGGAATCACTGGCAGATGGAGGAGCACTGTTTGGGGGAGCAGCTCGAGAAAAATGTAAAAGCATAGTGATTTTGAAAAAATCGGCCAAAATTTCACCCTTTTGAGGGAGGCATGGCCTTTGGTCACCTCCTCTCTGGATCTGCTAGTGGAAGGAATAGTGAGCCAACATCTTTGAGGAATATATGCAAGTACCTATATATTCATTTTAGCCAGAGACATTGATCTGGATCCTTGGAATTCAAAGATTAGAATCACCACAAGTTAATCAATTATTACAGCACCCAAGGCACAGGGCATGTAAATTACATTAGGGAGCCCACAGCACTTCAGGTTTAAAATTGAAAAACAATGTTAAAAACATGCAAGCTGCACCCTTGTAGCCTCAGCACAATGCAGCTGCTAGCATAGCCTTTAAAAGGCTGATGCACCTAGGCCCAGTATCGCCACACAGCTTCAAGAGGATCAGCACACTATAGTTCAGTGCCCCCATGCTGCCGCCAGCAGGCCAGCGCATGGCGGCCCAATCATCACACAGTCACTACAGTGCCCAAACAGTGAAACTTAAAAGTTGATGTTCTTAATGCTGCAATTTTATGAAATAACATTGCATTGTATTTTCACTTTCTAACCATATTATGCTACTTTTATTGTGCTCGCATACATAGCAACTGTGATGACATGGGGCAAAGTTTAGTGTATCAGGTTTACTAATGTGCAATCTTGATCTCAGTCAGGGACAGAGTATTTTGAATCTAAATCAGTTTAATGGAAATAAACCCAGGTATTGGCTGATATTATTGTCTAATGCAAGGCTAATGACACAAATTGGGACCACTATCTATTTATGACACATGAGTCACCCATAGCTAATTAACCTAACTAAGCATCCTAGCCTAGATACCCTGAAAACAAAGGAATTGATCCGAACTGAATGATTCGAGGACACCGGCACAAATACCTTAAAATAAACACACAGACTCAGGGATAAAAAACTCACCAGAAATGCTCAGACTGAACGTTCCAGATGTCTATCAGTCGACGGGATCCTTCTGCAACGAGTCAATGCTGGTTCTCAGTTCTCAAGAGGATGTGACTGGTGTGAGTTCAGAAATGTAGACTTTGTAGACCTCAGTCCAGCATGACAGCAAACACTCCGTCGTCCTCGACTCTGAACTTCAAATGACTCACAAATTACGAAAATTACACACCCCTCTCCCTTCTCCCTCTCTTTCTTTCCAACCAACTACTCGTTTAGCATCTTGTCTTTTTTCGTCGCATTTGGCATTTCGTCAAATAACTTTTCTTTTGTTCTGTCTAAGCTGTTTTTGCTGCCAATTTAAAACTAACCATGCTGATTTGCAATTTCTTACTAAAAGCCATTATTGAACAATCAAACTTCTGTGTCTTTGCTACCAAATATAATTAAGTAGCAAGGAGCACCTCCAGGCACTTGAGAGTACTACTTACGACAACAAAGGAGGTACCTACAGTAGTGTAATATATTTGTGTTGTTTATTCTGATCAAAGCAAGAGAGACATTGATGCTTCTATGGTTCTGTTCACCATAATACCCGTTCATCAAGGCAATAGAGTAATGATATGTACCTAATGGTTTGTATGTAATGGTATGTGATGTATGTAATGTATGTGGCGACGCCGTATGACCCTGGCAGTTGGTGCGTCGTTAAACCCCAACAATTATTATGTAATGTATGTAATGGTGTGTAATGTAATGGTATGAGTAATGGTTCTAATGATAGGTACTTTGTAATAATAAAAGGCCGAGAAAACACACGAAAAAAATAGGTGCTGGCAGACGAGGGCACGAGGGTGACAAATGGTAAGAGTCGAGAACTCAATTTTTTTTTTATAATTTTGTAGTGTTGGCTGGAGTAGTCTCCTAAGTCATCAGGACTGTCAGAGCCCGCAACTTGGAGGTTATTAGACAGTTCGACCCCCCAGGCACCCTCTAGATTCACCCGACGCGGTATGACGAGCGCTCAGGACGATCCCAAGCCGACAGCCCCCTCACTTACGCAAAGCAAAAACCAAATTGAAATTTCATTCTCTGGTGTATTCATTTTGTAGTTTTAAGCCATTATTGTTATGTTGCTATGGTTATTCATAGGATAGTAGAAGACACTTTGGGTACCTAGCTGCATTTTCGGGCATTCGACAAAAAACCCTCCCTTGGACAAATGAAGGTATTATTTCCTGCAATCTGATATGCTTAAATAGAAGCAACTAAAAGAAGTCTGTTATATGAATATGCCGTACCTATGAATTAGCCTTCAGTGGTGTCTTAGTTCCCATGGTGACTTCCGATGTGGTTGATTACTCCCTTGTGATCCGAATTGAACTACTGATTATCCTTAGTCCCTTAGCGCAGACCATGATAAAAATTAACCAGCTATGTAAATGCTTAGGTGCTTGGATCCATATTAAAGGTTATTCTGTGTGTCATTTCTATCTTGAATGTATTTTTCAGAAACTAAGGCAGCAATCTCTCATTTGAGGTATCCTTTTTGTGTCATTCTCTGATTCTAAAGGTAACTTAAATTTTGTATATTTGTATTGAAAAATATTGCATTTCATTAATTATTTTTAATTGCAATATGTATTGTCATGGTCCTTGGAGTGTGAGTGGGTGGGCATCAGCTGTTTTCACTTACTGCTAACTAGTTATCCCCTGGGACTGTATGCTGGAGCAATTTTTATGAGTCTAATTTAGGATGTGAAGGTATATGCATTTACAGATTCAATGATTGCTGTCACAGGTTGGGGGAAAACATCTATAAACTGTAAATTCTGTCAAAAGATGATATGCCTCATATAGAATTGGATGTTTTCTAACTGAATGAATTTCCAGCAATAATTGGGATATTCAGATGTGTAGCTCCACCAATAATACATCCAATAAAGTCTATCTTGATATCATCTAACAATTTTTTTGAAACCTTGGCAAGGAGAACAAGAGAGAGAGAGAGAGAGAGAGAGAGAGAGAGAGAGAGAGAGAGAGAGAGAGAGAGAGAGAGAGAGAGAGAGAGAGAGAGAGAGAGAGAGAGAGAGAGAGAGAGAGAGAGAGAGAGAGAGAGAGAGAGAGAGAGAGAGAGAGAGAGAGAGAGAGAGAGAGAGAGAGAGAGAGAGAGAGAGAGAGAGAGAGAGAGAGAGAGAGAGAGAGAGAGAGAGAGAGAGAGAGAGAGAGAGAGAGAGAGAGAGAGAGAGAGAGAGAGAGAGAGAGAGAGAGAGAGAGAGAGAGAGAGAGAGAGAGAGAGAGAGAGAGAGAGAGAGAGAGAGAGAGAGAGAGAGAGAGAGAGAGAGAGAGAGAGAGAGAGAGAGAGAGAGAGAGAGAGAGAGAGAGAGAGAGACAGAGAGAGAGAGAGAGAGAGAGAGAGAGACAGAGAGAGACAGAGAGAGACAGAGAGAGACAGAGAGAGACAGAGAGAGACAGAGAGAGACAGAGAGAGAGAGAGAGAGACAGAGAGAGACAGAGAGAGAGAGAGAGAGAGACAGAGAGAGAGCTTGTTTGTTTATTTGTTTCACGGCTGATTCCGCGGGTAATGTGGTGACACGCTCACGTCATCAGAAAGTTCTGAGTATTTAAAGTCTGACACCATCTGACCGGAACACTGGGGTTCTGACAACTTCGTGCCGTAAATTGTGGGTCCGCCGTCGGAACACATGATCTCTGACACACCCACACTGCAAAGGATGGATCGGAAATCCGATGCCACTTGTGCGGCGGTTGCTCTGGATCCGAGCAAACGCACTATCTGCTTTCCTGAGAACGGATCCACGGAAATGAGGCAATATTGTCCAGGTTAGCACATAGTTGCTGAAACTGGCGGCTGGCAGTGGCGTGTCGTCGGTGTGTCTCCTTTTGCTGGCCTTCGTAGAAATAGCTTGATTTATTAACTTTCTAATGGACATGACCTTTTTTATGTTTCTTTCCCATTTTGGATTTGTGCGTTGGAAAAATTTCCATTTGAAATTAGCTGTTTTTTGTGTGTAAATTTGCCACTTTAAGACTATCCTAATTTTTGGGACTGGACCCCAAAATTAGGGTCTAAAAAATTACTCAATTGCCTTGACCAGACCCATGCTACCTGGACTGATAATGGAAACATGGTTGTGACAAAAGTTTAGCCTTACTGTGCGCCTTGTTTTTGCAGAACATATGACGCCATGAAATTTGTACCTGAAATGTTGATTGGAAGTTTCCTCAGTAATTTCGTTGCGTTGTTTCTGGACAGATAACTGAACTACATTTTGTGTAAACATGAAGATGTTTAATATATATTTTTAATTTTGTTAATATTTTTTACCGAAATAGGACAGTGTTTTCAAGAGGTCACCAGGGAAAGGCTGCGCATTCTAAGGTAAGCATCTGGCGTATTTTGAAAAGGTGGATAGGGGAATAATGTGTGCTTATATCATCCTCATTAGGGTTGGAAGGTTTGTTTATTAATTAGTTAACACACGCAGTGGAGAAAGGTCTGGCGTCAACGCGCAGTAGAGGGGGTCCTAAAATGCACCTCTGAGGTCTCAGAAATCAAGAGAGTTAGAAAAACGCCCGTTGGATTTGTGTGGGGTGATGGTGATCTACATTATTGCAAAGTTTCATTAACCTAGGCAAACATCTTCAAGGTCAAACGAGGTCGTAAAGTTCAGACCTGGACCGTGCTGAAGACCTATTGGGAAGTGCCGTCATTGTACGGAAACAAGTCGGGAATACACCAAAGCGGACTAAGTTCATAAAGGAAAGGTCCCACACAATGTTCTCCGAAATTTTGAGGGCGATTTCATTCAAGGTCACAGATATTTACGTAAAAATATGACATATTCCCAATAATGTACAGTATAACTGGCACTATAGCAGCCTTTTGGTCGGGAAACGAGGGCTTGGCCTTGAAAAAGACCTTTGACCTTGACCTTGAGTAGCCTTAACTATGCAGTCATAGCATAACATACGTCATACTGACTAATGCCATCTGACCGGAATACTGGGGTCAATGGCCTAGACCTGTGACCTTTGACCTTGACATTCATGTGGGTTGACCTTGAAATATAACCTGATTATATGACGTGATGACGTCACCACTCGGTCTACAGTGCAGGCGAACTGGTGCGACCGCGCGATTGCGACGGTCTCAAAATATAGGTCTGACTTTTAAAAGGGCTTTCAGTAGGCTCCTATAAGTAAAAAACCGCGGTCGTGTTATAGAGGGAAGAAGCACAGGAGCAGACGTGGGCTGCTCGGATGACTGCGGCTGGGAGATCTGATTGTGGTGGTGTGTTCACAGAAAGGATGCGAAATATCCAATGGTGATGTCAGTTTTGTGCAGAGGGAGCGAGGTATGAGGTTGTGATACCTTTTTCACAGAGAGGAAGTGAGGGAGATGTTCCAGCACTCCTATGACGGCTACTTGCAGTACGCATATCCGTTGGACGAGCTGAGGCCTCTCACCTGTGACGGTATCGACACATGGGGCAGCTACTCCCTCACCCTCATCGATGCGTTGGACACGCTGGCCGTCATGGGTAACCACAGGTACGTGTACACTGGTACACAGGTACGCGCTACCACACATTGTTAACTGTAGCCTCATTGGTAGAACTCTTTGGCCGAACATGGTGTTGCTTTGGCCTTGGCGATACTGATACCCATTTAGACATCGGATAAGATGATAGTCTATTGTAGGCTTGAGATGGTTGGTGCTGTAGTATTCCTTTATTTGTTATGTATTGTCGCAAAAGCTTGATATTTATTAGTGAGAGTGACATTTTGCTATCTGCAAGCTTCAGGTGGGACTTATAATAAAAATCCGTGATTAAATGTTCCACTTTTATTGCGAGGCTATTTATTTATCTCCTCGTATGTCACTGCTTACGCCGGTTCTTAACAGCATGACTAGAGCGCGACCATTTCGATCACGGCCACGTTCATGCTGTCCTCGATACTTCCACACGCAGACAACCACGTGGTTCCTGTGAGTGAGCCGTGAATCAGAGTCCTGGAGCGTGACATCAGCTCTGACGTTCGCAGCGAGTTCCGGCGGGTGGCGGAGCTGATCGTGACGTCACACGCCGACATGGACCTCAACATCAACGTCTCGGTGTTTGAGACCAACATCCGGGTGGTGGGCGGTCTGCTGAGCGCGCACCTCCTGCTGGACAAGTGAGGCGCGCTCCCTGCGTGACGGGGTGGCTGTCTGCCTTCCAGCGTAGCAGCATGGCAGCTCTCCGTCCGCAGGATGGGAAGAAACACCCCTCCTCCTCCTAAGTATAAATGCGGCCCTGTCCTGCTAAGACATTTATAACTATGCTTGTCTTGATCGTCCCACCCGAAATTATGGAGCATGGGGAATTGGGTATCAATGGTAGAACGAGGATGGAGGATACTATCAGGTTTTCCTGTCAAAAGTGGAACTTATATGGGGGATGCCATCGGGGATGGGTGACCGTGGATGTTGTGGAGCGCGGACGTGGTTTCTGTTTGCTGAGTGACGTGATTTTCGGGGATATTGTGACGCAGCTCTGGTGGGATTTTAACGCAGATCTGGTATTGTGATGTGGGTCTGGCATTGTGACGGGGTTTGGAGTGTGACGGGGTCTGGCAGTGTGACGGGGTTTGGCAGTGTGACGGGGTCTGGCAGTGTGACGTGGTCATCTCCGGCAGGGCGGGGGCGGAGCTGCCCTGGGCTGGCCTGTAACGGTCCTCTCCGGGAGGGCGGGGGCGGAGCTGCCCTGTAACGGTCCTCCTCTCCGGCAGGGCGGGGGCAGAGTGCCCCTGGGCTGGCCCTGTAACGGTCCTCCTCTCCGGCAGGGCGGGGGTGGAGCTGCCTCTGGGCTGGCCCTGTAACGGTCCTCTCCGGCAGGGCGGAGGCGGAGCTGCCTCTGGACTGGCCCTGTAACGGTGCTATCCGGCAGGGCGGAGGCGGAGCTGCCTCTGGACTGGCCTGTAACGGTGCTATCCGGCAGGGCGGGGGCGGAGCTGCCCTGGGCTGGATCTGTAACAGTCCTCTCCGGCAGGGCGGGGGTGGAGCTGCCTCTGGGCTGGCCCTGTAACGGTCCTCTCCGGCAGGGCGGAGGCGGAGCTGCCTCTGGACTGGCCCTGTAACGGTGCTATCCGGCAGGGCGGGGGCAGAGCTGCCTCTGGGCTGGCCCTGTAACGGTGCTATCCGGCAGGGCGGGCGGAGCTGCCCCTGGGCTGGATCTGTAACAGTCCTCTCCGGCAGGGCGGGGGTGGAGCTGCCTCTGGGCTGGCCCTGTAACGGTCCTCTCCGGCAGGGCGGAGGCGGAGCTGCCTCTGGACTGGCCCTGTAACGGTGCTATCCGGCAGGGCGGGGGCGGAGCTGCCCCTGGGCTGGATCTGTAACAGTCCTCCTCTCCGGCAGGGCGGGGTGGAGCTGCCTCTGGGCTGGCCCTGTAACGGTCCTCCTCTCCGGCAGGGCGGGGTGGAGCTGCCTCTGGGCTGGCCCTGTAACGGTCCTCTCCGGCAGGGCGGAGGCGGAGCTGCCTCTGGACTGGCCCTGTAACGGTCCTATCCGACAGGGCGGGGGCAGAGCTGCCTCTGGGCTGGCCCTGTAACGGTGCTATCCGGCAGGGCGGGGCGGAGCTGCCCCTGGGCTGGATCTGTAACAGTCCTCTCCGGCAGGGCGGGGTGGAGCTGCCTCTGGGCTGGCCCTGTAACGGTCCTCTCCGGCAGGGCGGAGGCGGAGCTGCCTCTGGACTGGCCCTGTAACGGTGCTATCCGGCAGGGCGGGGCGGAGCTGCCCCTGGGCTGGATCTGTAACGGTCCTCTCCGGCAGGGCGGGGGTGGAGCTGCCTCTGGGCTGGCCCTGTAACGGTCCTCTCCGGCAGGGCGGAGGCGGAGCTGCCTCTGGACTGGCCCTGTAACGGTGCTATCCGGCAGGGCGGGGGCGGAGCTGCCCCTGGGCTGGATCTGTAACAGTCCTCTCCGGCAGGGCGGGGGTGGAGCTGCCTCTGGGCTGGCCCTGTAACGGTCCTCTCCGGCAGGGCGGAGGCGGAGCTGCCTCTGGACTGGCCCTGTAACGGTGCTATCCGGCAGGGCGGGGGCGGAGCTGCCCCTGGGCTGGATCTGTAACGGTCCTCTCCGGCAGGGCGGGGGTGGAGCTGCCTCTGGGCTGGCCCTGTAACGGTCCTCTCCGGCAGGGCGGAGGCGGAGCTGCCTCTGGACTGGCCCTGTAACGGTGCTATCCGGCAGGGCGGGGGCGGAGCTGCCCCTGGGCTGGATCTGTAACGGTCCTCTCCGGCAGGGCGGGGTGGAGCTGCCTCTGGGCTGGCCCTGTAACGGTCCTCTCCGGCAGGGCGGAGGCGGAGCTGCCTCTGGACTGGCCCTGTAACGGTGCTATCCGGCAGGGCGGAGGCGGAGCTGCCCTGGACTGGCCCTGTAACGGTGCTATCCGGCAGGGCAGGGGCGGAGCTGCCCCTGGGCTGGATCTCTAACGGTCCTCCTCTCCGGCAGGGCGGGGCAGAGCTGCCCCTGGGCTGGCCCTGTAACGGTCCTCCTCTGCGGCAGGGCGGGGCAGAGCTGCCCCTGGGCTGGATCTGTAACGGTCCTCTCCGGCAGGGCGGGGGCGGAGCTGCCTCTGGACTGGATCTGTAACGGTGCTATCCGGCAGGGCGGGTGCGGAGCTGCCGCTGGGCTGGCCCTGTAACGGACCTCTGCTGGCTCTGGCGGCAGATGTCGCCAACCGTATTCTGCCGGCCTTCGACACACCCACAGGTGACCACTACAATGCAATAATACAGGGCGCAAACTGTGGGGCGTCAGAGAACACTGCCTGATTCGAACTGTGTCGTAGCGTCCGCCAATATCATCTGGGGATATGGATGCAATTACCTATTTAAGAAAAACCTTTCAATTTGGATTTTCTCTCATCTTCGTTGCCCCTTTGTTGTTACTTGCCCTGACCTAGTGCCGCTGGCTTCCCGTGGCACGAGTTTAAACCTTGGTATAAATGGTTTCAACTTGTTATATAAAGTTCGATACTTATTTTACCTGGTCGCTTGTTTAGGTCATTCGTCTCAAGAATTTCCCCTTGGAGTTCATCGAGATCACATGTTTTCTCCCCCAGTTTCTGACAGCACAAAACCATGGCTTTCGCTTAAGAATTGTTACCGCTACAACCGCTACATGACGTGGAGCGTTGTCCCCTGGCTCTCGTCTCCACCAGCCGTGACGCACGCCTCAGTTCTGTCCCGCTGCCGGCAGGCATGCCTTACGGCACGGTGAATCTGCGGTACGGCGTGCCGCCCGGGGGAGACGCCCATCACCTGCACCGCCGGGGTCGGCACCTTTGTCGTCGAGTTTGGTGCCCTCTCCCGCCTGACAGGTGCGTGCTGACCGTGTTCAGCCGACGTTTTCTCTTTGATAGTGGGGCTGTTTCTGTGAAGGGAATGTCTGATAAGTCCTCTGGTTCTGTTGCACAGCACCGCAAAATGAAGCCACAGGCTCAGATTTAGCGTGATGGGGTGCTGCCAAAGAGTTATAGAGTGCGGCTGGTATTGTCGGGAAGTATGTTGTTCAGAGCGGGTTGTTTCTTGAAACGTTTCTGAGGACTCGTCAATGCCATACGCTATGAATTTTATTTTAGTATGATTTACTACGGGGTGGCATATCTATTGACTCTGAGTATGAGTGAATCACACTTAAATCAGCGTCTGGCTGGTCGAGTTTGGCTGTGGGTGCTAGTGTGACCCTCGCATGGTCGACAGGGGACCCGCTGTACGAGCGGGTGGCCCTGCGCGCTCTGTACGCCCTCTGGGAGCGCCAGTCCAAGCTGGGTCTGTTCGGCAATCACATCAACGTGCTGACGGGAAAGTGGACGGCGCTGGACGCCGGCATAGGTGAGACGGAGTTGCGGGACTCCAGTTTGGTACACGATCGTCAAGTAAAAGTGGCGTTTGTTAACACGCACACAATCGCTATGAGCCCTGGAACGTGGGTAGCATTTGTTGTTGTTGAATATGTGACATTTTGTATGCAGATTAAGTGCAAATCAGTATTGTGCTCCACTGAGGTCTAACAAGCAAGTGTGTATGATGGAATGAGTAATCTTAAACCCTGATAAACGTGCTCCGTGAAACTAGAAACTACGTGAGTGGAGAGCGGCTGTAGACTCGGACTTTGCCATCCGCCGTCGCACTGTGCCGAGCGGTGACGGAGCGCCGCGTGGTGCGCAGGTGCCGGTGTGGACTCGTACTACGAGTACCTGGTGAAGGGCTCCCAGCTGCTGCAGCGGCCCGAGCTGGCCGCAATGTGGGAGCGGGCCCGCGCCGCCGCCGACCAGCACCTGCGCAGGGACGACTGGCACATGTGGGCCAGCATGGCGCGCGGCCAGATCACCAGCCCCGTCTTCCAGAGTCTGGAGGCCTTCTGGCCCGGCCTGCTCTCACTGGCAGGTTGGAGCAGTGGTGTTGGGGATGTTAAATGGCCAGGCGCTGCGCATGGCGCGCCATTTGTCAGGCCGCTGGAGGCGGCTGTATTCTCGCGTGTGGAATTTGATATATTGATATACAAATGGGTAAGTCAATGGTATCTGACAGTATTAATCGGGAAAAGAATTAGGAGTGTTTGCTTATTGTTAATAAGTAAATAAGCTTACTGAAATGCCTTTTGTAACCATTACGGATATATATATATATATATATATATATATATATATATATATATATATATATATATATATATATATATATATATATATATATATATATATATATACCATAGTTTTCTTTTCCCTTTTCTTGAATTTGGCAGATGTTGCGCTGCAATCCGTGTCATAACAAGTTTTCAATGTGTTGGATAGAATCGGTGTGGTTTGTATCAAAGGTAGGAAATACAATGTCTGTATACAACGGATAGTGTGCCGTGAAATTCGACAGTCACGCTTGCCTTCGCAGGCGACGACGCGGCGGCGGCCGGCTCGCTGCACAACTACTTCCAGGTGTGGAAGCAGTACGGCTTCACCCCCGAGTTCTACAACATCCCGCACGGCGAGGCCACTGACGGCCGCGAAGGTTACCCTCTGCGGCCGGAGCTGGTCGAGTCCCTGATGTACCTGTACCGCAGCACGCGCAACCCCATCCTGATCGAGATGGGTGAAACCCTGCTGCGCTCCATACAGCACTCGGCCAGAACCAAATGTGGATACGCCACGGTGAGACGACAGAGCACTAGTGATTTTAAGGCCGGTCCTAGGCCAGATAGAGGTGACGAATCGGTAGGGTTTGATCGCACTGATCCACTTTGCCCTATCCTCTGACCCATGAGCCTCAGACAGAGTAATTTTGCGGTACTAAGCGAGAAAACTGCAGATGTAAACCATTTTAAGATGCTCAGCCTCCAGGGCTGGAAGCCCGACTGAAGGCTGGTGATAACTGGGAGATGAGAGATGTGAGCTGAGATGTGACTCGGGATTGTCTCAGACGTGGAGGTGCTGAACATTAGGCCAGATGCGCTGTCCGTTCCTGCTGTGGACGTTTTCCGTTGGGGGACGAGTGGTTCGATGCCACTGGATGGTAGTCAGGTGCTCATTATTGGAGGCCGATTTTGGTGGGACTTGCTGTTCACTTTACTGAAATTCAACAGTGATGTAGGAATTTTGAAATTAGCTTTGTGGTCAGTGACTGTGCAAATGTGCCATTTTATGTTTTTATTCCAGCGATTCATGTGTTTACTACAGATGGGTGACTCCATGTTCACGTTGTTCTGTACAACATTCTTAAAATCATCCTAGAATCTATTTTTCATCGATTGCCATCGCAGATTTTTTCACACTGGCCAAGAATATGTGAACCCGGCTGAGAGTTTCAGTGCTGAAAAGTTGACTCATCTAACTCCCAGTCCTATTGGTCTTTGACAGGTGAAGAACGTTCACACTCACGCGCTGGACAACCGCATGGAGTCGTTCTTTCTGGCGGAGACCACCAAGTACCTGTACTTGTTGTTCGACCCGGACAACTTCCTTCACAACCCCGGCACTGAGGCAGAGGTGGTTGAGACGCCGCGGGGCACGTGCGTCCTCCACGCCGGCGGATACGTCTTCAATACAGGTTTGTTTTGATATCGCGGAGACCCTCTGTTTCTGTACTTTTCAATAATCTGTTGTAATTTTATATTTATATCTACCCATGTATTAGCACAGTAAGATAAAACCATGACTAAACTATACAAATTCCAGTGAAAATAATCATGAGTGGGTGGAGGATGAAGACATCTGCCCATCTTAGATCACTCATATTGATGTTACGTTTGGTACTAACGCACTCTGTAGGTTTTTGCCTGGTCATTCGAAAGATGTGTCTAAAAAATGCATTTGGGATTTTTTTCATTTTGGTATTGGTCAGGGAGGGGTGTAGAGTTGGGGGGACAAATTTGTTTATTTGTGTGCCGTTAGTGAGATGATATCCTTGCCCGTATAAAGTGGCTGGCCACGTCCGAGGCTCTGGAAGAAGAGGAATTGACAAGGTGGAATCCTTACTGAGCAAGCATGGATGGAATTTTTCCTTTCATCTTTCGTTTTTTAAGAAAGCATATACAAGACAGATGTAAAACAAATAAGAGTGTCACCAGAAAAGCCCCACACACAGCACCCCTCACCCACGAGCATGAGAAAAATAGGCAGCATGTGCGAAAATAATAATGACGAATGTAGACAGCAGTTCATACATTTTGTGGTCGCATCAAACTGTCAGGATGGCTACTAATGTAGTAATTAGCATGTGAGTTGCGTGGGTTCGTGGAGCATCGCACCTAGCAATGGAGCCGTAATTGCTAATTTCGAGGAAAATCCATCAATAGAGGACATACTGAAAGAGCTAATAAGATACCAGTCGTGAATCCTTGGCCCTGCCTTAACAGGAGCTTGCTAGGAATAATGTGCGAGGGTAAATTGTTTAGCCTTGTCATTCCATATTTTTTACGTGAAAAAGTGATTAATGAACATAGAAGAGACGAGCAGGCCCCAGTGCACGAGCAGGCTGGCCAGTATTCCGGGGGTGTTGGGGGGCCAGAATCCCCCAACACCCCCACTCAGGACCCCCTGGATTTAGGTGTCCCATAAGCTTTGTATGGGGCTTGTATTGCCGTGCCAGCGTTAGCCCATGCAGCAACCCCCCTGGGTCGAGAAGAGATCTCCAGCCTTGCTATCGAGGTTCGGATTTAACTACACGGGCTCAATGTTTCTTGGTTCGATGTGGCTCGAATAGTCATAAAAATAGACTGAAAAACTGTTGGCTGAACATGAGTGGCGCTAATCTTTGGAAACCTGAGCGATCAAGAGTGTCTGTTTTGGCCGCACAAGCCGCTCCCCAAAAATATCTGAAGGGGCGTTACGATATGCTGTGCCGGCGGGTGCTGGTACCGGTGTCGCTCCTGCTAGCTGATGGGAGTCTGTACGACAGAGGCGCACCCCATCGACCCGGCCGCTCTGGAGTGCTGCTCAGGACCTCGTCTCAGCGACGTCCTGCGAGAGATCGTGGACCTGCCGCCGCACAACAGTCTAAAGGTCAGCGCCATGACCGCGTCGGCTCAGCGTGCTGTCACCAGCTGAGGTGTTTCTGCTGGCCGCCTATTGATAACGTCCCCGTCTCCGTTTTTAGTTTCACTTCATAAAAAGTCACTTAAAAAGGTCATTGATAATATTCTGCAATATTGCTGCTAAATATGTTTTGGGTTTAGCTGAAGGTGTCGGGGCTTCCAGGTCTAACAGCGCGTCTTCCTGTTGCAGTGTTAGCCTCACGTTGCTGATTAGCACCGGGCGGCAGGATTGGCGAGCCGTTTTGAAGCTTAATGACGCCACTTTATAAACTTTTGGCGTCAGTTGAGTTGGTGTGTTGTAAAATTTGAAGAAACCGCTGTTTTTTCAGGCATTTCGAGGAAAACGACCAAAGCGACGCGTCGAAACGAAGCCGAACACCGCGGAGCCTGCCACCTGTCCGCGGGCGACACTACTACAGATTCTGTTGGCGGCCGCCCGGCGGCGGGGTAACGTCCGCACGGTGAAGGCTGATGCGAGCCGACCGGACGCGGCGGCGGAGCCGGAGGGCCGCTGGTGGCGCCACCTGGAACAGATGCGTGACAGGGAGGAGGAGAGCAGGTTCGACCGGCTGCGGTGCGCCCGGCCGCCGTTCGAGGACAGGTTACAGGTGTATTTCGAAGTGTTCACGAGATGACGCGACGCTGCTCAGGGGGCGGGGTAATTCACGGGGGGTGTAGGGCAGGGAAGTGATGCAAGGCTGCTGTTGTGTTTCTTTGGTATTTGGTGCAAGTGTGCGATCGATAGTGCGAAATGACGGTCTATTCCGATGCATTTTTAATTGACCAATGACCACCCAAAAATGCCCTGCTTGTGGGCATTTCTAGTTGATGTTTTGGTAGCAGAGCGCCTTATGACCAAGAGTCTCAAATTAGTTGTACTAGTATGCCGTGTTTATAAACAAATCTGCTCTCAACAATGCGTGAGAGAAGCGCAGACTTACTAGTCTTGTTCCGGGTCTGGGTATATTGTGCTCCTTGTCTTCTTATGGGACCTTGTGATATGTTGTTACGTACTTTTGTGACTTAGAAATGAGGCGTTTGCTGAGTAAAACATACGCTTCACAATACAACAACCAGCACGAATAAAGCACAGGTTTTAGCTTGTGACTGTTTACTCAGTAAACACATGTTACAAAAGCTTGAAGTTTATAACGGTCTCAACTCACTGAAAAAAACGCAAGACAAAAATCGTTCTGAACACAAAAGGCTCTGGATGTAAGCCAAGCAGTATGACGGTATCCAAAGTTCACAAAACGTAGCATCCGCAGATGCACGTAGTTGTTCTAGCAGCACCAGTTCTAGCCGCGAAAATAGTACGTACCCATGTGGGTAAGCCACTGTCAGGCTTCCAAATGAAGCTGGGCACGGGAAAGGCACATATACGACATACCCGCAGCAACTATTCGACGCCGACACATTTTCTACGCCCCGTGGCGCCACTGAAAAAATCTTTCAAATGCATCGAAGTTAACCCTGCGCCTATGTTTTCTGCTTCCTATAAATGTAAGAAGCACGTTAGTCAACTGCGGCGAAGCAGGAGTATTTCGTACCTTGCTTTCTGCCCCCTACAAATGTTGAGAAAAACGTCACTCAACTGCGGCGAACCAGCAGTATTTCGAAGCTTTTGCCCATCGCAAGCTCGACATTCGGATATTTTTGTCCCTGTGGAAGCTATTGAAGGGCGGCCCGAAACTTGATTAGTAGAGTACAATTCTATAGACCAAAATTTTCCTGCACTATTGCAAGTGCGGCGCTACTGCTTAAAGTCTCGCTTTAGTCACCGGAGGCTTGTCTCGGGGACGACACCACCATCTAAGACAATGCCCGCATTGACCACTGAATTTGGAGGCCAACACTCGGCGTTCCACAAACCACAGGGACACCTCCGAGCACGGAGCGGGTAACATGAGTCGGGGTTCCCAAGCAGCCGATTTGGAAATTGCTGGGATAAACTTTAAAGCTTAGAACTGTTGTCTTCGCCGTCCACGGCAAGATAGAGCATTCTAATGTCTTTTTGACGGAAATGGTCCATCCGGGGCTGAACCAGATGGTAACCATGCTGCTTCACCAGTCACGTACTTGTCTTCCTATATCAGTTCCGAGACCACCGGTTCCACACTTGGAAGGCAGTGCAACTCTGGTCCGCATGAACTAAGTAGCTGATACCATGTGAGACGGCTTACCAAAATGAAATGAAGCGGACACAGAAATCAATAAATCCCAGAAGGCGCCTACTACGTGGTAGTAAAACACATTTGTGCTAGCATTGATGACAAAACGTGACGAGGGCTAGGATAAACAACACCATCTCCTTAAAGGGAATACGACACTTCCATGGAATATGAACTGAGCTATCATCCACTGCTTACTATTTCCGATCCCCACTATACTTCCGAAGAGAATGAGAGTTGGTAACTTCATAGGACCTGGGCAGTGGGTGCGTCCTACTGCCCTGAGGCGGGACTTCCTGCGAACTCAACTTTTACGGAGCGACACCGCTCCACCAGCTCATTTTATTTTAAATGCACTGCTCTTACGCGTCTTCTCCCCTTCCCTCTACAAACCCGACGGCCGCCGCGGATGCTCAGTAATATCTGGGACCGGCGCGGGGCCAGTGGGGTCAGATCATGGCATTGACACATCCTATTGCTCCGCAAATGGCGAGTTTTACGAGAAATGAAATCATAAACAGGGGAATATCAGTACGTTCTATCTCCTGGCTATCTCACGTCAAATCTCACTATAAAAGTGTCGTATTCCCTTTAAGCACATACACCAATGCCAACAACATCCAAGCACACCTATCGCTATCAGGTATAAAAGTTCACCACAAACCAAAGCACGCGACACACAACAAAAACAAACCCCGTTGATCATCTCTTAGCTTTCAATAAATACTCCTCTGCGAGTCCTCCCCTCTATACTACGCGCCTAAAACTGGCAGGAAGACTTCACTCTGACCGTCTCCCTTAGCTGTCGGTGAGAGGCCAATATCTGATCGCTATTTCGCGTGAGAGCTTCCGAACAGCGAAAAAATTTTCAGGGACTCGCCTTTGTATATAATTTCATACACATTCTGGTTCTACTAAGTCTCTATTAACCCTTTTCACTACCCTTTACACAGAGCGGACATATCTTGTTCAGTTGATACGTTCCAACTCTCACTGAGCTTTTGCTAGCGTCCATCCGAATCTGCTTCTCAAACGCTTCAGCAGAGGGAGGCAAAGCGTTCCGGAATGTCACCATATGGCAATGTACAGACATTTCTCCAGTAAGTTTGCCAAAATAAGTATATCTTCGCGAAAGGCAATATCGGACACTGGTGGAAGGCGAGATTAGAAAGGCTGCTCCGGACGCCATTTTCGCGACCAAAACTTGACGTCTAAGAATATCGCCTCGCTGGATTCTATGCCGCTTCCTCACGCATGTTCTTCCGACCAGGTCACGTGACAGTGCTTTGCCGGCCTTGACATACCCGACCTCAGCTGCCAGTGCGGTTTGACAACATGAGCATATTCTTGTCACTACATGCTGGTCTCCGTCGTTCTTCCAGACTCAGATCTTGCATCCGACCATCGTCTTAAACAACCAAGGCATTCGGCATCCTGGCCATGAGCGACCACAGAGCGGACACCCGTGCCGAATTTTATCGCCCGCCGCCGCGTTTCTTCATGGCCATCTTACGTCGCTTGTGCTCCATCTCCTTCTTAAACTCGGCCTCGTCCTCCATGGCGGCGATCTTGGCGGAGCGAGCCTCCTCCTGCATCACCGTGCCAAAGCCGGCCTCCATGTCCGACACGTCCTCGTCCACGTCTCGGTACCTGGTCAAGCAGAGCAAGCCGCAGGGTCAGAGAGATTGATACAGTATCCTCACGATAGTTTTACCATGGATTATTTTACTCGGAGTGATATATCATTAGGCTTTAATACCTGATAACATGATATCAGCACCAGCAAAATAAACAGCAATCGTTCAAATGCGTATAAATACCGCAGCTTGAAATGAAAATGCGGGCTTCTCAGTGGTGTAGGGGTAAGCACAGTAGACTGGAAACACAGAGACCTAGCTCAGGTTCAGGCTAAGGTGCAATTTTCCCCCAGCTGCACAATACAGTCAGCACAATTTCCGATCACCCATTACTGGACGTACCAAAAACCCCAAAGGCCGACTATTTTCAAATTCAAACATTGTTCCAATCTCAGCATTAGAATCAACAAACAATCGTCAGAACACTCACAACCTCGACCGATTTAGGACAAATGGCGTACCATTTCAGAAACAGGCCCAACCAATCACGCAGCAGGCGTTGGGTGGTGCACTCACTTGTTCTTGTCGTAGCCGAAGATCTGTTTGATGGCGGAGGAGTAGTCGTTCTCGTCCTCCAGCGGGCCATCGTCGATGAAGTCGTCCATCTCCGAGTCGTACTCCGAGTCGGAGGACTCGATCCGGTCTGAGGAGAGCGCAGCGTCACTCCTCGCAGCACGCGGTGTCTCATAGCGCGTGCTTACATATAGCGCAGCCTAAGTTACATACGGCACTAAAAGAGTCCAATCCAAACATGTCGGACGGAATGACTCAACGAGGAAACGTTTCCTCCTAACGCTGGTCCAGGGCAGAATTTTTTTCTATAACAGCTGCTGAAGATTTCATCGCACACTGTAGCAACAGCGCAATATTACACTCCCTATCGATTACAGGGATGGCAAGCACCTGTAGTCATAAATGGTAAATTATATCTAGAAGAAATTTCATGTAAGTGACCACAAGGTTAATGATCGGCAAACATAGAAAGAATTAGGACGATCAGGGCACCACGCTCACTGTCTTCCCAACCGGCATAGTCGTATCATCTCAGGCAAATCACTTTTCAACTAAGATGGACTGACCCCAGTCCTAGTCATAGTCAGAAAAGCCCTACCTTTCGAATACTTCACAAACTGTACAGTATTTAACTCCAAAATTATAGAAACGAGAAGGAAATCACACAATTAACACTTACTGGGCTTAGGACCAGAGCCGCCTGCAAAGCGTTTCATGTTCTCCGGCCTGAACGTCTTCCGCTTCACATCGGCCGGGGGGAACTGTCTGGGTTTCAGGTCAGCCGGCGGGAACTGCCTGGGCTTGAGATCGGCCGGCGGGAACTGTTTCCGTTTCGGCTCCGGTGCAGGCTTCCGCTTGGCCGTGACCGGCGGCGGCGGCGACGCCCTCCGTTTGCTGCTGGACGCCGGCGGCGGCGAGTACCGCTGCCGCACCTCCCGAGGCGGTGACCTCCGGCGAACGTCCGCCGGCGGGAACTGTTTGGGTTTGGTGGGCGGGGCGCGCCGCTGCTCGGAGCTTTGTGACATCTCACCATTCTGCTTCGGTCGGAACCCGGACGAACTCGACTGCGACAGCTGAGATTTGACCTTTGGCCGTTCTCTCTCTGCTGCTCGGTCCCTGTCCTTTTCTCGATCCCTCTCCTTTTCTCGATCCCTTTCCTTCTCTCGGTCCCTTTCCTTCTCTCGTTCTCTCTCCTTCTCTCGATCTCTCTCCCTCTCTCGGTCCCTATCCTTCTCTCGATCCCTGTCACGTTCTCTGCCACTATCACTGACTTTGGCCTCCTCCTTCCGAGCCGGCGGTGGCTCTGCCACGCGGCCTCGCTTTCCTTTGGCGGCGCTGAACTCGCCGCTGTAGTCCTTGTGTTTGGCCGGCGGCAGTTTGCCCTGTTTCCTCAGCTCGCGGCGCCGACTCTCCTCCTGCTCCAGCTTCTCGCGGGCGGTGAGCGGCCGCTCCTCAGGCTCCTGCTTGGCGGTCCGCTCCGGTACTACGATCGGCTGATGCTGTTTCTGAGCGGCCAGCTGCATTATCGAGTGAAAGTCGAGACCAGGCGGCGGCGGCGGCGCATTCGGCCTCTTCACCGGCTTTTTCTTCTTGTCCTTCTGGGCCGGCGGCGGTGACGGGGAGCGCCGCTTGCTGGAGGACGCGGCCGCCTCTGGGCGGGAGGAGGACGAACCGTCACCGGAGTGCTTGCTCTTCCGCCGCCGGTGGCCTTTCATGTTCCGCTCCTCCTCCTCCTGGTTGTCTAGGGACTGTTTGACCCGAGCCTGTGACAGCACCGGAGCCAGATACGATGTTAATAAGTGATGAAAGTCTGATAAATACGAAAGTATTTGAGACTTAATCTTAAGCTTGGAACGTCAATACACATGATTATGTCACGCTAAGTATTGTATAGCCAGTGCATCCCCTTTAATCATTTGCACTTTTATAGAGTAGAGTAGAAGTCGAGCGCAACAAAATGAATGCTGAGTCAATGGGTATTACGCTTTACACCACAAAGAATTGTTGGATGGTTCAAACACACTTTTATTGGTATAAATCCCTTGCAGGCTCATATTTTGGAAACTTCACCGGGCGATTGGGATACGGTGAAAGGACAATGATTCCTGTAAGGGACCCATAAACTGAAAAAATAAATCAACTCACATGAACCTACCTTCCTTTTTGTTGACCCTACAGACCGTTCCCTAGGGACCCCTGGAGCACCAAAGGACATTCGTTCATGTCATCCTACAAGCTTGTTTGGATGCAAGAAATATAGACTGCGCGGCAAAACACTCAAGCAAAGCAAAATGGCCCCCCCGGCGGACCTCAGCTGCGCCTCTATTTGGACCCATTGCCCAGCACACCACCATCCCCCATCTGCGGGCCTCTGTCCCGCTCCAGCCCTGGCAGCTGGAGTGAACATCACAACAACAGCTCTGCTAGCACACTCGCCTTGGTGGCGTTGAGATCTAAGCTCCGCTGCGACTTGCTGGGGCCGCTGTTGGTCCTGCGCAGGTAGTCTTTGTCCGGGATCTTCTCGTACTTGCTCAGCATCTTGGCGAACATGTCAGCGGAAGCCTTGGACTCGTACCCGTAGTCGTCCTCATCCGGCTGGTAAGAGCCTGGGGGCAAAGGGATCCCGTTGGTTGGACTGCAAAACAACTTACAGGCCCCATTTTTTTAGCAAGAGCTGGTTTAACACTTCCGCTTTTCTTCCGCCAAAAGCTCGCTCACTTATTATCGAAAAACAGACAAACCTTATCAAAACTACGGCTCGAGAGCCTCCAAGTCAGCGAGAACAAAGTCCAAGCCAGCTGGCACTCACCGCTGAGCGTGGCGGCCGTGTTGTACTTATCCTTGGCGTCCTCCAGTACGGAGCGGTTGGCGCCCTTGGTGCGGTTCAGCATTGCGCTGACACGTCGCTTGGCGCCCTTCTCCTGCTCACGCAGACTCAGCAGGGCCTGAGGCAACGGATCGGCGTCACACCTCGACACTCAGACGCCGCAGATGTTTACAGACTCCCACGTTTGGAGAGCGACTCTGTGCATTGCTAAAATGAGAAAAACCTCATTCTCCAGTAGTCACGTAGCATGAGTTGAACTTATTGAAAGGCGCCTTATTTGTATTCATATCAATTTGCGGCGCGACTCAACGAGGTTTAACCTGGCACAAAACATTACCAGACCTTGTGCAAATTTGACGTCACGCCATTCGGAGACTTTACATTTAACAGAGGAGAATCAAATAAAACAAAATACTCAGATTAATAGCCCATTTTGAACGGAAATGACAACAATCCATTATTTTCAAGAATACCCCCAAAACCTCTACACTTTGGAATTCCACGAATGTGTCATATTCCCTTTTCACTAGAATTCCTCTGGTGATATATGATATTAAATATCACCGGGGTGCCTGAGGGCAGCGTGTGTGGCCCGCTCTTGTTTATCTGCTACACAGCAGACATCCCCTCATCATTCGAACCAACTGTATAAGCTTCGCCGACGATCTTAAGTTGTACCACAGAATTTCGACAAAAACAGACAGTGATGCCCTTCAGGCTGACATCAACAATATAGTAAAATGGTCTAAAATTTGGCGTTTAAAATTGAATCCAGATAAATGTAGCGTTATATCATTTTCTCTCCGAAAATCTCCGATCCTTACCACCTATGTACTGGATGGTACGCCGCTGGAGCGCCGTACAGAGACTAGGGATCTCGGTGTTATACTCGACAGTAAGCTGACTTTCGCTCCACACATAGACCACACCGTGGCCAAGGCCAATAGAATGCTTGGCCTCCTCATACGAAGTTTTCAGACCTCGCGCCAGTGCTGCCGAGTAAGACCCAAGCACACTTCTATTCTTTGTGCTTATTATGCCCATGTAAGATCCATGCTGGAGTATGGTTGCGTTGTATGGGCAGGGTCTGCTGCATCCCACCTGAAGCGCCTAGAAAGGGTGCAGCATAAACTTCTCATCTGGTTGGCCTCATTTTCGGACCGTCCGTCAGCCAGGCTTGACTATCCATCTCTTTTGACTCACTACAAAGTGCGTAGTATTAAGGCTCGTTTTGCTCAGCATGACCTCTTGTTTTTGTTTAATCTTCATCACGGAAAGTTGGATTGTTCCGATCTGGTTTCCGAGTTCGGTTTATCTGTGCCCCGTCGAACGTCGCGTTCTCCTCTTTGTGGGCAGTTCGGTTTGCGCGTGTTGGTACTGTGCAGCGCAGCCTCTTCATCCGCGTGGCCGTCACATGTAACAGTTTCTTCAACGCATTTCGTAATGTTGATTTCTTCGCAGACTCGGGCTACAAATTTAAAACTAATGCTATCAAATTCACGGCAACCTTAGGAACTTTCCCAGGATAGGCATTTGTGCAAATGTTGAGCGTTATGGATGTTCGTGGAATGCTTCCATTGCTGTATGTATTTATTATTTGACTTTACTGTTTTAAATCACATGACTGCATCAGTAATTGGGCAACGCCTGTTGATGTTTTTTACCAATACACAATACACAAATTTGTCAGCACATTCTTGCCCCTATCAAAGGTAGCACATGGTTAGTTACTTCCGCGACAAACATATAATCAACACCCCACAAGAGAAAGAGAGCTGTAGATAGACATGCCGAATAGGCAATAAAACCAAACCCGGAACATGCCATTCCATACGCATCAAAAGTGAGGGTGGGACCCCGCCAATCACATCCCATTCGTAGAACGTGAAGAAATTCTCCAAGCCTCGGCAACTTATCCGGGGTTTTTCCTCTGATAAGCATGGGTCACAAAACATGTTCCAAGTGGAGTTCCTCGTTAGCCCATTCCACCGCAATTATTGAAATAAAGATGGGCTCAGCTTCCTCTTCCCATCTTCTATCCCCCTCCCCAGCCAGTCACTGCCACGAACCCTTCAGTAAAAATGTCCGTGGCCACGCCCATGTACAACCAATTCCTGACATCAGCAACTACTACGGCGATCACATAAACGCGAAAAACAACTCGCCTCTTTCTTTTGTTTGGCCTCCAACAGCTTCTGTTTCTCCTCCTCTTCCCTCTGGGCAAGAAACCTCTGAATGTTGCCAGTCTTGACCCGCGACCTCTCCAGCTTTTTGGACTTGGGCGGCTCCGTTGAGAAACGCTTAATTTTTGCCTGCGATTGGAATATCATTATTATATTAATCTTTAATCAGACGCTACAGGCAGAGCGAAACGACGAAACATGGCCAGAGGCTTATACAGCTACACACAGGGTCCACCCATATAATAGAATATGTTATCCTTGCATTCTGCCACATCTGCCACTTTCCGCAAGTTAATACCTGTAATTTGTATAGCTGATACCGGAAGGGCAGACATCACTCTCCCGTAGGCGCAATTCAAGGAAGGCTCAAACACAAGGGAATATCACAGACCATTTGATGTCAAGACACAATGTGGCAGGATTACTTAAAAACACCATACATACCAGATCCTTGGCTTGATCTTCATTTTGCTTTGCTAGATCCAGCAAATATCCAAAATCCATGGCTATTCACCGATTATCCTGAAAAACCAGCACACAGTGAGCAACCAGTCAGCTATGTAAGGTGAAAACCTTTCACACGACACACACCCATAGGTAAAACTCCTGCGTAACAGCACCGCCAGGTGATAGTCACCCCGCGGGAGATATGTTTCTTATAAAACTTTTGTTGTACCATCTTAATTATGCGCTGGAAGTTGATATGATTTAATGTGAGCACCTCCCTCCTCCCCCTATACTATTACACGGATCCAGAATTTCCAATGTGAGGGGACACTTACAACCGTAGACGTTTATTTCCAGAACACGAAGCAGGCTAAAATCAATAAAAGACAAACTGGAAAATGAATAAGCGGGGTGGGCGGAGGAGGGACGATGGCAGGGTGGCTATCGGGTCGTGTCGCATCCATCGTGCGATATGTGTACTGTTATTGTGCCAGGCTTATACATTTCGTGACGATGAGAGTTTGCTCGGAACGGACGGTCGGCGGCGGCGAGCGCCCGGAGTCGATGTTCTAGTGTAGGGCCGATACGAAACGCGTGTGTGCTATCGCTCCGCCAGATGGGCGCTGACGGTCCCGAGACGCGTCCCAGCCTGGAGAGTGTTCCATTTGGAATCGATCACTAATATACAACCGTACACGTTTATTTCTCAGAACATGAGGCAAGCTCCAATCAAAGCAGATTTACGAGGCACGCTACAATGAAGACATTGGAAAAAGAAGAAACAGAGTAGGCGGGGGAGGGACGAGGGTGGCGTGGCTATTCGTGGTGCAATATATGTACTGTTATTGTGCCGGGCTGATATGTTTCTTGACGAGAGTTTGCTCCGAACGGATGGTCACCGACGGCAGCGAGCGCCCGGCGAGTCGATGCTCTAATGTAGGCAGATGGAAATAGCGTATTAAGAGCGCTGCTCGGTCACTGAGGATTAGGGGATGGCACAAGTGTGACTGTGACTGGGGGAGGGGGACGAGGGAGGATATTTTTTCCTATCAAGGAATATTCGAGCACGAAATCAATACAATAGGCCGGGTAATTTTTTACAATACTAACACAGTGTCACAATAGTATCACTAGTATCAATAGTATCACAATATCACAAATCACAGAACTAACACTCCTCATGATGCAAATGAACACGGATAGGCCGGGTAATTTTTTTACAATACTAACACAGTATCACAGTAGTATCACTAGTATCAATAGTATCACAATATCACAAATCACAGAACTAACACTCCTCATGATGCAAATGAACACGGATATGTTTATGGTAGGATTCTTAAACCTCCTTTCGATTCATGGCAATGTTTTTAGAAGTATAAAAAGACCACAGAATACCAAAAAAACTTTTACCCGTATCCCTTAGTGGAACAGTGACCCTTTCAGTGGGGCCTCCATCGATTGATGACAGACACGGTAGTGCAGTCGACGCTACAAACAGAATAGCAGCTCGGGGTCAACATTACCACCGACGACCCACGTCGCAGCACCAGCCCAGGTGGATCGAATACATGCACCGGTTCACCAGCGATCGCCCCGTTCGCTTCCGAATGGGACTCGGGCCTGGAGGGGCCACATTTTGGGCAATGGCACCAATTCTTAAGGTGTGGCATTGGAATAAGAGTACAATTTCAGTGTGGTGCTGCATTCTGATTTGGAAGTGGGATGGGAAGCGACATTTCAGAGAGTACAGGGGCAGTTCTGGGGGCACCTGGCACAGGTGAGTCAATGGGGGGGGGGTACACGCCTCGTTCATCTGCCTATGTCCATTTCTGTGATGTAGCATGGTGTACTAGGCCAGCACGTTCAGTAGTCAATAGCGCAGCAATATTTCCGAAATTTTGGGAAATCGTCTCAAGCTGTGTGTCTAACCATCTTGAAAAAAATCTGGGAGTTCTACCTAACTGAGAGGAATAGGCAGGTTGATCCTTTCAACCAAAATAATAGAGAACATCCATAACACATCTTCCAGATGAATTCTTGTAATTATCACATTTCTGTGATTCAGCATCATCCCTGACCAGCCTGCAAGTTTCATCACAGCACTCAAATTAAAGGTTAGTTTCCCTTTAAGCAGAGAAAAGAAGGGTGAGCAAGATATGAGCAGGAAAATGGAGACTAGACAGTCCTAAAGTGAGATAAAGCACAGATACTTCAACTGAGAGACTGGAATATGTCTCCCTCGAGAACTATCAAATGCTAAGCACTGATGTCCAAAGCTGAGTTTTCCCTGTCAGAGCCATCAATACAAAAGTACAGCTCCAAAAGCTGTGTCCCCAACTTAACTAACCTGCCCGGTGTTGCTCAATATGTATGTTAGATGTATTTTAACCAATTCACTGAGGGTGATGAGTGAGACATCATTTATAGATTTATAAAACTTTGCATTAAAAGAGGAAATTAAGTTTAAAACACATTAACCATACAAATATTAAATGGCATTGTATTCTTGCAAGTTGCTACAGTGGTTGGATGATTGAATCCAAACAGGTGTGAAAAGGAGTGGTGGGAAGGCAACAAGACAAAATGCATGCAGAGTATGGGTGGATGAACATAATATGAGGGGATGAGAGAGAAAGTAGCATGTAGGCATGGATGGTTACATTTATTATCCCAGGTTTGATGCAGATTGGTGAAATTTTGGGTGACTGGCAGTGCAAATTTGTGTGAAAATGCTAGGTGGATAGTACATCTTGTCTCAGTCTGGCCTACTGCCATACTTGGAACCATATAGTTATTCAAGTCCATTCATTCAGCATAGCTACACACTCAACTGCAACAGCACACAACTTACCAGACTAGTGAGCAGACAGGACAATTGCGCAGACAGGTGATTTGAACAAGTGGGTACAGGGGTGCAGCCAGAGCTTTGATATAGGGGGCACACTAACTTTGAGGGGCACACCAACTTTTTCATCATCATCATCAACTTTTTTATTTCATTTCTTATATACAGACAGGGGATAGAAGTAAATAAAGAGACCAGCAAAAGAAGACATGAACAAGGCAAAGCAAAGCAATAAGGAGCAACAGAATAGAACTGTACAGGCACACAGTATAAAACAAGAGGAAGTAAGCGAACAGAATCAGATTAGAGCAAATGTTTAACATAGAAGGAACAAGACATAAGTTCCTGGCATGAAGCAGTAATCATGGAGCGGGAATGAACAGAAAAAGTAACACAAAACAGAGACTGACATGCCATAACAAAACGAGAAGAGCATTAAAGAACGAACTGGACAGAAAAATAATGCCAAAAACATACTTGAAGAGGCAAAATAAAACAAAGCAGCAAAACAACAAGCAAACAAACAGGGGATGCAACAAAATAAGCAATGTTAAGTAATAAGTAGTTATAAGTATAGGGCCCACATATGTTGAACATATTAAATCTTAAAAAAACCATTAGTAAAAGTAACAAAAACAGTAAGTAAGTACAAGCACCCAATCAGACCAGGGACCTATCAAACATTAAATCAAAGCATGTTATCAGTGCGAACAAAAAGCATTTGATCAGTGTGAACAAAAAGGAAACAAAACAGAACAAAAAAAAAAACAGGCTAGAAACACAAGCAAAGCAAAGTCACATCTAAGCAGGCAAACAAAAAAAGATGCGCTCGGTGAGATCAAATTAAGGTACTAACGGAAACGAACCAAAGACGAAAAAGAACAAAACAAGCAGAAAGGTGGGCTGGCTGAGAGTCCAAAGAGAGCCAGGCGGGGGGCAGTCAGGTGCCTCCAGTCGTCGCCGAAGGCTCCGCTCGTCGCCGATATCTGCACCCAGCACACTGCTGAGTGAGGACAGCAATGGGGGCAGAGCGCACCGGTCGCTCGAGCGGAACCCGCTGGGGCTGCAGTGCCGTCACGTTCCAGTAGCTCAGCACATGCGTGCATTTGGGCTGACCGAGAGACAGTAGAGAGCCAGGCGGGGGGCATTCAGGTGCCTCCAGTCGTCGCTGGAGGCACCGTTCGGCGCTGATGTCTGCACCCAGCATACTGCTGAGTGAGGACAGTTCCTGAATTGATATGTCCAGCTAGAGCTGGAAACACGAAAACCGCCACGACCACTCCCTGAAACTTCTAGTCCTGTCTGCACTTTGAATAGTGCTGGTGGACTCGCCTATATCACGGCAGCGGCGACGGTGCGTACTGTAGGCCAGCACGTGTCAGCAGAGAGTCTGGAGGGTCGGGCGGAGGCACCAGGTGTCTCCAGCATCGCCAGTAGCTGCCCCCAGCATGCCGCTAGCAGAGGGCGGTCACGGACACAGTTCTCGAGGCGACGATATGGCCAGCTGCAGCTGAGATTTTGAGCTACCAATGCTTCTTGGGTTTACAGCCGTCTGCATATTGGACGGTGCCAGTCGACTGCTGACTCAACGTCCACAGCACCAGCACGTTGCTGTATGTCGACACGCTCTTGTAGGTGCCACATATACAGAGAGAGTCCGAGCAGGGCCGGGCAGAAGCAGCTAGGTGCATCCAGTCATTACTGGTGGCCGCCGTCAGCATACTGCTGTGCGAGGCCGGCACGCTAACTGTAGGTTGGCACACTGTCTGTAGGTCGGCACGTTATGCAGGTGGGCTGACAGAGATTTCAAGAGGGCTGGCAGTGCAGCCAAGTGCCTCCAGTCGTCGCTGGTGGCCGCCCCCTGCACACCGCTGAGTGCAGGCGGCAGCGGAGGCTGCTCCTGATGCGACAACATAGCCGGCTGGAGCTGAGAATATAGTGCTGTCAATTGTACTTCCTGCACTCTCCAGTCCTGACTGCGCGATGGATAGTGCTGGTGGACTTTTTGACACCGCAGCCGCTGCGCGGGGCGGGCTGGCAGAGTCCAACGAGGGCCAGGCAGAGGCAGCCAGGTGCACCCAGCCATAGCTGGTGGTCACCCCCAGCAGACTGCTGGGTGAGGGTCGTCGCGGAGGCAGCTCCCGGAGCGACAAGGCCGGCTGGATTTTCAGGTGGCCTCTACATGAGCCTGTTGCCGACGGTACGTACTGTAGGCCGGCACGTCACATTCAGGTCGGCATGTGCCGGCAGAGAATCCGGAGGTCATGCGGAGGCACCAGGTTTCTCCAGCATCGCCAGTAGCCGCCCCCAGAATGCCGCTGGGTGAGGACGGCCACGGACGCAGCTCTTGAGGCGACGATGTCCAGCTGGTCCCAAGTCCCCCAGCCAGTCGGCTGAAGGTTCCCGGCGAAAATCCCTTTGAGGGGCACCCCAGGAGAAAAAGGGCACTTTTTAACATAACCTAAAAAACCTATTATTTCTTAGTTTATACCATTTATGGGTACTTTTGGTTCACAAAAATTCAAATCAAGCATTGACGGAGAACTCGCTTAAAACCGAGAAAAGTAAGTATCACCGAAACCTCATAAAAAGCCAGTGGAACTGTTTTGGATAGATTTAGGTACAAATCTGCCAACTCATGCAAGTACTTAACATCAGAAAAATCAGCAGAGCCTGTGATATCTGTCACCATGTGCAAGCTAAGAAATATTTGAGTAGAAAATTCATTTGTTATGCCTACTGGTTTTATAGTGACAATTGAACCCTGGTTGAACATAGAAGCTCCTTGGCTCCCACAATGGCCGGGGGGAGGAGTGGCATAGTGTCCTTACCTACCTTACCTTACCTACAATTATCGGAAAATTTTGGAGGCCCTTGTGGCCTGCCGGTTCCGTTCTCTGACGAGCTCATTCATCCAAGGTCTTCACTCTCTCGTCCGGGCGTTCGCCCGAGTGGGGTTTCCCACGCAGTCGTGAGGTGTCAGTGACTGCGTCAGTCGGGGGTCTCATACATCAGGTGTGTCCAGTGGGAGTCCAGTCTTGCCTTAAACTGATCTATAGAGCGGGCTTCGACCACCGTTGTGGGTAAGGAGTTCCAGTCATTAACTATACGACAGCTGAATGCCGAGCGACGTGCTCTAGATGTCGCACTTGGTTTGACCAACTTCCACGCGTGGCCGCGGGTACGGGAGCCCCTATCTAAGCAGAGAAACTGGGAGGGGTCCTGGTCTATGGCCCCGTGCAGAAGTTGGAATACCTTAATCATGTCGCCACGGCGTCTCCTGTAATACAAAGACGGCATCCTGAGTCTAAGAAGCCTTTGCGAGTAGGGAAGCTCTCTGATAGAACTTATCATACGGGTGGCACGGCGCTGGACCCTTTCGAGCGATATCTCGTCGGCACGATTGAAAGGGCCCCATGACACGTTCCCATACTCAAGCAGAGGGCGAACTAGGGCTTTGTAAAGGAAGGGCAGCGTAAACGAGTCAATGTGAGCAAATGATTTACGGATGACCGCTAGAACACGTGTGGCTTTGGAGATTGCTGATGACGCGTGTTCCCTGAACTTCAGCTCACGGTCAACAAGAACTCCTAGGTCCCGCTCCACTTGTGTCGTGTTCAGTGGAATTCCCCCCATGGTGTACGTGTGGTAGTTGTTGTTCCTGCCAATATGAAGGACAGCACACTTTTGGACATTAAAGCGGAGCTGCCACACTTCCGACCACTTGTGAACCCTATCGATGTCATCTTGGAGGGATTTGACAGAGTTAGGATTGTCAGCCGTGTTGTAGATTTTCGTGTCGTCAGCAAAGATTTTGACGCTGGACTGGACGTGGTTCGGAAGATCGTTAATATAAAGGAGGAACAGCAATGGTCCCAGAACCGATCCCTGTGGAACTCCGCTAGTTACCATGGTCCAGTCGGAGACCGAGCTGGCCACCGAAACACGTTGAAATCTGTCAGTCAGAAACGCTTTTATCCAGCCAAGTAGCTTACCCGTCACTCCATAACCCTCAATTTTGTGCAATAACCGTGCGTGTGGGACCTTGTCAAAAGCTTTCTGAAAGTCCAGGTATATAGAATCCACTGGATGGGACTGTTCGAGCAGCTGTGTCCAATCTTCCAACACTTCGAGGAGATGCGAGTCGCAAGAGCGCTTGGGTCGAAATCCATGTTGGCTATTTGACAAGAGTTGGTGCTGATGTAGGTGCTGCAGTATTGCATCCTTAACAATGGATTCGAGAACTTTGCAGGTCACAGATGTCAGGCTGACTGGACGGTAATTACTTGGGATTTGCTTGTCGCCTTTCTTGAAAATCGGTACAACACTACCGAGTTTCCACTTGCCTGGGATCACTCCCTCATCCATAGACTTTCTGAAGAGACGAGCAAGGGGCGTAGCTAGGGAAACTGCGGCGTCATGAAGAAGACGTGGGTGAACTAAGTCCGGACCAGGAGAGCTGGAGGTTTTTAGGCACACCAGTTTGGAATGAACTAACTGGGGGTGATAAGGATGTCATCGATGGAAGATTCCAAACTACGGTTGGGGAATGCAGGTATGTTGCTTGTGTCCTCCTCAGTGAACACCGAAGCAAAAAACGAGTTCAAAAGCTGAGCCTTTTCCTGGTCGTCAGATACAGAACAGCCATCTTGATCCTTCAGGTCATCAATACCACTCTTGGTTTTGAGCCTTGAATTAGTATATTTCCAGAAGGCTTTTGGGTTGGACTTCACGTTCGCCGCTAAGTTGCTTTCAAAGTCCTTATGGAGCCTGCGGGTCAGTGTTCTTAACTTGTTTTGACACAGTGTTAGCCTAGCGAGATCAATGGGGTCCCTTGTGTGCTGGTACACCTTCGATAGTTCTTTCTTTTTTTGCTTGAGGTTGAGTGCTTGACTGGTCATATAAATGTTTTTCCGATTTCTTCTCACCCTAGTCTTTGGAATACATGTGTCAACTGTTGAGTTCAAAAGATCCATGAAGAGATTGAAAGCATCCTCAGTACACATTACATCCAATACACTCCAGTCGATGTCCCGCATCATCGTGTTCAGCTGTTCAAAGTTGGCTCGAGCAAAATTGTGTTTGGAGGGACCGGGATCCTTACACTCGGTATAACATCGAAGATCGAAACGAAGAATCAAATGATCGCTCTTCCCAATTCCATGGAAGAACTCTAGCTTTTTCACCATACTTTCCTCATTGGAAAATATAAGGTCAAGAATGTTAGCAGACTGTCCTTCACGAAAACGAGTGGGTTTCTGCACATGCTGGAAGAGAAAATATTCCTGTGTGAGTTCAATAAATTGATGAGATGCATGACTAGACGGTGCTGAAGAGTGTTCAGCCACCCAATCAATCTGTGGAAAGTTGAAGTCACCAACAATCAGAATGTGTGAAGATTTTTTCTCAGAGACATCCTTCAGGAGCCCGGAAAAGTTTGCCACACTTTGGTGTCCATCATCAGAGGGACTGCGGTATATCCCACCGACCAGTAGGTGGTCGCCTTTCTTCAAGCTGATCTTAACAAAGAGGTGTTCCTTGAAAACTGCAGGAAAAGAGACAAGAGATGCCTTAAGGGAGTTACGCACATATATACATACACCACGTACACCGCTAGGACCAAGGTTGGGAAGGGTGGGATCAAAACCAGTGAAAAGGTTGTAATTTGGTATGTTGAGAAGTGCAGGATGTATGGGTAATCTTTGGGCTTTGGGAATAACTTCCGTTAGGATGATAAGGTCAGGTTCTTCACCTGCTATCTGCATACAGAAACCTTCACGTTTGTTGGGAAACTGATCACAATTTGTGTACAGCACTTGCAAGCTCTGGACGTCATTGAGTCAGAAACGCCGCTGCTGAGGAGCATCAGCACCCGAAGCTGTACCCGGACCTGATAGATTGTGACTACCTTCAGTATTCACCTGAGAGGTAGTTGTGGAAGAACCAACGTCTTCCTGCTCAGGTGCTCTTCTGGAGGCTACATCAGTCGCAGGGGACGCCAGAGGTGCATTACTGCTTGATGCTGGTATGTCCTCGACTAGATGTCTAGGCTCAGTGACGTGTTTCATCCCTGTGGAGTCAGCACTGTTCCTTGGTGGTCGAGACAGAGACTGCTGCCCTTGCTTCTCAGTGACTGGCTTTCCCGAAAGCGCAGAGCCATGCAGAGTGGGTGACTGTCGGGGGGAGCAGTACTGATGGCCTGGTCGGTTTTGACAATCTTCCCCCTTCTGATTCGGAGATCTCTCTCCCCCTTCTCCCTGCGTGCCCGCAGTTCCTCCCTGAGTTTCTTCTGTTCTTGGCGCTCTTTATAAGTAAGATCCGGTGTGATGAACACACGTTGCCACTGATTAAATGACTTCAGTTCGGGGGCCATCCTCAGGATTTCATACTTGGAATCCTCGTTGGTCAGGGTGACAATGAGGAGCCTGTCTTTCTTCGGGATCACCTTACCAGCACGGAAGGACTTGGTTGCCTCAACATTCAGGTGGAAAGCATCTTTGATCATGGACGTGAACAGTTTGATGTCTGCCTTAGATCTTTCCATCACCGAAGCCCCACCTTGCTCTGGGAGGTTGTGGATGACAACATTACGTGTGCGCTTGTTTTTGTCCAAGAAATCATCAAAGACAATGGACACAGTCTGTGCCTCCTTCTTGGTGATTTGCCCATTCTGGGGGTGCTGGGCCAAGGATGCCAATTTGACACTCACATCCCCAACCACCTTGTCACAAGCACTTTTGACCACATCAGAGTACAGCAGTTTTTGGCTCTGATTTGCGCCAAGTAACCTTCTGATCATGCTAGTGTTCTCAACAGCCAGTGTTTCTTGTTCTTTAACTGAGCGAACACACAAGCACATGTTCTCCTTCAGAGACTCGATTATAGTGCCCTGTTCCTTGATGGTGACCTCCAGTTTGCACATTTTCTCATCCAAGAGCTTTGCCTCGTTGGACTGAGGCGCATCCTCTGGGAGAGTTGTTTGGACTGACATAGGTTTGTGTACACCTTGGTTGGAACCAACGGCAACGGCCGCGTTGCCTGTTGGTGAAGTAGCATCTGTCTGAACAGATACACTGCACTGGGATCGAGCTGGTGCAGCGACACCCATTCTTACTCTACAAAATGAGCAAATGAATGCCATGACAGTGTGCTTGTTCAATGCATTGTAGGCTGGCCTGGGGACAGATTGGCAGAAAGCATGAAACCAGTTTTGGCAAATGTCGCATGTTAGCCCCAGTTGCCCGTCCTTGACCTCTAGCCCACATGTAACTTTCCCTGGACCCCCCTTGCAAGTATTCGAGGTCTGGCTTTCTCCACTATTTGATCTGGACAGCGAGGGGGACAGGGTCAGCTCCGCATCGAGTGGAAGTGATTTAATGGCAGAAGCCACCAAACCAGGGCTGATGCTTGATGTAGGTTGCTTACCTTTGGCGACCACACATTGATTATCACCTTTACCAAGATCAAGGCTAAGCCCCTTCACATTTCTGACACTGCGTCCCTTACACTTCTCGTCTGAGTTTTGAATAATCTCACCGCACGCTTCATCACTCTCCTTTGCAGACGATTTCTGCGCAGGATCGACGTTATTACCGCCTGAGGTGCACGAGGAACTGCTACGAGAGCCGTGCTCGGCGTCCCGCGAACTAGAGTTTATGTCACGTGGACGCTGTCGTCACCACGTCCGTCACCCTTTTTGCGGGACAGCACCGGGAATGCTGTACCGCAGGCATAACCGCCCCAGGCAACTAATGGTCGCGTTGTGAATTGTGATGTGGTTGTCTCGATTCGTTGCCTCGTGCGTCCACGTGCTTAGGTGCCTTTCAATAATCACGAGTTACTCAAGATTGGTAAGTGCATTCGAAAAAAAACGAATGCAAGTCGTGCGAGAGTCAGGTCAATCCTCAATCAGAAGTGACCGGTTCAAGTCTCCGTAGCTGTAACGGTCAGGTCAGGAGCTCGTCAGAGCACGTCCGCCCGGCTCCGAGAACTGGCGCGCGAATGAGTGTCATTGGAAGAATAACACTTTTTGCTGCCGAAATAACTTGGGAGATACCTTTCTAATGTGTTTATAAAGTTCCATATTTTCAAGCATCGGTCCCACTTAAGAGTAAAGAAAAGGTGAAAAGGTCGGGTGGTTTAGATGGGGATAGTGTGGCAGGGCTGACAATTGTGACAACTAGTTCTTCCTTTAAACTAATTAGTAGAAATCCTGGTTTAGGGAACTGTGCTCTGAGCTCAGGGGCCTTTTATCATCCCATCCCAGAATCCACCAATATAATAAGCAATTTATATAACCAGGGGTGCACAGACATTGCAAGCGATTTTAGTGAGACTTCATTCCTCGTTAGCTCCATTTTACAAGGGGAGTTTCCATTGTGTTCTTATTCCCCATCTATTCAAGACCAGCTCAGGGGGAAATTATTACTTTTTGTGACCGTCCTACGGTATAAGATGAAAATGTATGTCCTGGTGGAAAGAAAATTCTGTCCCAACCAAATGCATGCCTCAATTAGGGCAGAATTTGATCAGCCCCAGACATATCGTCGATAAGCCTGCCACGTTCTGCAGACTGGTCTATACACCCCCTACGTATTCGCGAGGGTCTCACCGTCAGCCCTTCTGATCCTTCTTTCCCAATCTTCTCACTCTCCTACTCTCCTCTCGCATACAAAATGCAGCATGTACGGCCTCGGTGCAAGTGGCAAATCTCCCAACAACAAATCTCCTCTCCCTCCTCTCTCTCTCTCCTCTCCGTCACTCTAGAGCCGTGTTCCAGCTGTCAGCAGAGTTTTGACAGCACCAATCAGCGGGCAGTGTTGCGCCGACGTCACAGAACTGTAGCCTCTCCCCGGGAACTAGTTCTAGAGGTTTTACGGGCTGATGGCCTGCTGTTTGCGCTGATGAAAAATAGCAAGTGCACGAAGTGGCAGCCTAATATTTTTTAATGGTATAAAGGTTGAAGTTCCCTTTGCTTACCACAGACTAGAGGCGATTATGGCGCTGATATTTCTTTTCTGGAGGAGTGGCTAGAGGTCCTGCTGACAAAACTGTGCTGACAGCTGGAACAGGGCTTCTCTCTCTCTCTCTCTCGTTGATGAAAAATGCCAGATTCATCCTATTCAATCACTCCATAAGGCCATAAGTTATGCATGTTATTCTGCCGGCAGATCGCATCCTAGTGTGCCGCACGCATGCGCAGTACGGCATAATGGACTACAAGATACCCTACTGCGCATGCGTGTGGCATAGTAGTAGGCGTTCTGTACGGCAAAATAACACGGCTATACATACCAACCGTGGTAAAAAGAAACAGCAACAAGAAAAAAGAAGAGGAATTAGCTGGTCGGCACTAGAAACTGGAGTTTTGCTGGGCGTTTCCCGTCTGGTGGCGCTAGTGGGCTCAGTGCTATGAGCTTTCGCGAGCTTTGCGCCATAATCTAACAGATAGTGATGGACAGAATGAAGTACGCTTGCAGTGTGTTCATAGTTGTTAAGTGTTCCGAGACTAAAACCATGTATATTTCTCTTTTGGTCGTTTGAATTGCGCAATATTATAATATAAGACGATATAAGGGATGCAAGTAGCGACACTCATGCTCAATTTATTTTTAGACCAGATCCACTAATAGGTACTTGTAGTCTGTTCCAAGTGCAGTTTTTCCAGATGGCCATCTCCTGCTAGAAACTGGATAATGAGCACGTTCGGTGTTTGGGGAGATGTGCCGAAACGATTGTTATCTATGTTTTTTTCGATACATATAGAACAAAATTGGAAGACAAATATGACGAATATCTCGATAATTTGTTTTTTGAGATAGCATTTGGTCGCAAGCTTCACGTTCAATTTGATTTAAAAATGAGACACAGAGTTACGAACGCAAACACCGAAGCTAGTGACATCTGCTAGCAATTTTTAAACCAGCTAGAGATGCCAGCTTTTCAATTTTCACGAACATTATTTCAGCTCAGCAAGTATCCAGGCTGCCGAGGTGCAAAGTGGAGGTCCACCATGGATGCATCTGACAGATCAAAGCGGAAAGATCCTCTCAAACTAATCTTGGCTCCCCCAATCGATTCTTGGGCTCCACAAACGATTCTTGGCTCCCCATAGGCGGATCCAGGGAGCAGAGGTGCAAGTGCCCTCCTTTCGATTAACCCTCGGTGCCCACTGAAATGGTCACGGCGCCCCCTAAAAGGTCGATGGCGCCCCCCTGAAATTCCGCTTTCTACCACCCCCTCCCTCCTCGAACGCGAAAATAAGCGCCCCCGGTAGGATTTTGCGCCCATTTGATAGGTTTTGACGGCTCAAAAGTGGCGTTCCTCGGGGAGGTGCCCCCTCCCCAGGTTGGCAATCCTGGATACGCCTATCCTATTGGTCCCCTGAAATGCAACTGATGCTTTTCTAATGTTTATCTTGCCCTCCCCTGCAAACAGGGTAACCCAGGGGCGTAGCCAAGGGGGCGGAAGGGATAGCCGCTCCTCCCTAAGGGCCCCCTGAGGATACGAGCCGCGCGAAGGGCGGCTCGTCCGCACTATGCTCTGTGGCCAAATTTGGTATTTTTTACCAGACGGGGCCCTCTTAAGCCCTCTTCAGCACTCTATTCTGTAACATGAGGAGGGCCCTTTTACCCATCAGGGCCCTTTGGGGCTGTCGCAGGGGCCCTTTTCAGGGTGCTACCCCTTCCTGAGCGAAATTCTGGCTACGCCCCTGGGGTAAACGGAGTATATGCCCCCCCCCGATTGAGAACTACTCATCCCTTTTACCCTGCACCCAGTTTCCGACTAGAACCGCCCCAGCGCACCCGCTTCCCCTTGGAGCGTCAGCTTTTTTCATTCACTCGACGCAAAACCTGGCGTCTCACTGTATGTCTTGGCAGCCCTGGTTATCAGAGACATCTTATTTACACATATACTTTCTTTCCATTCAGGTTATCGTAATTGGCTTCGTCAGATTAGTACGTGGCACGTCTAGGCAGTGTGGAGAAAGTGTAAATACAACGTGATTGCGTTTGTGGACCAGGGGCATTGTTAACTTTATATTCCAGCGCCATGGGTGGAAATCCCGCGGGTGTTGGAAAGTCAGGACCCCTTGGAATTTGGGTCTCCCATAGGCTTTGTATAGGGCTTGTATGGCCGTACCAGCGTTAACCTACCCAGGACCCCCTGGATCGAGAAGAGACTTCCAGCCATGTCCAGCGCAAATATTCTATTATATTTAGTTGTAGCTTGAAAAACTATGTTTCCAAAACTATATGTAATTTCCGTGCTAGATGTATTTTTCTCTTTCAAATTTTCGTGCTAAGGAGCGACAAACACGCATCATGCACTTCTCCTTTGTCCTGTGAAACAAAAGTGCAAAAGGAGATTAAATAGCAGAAGAGGAAAAACGCATGGAAATCCATGTTGGATAAAAATCCAGGCCACACATTCCTTGCAAAATACCATTTACCACGCCGCCACGCATTTGACATGTATCATTCCCGTCGATGAAGATAACACACACTGCAACGTCAGGGAACACATGCCACGTAAACAGATTGGAAACCAGAAAATTTAAGAGCTACAAAGAAGCTCTGAATCGTGACGCCAGCATATTTTGACAATGTGCCCACTCAAAATCACTGAGAGGATTAAGCAACTTACAAATGCGACCGCCTTGTAGGCGGTCTCGCCAGCAGCAGCAGGTTAGGACGCTGTTCTAAATGCAGTAAAAGCACGTCACGCGCGTGAAAGAAAATAACTTACTTAAAATTCGAGTCAATGTTGCGGCTAATTACTGAAAAACGAGTTGCGGCTGCTCAATGAAATACGAATCGAGCCAGGTCATTTACGGTTAAAGTGTTGATTTTACTGCCGCAGTCAGTTTCCAGGGAACATCGATATTCAAACACGGACGAAGAACACTTTTTGGAATTATACTGTGCAATACCAAAGTGGGTCCGATGGCACTACCTAAGAAAATGTAGATGCCGCCACTGAGACTACGCTGTGGCGACATCTACATTTGACAAGCAAGCTGTTTTGCTGTCATCGGCACCAGAAGCTAACCACATTGTGGTGTAAGACTAAGAACTCAGAAATCTATAGATTGGGCAAGTAGGTTCCCAGCTCAGCAACCACACATACACCAATGGGTAGCCCTGATGGCAGGCCACAAAGAGGAGATCTCTCTTCTCACTCATAACTGGCAAGAAAATAAGATGTGTCTTCTAGTCCAGTGTTTGATCAGCTCCAAGCCCCTTCATTGACTGGTGTTAAAAAGTTATCTCCTGGTTTGTGATGGGATGTACATCCTGAGGTCTTGATGTAGATCTTGCTGAAGTCTTCCAGTGACACCTGATGTTACATTACTGGAAAAGCAAAAGACATGTATTAAGAAGAAAGCAAGCATAAAACATAACACATTCTTCAGCAGCTACCACAGCTTTTCACCTTGCCAGAGTTTGAGGCCAGAGTTCCAAGATCCAAGTCACTCAGATATTTTAAACCGAAATTTCTTATAAGATAGTCAGTGCTGGATATCAAACTTGAAATATTCAAAATTCTCTCCATATGCTGTCCAAAAGGGTGCATTGTTTGAGACAAACATTGTGCATGAACATAATAATCTGAAGCAGTTTCACTGTTCAGAGGCCATGGTAAAAAAATGTGAGATAGTTTGTGCCCATGACACAAAGCACCAAAAAATAATTAGTCAAAATATCTTAAGTAGGCACATCCCTGTTTTCTATACCTGCCCAAGAACATAGGACTAGGCCAGTCTGCAAAGTATAGCAGCAGGCCAGACAAGTCGCACCAGCCACCTATAATTATCACACTAATTTGCACTGCCAGTCACCAAAAAATTGCACCAATCCGCAATATAACAGGGAGGAAAAACACACCCATGGTTGAAGAATTCAGTTTTTCCCTTCTCCCACATGATTTTGTTGATTTTTAGTGTTGCCTTCCTCACACCAGACTCACAAATTTGCACCAAGGTGGTAAAATTTGTACCATTCGCTCCTGTCTAAAAGGGCACTCGCACAGACGAGATCTCGTCAAAAGTGCCATACTTTGCAAACTGGGGACTAGGAACTGTTACACAAGGCGGTGATTCAACAGTGTTGCTGAGAGCGAGTTTAAATATTTCAAAATGCTTTAAACGTAACAAGACACAAAAATGTACCTTCTTTAAAACAAACATGAGAACAAAAAAGCCAGAGCCATTAAGAAAAGGCATAATGAAACACTCAAACTCCTAAGATAGGGCTCATGAATGCTATTTCTATATAAGCCAATTATATTAACAGAAGTTGGGTGCAAAATCAAATTTATTTTACATTTGTTTTATCTGTAACTCATGTTCCCTTCATCTGTCCTAAGCACTACAAAGCAATACACCTATCATTCACAAGAATTTAACCTCTAGTATGGGCCATGCTGCTAAAATATTATTTATGCATGTTTGGGAACATAAATTACTGAAAGACGTCCTAGAAAATCTTGGAATTCAGCCATAAATTGGTCATACATCAAGAAGCTATCCAAAATATCATGTCATTCCCATCCTTTTATGCGTGATGATAATTTAAAGAAGAGCAACAATACCACTATCACAGGCAACTAAACAGAAAAATAGAGTGAAATAATCGAAGATTCGTGTCTTACACCTGCACAAAACTGTCATGAAAACACACTGGATAACAGACAAATCCGTTGTTCGCGCAAGTGCTTGAAAATGAGGCGCCAGGTTCACCGCAATTTACGCCCAGCAAAACATTTTTCTTCCTCGCTTGTGTGACATCATACCAGGTGATGACCTCACACCTACGTCACGGATTTTCTCCAGTTTCTAGTGCCGACCAATTAGCTGCGGTAGCGCGCAGTAGCGCGTCCATCCACTGCGGTAATGTATCTATAATAATTTGTACGCCCTGTCTATAAAACAGCACCAATAACATGAGTGTCTATTGTCTTCAGACAGGACATGTTTTTGGCTAATGGCGGATGGGCATTTTGCCCACCAGTCCCCCATGCTGTGCCCACCAGTGGTTTTTCTCCATACTCGATATCCCCCAGTTTGCAAAGTATGGCAGCAGGTCAGACGATTCGCACCAGCCATCTAAAATTTTCGCACTGCCAGCCACCTAAAATTCTCACCAATCCACAATATACCACAGAGAAGAACGCAACCACAGATTGGGAAGTATGTGATGCATGACACTGGTTCGGCTGGGTATTATGGTAGTAGGCAGATCACATCTCACGGTTCAAAAGGATCACATCAGAAGGTCCACTGTTCAAAAGGTCTAATGTTCATAGGTTCTACCCTTTGAAAGTTAGACCTTTTTAATAAGAAGTTCAATGTTCAAAAGGTCCAAAGAGGAGTGCTCAGACACATGAGAGTGGGATGCATGATGCAGCAGAGGCGTGCTAAGACACATGATAATAGGATGCAATTAGGGTTAGGTTAGGTTAGGTTAGGTTAGGCTAGGCTAGGCTAGGCTAGGCTAGGCTAGGCTAGGCTAGGCTAGGCTAGGCTAGGTTAGGTTAGGTTAGGTTAGGTTAGGTTAGGTTAGGTTAGGTTAGGTTAGGTTAGGTTAGGTTAGGTTAGGTTAGGTTAGGTTAGGTTAGGTTAGGTTAGGTTAGGTTAGGTTAGGTTAGGTTAGGTTAGGTTAGGTTAGGTTAGGTTAGGTTAGGTTAGGTTAGGTTAGGTTAGGTTAGGTTAGGTTAGGTTAGGTTAGGTTAGGTTAGGTTAGGTTAGGTTAGGTTAGGTTAGGTGAGGTTAGGTGAGGTCAGGTCAGGTCAGGTCAGGTCAGGTCAGGTCACTTGTGTATGCCCTTGGTCCCTATTTCCTAGTCTGGGGATATCACCCCTCTTTCCAGAATCTGAGTGCGCCTCTGGCCTGAGTACCACTTTATACTACTCAAAACCTCCCTCCTTCTGTCTGTTTCACCTCTAGGGATTTTCTTGCAGAATGTTGGGATATTTCTAAAACATGTCCCAAAGTGGTACCCAGACCAGAGGCGCACTCCAGAATCTGGAAAGAGGGTTGATATCCCCACTCCCCAGATTAGGAAATAGGGACCAAGGGCATGCACAACTGACCTGACCTAACCTGACCTGACCTGACCTGACATGACCTGACCTGACCTGACCTGACCTGACCTGACCTGACCTAACCTAACCTAACCTAACCTAACCTAACCCTCATTTCCTCCTATTATCATGTGTCTTAGCATGCCTCTGCAGCAGTATGCACCCCACTCTCATGCATTTGAGCACACATTTTAGGACTTTTTGAACTTTGGACTTCTTGCTCAAATGGTCTAACTTTCAAAGTGTAGAGCCTATGAACATTAGACCCTTTGATCAGTGGACCTTCTGATGTGATCCTTTTGAACCGTGAGATGTGATCTGCCTACTACCATAATACCAGGTCAGGTTAGGTCAGGTCAGGTCAGTTGTTTTTGGCCTTGGTCCCTATTTCCTAGTCTGGGGATATCACCCCTCTTTCCAGAATCTGTGTGCGTCTCCAGTCTGAGTACCACTTAATACTACTCAAACCCTCCCTCCTTCCATAGGTTTCACCTCTTGGGATTTTCTTGCAGAACGTGGGTATATTTCTAAAACATTTCCCTAAGTGGTACCCAGACCAGAGGCGCAGTCAGAATCTGGAAAGAGGGTGATATCCCCAGATAAGGAAATAGGGACCAAGGGCACACACACCTGACCTGACCTGACCTGACCTGACCTGACCCAACCTAACTTAACCTAACCTAACCTAACCTAACCCTCATTTCCTCCTATTATCAAGTGTCTTAGCACGCCTCTGCGGCATCATGCAACCCACTCTCATGCATCTGAGCACACCTTTTTGGACCTTTTGAATGTTGGACTTCTTATTCAAAAGGTCTAACTTTCAAAGGGTAGAGCATATGAACATTAAAACCTTTGATCAGTGGATCTTCTGATGTGATCCTTTTACCGCGAGATGTGATCTGCCTACTACCATAATACCGTTCGGCTGAGTCCCCATCGAGTGGCTACCATTCGACCAGTTTGAAAAGTATGGTGTTTTCAACAAGATCTTGTCAGTGCAAGTGCCCTTGGAGACAGGAGCAAGTGGTGTGAATTTAATCAACCTGGTGCGAGTTTGCGAGACTGATGTGAGGAAGGTGACAATTAAACCAAACAAATAATGTATAAATGTTTATTAAGACAGAGGAGGGGGCTTGAGACAAAGTCCTAAACTAATAACAGAGGTAGCATTGCATCATGTGGGTAGGAATGTGTGTGTTTTTCTCCCTGGTATATGGCATATTGGTGCAATTTTTTTAGGCTGGTGGTGCGAGAATTTTAGATGGCTGGTGCGACTCGTCTGGCCTGCTGCCATACTTACAACTATACACGTATATTGACACTACGGCGGTACATGAAGCATACAGAGACCCTAAGAACTCGCCCCGGCCGGCTGAGGTGGACAAATAAAATTTATAAGCGAAGGCGCCGAGCCCCGAACCCGTGACCGCCGACGGCGCGAGCGCTCTAAATTACGCCCAGACGGGCACGGGCTCGAGCCCGGCAGACGTCTAACGGCCGGGTGCGTGGAAAATAAATCAGGATGATGATGAACATATGAACGGGACAAACTAAACACAGTTAAAACGGGAGCAAAACCAATAAACATAGAAGCGGCCTCACAGTGGGCGAACACCGCCCAGGGGAGCAGCGCCCCTTCCTCAACACAGTCACGGACGATCTATTCACCACGCCGCCCCCGGCGGAACGCGCGACGCCTCGGTCAGTTTTGGTTGCGACGCGGGTGTCCCGTCAGTCGCCGGCGCCGATGAGCATGAGGAGAAATGATTGATGAAAATGAAGCAGCATCACCGACGAACGCGAGACCAAACACTGCACCCATGAGGATTTACTTGCTGCTGGTGTACTTGGTGACGGCCTTGGTGCCCTCAGACACGGCGTGCTCGGCCAATTCACCGGGCATGAGCAGACGGACAGCCGTCCGGATCAGAGACGTCAGCCTCATCGCCGGCACCATTGACGCCAGCCTCCCCTCACCGTCCTCAGTCCTCCGGCCCACGGCAAAGTCTGGCACCTTGCCATCCGCCTCGACGTCAGAGATGCCGGGGATATCCCCGGTCGCGCCGGCCTCAGTGTTGGTGCCGCTGACGGAGGCGCCCAGCACCATTGTAGATGTAGGCGCGGGAACCGGCCGAGGTTGTCGGCGAGGCTGCGCCGTTTGACCCGCGGCTCGAAGGTAGGCCGTACGACCAGCGGGTGCTGCTGCATATGGCCTTATCGGTCAGGCGGCCGGTAGGGGGACGCCGGCAATTCAGTCGCGCGTCCAAGCGAGAGAAGGCCCGAAGACGGCATGAAGAGGCCGGCGCCGCACCAGCCGCTCCACCAACGCTCCTTGGAGACCAAGCTCCAGGAAGTCGTTCCCCCCTCGGCTCAACCGACGCAGATCTGGGAGACAGCCACGGCGCACAAGAGTTAGGCAACGAAGCTCCATGGGGAACTCTCCCGGGGTATGGCCGAGTCCCCGCCAGCGCACCCCCGCTCCCCTAACACACCGGCGCCGACAATCTGGCGGGCTGAAGGAGGGGCGACGGGAATCACCCGGACAGGGGCGAGAGGCCGCAGGAAGCTGGAAGGCTTAGATAGATGACATATTTTTGCAGGCAGTGTTTAAACCAATGGTGTTGGAAGGGTCGGCATGAAACGGGAAGGCTTGGGAAACCTGACGTCGCCCCCTGCTAACCATGGATGTGAGAGACGATTTGACACTCAGCGAGCCATTCCAACCGGTGCACAGACTCCCACCCCTTATCCCGAAATGGTGAGTACGTCATTTCATGTGATCACCAGTACATATGTGCACTGATAAGACTAGTAACACCAGTGAGTGCACACAAAAGTCCAAGCGTTCATGGCGCATGAGGTACTCTCCCACAGCACACATGGATGAAAACCGACATGCGGACCACCTGTGCTAAAACAAGACGCATAGACATATCGATCACTAGTGCAGGACAAAAGACAAAGAGCAAAACAAAATACGCACAACCACACGATGACTGTGGCATCCAAGGTGGTTAAGGAGAGAGTGATAGAGAGCGGGGAAAGTGGGAAGCAGATGGGAAGGAAAGTGAGGAGGAGGAGGAGGAGGAGGAGGAGGAGGAGGAGGAGGAGGAGGAGGAGGAGGAGGAGGAGGGAGGAGGAGGAGGAGGAGGAGGAGGAGGAGGAGGAGGAGGAGGAGGAGGAGGAGGAGGAGGAGGAGGAGGAGGAGGAGGAGGAGGAGGAGGAGGAGGAGGAGGAGGAGGGAGGAGGAGGAGGGAGGAGGAGGAGGAGGAGGAGGGAGGAGGAGGAGGAGGAGGAGGAGGAGGAGGAGGAGGAGGAGGAGGAGGAGGAGGAGGAGGAGGAGGAGGAGGAGGAGGAGGAGGAGGAGGAGGAGGAGGAGGAGGAGGAGGAGGAGGAGGAGGGAGGAGGAGGAGGAGGAGGAGGAGGAGGAGGAGGAGGAGGAGGAGGAGGAGGAGGAGGAGGAGGAGGAGGGAGGAGGAGGAGGAGGAGGAGGAGGAGGAGGAGGAGGAGGGAGGAGGAGGAGGAGGAGGAGGAGGAGGAGGAGGGAGGAGGAGGAGGAGGAGGAGGAGGAGGAGGAGGAGGAGGGAGGAGGAGGAGGAGGAGGAGGAGGAGGAGGAGGAGGAGGAGGAGGAGGAGGAGGAGGAGGAGGAGGAGGAGGAGGAGGAGGAGGAGGAGGAGGAGGAGGAGGAGGAGGAGGAGGAGGAGGAGAGAGAGAGAGAGAGAGAGAGAGAGAGAGAGAGAGAGAGAGAGAGAGAGAGAGAGAGAGAGAGAGAGAGAGAGAGAGAGAGAGAGAGAGAGAGAGAGAGAGAGAGAGAGAGAGAGAGAGAGAGAGAGAGAGAGAGAGAGAGAGAGAGAGAGAGAGAGAGAGAGAGAGAGAGAGAGAGAGAGAGAGAGAGAGAGAGAGAGAGAGAGAGAGAGAGAGAGAGAGAGAGAGAGAGAGAGAGAGAGAGAGAGAGAGAGAGAGAGAGAGAGAGAGAGAGAGAGAGAGAGAGAGAGAGAGAGAGAGAGAGAGAGAGAGAGAGAGAGAGAGAGAGAGAGAGAGAGAGAGAGAGAGAGAGAGAGAGAGAGAGAGAGAGAGAGAGAGAGAGAGAGAGAGAGAGAGAGAGAGAGATGCTGAAGACAGGTAAGTTAGTGACAAAACTTGTAGCCTGTCGAGACACTACGAACAAGGCTAGTGAGTGAAATTTTGATGTTATCTAGAATTGCTGAGTGACAAAGGTTTGCCTCAATACTGGCTTAGAAAAATTTTCTTGATTACTTTCTTAAAGAATACTTTGTTGCGAGGTACGTCATTAATATCTCTTATGTTTGATGCTACGGTTTCGTTCCACAGCCTGGGAGCTGAGTGGAACAGGGTAAACCTCCGGTAAATAAATGCAGCGAACGGTACATCAAAATGTCTGGTATGCCTTGCCCTTCTCCCTTACAGGGGGAGAGAGGGCAAATTTTGACGCTAGTGGTTCTGGAAGGGTTTGATTTATGAAGGAGTGGAGAACTTTATTTGGGCAAACTTGCAAAGATCATTGAATTTAATTAGATCGTATTTTTTAAAGATCGGAGTGGATGGGGCCAAACGATCTGCACGGTCAATAATTCGTACTATTTTTTTCTGGAGGATGTTTAATCGATGCAGTCTGGAAGAGAACGTTGACCCCCATATTTCTAGACCGTATGTTAGGTGCGACTGGACAAGGGAATTATACAGAAGAAGGAGATGACAGGGGTTTAAGGATGTGACTTACACGAGAAATGAAACCGATGTTGCGAGCGACAGTGTTTTCCACAGTCCTGATATGTGGTTCCCATTTGAAATTTTCATCGATTGTAATGCCTAAATACTTAATAGTTGGTTGTCTTGCTATCCTTTCATTGTTGATCGAAATACTTATATCTATATGATTACATGATTTTGAAAATAATTGATAAGCAGATTTCTTTGCATTGACAGTGAGACGGTTACAAGATAGCCAATCCGTGACTTTGGGGAGATTCTGATTTACGACATTTTGGAGGTCATGAGCACTGGGGGCTGAGAATGTAAGGACGGCATCATCGGCAAATTGATAAAATTTACAGTTAGGGGTACTAAAGGTTATGTCGTTAATAAAGATGAGGAAGAGAACCGGGCCCAGAATGGACCCTTGAGGCACCCCATAGGTGATGCGTTGTGGCGCGGAATAGGTCGAATTAAATTTTACAAGTTGACTGCGATTGTGCAGATATGACTTGAAGAATTTTAGAGAAGTATTTCGAATTCCATAATGTTGAAGTTTTTCCAGAAGAATTTCGTGATTGACAGTATCAAATGCTTTCGAAAAGTCCAAGTAAATAGCAGTACTTACTTGTTTTTGCGAAAGGAGTGAAGTGATATGCTCGTGAAGAAGTGAAACTGGCATATAAGTACTGTGGTGTTTCCTGAATCCGAACTGGTTTTCATTTAGGATATTGTTAGTAGAAATGAACTCTTTTAGCTGGTTGCAAACTAGCTTTTCTAGAATTTTTGAAAGGAGGTTTAATAAGCTTATTGGTCTATAGTTGCTGAATACGTTTTTGTCACCTGATTTATAAATGGGAACCACAACTGCTTTCTTAAATATATCAGGAAAAGTACCGGTTGATAAACATAAGTTGAATACATGATTTAACGCTGGTACGAGTGGTGAAGAGATGCCTTTGAGAATCTTAGGGAGAGGCTGTCTGGAGTCGCTGTGGAGTTACAGAAATCTTGTATGACTGATGTAATTGATGGAACATCTGTTGGCTGCAGAACAAAAATTATTTTGATTAGGGGATTATTTCCAAAATAAGACATTGGGTTTATGGTTGACTGTTTGAGGTTGTTATCCAATGATGAGGCAATAGATACGAAAAACGAGTTGAATTTATTTGCTATGTCCACGGGCGAGGTAATTTTATCACCATCACATGTAAATTCCGTAGGGAGGTCTTGTTTGGAACGATTTTTGTGAACAAGACAGTAGAGGGTTTGCCAAAGCTTGGTTGGGTTAGACTTGTATTCATCCAGTTTGCGGTTGAAATATAGTTTTTTGGCTGTTCTGATAGTGCTGTTTAATTTGTTTCTGTATATAATATATTTACGCTTGTTGACTATGGTTGGTTCACGTAAAGACTGTTTATATAATTCATTCTTCGTATTTATACTTTGTAACAGAGTGTAGGAGATCCAGGGCTGAACTGGTTCCGTTCTTCTACTAACTTTGTTTTTACTTAGGTTAGTTATTTCAGTTGTTATTGTATTGATCAGATATGTAGCAGCGGAACTGGGATCCTGAAAGGCAGCGATGGTCGCAAGTTTTTCTGTAAGAACAGTTTTGAGTGTCTCGATTTTTCGAAAATCAAACGATAGCTTATAATTAGGTTGACTTTTCTTTTCTTTGTGAATGGTAGAATTGATAGTGAGAGAAATTGCTAAATGATCGCTGACGTCAGAGATAATAACATTAGATTTGGAGACTATTGCTGGATCATTACTGAAAATATTGTCAATGAGTGAACTAGATTGGTTACAGACTCTTGTAGGTAGAGACACACAGGGAAAAAAGCCCAACGCAGCTAGAGTGTTGAGAAAAATTGCGGAAAATTCCGAAGTCTGATGTTTTAGCAGGTCGATGTTAAAGTCCCCACCAATAATACCTGTTTTGTGCTGTAAATTGATTTGCACCAGCGTTAATTCAATATATTCAAGGTAGTCAGTGACAGCATAGGAGGGGATCTGTAGGTTGAGCCAATTATTATGTTTCGTTGATTTGGAAGTTTTAGTTCAAGGAAAACTGACTGAAATTCTAATCTATCCGTTTCAAGGTCGCTCCTTCTTATATATGACAAAGAGTCTCTAATGTAGATAGCAGATCCTTTTCCTCTAGTTTGATCAGGTGACGAGGTTTCTAGTCTGAAATTTGGTAAAGTAAATGACTGTGCTGAAGCATTGTCTATCCAGGTTTCACTGATCAAGATAATGTCTGGTTTACATGGGAGCTGACACACTAGTAATTCAAGTCTATCAAAGTTTTTTGCCAGTGAGCGGATGTTTATATGAACCACTATAATACCAGAATGAGGGTTAGAATGATTCTGCTGGTTGTTTGAGGCAAGGTTTCTCAAATCTAGATGTTTGCAATTGTACAAGATTGATTTAAATTGGGCAAGGTTTACATCTTCATCAGTATTGAGGCATGAAAAATTGGGCTCAAATTTGCGGTCTATTTTAGTGGGTGAGAGGCACCTGAGTTAAATTTGTAGGTACAGATATTTGATGGTTCGGATACAAGTGTTTGCACTATCCAGTCAGACAGGTGAGGAAGAGAATAAAGAGTGATGTTCAGTACAAAGTAAGGACAGGCAAGTGTTAATTTACGAAGGGGCACAGCAACAGACAATACAGCAAGTTGCACAACAAGCTGTTTCAGATGGGCAGAAAGCAGGCTGCTAGAAATTACTGCAGAAGGCACTAGCACAGAATTAGTAGCAATGAGTAAAAAAAGACAAAAAACAAAAAACAGTAAACCGGCATGCTCAGCGCGGGAACACTGGAGGACCGCCTCAAGATTTGTAGGAGGCACTGTACAGGGCATTGCTCAGGGCGAGGCACAGCTTAAGCAACAGCTGTCCCATTAATTTAACCTAGAGGCAGGGGGTCTGATGGGCCGTCCTCTCCTGCTCCTCACTGAAGTATCATCAGATGTTGGGCTCCCTGACTCACGCACACGACATGGTGAAGCCCTAAAGGTCCCCTGGGCAAGAAGAGAGGTCCCCCCACTTAAAGATCCAGGTTCCCCCAATGGAGTTCCAGAGCTACCACCCCCATCAACAGGGGCCCGGGAGGCAGAGTCGACCGGCGCCACCCCCGGACAGGTCTGTCCTCCCCCCACCCATCCGGGCCAAGACAGCAGGGGACCCATCCAAACCCCTGACACGGGGAGTAGCCTCCACCGGAGCAACCTCCGCAGGAGCAACAGCAGCAGATGCTGTCACAGACTCAGGCCCCCCAACCCCCCAGGGAAGCAGGGGAAGAGTCCAGGGCAGGGCCAAGAGAGGGGACAGGCACAGGCTCAGAGGCAGAAACATCCACCCCCGGAGTGGCACCAGCACGCTGGTCCTCCCCCGCCACCAGCACACCCTCCGCCGGATGCACCATCCCCCCCAGCACCATCACCCCCACCAGAAACCACCGACCCAGCAGAGCGGCACCCAGAGACCTCCCCCGACCCCCCCGCAGAACCAACACCGGGAGTAGGCCGAACAGGCACATGGGGGCAGGGCCCCCAGGTCCAGGATCCCCAACAGATGGAGGACACTCCTGTGGCCCAGACGGACCCGACCCACCACACCCACCAGGAGTCACCCCAACACCCCGCCTCCCAGACCCACCCCCATGCCCCCCGAACCGCAAAGGGCAAGAATATCATCGCGGGTAGCTCCGACCCCAACCTCCACCGCCCTCTGGGAACCCCTGGGCTTCACATATATTTTACCCTGGCTGGTGTAGTGGCTCTGGAATGGACTGTGCTCCTTTGGATGGTGAAGAGACCTCAGGAGTTTCACAACAGCTAGCCTCTCAGCTGTGAGGCTCTCGTGTACAAACAGACCTGGCTTCAATGGTCGAATCCTCCGTCTGTACACCGCATCTCGTTCTGCATAACTCAGGAAGCGTATGAGTATGACGTTCCTGTTACGCAGCCTATGGCATGCAGAGATAGCCACTGGGTGGATCGAGATGCCGAGGTACTCCCTGATTGTTGTAAGGACTCCAGAGAGGGTATTCTCATTTGGATGGTACCTGGGGATTGCATCCCCCGAGAGCAACAGGGTGGTCAAGCGACTGTACTGCGCCTGGAGTTCAACAGCCGTGCGCAGTCTGTCCTGCTCTCTGGTGAGGTCTTTGCAGTGAGTATCAACTATGGACACTTTTGTATCAATAGAGGAGCATGCAGAGTTCAGTGTGGCCAGGTTGGTCTCAGCCATCTCCCGTCTCTCAATATTTTCCGACACTACGAACTGAAGCCCTTCTTGCAGGCTGGCCATTCAAGTTGAGTTGAGCGGACACCACAGTTGGGTCATGCGATAAATGACCGTTTGTGTTGCGGTCACCGCCTGGGTGGCGCCGCCTAGTGGTCGGTGCACGCTGGTAAATGGCACAGTAGACGCCGCCAGGCTATCAGCCGGGCGCGGGTGGTACTACTGCTCGGGCCGGTGTTGGGAAAACTGCTGATTCCTGGGGTGCCCCCTCCCCTGTGGCCCTCCCGCCAATGGCGGCTATCCACATGTGAGGTGAAACACATGGAAGGGTTCAGGCATGTTCGCCCAGCCTGTTTAAATCGGGGCATGTTTTTAGCTTGCCCTAATGGAGCCCCACCCGATTAATTCGCTGTGTTCGTTTTACTGTGCCTTGTCGTGTGTTGGGTATCAATATCTGTCTATGGATTCAACCATCCCTACCCGCGCTATGCAATGCTACCTCTCTTATTAGTTACTTAGTTTTATTAAGGCCCTTCCTGCATCTTTATGACCATTCATCTATTATTTGTTTAGTTTTCAGTGTCACATCCCTCGCACCAGTCTTGCAAATTCGCACCAGGTTAATAAAATTCGCACCACTCCTTCCTGTCTCCATGGGCACTCACACCGACGAGATCTTGTCGAAAGTGCCATACTTTGCACACTGGGGTATCCCCATTCAAGAATGTACGCTATGCAGTGTCAATTGTATTTCACTCGTCGGTTTCCAAATATCTAATGCCACTTTTTACAGCCCACCAGGGGCGTAGCCAAGGGGGGCGGCAAGGACAGCTGCCCCCCTGAGGGCCCGAAGGGCCCCTGAGGACACGAGCTGCACGATGTGCGGCTCGCCCACACTATGCTCTCTGGCCAAATTTGAAATTTTATACCAGACAGGGCCCTCTTAAGCCCTCTTCAGCACTCTATTCTGTAACAAGCAGGGCCCTTTTTTTACCCATCAGGCCCCTTTTGGCGTTGTCACAAGGGCCCCTTTTGGGGCTCCTAATACACGGTCCAATAGTACCCAACCTTCCCTTGTGATCTGCCCTGTGCGTCTTTACCTGACTCCTCACCAGCGGCCTGGCCTCTCTTCCCTGTCAGGTTGTACCTGACTGTACTTGATGTTCATGGCTGGCTTGTCCGTTGCCCCCCTTGCATCGGTCATCGATCTCCTGTGTTTCTCTGTCTGTGGCTATTTCGTCCATTGTGCCTCCCCTCTGCCGTACTTGCCTACTGCTCAGCGATTGTCCTCTTGGACCCCAGTCTGCAGAATGCGGCAGGTGACTCAACGAGGCGCTTGGGGTAGCCCAAAGCCTGCCCCAATTTGGGGCAGAAATTGTGTTGCTGAGGCAGACTCCTTCAATGGGGGGGGTAATTTTTACAGATGGAAAGTTTTGTTTACTCCATTTTAAACGAGACACCCAGAAATAGAATAAAGCCATGCATCCGACCCGACGACGACGACGTCGTACTCACGACCTTCCACGTACCAAAGCAATAGAAAATCATGTACAGCAGCTATCTTGTATTCATGATGCACGATTTCAAGGATACCTTTATTCAAAGGTATATTTAAGAGCGAAGCCTTTTCGCCCTAGTGACGTCACTTTCTCCTGCTTTCAAGCCGTATTAATTGATACTACTAGATATATTTCCATTGACAACTATATTCGAATAGAATAATTATTTTCCACAGCTAAAACATTTTGCTGTCTTTTTCTCTCACATTTGGATGAAAACATCACGAAATTTGTGACGTCACATCACGGACTAGCATTTGTTCTTGGGGGGAGGGGGGCTGGCATAATTTGCCGGCCTTTGACGATCGAAACATAACGACGGAAATGCAAAAAAACTACATACAGGGAAGTTTTATTTCGAGTTCTAAGATTGTTTCATTTAGCTCAAACTAGGTTTGAATAACAAATTAGGAAATTAATTCTAAATTTAGCTTTTGAGAGGCGCCGATTACCCGATTTTCTTTTTCAATTTCCGGAACTTGATATCAATTGGGAATTTCCTGCATCTGGTATCTTTTAAACCATATTTCGCTTGATGACAAATATGACGGTTTTGAGACAAATTAGCTTTTCCAGCGCAAGTTAAACTAATGATTATCGTTTCTTTTATTTATGTTTTCTTCTTCCCTCTGTGATTACTCAGACTGACTGCTGCCCCAAGTACTAGAACCTGCCCCAAGAGCCCTCCTCTGCCCCAAGCTCAAACAAAAGCTGCCCCAAATCGGTAGGTCTGCCCCAACGAGATCTCATCGAAATCTGCCGCGTTCTGCAGACTGGTTGGACCCCCTTACGTGACTTCCGTCCCGCTCAACCTGGCATGATCCGTCCAGAAATCACCCTCCACAGTTTTCTACTCTTTTCTCGAATTCTCAAATATTTTCACCCCCCCCATGCTCATATTTGGGTGTTCCTCATTTTCTTTCAATCCTGTCAAGCGTTTTCCTTCTGACACATGCTGTGTATGTGATTGGCATACCTGACTGAATATATATCTGGATGTAATGCCCAGTGTCCTGGCCAACCTTCTTCTCTGTCCTGCACAGCCTTATCTCAATGCCCACCGGTGCCCTCTCCTTTCTTCTTCCCTGACCTGTCCGTTCTTTTCTGAACGCCCACCACTGCCCTGTCCTGTTTGTAACTATCTAACTGCCCACCAGCGCCCTGCCCTCTCTTCCTCCCTTCTATGTCCAGCCGTATGTGATGACCCACCAGTGCCCTGCCCTCTCTTCTTTGCTGCATCTGGCCTTATCTGAATGTCAACTAGGGCCCTCTCCTTCCTTCGTCTCTGCCATGTCCATCCTTATTGGAATGCCCACCAGTGCCCTGCCCTCTCTTCTGCTCTGCCCTTTCCGGAGGTATCCGATTGCCCACTAGTGTCATGCCTCTCTTCCTCCCGTCTATGTCCATTGTCCAGCCGTGTCTGACGACATACTAAGTGTTATGCCCTTTCTTCTTTGCCCTTTCTGGCCAAAACTAAATGCCCACCAACTTCCTGCCCTATCTTCTTCTTTCCCTGTCTGGCCGTACCTGGCAAACTACCAATGTGCTGTCCTCCCCTCTTCTCTGCCCTGTTCATCTTTATCTGAATGCCCACCAGTGCCCTCCCTTTTTCTCTGCCCTGTATTTTTGGAGGTTTTGTAATCCCATCCCCCTCTCAAAAGCCAAGTAGATGACAGGTGCTATGTAACAGGGATCGACGACAACATAGAGGATGCTTCCCGCCGTCCACGTCCCATAGAGAACGTCTTAGAGCATCCTGTGCATTTATCAAAAAATTACCGTGAAGGCTTGGGAAACTAAAAATGTTTATTTGCATCTGCATATTTCTGAAGTGTGGTATTAAATTCAACAGAAAAAAACATACTTAACGCAAACAAGCTGCGCCTTTTAATAACCCTTTCGGTGACCTGTGGATATATCCCCAGGTCATCCTGGGGGCATTCGGATGTCCTTCTGTTGGTAAGATGTACCTTTTTCAGCCGAGTGCCTAACAGCCCCAATTCCTTAAAATATGCCGTGCCGTCAGAAGTAGGTGCAATGCCGTTAGTACTGAGTAGGTGGTGGGTAGACAAGGGATAGATTGTGGAGAAGATCCGTGGAAAAGCCATGCTCTGCAACCACAGCTGTTAGAGACCTGCGGTTTTCACCAATAAATCCTCGAGCTAGTTTTGTTTTGGTATTCTTGAGTTTCACGAACGTTGTCCTAAAAGCGACGTTAAAGGGAATGTGGCACCTTCACAACGTGATTTTAAGTGAGATAGCCAAGTTGTAAAGCAGGTCGGAAAACCCGGTACTTTATATTTCATTTGTCTTGGAACTCGATATTTCCGTAGAAAAAAGCTAAAACCTACCTGACACCAGCCCCCTCAGCCCCCGTCGCCGGCGGCCATTGTTGTGAGCTACTGGTGTGACGACATATGCTGACGTCACGATGAGCATCAGCCAATCGAAGCCCTTGAAGCGTTTCAAGTATGGTAGTGGTTGCCAGATCGTGACATCATCCACAGGCTGATATTTATTTCTTTTTCTAGAGGAGTATTTTTAAAAACCAAATATTGAGCTTATTGTACATTTTTCAGAGAAATCGTGAGTGGTTTAATTATTTTTGACTAAAAGTAAGCCTAATTCACTAAGTTCCAGGATTCGACCAAGGTGCCACATTCCCTTTAAAGCGTACTTTAAAAAGGCGCTCAGGAAAGCTTGTGATACGTAACCAGAGAAACGGATGACATGCGGTTCTTACCCCTAAAATTATTTAAAAAGCAATGTGGTGGTATTCTTTAGTTTCAAATTTTTCGGTCTTGTAATAGCAACATCCCAATGTTAAACGCCAATACGTGTTTTAAAATATCTGAGGAAAAGTATATGGCTTACAACCACCACAGCCCAAGCTAGTGGTACGCACCTTTAAAAAAATCCAAAGTCCGGTTAGGGTCATTCTTTAGTTTCATGACCAACCATCATTTAACAGCAACATAATAACCAAAAAAAACTTTGGCCTGCTGAACAACTCATGAATGATGAGACCATTTACTTCACCTTAGGCCAACAATAACAAAAATTCTGAGAGCGGACTTGCAGACACTTATGATCTAATCATAAGGTGAAAGTTTGTAAGTGGGCGCTTGGCAGATGTCCCTCTGGCGTTGCGTCAAACTCGGTGATTTTGGGTGTCAGGTTGAGTTGTGTGACCTTGATTGACTCCTTCACCTAAAATAGAAAATGGTCAGATGCATCAGACGGATCTGGGATAAGGTGCTTGTAAGTTTCGTTGTCGGTGTCTCTTCGATTCTGCGTTTTTTTCATAGAAACTCAGGAGGAGGGTGAAGTTTGCCTCCTCAGCAGGGGCAGATGTTAATCCGTTGCAAAATGGTGACCCAGTAAGATACCTTGTCTCTTGATTTGATTGCTACCTCGTATGTCCAGGTTTTCAATTATTGGGCTTGCTCCGGATGTTTTTTGTTTCTCATCCAAACCCATGGGTGTCAAGTAGACGACGGGGACGCATCCCCCTAAAATTTTAAAACACGACATATTGGCTTAGCATTTGGCTACCTATCGACATGGGCTTTTGCGAGCGTTTCCAAGTTAGTTTCAAACGAACTGCTTTATTACTGCTCTCTCATAGAACTTTTGAAGCTGATCACGATTCTTTGGCATCGTACTTTCGCTGTTCGACATCGTTTGAAAAGGCTAGAAACATATCGGGACGACCATCCGAACGCCATGTAAAATGCCTGTCTCCACCGCAGACCGGCTGTCGCGAGGTTGGAGGCCGCCCATTCCCATCCTGTTAAAAATCCGTGGCAACGCCCCCGTCCAAACCCCCAGACTATGCCGCTCAGGAACAGTCTCACCAGGCTAGGTGAAGCTGCAGTTTGTAGTTGGCATCAAACCCCTGATGTGCCGGTATATATTTAGAATCAAATGACCGCTATATGGAAATCTCAAATGATGACAATGTTTAGGATTTGCTTTTGCTGAGCCACATTTGTTGAAGTTGCCTTTTGTTGCCAGTGAAAACATTTGTTTTGGTAAGCATGCATCAATGCTCGCCCTGAGAATGTCTTGACATGATTGTGTAGCTGCTGTCTTCTTTTCCCCGAAAATGAGGCTCTCAAATGATCTCATGGCTTCGCTTTTTCAGATCGAGTCTAAGTCATGTCTGTGCTGGGTGCCATTCGCCGCGGAGCGGGGAAGCCCGCCATCTGGCGGCGTCTGTTCTCCAGCTCGTCGACGCGCGCGGCGAAGTTTTTCGACAACCCGGACGACGCGGTGCGGGACATCCCGTCCGGCGCTCGTCTGCTGGTCGGCGGCTTCGGCCTGTGCGGCATCCCGGAGACGCTGATCGCGGCGCTGCTGCGCGCCGACAGCAAGGACTTCACCGTGGTCAGCAACAACGCCGGCGTCGACAACTTCGGCCTGGGCCTGCTGCTGCAGCAGCGCAAGATCCGCCGCATGATCTCGTCATACGTCGGCGAGAACGGCGAGTTCGAGCGGCAGTACCTGAGCGGTGAGCTCGAGGTGGAGCTGACGCCGCAGGGGACGCTGGCAGAGAGAATCCGCGCCGGGGGCGCCGGAATACCCGCCTTTTTCACACCCACCGCGTACGGTACGCTGGTACATGAGGGAGGCGCCCCCATTCGGTATGCGGCCGACGGAAGCATTGCCGAGCAGAGCTGTGCCAGAGAATCGCGTGTGTTCAACGGCAGGAACTTTATCATGGAGGAGGCCATCACCGGGGATTTTGCTCTGGTGAAGGCGTGGAAGGCGGACCGCGCCGGCAACCTGGTGTTCCGCAAGACGGCGCGCAACTTCAACCCGGCCATGTGTCGCGCCGGCCGCGTCACAATCGCCGAGGTGGAGGAGGTCGTCGAGACGGGCTCCATCCCACCCGAGCACGTGCACATCCCGAGCGTGTACGTGCAGCGCGTGGTGTCCGGCGGGACCTACGAGAAGCGGATTGAGCGCCTGACACTGCGGCGTGACTCCTCCTCCGTATCGGCGAAGGCGGCGGCGCTGACGCCAGCTGCGCAGATGCGAGAGCGGATTGTGCGACGGGCGGCGCTCGAGTTCAAGGACGGCATGTACGCCAACTTGGGCATCGGCATGCCGATGCTGGCAAGCAACCTGATCCCGGCCGGCATGACGGTGCACCTGCAGTCGGAGAACGGCGTGCTCGGGCTCGGTCCGTTCCCAGAGGAGGGCGAACAGGACCCGGACCTCATCAACGCCGGCAAGGAGACGGTCACCGTGCTGCCCGGCGCCAGCTACTTCGGCAGCGACGACAGCTTTGCCATGATTCGCGGCGGTCATGTGGATCTCACCATCCTGGGCGGGATGCAAGTGTCGCGGTGTGGAGACCTCGCCAACTGGATGATCCCCGGCAAGATGGTGAAGGGCATGGGCGGCGCCATGGACCTGGTCTCGGCGCCCGGAACGAAGGTGGTCGTCACTATGGAGCACGTGGCCAAGGGCGGCGGACACAAGATTCTCAACGAGTGCACGCTGCCGCTGACAGGCAAGAACTGTGTGGACATGATCATTACGGACCTGTGCGTGTTCGAGGTGAACCCGGAGGAGGGACTGACCCTGACGGAGCTGGCCGAGGGCACCGCCGTCCAGCAGATCATCGAGAACACTGGCTGTGAGTTCAAGGTGGCCGACGATCTGAAGCCGATGGGGCAGGTCGATGTCCCTGAGTGAGGCGGGCATCTTAGTGGGAAGAGGATTTTCGTATTGGATGTTTCTTAGGTGATGACCCGGTATGAAGTAAGTGGTGGTGGAACGATCGACACGCGACATAACGCAGGTTGCAACGTCGTGGTTGAAGAATACCTAATTTTCAGGTGCTCTTGGTTATCAGGGATATGCACGTACTCTGAGAAAGTGATAACAAACGGGCATACACTCAGGTGTCCATTTCATCATAGTAGCGAACCTTACCCATTAGCTGTTGATCGTGCATGGGTTTACTTGCCACTGTTAATAACGATGTGCCCTTAGCAGGATGGTGCACCGCCAGTAGTGTTAACCAGAATACTGTGTTAACCAGAATACTCTTTCTGTACTAGCGGCTGGCTGGGGAAGAAACCTAGTCCAGAGTAGAAAAACTCTTCTAATATGTATCTGGTGACGGGATGCTGACCGTTTAGATATGTTTTATTGTACATCTATTGATTGGCATTAAGTTCAGACGGCTACCGGGAATGGTACCCGTTTGGCATAGGTGTTGTAACGGTGAGGCTCAGGTAGAAACACTGATGACACAGGCCGGGAGGGGACACCGTCGCAGGGCATCGAGTGTGATATTGTAGTGTTCTGGTCATTATTCCATTCACGAAGATGCGTTCATTAACGTTCCGTGTGGTAGGTCATGGTGAGAAAAGGAAGTGAGTGGCGGGAAGTCTGGCAGATTGACGGCAGTCAAATATTTAATTGCATCGTTTACAGATCTTTGATCGCGAGGGATGCTGACCCATTAAAGACACTAGGTTAAGTCAGGGCAGGAAGGCCGAAAGGGGAGGGGCAAATACTGAGTTTTATTTGGCCTATCGGTAGGATCTGATTATTAACACGCGCATTGACGGGGGCCCCCGCCCCCCTCGGGTTTTTCGGAGATAGTAGAACAACGGCGGCGCGTAGCGCCGCCGTACTTAGCATACCTTTTCCCTTATCATTTTTACAACTTCTGTAAAAATTTTAAGGTTAGGTCATCCAAGGTCAGGTCACCAGTACAGGTCAAGTGACCCGACCTCAAAAAAAGTTTAAGATAGCATAAGTCGGAGCAGGGTGAACTTATCCGATTGAAACTCATATCACATAATGGACCCACCGAGTTCTCTAAAATATGTTCCGGTATTTTTGATATCGATGACCTAAGGCCAGGTACGAGGCATGACCTCTCCATTGGAAATACATGGGAAAATGGTTTTTACGGAATAACTCAGGAACGGATGGTGATAGAGCATTTATTTTAGCTGCATTAGACTCGCCTGGGCTTTACGGTTCTAATGATATGCATTTATATAATTTGACCCTGACCTGACCTCAGGTCAGGTCAAATCCTTCATATTTGACCTAGCAAGGTCAAATTATATACCATTCGATTTGGCTTGCTGAGAGGATTCATATGGTTAAAGTCGTTTTGCTCTATCTTTACTTATTCAGATGTAATGGCCGAAAAACTGAATTTACATGTTATCCCTATGACACGGCTGTTTTTGACCTCTCGTGACCTTAAATATGACCTGAAAAAAGGTTCAAATGTTTTCGATGAAGAAGTGGATGGGCAACCCAACGCCGTTTACCGTTTTTCGCTACCTAGCGTGGTGCTCGAGATCTTAGGGGGGCGGGTACCTGCCCCCCGTCAATGCGAAGGTGGCTCAGGCCCCCGTCGATGCGCGTGTTAAATAGATTGCGTCCTGTTTACACGCGTGGAGTGGTTTGCAACTGTTTTGTATTGTGTTTGAACAGGGGATGAAGCTTGATGGCATAGAACAAATTCTCTTTTCCAAAGAAGGGGGAGGGTGAATATTGTGCAGATGAAGTATTTCATTCTGTGCTGTGTGATAGTTGGACTATTTTTCGCCGTTGTATTTAAGATGTTTCGAGGTGGTGATGCCATGAAATAGCCCAATATAGGTTTATAAGTTGAGCAGATTTTGAGCACGTCAGATCCCTCCAAGGCTATTGAAGGAACTGCCGTCAAAAATACCACACGTGGACGGCAATACTGTATTGACACTGAATTAAATGCTTCCAGGCAGCTCCGGAAATACGATATACATCCCACCCGACCACGGACCTCGTGGGGCCCTGGCCCTGTAAACCCACATTTCGGACAGATCTTATTCGGCAATGCGGGGGAGGAGCATCCTGCACCTAACTCCGCTCAGATGGGAGCGTCATAAGCAAAGGGCAAGTTGAACGTATCCTGCAGAGAAGACCCAACTACAATGTCCTTACGCGTGGAATGTTGTAGAAGAAAACGACCAGGGAAGTTCCTGACCTCGCCCCTCGCTATACACAATCTTTAAACCGGCGCAACGCCCCGAGTTTCTGTCCGAACCTACTCCTGGGCTTTGTTCGGCTTATTCGCCTAAGTAACCCTTTCACATCACAGCCCAAGCCGAGCTCGTGCGGCCCAGATAGGAACCGCTTTACCAGACTGGACCAACGCGGGTAGAAACAGGAAAACAATCTGCCCACAGAGCTAGGAGGAACCAATCGCAAATGAACAATTATTAAATTAGCTACCAACAAAGAAGTACAAAGCAGCAATGCGCTTATGCGCAGTTCATCGTATACTTAATATAAAACACAAAACAAAAAGAAGTATCACAAGTTACCACGACGTGCACATGTTCTCGCATTCGCACGCCCGAAAGGTTCAGTGACTTCGGGGTGATTCGCAGGACGGTCGGCGCTGCCGTCCGCTTCGCGTTGTAACCTCTCGTGACCTTAGCCATCTAACGGGGTCATGAAGAGTTTTCGAAATCCAGGTTGTTGCTGAGCCTCCAAAGTCCGATGGAATGGTCACTGTTGGGATGCGCAAAGGTCAAACAAAGCAGGCGTGAAGGAGGAGGACGACGGCTCGACCGCAAAATCATAAGCACGAAAACCAAATAAATCATCAGCACAAAAACCAAATACACTGCTGAACTGTATTGGCTGACTACAAACAAAAAACTAACACTAAGCGAAAAAGGTAGCTTATTTAATATCGCAGCATGGGCTGTTTCCGGACTGTAGAGAGGGACGACAAGCTCAAATAACTAGGCCCGATGGAAACGGGGGGGAACTAGGGAGGATTCGTCGGGCCGCCTGAGGTTGCTTTTGAATACTGAAGTGATGAATAGCGTCATGCAGCTCTAGCCTGTGTTTACAGGAAAGGCAATAGACCACGGGTGGGAAGTGCAGGCAGGCAAGCTAAAACGAGGCTGGCAGCTCCCTTACTTTACAGGAGGAGGTCTTCATACCCTTGAATTTCGTGCCATCAGCCGGTCGATTTTCTTCCAGCGTGGCTTGTTTTGCACTATTTGAACCCTCTGTTAGGCTAAACCAAACGTGGGCTAACGGCGGTAAACAACGCGCTTTTTGCCGTTGGTAACATAAACACGTCTCTAGATGAGGTAGAAAGATAAAAATCGTTAAATACTTTCGAGGGTGATCGTTTATCGTTAAATCCTTTCCAGAATGACGTTACCAACGTTTATTTTCGTCAGAACTTGGGGAAAGGAGCTCTTGAATGATTCAGCAGAAAAAAGCCTGAGGTTTCCCGGTTTGAACGTGCCGTTAATATGTAACCTGTGCCATGAACGCGTTCATCTATTTCAAGGGAATATTATACCTCCATGGGATCTGATCTGAGCTATCAGTCGCATAGAGCACACCGAAAAATTATGGTTTCATACTTTGTTTCTTACAGAACTTTCACTTGGAGGAGCTGCAGAGCTTCATAAAAGTCCTACTTTAAGCGCACGGATAATAAGATCCGCCCCTTATGGGCCTTACGGCAGTTGGCGGTCGTTTCGCGGCGGCGGGGACGTGGGCGGGGTAGAGTCCCGCCCCCAAAACGTTATTTGACATCATATGGTGAGTTGAAGGACAAGTAAAATATAAATCTGAGTTTTTTTCAGTGTGCTCTACAATACATGGCCAGCTCAGTTCAAACCCCATACCAAAGGTACCACATTCCCTTTCATTTCTTGGGTATGCTTACAGGGACCAGTACGTCATTTGATAAAATGGACAGACCGTAAAAGCAACAAAAAGACAGCTTGCTCGCGACTTTGACAAGTCTCACAAGTGCGTAGTTCAGAAGCGTAGAACACAATCAGACAGCGATAGAGAACATGCGTCCGGTGGATTGGGTCATGGCTGGGTTTAGGTGAGTTGGCAAACCGGCTCCCGGAAACTTCCACAGTCTAATATCTCCGCAGCTGTAAAAGAGACGTAGAACCGGTCAGTCGCAAGCCGTCGGTGGCGCTGGAAGAAAGGTAGAGCCAGTTAGCGCTAAACCGGGGCATCAACAGTTCCGTTTCGCAGGTAAGATACGTGGACATAAGTGTCGTCACCGGAAAAAAGCGAGGGGGCCAGTCAATATTGAATTTCTTGCTAACAGAAAGCGTTCGCTTCTGGAAAGAACACCTAGTCGGACTTGTGCTCTTCGCTGCCCTCCGCATATACTAGTTAAAAAGGTCATATTCTTTCAATTTAGCTGAAATCGGGATTTTTCGGTTGGAAAAGTGGAGGCCCCAAACTGCCCCCCCCATCCTATTCAAACGCGATTAAGGTGGAACTAATGAGTGGTAAAACCGGACAATAAAAGCGCTAGTCAGCTAATGTTTTATAAAGACGTAACGATTACTGGTGCTGGCTCCGATAAATAAGCACGCTAAGCTGATATGGATTCGGGCTGTGCTTTGTTCTTTTCTCAAGAACAAGACGAGTGACTGTCTCGTTTGGAATTAGTGAACGTTGAGGACACAGCTTTGAATAAGGGTAGCATGTAAAGGCAACTCGTGTGAAGGCTATTGCTGCTGGTGGAAAGCAGCAGCAGTTTACTCCAGCGCGAAGTGGGGCTGCACTGAGAAAATCTAACGTCCCACAAAGCCCCACGCTCAGGTCACCCTCGCACCAGTCAGTTGCCAGCCGAAATACGTCGGGTAAATATTGAGCCCCGGAGCGTTAGGATTACGGTTAGGACCGCCCTTGCTTTACTCACTTGGACGCTGTGAAGACGTGGCTCTGGTTGCTGGTGATGGCGTTGATCTGGCTGTTGTGTGCCTTGAGCTCTCCGAGGTTCTGGCAGGTCTCGACGCCCCAGAGTTTGACGGTGCCGTTCCTGCAGCCGGAGAGCAGCGCCTGGCCACCCGGCGCCAGACTGAGGCCGCAGATCCAGTCCCGGTGGGCGCTGTTCACGCTCTGGAGACGAAACCCCGAGTCAGACACGGACCGGGGGCGTGACCCCGAGTCACCCTGACCTCGTGTCAGACACGGATGGGAGTGTGACCCTGAGTTAGATACAGGCGGGAGTGTGACCCCAAGTTAGACACAGTGGGCTGGAATTAGGAGACAGACACGGGCGGTGTTGTGACTCAGAGTCGGACACAGATGGGATTGTGGCCTTGAGCCAGAAACTGGGGGGGGGTGACCCTAAGTCAGATGAAAACTTTGTATTTTGATTTTTTGGGCATCACTTTTCAAGGCCTCACTAAGGGATGTGACCCTTAGTGAAACACATATGGGGATGTGACCCTGAGTCAGACAGAGACGGAACTATGATCAGTAGTCAGACTGATAAGGCTGGTAACGGGAGTAATACACGGATGAGGCTGGTACTGGGCGTCAAGCATGGTAGGGGTCCAGGGCGAGCGATGCCGCAGTGAACGTGTGGTAGATGGCTGGGTCACAGGAGCGAGCGTGGGGACGAGGCGAGTCCGGTGTGGGCACGTGCCTGCTGTAAATCTGCCGCCACTGAAATATGGGCTCTATACCGATCTCAAGGAAAGAGAGCGAGAGAGGTCGGCTGCCTTCACAGCGCCGGCGGCCGAGTGAAGAGATTTAGTGTGAAGAATCTCACAGTCTTCTTTGTACTTAGAACTTCGATCAGGGATGTTTCCAAGACACCCAATAAATACATCTGCCAAAGAATATTCATGCTTAAATGACAAATGGTGTTGTATTTAAAGCAACTTTACAGTACTCAGGGGCTACTCCTATGTTCCTCATAATAAAAGTAATTATACAAAGGCCAAACAAAATAAAACAGCAAGATAAGGGAAGGATGACAAGGCTGAATAGAAAAGGAGAGTAGTTATCCTAGGGGAGAGCTGCCTCAGGCCACGCACTCAACCCGAGGTGTAAGGTATTTTGAGTGGATGAAGGGGAGCCAATTCACTCGCAACTCACAACGGTAAACTGAGGAGGTCAAAACAAGGATTCGGGAACGGTGTCCGACACGATTCCAATATTGGTTTACATTAACGGTTAGAATCAGGACTTGATTGTGCCTCGGCGCTGGAAAGAAAATTCCACTCCGCAGCTCCGGTGAAGGCTGACCTGGAGCAGCGACTGTCGCTTCAGGTCCCACTTCTTGATGCAGGCGTCCCTGGAGCCGGAGAAGAGAATGTCGCCGGTGGTCACCAGGCACTGGATACCGTCGTAGTGCGGCGGAGCCAGGCTCATGCTCGGCTGCAGCATGCCGTTGGCGTCGTCCGGCACCTCGAAGCCCTTGATGTAGTGGTCCTTGGAGCCGGTCAGCACGAGGTCGGCGCCGCGCCGCCGGTCCACCGCCAGACACATGATGGCCGCCTGGTGGCCGCCGCTCAGCTTACCCATGCTGTGGAACCTGCAGAACGCCGACGGGCTGGGTCAGCTTCCCCATCTCGGAACCCGCAGTACCGTCATTGGTGAATGGGGGGGGATCGAAAATGAGACCCAGCCTTCACTGGCAGATGAGGATTGGACCCAGTGTTCTACCGTTCGATAACTGTATGAATCTATAATATGAAACACATGAAAAACTATAGGTATTACCAGCTACGAGCATAGGTACACAAATACACAAATAGTCGTGGGGTTCATCTGTTGTTGGGTTTTCGGTGAATTCCAACGACGCAGTGGCGGGGGTGGCTCACTTGCGGAGGTCCCAGACGCGGACCGTGCTGTGAGCCGCGGTGTAGAGGGCGCGGCCGCTGCCGCTCAGACACACGTCGTTGATCTGCGTCTCACCAGGTGGCACTTGCAGCGTCCGCGATGGCGTCGAGAGCGGAACGGACGATGAGGTCAGACCAGAGGAGCTGCCGGCACGCGGTGCTGCGTTAGACACACGATTTGGCACCAGCACTGACGACAGACCAGAGGAGCTGCCCCCCCCCCCCCCCGCGCGCCCACGCCCGCCCCCCGGGGCGCCGGAACGTGGTGCTGCGTTAGATACACGAGTCAACACTGACACTGACGACAGACTAGAGGAGTTGTCGGCACGCGGTGCTCGTGATACACGGTCGACACTGACACGACGACCACCAGAGGAGCGCCGACCGGGTGCCCGAAAGATACATGAGTCGGCACCGACACTGACGACCGACCAGAGGAGCTGCCGGCACGTGACACTTCAGGGGCACCTGCGTTGAAACTGACACTGATACTTGCACCGACAGTGTCGGTGCCAGTTGCCGACAGGTGGTGCTCCGTTCCACACTTGCGTTGGCCTTGACACCGGCACTGAAGGACCATGACAGATCAGACCGCATGCAGTACCGGACCAAGCAGTTAAAGCAAATAGTTTTGCCCATCCTCAGAAAGAAGACCATAAAGCATGTTATCACTGCCAACAGATCACTTCTCCCAACATCCGATGCGAGCCTCTGACCTGAGCGTTTTGACACATCTGGCGGCGCTGTCGCGCAGGTCCCAGACCTTGACGAAGGCCGAGGAAACGCTGAAGACGAGCTGCGCCACCTCCGAGTAGCGAACGCACACCACGTTGTTGGGGTGTCCGGCTAGCGACTGTACCTGCCGGCCGGTGGCCAGGTCCCACACCTTCACCGTCCTGTCTGGCGAGACCGGACCAGCGCTAGGTCAGATTTACTCTAATGGTGCGTTTAACTAGACTTATTTATGTTAAGCCGACACAGCTGTCCCACAGAACAGAGCTATTTTCAAGTCGCCGAGCGACGTGAAATCGCTTTACCGGCAAATTGAAGCTCGTTTTTCGTTAAGAAGTCTAATCTATGAGCATCAGAGCTCATTCCCATGCCAACTCCGACGGTAGTGACGCACCTTTAGACCCAGAGAACAGGGTGTCGTTAGTGGCGTGCACAGAGAGCACCGCCTTGGCGTGTCCTTCTGCCACGTGGGTGCAGATGAGCGGGGCGCGCGTCAGCCGGCCCTGGTAGGGTGTGATGATGCCGGTGTCGGGCCGCTGCTCCTGCTGTCCCACCGTTGACGAGGTGAGGCGGCTGAAGACGTTCTCCTCGCGCGAGGTCTGACGCCGCGCGTTCAACGGCGACCCGGGCGGCGTCACGTCCTGGAGACTCTCCGAACTGCCGCCACGCACGGACGGTGAGGCGGCAGCGGAGGCAGAGTGATCTCACAAGAACGCACGGTGGGGCAGGAGGGAGAAAGGGCGATCTCGCACGAACGCACGTTGAGGTAGAGGGGGAGATATGGACGCATCGTGATGACTGGGGGAGACAAGGCAATCTCCTCGAGGCACATTGATAACCACAGTTGTGATAGGTTGGCAAGTTCGACTGGTTTTCTGAAGGCGGGGGCGCTGAGATATGTAGAATCTACACTAAAGTGTCACGAAGGACGAATAAGATAAGGTTGCATATGCGTAGAGGTAATTCCATGCGCGTTTGCAAGTTTTTTGAAGAAAAGCCACGGAAAAGTTGGTTGTTGTAATTATCGACTGAGACTGAAAGGAGTTTTGTAGCATTTAACTCGGGGTAAATATTAATGTATTTACCTATTAACAAATATCTTAGTGTATAAATCATAAATGCACAGCTTCATTCAAATGTATATTTATATATCATGGCTTATAAAAAACGCATATGAATGGACATTTGAATTAAACTGTGCATTTATTTGCATCCCTATAGGAAGACGCACGTGACAAAGTAGTGCGATATCTCGAAGCAGCATGGAAAGGCCATAGGTATTGCATTATATGTCATCCCAGTAAAATGTATTCTAAGAGTAGCTAGAACTGCATGTTTACCATCGGCGAGAACTGCCGTATCTTCTTGGAATTTCAGGAAGTATAATCCACAAAAACTTTCCAGTGAAAATAAAAGCTTGTGGAAGTCATCAAGGCATGCGAAGACAATACAAGGAAGCGACTAAAGACAAGCCAAGCGCAGCATGAACGCGTAGTAAAACGTATTAATATGAAATATATCTAGTAATAGTATTTTGCTCCAACGCGTGCGCTGGAATTACAACACGTGGCCACATCTTGGAATCTATGGACGAAAAACAATGGAATATGGAAATGGTTTCTAACATTGATAGGCTTCTTGAACCGGAAAACGTAGACAATAAATATTTAGCTCACCGGCACATTATAGTGCATCAAATAATAAAACGAACATGAAAAGCAATGTTTACCCATAGCTGAAGCTGACCTTGTGAACTGCAGACTCCGAGACATCCTAGGCGGCAGGGAAAGTTCGTGCCAAGTGAGAAAACGGAACAGGAATATCGTCATCCCGGAACAAGGGCTGATATTGGTCACACAATTGCACAAAGTGGTGAGGTAGTGGAATTCTAACCATTCAGAGGAAACATTGGCCAGTGATCTGTTGGTGCATGAAGTAAAAGAAAACTCGGTAATTCGTGATTGTGAATACTGAGAGCATGCTGCAAACTGCAGATATGAGTAGCAAGAAGCGGCAATTTAAGTTTCGCCTTCCACATGGATATTTTAATTGGGGCTTCAGGACAAAACACCAAAATATTTCAATTACACCACCATTCTAGAAAAACAAACTTGTCCCGGGGAGTTTGGGCAACACGCCAGAATCAGCCCCCCCGACCAACGGTGACCGAGTTAAGCCGAGCATTCGGGAGGCACGTTGTAGACTCATGTTTGATGCCAAACCAACAACGCATCACCGATTAACAAGTTTGTATATCATTGAACTTGTCTTGAATTATAGTTTATTTTGAAAAAAAAATGTTAAAATTAAAATTTGACTTTTAATTTGTTGACCTTTCCTTTTGACCTAGCTGACCTTTCCCAGTGAAATTGCCCTTTAGACACCTCAAAATGTTTCTTCAAAAATATCTTCGATACAAAAATAAAAAACGTTCTCATAAGTCCGAATATTAGCACCTAAGGTAGGAGACACGGTTTGACCATTCGTAGTACAGCCTATGTTTAACGCCGCAAATATAGCGATGCTTGTAATCGGTCGCGAAATCAACTCCATGTCTTACGAAATTTTAATCGTACAAGATCCGAATTAGACAATAACACGCCCCCCCGAGGGTGGGCAACCGGCCTCCCAGGCTCTCAGGTAGTAAAAACCCACAGCCCACGTCCCATCACCTCAACACAACATTTCAACTCTAAAAAATAATTTAGGCAACTGGGGGTGGTAGGTACCGTAAAGCTGAAGGACAGCAGGCAACTCACTGGTGAGGGTGACCTGAGGTAGACGGCGTCGTTATGCCTTGTGGGACTTTCAACTTTGTTTCCTTGATTAACACTTTATCGTGGAGTTGCTCGTTTGGGGGTGGGGTCCCGGCTCGAAGCCAGTGGCGTGCTGTCCAGGCTTGGGATCGGTTCCGCTGAGACGCCCGGCGCCAATAGCTACCCGACGTACAGGTCGGCTGGCAACGACTGGGAGAGGGGACCTGAGCGGGGCGGCCGTCCCTGTGCGTGTGGGACGTTAAACGTTGGCTTCTAAAATCAACCCTTCATTGTGGAGTTGCTCGTCGGAGGGGGGTCGGGTCTCGTGACAGTCCATGATGACTTAGTGAACCCCGACTCCAACAATCGAACTGAGAACAACTCGACAAAATGTATAAAAAACGAACTGGCAACAACTTGGGCAATATTTATAAACAGAAAAACTGCAGCCATTAAAAGTGATAAAAGGATTCCTTGTTTCGAGGGAGACGAGGGCAAATGAACTTATTAATAATGAACCTTCAGCCTTAAACGAAAATTTACAAAGATGTCGCGACCTTATCAATAATTGAAACAAGTATAACTTATCCTATGAGCACCACTAACTCACACAATTACATCGTTCCCGGACATGAAAATAGTATCGATGCAAGCGATCCAGTGCAGCACAGCATATGTTTGAGAGGATTCATGCAATGTAAACAAACGTGTCTGAAAGGCTTCATCCCAAAAGTAATTTGAATCTGCTCATATATTCGACAAAATGTCCTGAAATTTAACGCATTCGACTTGGTCGCTTGAACAGGTTGCCTCATGATATTTTTACAAGGTGATCATTTCATAGCTGACACGGATCCGAGAATCCCAGATAAATAATGACACAGTGCACTGGGAGTGATGCCCCAAATAGCCAGTTTTAATCATTGCCGAATATGTTACATACAATCGTTTGGTCGTGTCGCCTTGAGGTTGCTCAAGGTCACGTATTTTACGGAACTAGTGGAAACCTAAATTTTGTGGCATAATAGGTGACAGAAAGAGCCGTAGAAGAAAAGTTCAGCACCATTGGAACACTCTTGTTGAGCCCAAACGGATTATGTATCTTATAATATTGCCTAGTCAAATGTCAAAATTAACCTGCTTTGACCTAGAGCCAGGCTTAGGTCTGTATGGTAAAAGAATATTAATCAAACTGCAGAGGCAAGTCAGACCGACAATGCAAAAACAACCTCCATCGCAATTCTCGACAATCTCGCAAGTTATCAAAATTTTCCAATCGCCCCATGCATTTCTAATGGAAAGATCAGACCTTGCCCTGCTCCCGGTTATCGATATAGAAATCCGCTACGAAAAATTATCTTGCTAGGCGATCTTACTATGTAATGCGATTCTAACCACGATAGGCTAAATTGATATGATTTATGCACCCCCAAAGTTTGAGGTTAGGTCTCTGACCTGGGTTGGCGGTCTGACCTGGTATGACCCAGACCTAAAATTTTGGCAAAGCTCAAAATTTCGAGTTAGAGGTACATGAAGTACGGTGGCCTGCGCGAAGGTGTTTTTACTACCTGTGGAAACCTGAGGAGGCCGGTTGCCCACCCCCTCGGGTGGGCGCGTGTTAATTGTCATAAATTCGGATACTTGTACGATTAAAATTTCGTAAAGACAATAGAGTATGATTTCCAGCGACCGATTACAAAAGCAATCGCTATATTTGCGGCGTTAAACATAAGGCTGTACTACCGCAATGGTCAAAAACTGTGTACATACCTACCTTAGGTGCTAAATATTCGGAACTTATAGCAAGAACGCATTTTTTTATTTTGCTATCGAAAGATATTTTATGAAGAAACATTTTGAGGTGTCTAAAAGGGCAATTTCAACTGGAAAAGGTCAGGCTAGGTCAAAAGGAAAAGGTCAAACAAATTAAAAGTCAAAATTTTCAAATTTTAACATTTTCTTTTTCAAAATAAACCATAATTCAAGACGAGTTCAATGATATACAAAACTTGTTAATCAGGTGATGCGTTGTTGAGTTATGAAGCATCAAAGATAAGTCTACAACGTGACCTCCCGAAAGTGCCTCGGGCTATAACTCGGTCACCGTTGGTCGGAGGGGCTGAGATTCTCACAGGCGTGTTTCTGGCCCAAAACACCCCGGAACAAAGTTTCAGATTTTTCTAGACATGGTGGTGTCAAGCCTGGTCGATCTGTCCTGAATGCCCCAATTAGACGCAGCTCGATGCTTAATACATTTCAGTGACCCCGTTTCTTCAAGAACACTCCAAACAGCAACAATATGTGTCCACCTGAGGACTGAGTGGGACGGGAATCATGGCCAGGATGAAGTGAAAATTTCCTAGCTTCATCCTGGATATCTATGTGAAGTTTTCTCTTTTCTCTGAAAACGTCACAGCGAATAACGGAATTAGATGGGACCAACTGTTGCACTAATTTTCCGGGGTGGAACCAGACGGACTTAAATGGAAAGGAATGGAATGTTCAGTAAAATGTTGTCCTACTCTGACGTCTAGTGTGCATACCCTAACCACACTAACGACCTCTCACAGACAGGAATTAGACAAGGGTATACTATTTAAACTCTATAGCTGGTTCCTAAACATCTTCACGTGGTGTAGTCAATGAGGATTCGGTGGGTAATTTCGAAGTTTGGCTCGGTACATGAGTTGATTGAATGATTTTATTTAAATCATAAGGGTGTAACGTAATAACATAATATTGATAAATAATATTATTTATTATCGTTATATATCATCTACATATTGTTAATATTAACACTAATGTAATTAAACTTTATACATTGATATAATGCAATATATTAAACGAAAGGGTAATCAGAGGGGCAAAAGCACTATGATCTACTTTTGTGTAGTCGTACAAGAGTGAGCGTGTTTTCATCAATGGAGACTGTAAATGCTGCGAAACTAGAGAAGAGAGATAAAGAAAGACTGAGAAAAATGTGAGACCAATAGATCAGAAATGACTGAAAATTTACCAGGAAACAAAACCTTTACCTTATAAAAGATCCGAAACAAGAGTGAGTGAGTTTATAAGCGATCACACAAACCACTAGCAAGCATCAGACATCCGCCTGGCCGTCGCCGCTCGGCCGGACAGTGCGTACTCACGTGCGCAGATTGTTGTTAGTAATGTTATGGTTGCGGCGAGCCAGCCGCGGCGAGAGCGCCTCTTTGTAGGAGCTGCGGCGAGTGGGCTGCGGCGAGGGGCGCGGGTCGGCCCGGCTCGGTACCCTGCGGTACCGGGCCGCTCAGACAGGCGCACACACCTACCACTGATGTGCGTACACATTCACGAAGCTTAGACAGGCGTTAGATATCAACCGTCGTAGAGTGACAGGTGGTTTTGCGCTTGCAGACAAGCCCAACAGAAATCTGACACACAGCAAACAAAAGCGTTAGATGCACTTGGTCTCAGCGACACTTGCTTAAGGTGGAAGAGAAGTTAGGTGAGCTGAAAAACGAAAGTTAATGCATCGGCGGATCCAGGGGAAGTGAGGGTACATCCCCTCACCCATCGACCCTTGTCATCCCATGAAATGGTCACGGCGCACCCCTAAATGGCCGATGGTGCCCCCTCGATAAAATTTGGCGCCCACCTCATAAGTATTACCAGTCAAAAGTGGGACCCCCTGGTCCGGATGGCGCCCCCTCCCCGGGAAGGTGCCCTCGATTGGCAATCCTAGATCCACCTTTGCCTTAGGATGCGGTTTTTGACGTCCACCTTGCCACGATTTTTTGCCCATAAGTGGCCCCTCCCTGGTCCGGATGTGACAACCCCACCCCCCCGCACATGTGTTTCCCACCGGAAATCCTGGATCTACCGATGTATTAACACGCGCATTGACGGGGTTCTGAGCCACCTTCGCTTTGACGGGGGGCGGGTACCCGCCCCCTAAGATCTCGAGAACCACGGTAGGTAGCGAAAAACGGTAAACGGCGTTGGGTTGCCCATCCACATCTCCATCGAAAACATTTGAACCATTTTTTCTCAGGTCACATTTAAGGTCACGAATGTGACCGTGTGAATGTGACAATGTGTTTTAAGGTCATGCCGTAATAGGGATAACATGTAAATTAAGTTTTTCGGCCATTACATCTGAACAAGTAAAGATAGAAAAAAAACGACTGGAGCTATATGAATCCTCTCAGCAAGCCGAATCGAATGATATATAATTTGACCTTGCTAGGTCAAATCAAGGATTTGACTTGACCTGAGGTCAGGTCAGGGTCAAATTATATAAAACGCATATCATTAGAACCGCAAAGCCCAGGCAAGTCTAATGCAGCTAAAATAAATACTCTTATAACCCTCCGTTACTGAGTTATTCCGTAAAAACAATTTTTCCCATGTATTTCCAATGGAGAGGTCATGCCTCGTACCTGACCTTAGGTCATCGAAATCAAAAATACCGGAAAATATTTTAGAGAACTTGGTGGGGCCATTATGTGATATGAGTTTCAATCGGATAAGTTCACCCTGTTCCGACTTATGCTATCTTAAACTTTTTTTGAGGTCGGGTCACTTGACCTGTGCTGGTGACCTGACCTGAGATGACCCAACCTTAAAATTTTCACAGAAGTTGTAAAAATGATGAGGAAAAAGGCATGCCAAGTACGGCGGCGCTACGCGCCGCCGTTTTTCTACTATCTCCGAAAAACCCGAGGGGGGGCGGGTACACGCCCCCGTCAATGCGCGTGTTAATAGTAAAGTTACCTTAAACGTTTTAAACGATTCAGCGCCTGTCCTTGAGGCCAAACATTGCGCACATGACTTTCTTCCACGTTTAATGTTCTATACGGAAAGCTCCTACTTGAATCAGATAAGTAGCCAGAAGCCGAGCGAGCAAGCCACCGGGCGGTCGCGCCGACAGGCAGCCTTGCAGTCAGGATACGGTCTGCCTTGGCGAGTAATCGCTAGATAAAAGACCGCAAGTGATTCATCGTATTTGTTCTGTATGCATTCACGATATGCTCACCTTTACTAGGGATCATTTGACTCAGAACGAAGAGTATGTTCTCTACTTGATGTGTTTAGTAAAGCACGGGAATGCTTCTCTCACTTTCATCTTAATTAGAAAAGTTTGGACAATATGGGAACAAATTAACAGAGCTAAAAACTTTTTCAACGAAGTGTTGCACGAAGAAGTTATGAAATACTTTACTGACTGGCCTACGTGGAACCTCGACTTACTTGAAATCTGAAGTACTAGCGAGAGGCAGTGACGGCAAAACGTTCGAATTCAAGGGCGAGGGGGGGTGGCACCTTCAACCCATTTCTTTCCAGTCAACACCATAGGGTTAGTGTTAAAATGTCTTATCTAAGCGGGGGTCACCGTGCCCCGGTCCCCCCAGTTCCAACGCCAGTGGCGAGGGGCTAGAGACCCGTTCACACTGTTCCACAGCCGAAAATCGCATGCGAGGGCTATCTTCAAATGCATAGTGGAATAATCGCTCGTGAGGGTTAAATACTTGTGCGAGTTCTGCGTATTCAGTGGTCTAAAATTACATTAAACGCGAGTGTTGCGTTTGTCATAAACTCGTCACGGGCATCATTTAAAATTTTTAGATGACACAAAGTAGATTTTCTAAGCTAGGCTTTTACCAGAAACTGATTTCATGTGACTTCGATCACTTATATTTGGGCAGTAGAATGCAGTTTTGCACTGCAATTCTGTAAATCAGCTGATATTACCTGATACCTGGTATTACGTGAGTATTACCTGCGCCCCAAGAAGTGAACTGTGCGATCCAAAATTTGTTTCGGAAACACTGAGAGCACGCCTAAACTGATAGCTGTATCGATCTCCCATTAATTTAGATGATTGGCACCTAGCACCGCCCGAATGTCTCATATTGTTACTAAGCCAAAGCTGCAAACATTCGAACACCAATTTTCACATTGAGTCCCTTTGACTCGCAGCGCTTTATCTCTCGTACAAAATTGACTGACAGGGGATTTCCGCAGGGGCGCATCGGTCTAATGAAAAGCCAACGGCCAAAAAGTGACTGACAGGCCGAGAAATGAACTTGATCAGTGCACTCAGGCTGACCAAATTATTTTGCGAGGCCTGCTGGGCTCGCACGTTGGACTTAGCATCATTGCAGTGCGAAGCCGGATAGGTCACTTAAGCTTATTCACACATACCAAAACAAAGCAAAGAACAAATATCTCTCACACACAGCCTTTTTCACAACGGAGATTGTTGCTTTGCAGGGTGAAGGTGGCAACCTACTTTGGCTGGTTGGAGGTGATGACATGGCTGAGCGAACGGGAGAGGGGCAGCATGGTGGGGCGGTCCCCTGCCTCTTCTCTCTCCGGCTCCTCTGCTGGCGCTCTCATCACTCTCTCCGCTGTAGGAGCAGCCGGGCCGGCCGGGCCGTTGGCGAATAGGAGCTCCTAACGGTGAAAAGTACACTATCAGACTAGGAGTGCACTCACATGCAGAATCCCTAGCGGCAGGATTAGACCATTACTGATCGCTGTGGTACGTTAATCGTCTGTATCAATCATGCTGAAAACCAATCAATGTTCTCGATTATTAGCGAAGACATCCAGTACCAATAATGCATAAAACAACCGTCCCATTTCTACCGTGTGACTCCCGACACGTCTCGCCCGCTCGTGGCGCGCGTCAGCACCTGCGTGGTGGTGGTTTTGCGCCGAGCCTTGTCGCGCGTGGTGCTGCTGCGAGGCGGCGGAGTCGGAGTCAGGTCTGAGTCAGAGCTGTCAGAGTCGTCGTCTGACTCCAGGTGGTCGACGGCAGGCGCAGCCTCGCTGATGAGAGAGACCACCGCCGGGTCCAGGCCGCCCTCCTCTGTCATCAAGTGCTGCAGCAACTGCTGCTGCACGCTGCTGTTCTGGACGATCTGCAGAACAATGTTGCGAGGTCGGTCCTGCTACCCTGAGTACAATCTGATACAATATCAGCATAAAGCCAAATGCTTCCGATAACGGCATCAGCAGAGTATCAAAAGGATAACATTATCGCAACAGATAGAGATCAGGCCAGAACTCGCTCTCTCCCGCGGTCATCCCTACCTGGTCCATTTTGATCTGCGTTTCCCTGGCAGAGGCTAGCTGCTGAGCGGCCAGGCAGCTCTGGTGCACCGTCATCGTCAGCAGCTTCTCCAGCAGGTACTGCATCTCCTCTCCGCTGAGGTCGCGCAGTAGCTGCGACGGGTCCTGAATCGGCAGCTCCTCCTGCCCAACACAATTACCCTCGCACTGAAGATATTCTAATATACCTATGATATTGATTAATTTGTATTGTGTTGTATTTTATCTCGTGGTACTCATCCATAAACACAATGGCTATTATTGAGCCCGTGTCAAAAGTATCAAGGGAAGTTAACGAGGGAAAAACACAACATGCTGGCGTACATACACATGTCGCATACACGGATCTAAATGGTGCAAAATTGCAAATGCTTTTTGAGTAAGCGTTTGAATTTAATAATGTACGTATAACATGATATCCACGGCCATTTGCAGCCACCATCCTTCCCGACTTGATTAGATTCTTTACATATTTCGCAACATTCTAAAAAAAAGACTTTTCATATCCCTTCGTCACATAAATATAGTATGTGATAAAATGCGTACAAATGACACAAAAATCCAGCAAAAGCAAGGCACCAGGCATAAGAACATGTCTAAATCAGACACCTACAACAAAAGCAGCACATGGCACACACAGTTTAAAACTCACTACCTCATGCATTCACTGACAAGCCATAAAGGGGCTGACACTACCCTTGACATCAAATGGCAGGGAATTGTGAGACAGCAGAATGAAGAAAATTTATATTTTCCTGCAATAATTCGAGCTCGCAAGGGTAGTCTAATATATGTCTAATGCCATGTATATGACATATGTCTAATCTGCCTGGTGCCGTAAATATGCTCCGTGTGCTGAAGTAAATAACCCTGTCGCTCAGCACTCGCTTCTATCTCAACTGCCACCCTCCTCACCTTGGACTCCTCCATAGCCATAATGCTGGCCTGACACTCGGCGATGTTGTCGTTGATGTAGTCCATGTTGGCGCGGATAGCCTCCATGGTGTCCTCCAGCTCCTGCACTTTGTCTGGCGCGAGGCCGGAGAGGAGACCTCGGTCCCGCTGTCGCATCACGCGCGCCAGCCGTCGCCGCAGACCCTCGCGGTCCTTCAGGTGCCTGCAGCAACACAGGTCGGAACGGTGACAATGCCAACGTGGCCAGAAACTTGTCCAGCAGCTCGTGACACGGCAGTCACACCTGGCTACCCGGGATTCCTGTAGCGATTCAAGGGAAATAAACACCGAAGGCGATGGCATGGCCCACTGGTCCCGTCCTCAGACTAGGCCACTCAGCAGTCAGCAATGAGTGAAAGTCTTCAAATCTTGAAAAGAGATTATGTTGAATATCCAAAGAAGGCATCAATTATTACATAATACTTACTTCATGTTGTCACCGGCTTCTGCGCTATACCGAGCGAATATTTGTCCCTTAATGTTTCCTGGGCCTTTTTGTTGTAAAAGTACTTCTGAAAGAAAATAAGCGGTCACCTTTCCATTTCACGTTCCATGTTGGCCACGGTCTGTTTGTTCAGGGCCAGCTGGGTGATCGACTTCTCTAAAGTCTGCCATTTCTTCTTCGCCACTACTCCGGAATACGCTCTCTTGCCACCTGAAAACATCACAAGACAGCTCAGCTCAGATACCAGAGATCCCGTGTCTTCCAAACGGACCAGTTCTTTCAAATAAGCTTAAATATTACCATTCCCCATGGTTTGTCTCTGAAGCGAAAGTCAACCTGTTGGAAGCAAAAATCACCCTTTTCTGTGAGTCCTTGCTGACGACCAACATTACCCATCGGTATACAGTTTGAGAACATGGCACTTATAAAATATACATGGTGATCCCGAGCAGTGTCGAAGACCAGCTCTTTCTATCCCAGCCACTTTCAATGAAGGATTTCGTTCTGCAAACCATTCTAGCTTGACATAAAAGCGAGCTAAGATCCACCACAGATGTATATCTTCAGCAGGCGCTCCCCCTGCGTCTTCAGTGTGCCCTGTTACTGCGCCCTCAGCTCACCCCTCAGGCGCTGACTGGCGCCGCGCTGGGCTCTACCGGCCCTCCGCAGCGCCGCGATCTCCTCCTGCTTCCGCTTCAACACCGCCTCCTTCATCCTCTTCTCCGCCTGCAGCGACTTGATCTGCCGCGCAAGAAAATGATATCAACTTCCACTGTTTATACGGTCCTGCCAGAACGGGTTGAGATCTCAAGGGTTGGGGGTCAGGACCCTGTTGGATATTTCGTCCTTCACGGCGTCCTTACCAACTCATCCATGGCCCAGGTCCCACTAGATCAAAGAATAGATATCTAGCCCATGCCTGCCAGTAAACCAAGCACTGATCGATGTTGTTCAACGTTAAACAGAGCCCAATGAAAAATTCCCAATTGCTCACGACAAGTAATCTTGCAATAAAATAACGAAACATTAAATAAAAGTTTGAGTTGAATTTTCACGAAATACCGTTCAGGAGCAAAACATTCTGTTACCTGGGGAATAGCGATAGCCTTGTCTACAAGGCCATGCATGATGATAGTAGTGAATTTTCCCAAAGACCAATGAAAGAAAACGACACTTTTTAGGACGGAGAGGGAGACATTTCAACACACGGAATGGCGCTTTTATTTTCAGTTATAAGACACCCTATGTCATGAGAAAGGGAGAAGGTGGAAGGCCATGAGAGACTGGAGATGATAGCTGGAGACCAATGCGACCAATGAAGATCAAAACTACGAATTAGTACCTTGCCGGACCTCGGCCAATGGTTCAGGAGGGATGGGGCCCCGAATCGTGAAAACATATTGCTTTTCTTTACGCAAATGGGTAATAATCGGAGGGTTTGGGAGCACTGCTGCAAGGCATTTGAAATGCCTTCCCCCTGGATCCGTCCCTGTATCAATGGGTAGGTCCGTGGATTAAAAATCGCCCCCAGCTTATATGCAAATATGCCCTGGAAGCTAGGCTGTACCGCAGCACAACGCATGTTAGACTGTCTCGTAACACAGCGAATATAGACTAGCCCGCAGTACTGAGCATGAGCATAGGCTGTACCGCAATACAAAACTTGGAGATCGGTTGCACCGCAATAATGCACCTGAATACATCCTGTATCGCAACACACTGACTGAACGCGGAAGTATTCAATATACTACGCATAAGCGTTGGAGAGGGGCACAAGGGCCTGCCCCCCTCCCTCCCCTCCCCGACACTTTTCATATAAAATTCCCTGCCTCAGCAAAATTGGGAAAAATAAAACGTCAGAGAAACTAGCGTAGCCGCTGTGCGGGAAGGGTGTCGAAGAGCTCAAATCCGACGAGTTCTTCGCGCAAGAAAAGAAATTTTCTCGTCAGCAAAAGGTTCAAGATCGACTGGCTTCAAGGGCGGATCCAGCAATCCCAATGTACTATATCAGTTCTATCCCCTTGTATGCATCAATAGTGCATAAAAGGGAATAGAGACAAAGAAAACCCAATGCCATTGACGCAGTGCTTTTGGACGACAACATTGGGCCACGCCTGCACTGTGTCATCTGTCACCTATAAGTCACTGGCTCTTCATTTCAGAGCTTCCAAGCACACAGTAAAAATATAAAAGACCACGAATTGGTTGTTTTAAGACAAGAGGAAGCATATGGAAGCCGCGGGCGAGGGCGGATACAGGTGGTTGGTTTGGGACGCAGGGGAAAAGCCCATAAAAGCCAATGGCTCTAAAAAAAACGTTTAGTGGTAGAGGCGCCGGTTTTCGGGAATTAACTAGTGCAGTGAATAGTTTTCCCATCAGCTGCACCTAATCAATTTCTGCAAATGAGGGTGTTACTGAAACGTCTCAAGCGTGCCCTGATACGCGCCATTTTTTACAAGATTGCTTTGAAACAAATGGTGCTTGAAAGCCGGATCAAATACCTTCAGTTTATTTTCTTCTTCAGGTGAAAGTTATTTCATTTTCAAAGAGTTTCCTCTCCAAATAGAAAAAATAAAAATGGTTACACTGACGGGTTCGCCTTACCCCAATTGATCAATTATAAAAAAAGTGTTTTTCGGGGAAGGGGGAAGCGGCAAAACAATGCTGTGCCCAATCTTCTTTGCTTTCGGGGGTCATTACCGGACTGGTCCCCTGGTTCCGCCCTGGAACCAAAAATTTAAAATTAGAACCGAATTATAACTATGAGAGCAACTGAAGTCACGTTTATGCCGGGTCAGCTTTAATATTTTAACACCTGCAGGCCCTTGGCCCTTCGAGTCACGAGCAGGGTTGCTGGGAGCTGATCTCGTGCCGCGCCGGGAAATCGGGAGAATCACAATATCCCGCCAGCCACCTGCCATGATACGGGCCGTAATTGAATGACAGAGCAGGAGCATGCAGTGGATGGGGCAGCGGCGGCCAGCACGTGCCTGGTTCTCGTGTTTGCGGTGCTCCTTGCGCAGCTGAGAGACGGCCCGATGGTGCTGCAGGCCCATCTGTTTCATCTTGTTAGCGTCCTCCTTCATCCTCTGCATCAGCTTCACCTGCCGGTCGTGATTCACTGGCGTGAGGCTGGCGTTGATACAGTAGTACGTGCAAAGTTTAACAAAAATACCAATACAAATGAATGTTTCATGCCAAAAAAGTGTTTAAGGAGCCTTACGCAGAATATTGCTACGAATGGGAAGGACAGATGGAATTATACCCTTGCGAATGGGAAAACAACTGGAACGGTTATTTGAAGCTCCGAGAGAAACGTCTAAGCTCTCTACAATAGGTAGGCCAATCATCTGTTAATTCGTACTAATCCACTGTTAGCCTTCTGCACACCTTTGCCTTCTTCATGTCGACGACTTCAGTCTTGAGCGTCTTCACTTGGCGTTCGTACTGTCCCTGAGAGCGCACTAGCTTGGCGTGCTCCCGCTTGGCTGCCTGCAGTTGCTTGAGATCGCGGCCCATGTTCGTCAGCTTGCGCTCGTAGTCTTCCTTCACCTTGCGAATCTCGTCCTTGGAGGTGGTGGAGCGCTGACCTGCGAACCAGGTGAAGTTGTGAGAAAGATGGTGACGATACTAACTACGATCACGCCACATTGGCTTTGATTTAGTTTCAGTTCTGACCAAAAAACAAATATCAATATTTCCTTTACTTCACTACAATGTGAAATTTAGGGTTGATTTTATACTTGTAACCATGTTAGGGATCAATACGAATTTTGGTTAATTTTCCACTATAACATGTACTGCATGCACCATTAGCATCACATCATGTTGTGTTTTGTAATTTACCTTATCATTGTCCTGTCTGTCTTGGTATGGTGCCTGCTATTGTTTGTATGCGACATTACTTTGCACTTACAGAAAAAAGTTATCAATGGTTTTACCATAGAGATCAAAGATGTTTAATGTTTATGCTAATCGGTCGTGCTATTGGAGGCCGCCTCTACTTAATCAATGGCAGGAACAAAATAATGACACTCCTACGATCTAGAACGTCGAGAGAAACGTACTAAAAACATATATTTCCCGCACCCACTGATGTTGGAGATGACCATGTCCCGTACTCACTGATGTTGGAGACAACCTTGCCCCGTACTCACTGATGTCGGAGATGACCTTTTACTATACGCACTGATGTCGCACACACGACCTTGTCCCATACTCACTGATGTTGGAGATGACCTTGTCCCGTACTCAAGGATGTTGCAGACGACCTTGTCCTGTACTTAATGATTTCGGAGATGATTCACTGACGTCAGGGCTGAACTTGCCTTGCACTTGCACATTGCACATACACATTGAAGACCAACTTCTCCCGCACTGACTGATGCTGGAGATGACTTTGTCGCGCACTCACTGATGTTGGAGATGACCTTGTCGCGCTCCTGCTCGGTGGCGCGGATCCGGTCGGACAGCTGCAGCAGCTTCTCCTCGTAGTGCTGCCGCATGGTCTCCAGCCGGCGCTGTGACCGCTCCAGCTCGTCAATCAGACGCTGCTTCACGCTGATGTCCGAGGTCAGCTCCGCCAGCTGCTCGTTGTAGTCGGAACCATCTGGGAACAGCCATTCCACGGTGTAAGGCGTGTTCTTTTGACGGCTCATTTCACTCGCTTGTTAGTAGTATGGTAACCAGAAACCGGCTTCTAGACTCCTTAAAATCCGGCTTTTTAAGTGTTATTCATGGTACCATCCAAAAAGTGCAGACCTTTGTATATGGCGTAAACAGTCATTTGGGGTTAACTTTACTAAAAGGAAGCACACATTCTTAGATCGTAATAATGACGCTTAAATCAAAACAAGCACATCATACTCTTTTCTCTGTTCCAGTTTCGCACACACCCACACCCATAAGTAAAATACAGCATGACGGGAACGAATCACGGAAGAGAAGGCGTGACAGACTGATGATAACATCATTAATTTGCATTCATTACCAACCTCGGACAAGGGCAGGCGTCAATAACACTCTCCAGTACTATCCAATGAATAAATTACAGTCAGCCTTCCAAAAATGCCTTATGAACTGCAGTGGACAGGGCTGCGTTTGATGATGTGAGACAAGCGAATCGGAGCCCGCTAGGTGTGCTGACCGGTTTTTATTGGCTCATTCCTCACGACTGACGTTGTCTAGTCACACCTAGTGCTTCTCAAAAGCTGCGAGAAGACTTCTTACAATAAGCTCATTAATAAGTGTTTACGATTCTCCTAGGTAATGCATCACTACGAGGCTTATGCTGTCTAAATTGTAAATAATCAAGATGATCAAACAAGGAGAATATCAGTGCCAGGGAAGAGAAAACATTGCTTTTGAATTTTATGCAGTTCTCAACGCTAATGGTAGGAGAGTGCGCAGCAAGTCAAGACGACCGACAAAAGTTAACCAAATCGAACTATTAAAGCCACAAGATTCCCACTCAAGTGCGCTTCCAATGATGGGCCTACAGGGTAAAAGAAACAAGCTCCGACGCGTGGACGCACAAATTTTCAGTGAACACCACCGAAATGTTTTTGCCATTGAATAACCGTGGAAAGCTATGGCAGCATGCAAAAAAAGCCAAACTGCTACGAAGGAAACATGTTCATTTTACCTTTTCCTTCACTTTCCGGTTCGTCCGTAGAATCTTCTACCTCCGAGTCCTCATTCTCTGAGTCTGTGAAGTAAGGCATAGTTTTCATCTGACCTGTCAGGTCTGAACACAAATGTCATTTACCGGCAAAACGAACGCAAATAAAACCGTATCACCCATCGATGCAGAACACCATGGCTGCAATAAAACAACAATAAGTAATCCGAACACTCTGCTGCCGAATAGCTCAGAAGGCAACAGCACGGAATGTTAAACATGAACAGACATTGGAGCAAAATAGCAGATGGGAAGTAGTGGAGAAAGAATATCGTTTTCTCACTGACGAGAAAAGTCAAGCAACTTCAGTACGTGTACTATGGCAGCCACCCTCATTTTATCTCGTTCATGCTTCAAAATTCTGGTGTATTTTTAAATATTTTCCCCACTTAGGTATTTTTATTTGTGTCCCCAGCCCCTTCTGTAGTTATTGTTCAAATGTCACACTGTGTTCACTGCTTATTCCAGCACCCGCTGAGCCAGCAGGATAGCATCCGGAGATCAAACATATCTAGTACGGAACTTCTCTTAACCTATTATACGTCACAGTATCTTCTGTGAAATGATGAAGATAGGCTTGTGTGCAAAATGTACGAGAAATATATATTCTTAGAAATACTATAGATACTGAACAATTAATATGACGAACTCTATACGTCATTTATGTTAACAGAAAAAGTATTAGACACCAGAAAGAAATTTCCATAAAAAAATACTTGGCACTCATTTTATCAGTAGTTTCTGTGCTTCACCTCCGCATGGATGAGGAATGCAAGCATCTCCGTTCTGACCAATCGCCGCTTAAGAACGTATCACGAGCTCTCTCCTGGTTATTAAATTATTCAGCTATTAAAACCTTCAGCTAGACGGCCGCAGACACTACCTTACCCTTCAACACACACCAATCGCACTGGTCTACACACAGATGGTTCAATCTGCAATGACTCAATCCTTCACAGCTGTCAGCTGTTCATGCCCTGCGGCGGGGTGGCGTCTAACCTACCCTTCTCGTCGCCGCTGCGACTGGAGTCTGAGCCGGCGTCGTCACCTGGGGCGTCGCCCGAGGCGTCTCCGCTGCTGGAGCGCCTCCTCAGAGCCTCCTCTCTCTCCCGCTGTACGTCACGGCGCGCCTCCTCCAGTAGGCTGCGTACCTGGCCTCCTTCCTCCGCTGGCGTCACAGAGGAGAGGTCATTCCCACGGTCCGAGCACGACCACTGAGTGGACGCTAAAAGGGCGCAGAATATTTGGGTTCTTCATTATTAAGAGGCTAAAGTCATCAGCCACTATCTGAAAGAAAATTTGGGGCTTTATTGATAAGGCATTCAATGGAGGAGGTGAACATCTGCTCTAAGCACTGCCTGGAAAACACTCGGCAAGAGAAACCTGTAAGCTCTGTGTAGGGTTCCAGACCGCCGCTTACCATTCGATGCTGGATCTTTGCTGTTTTAGGTGCGTCAGGATGCGCAAGGAAGTTCGACGAAAGGATCCATAAGAACCAGGAAGCAGGACATTGGTGAGTTGTACGACCTTCTCGTCAGTCTTTCTCAGGTACCCTCTCATGTCATTTTTTTACGGAGCGGTTTGACGGCTACGGTAGGTGCACTGCGGATACAAGGAAAATGGGTTTAGTCAACGGATATGTTACGTCAAGGCCAGCTGAGAAAGGAACAGCCCTAGTTAGGCAGGGTTGAAGGACCCAGAGGTCGAAGGACACTCGCCCTAATGTAATTATTTTCCAATTATCCAATTAGTGTTTCATCATAAATCCAAGACCTCTCCCTGGATCCTTGCCTAGGCGCGCAGCAGAACCGAAAATAAATCATACATGACATGACATCGACATGAGGAACATTTAATCGCCATTTAATCGCACCAGCATATCATGATGAAGTGCAGATCCTGGTAGACAAAAAGACACTTGCCCCCTGCCCCCTCCCTCTTCCTTGGACTAAGCCCTCCAACTTTCACCGATTAAAAACAAACTGTTTTCTACGGTTTTTGTCCCTATTTCCCCTCGATACAGCGGCCTAGATCCGACACTGGCTGAGGTTTTCCAGGCTGAAGCCGAGAGGTCCCATGCGCTTACAATGAAAGTCTGACCTTATCGTCCCAGCATTGCCGTGAGTTTTTTGTTATCGTCACACCGTGAGCTTTCGGCCACGGCCTGGAACCGCCCGTGACCTCATCATGTGTGAGTGACATCCACCGTATGTGCTATGACAAGTCCCCAACACAGATAGAAGGATCCAACCCCGGCCCGGATCAGTCAGATCCCCACCAAGTGCCAGTGAAATCCCACCACGTGCCAGTGAGCTCCCAGCACGGGCCAGAAAGATCCAATCACGGCCCGGATCAGTGAGATCCCCGTCACGTGCCAGTGAGATCCCACCACGTGCCAGTGAGCCCCCAACACGGGCCAGAAAGATCCATCCCCGGCCCGGATCAGTGAGATCCCCACCACGTGCCAGCGAGCTCCCAACCCGGGTTAGAGGTATCCCACCACGGGTTAGTGGAATCCTACCACGATTTGGTAAGATCCCAACATGGGGCAGCGATATCCCACTAGCGGTTGGTAATATCCCACCACGAGTCGGTGATTTCCCATCATGGGCCAGTGATATCCCACTGTGGGTCGATGATGTCTCATCATGGCCGGTGATATCCCATGTGTGAGTGAGATTCCTCGACGCATCACTACTCTCCCCCACCCAGTGAGAGTGAGCTCTCCGAGTTTCCAACACATGCGAGAGAGCTGACTCTCCGTGTGTGTGTATGCTTCACTCCTGTGCAGACTCCCACCTGGCGGCGGCGGCAGCTGGCTGAGGGCTGCGCCCGACCGGCCAGCCGCCGTTCTGCCGCTGCACTGCCGCTTCAACTGCTGGCACATGTTCTCCGACTCCATCAGACGGGCGCGCAGCTCCTCAATTTCCTGCAGGTACCGCGCCACCACCTGCGTCACGTCACTGTCCGCGTCTGCCGAGTACGGGGTGTGACGTTACTGCCGACTCCGAGACGTCACGTCACTGTCCGCGTCTGCCGAGCACGGGGTGTGACGTTACTGCCGACTCTGAGACGTCACGTCACTGTCCGCGTCTGCCGAGCACGGGTGTGACGTTACTGCCGACTCTGAGACGTCACGTCACTGTCCGCGTCTGCCGAGCACGGGGTGTGACGTCACTGCCGATTCCGAGGCGTCACGTCACTGTCCGCGTCTGCCGAGCACGGGGTGTGACGTTACTGCCGACTCCGAGACATCACGTCACTGTCCGGGTGTATCTGAAACGGGATTTCAGATCTCCACCTCCGATGTATAATGATAAATGTCACTGTCTCCCTTGCGATATTTCGGCACGTCCTCGTAATTCATTTCTGTGAGACCCACGGGCTCTACAAGCTGGCATTAGAATGTGATCATAGTCAGCTGACAGCGCTCTCGACAGCAGGACTCACCGGCGGCTATCCACTCGCCGGCGGTCTTCTCTGCTAGCAGCTGGCAGTTGCGGGCGGTCAGGGACTCCACCGTCTCCTGGAGAGCCTTGATGCGCGTGCGGAGGTGGGCGTTGTCCGTCTGCAGCATGTTGTTCTCGTGGTACATGTCGTTGACGGCCTCCGAGCCGTCGGCAGTCACCACCCGTTTACCCTGAGGAGCCAGGAGTGGTGTATTGATCAGCATGCAGAAGACAACTGGATCAAGTAACCAGCTGGGGCGGTCATAGGAAACTTCTACCGCAAAAGAAATAAATAGTACCTGAACCGGTTCGGAGCTGGTTGAAGCGTTTCCCAGTAAATTAGCCACAATTGACAGGCAAAAAGTCCCAATTCATTCAGATTTCAATTATTAAAGCAGAAAAGCCTTGTAAAAACCACTTTTGATGTAACCCCGAGTGTTACAGAAAATTTGGAGTTGAAGGGAAGGACAAGACAGCGATGAAGTTACATTAGATGAAAAACACGTAATGGATACATTTTCTACTTGGGACACAACTAAAGACTGCAGGAATGTTTCTAGACATGCCACCGTGACAGGTACATATTCTAAATATGTTATTATTTTCAAGCGATACATAAAAATAAATATTCTTACCAAGAAACTTCGAGCAGAAGTGATCCAACCTGACCGTCAAGCACGCAGAGGGAAGATATAGCTCTACGTCCTGACGGCACGCAATCGCTTACAGAAAATTATTCGAAGCCGCACGGTTAGCAAGGAATATCATGAAAGCAATGGGGTTTTTATAGCAAATCGGCCCATATCGACTAAACGTGGGTAACATGTGGCCACTTTGAGGGTACCTCTGAATTGGTCCCTCCCCAGATTCTCATATGGTATTCCTGACTCTCCTCATCCTGTTGTGATGTTTTTTCTTCGCAAAGATGCATCCTTATGGACTCCACACACTTCAAAAACAGGCACCAAAATGTTCTACCAAGTTCCTGGATGATGAGTGCGTGCCAGCGCACCTGTCTGTACTCCAGGAGCTCCAGTTGCAGCTGCTGGATCTCCTGGCGCAGCAGCGCGATGGTGCGCGACGTCTTGTCCTGGTTCACCGTCACCCTGTTCTTGATGTTTCGCGCCCGGTTGGCGTACTTGAGCGTGCTGAGCGTCTCCATGAAGTCGGCGTCAGAGGGAGAGATGCACGCTATCATGCAGGTTCGACTGTTGCCTGTTGGGGGGAGCTCCAGTCATGAACAATAAGTCGGATTTCATTTTAGCGGGTTTTGCGAATGCGAGGAGAAGCAAATTTAATTTGACATGAAGCAAACTCAATTACACCAATCTTCGATTTGGCGAAAAATCATTGAATTTACACATGTGGTGCCAAAATTTATTATACAAGCCACTGCAGGCAACTGATGTCTTAATGCTGCGGAAAGAAAGGTCGAGTTCATTGCAGAAAGTGCAATCGTCTTATATTATTGTAATATAATGTGCGCTTCTACAACAAAGTCAAGAAACCCAGCAGTTACGGACGGTTTCTACTGAGGCGAGGGGGATACAAATCATTGGAAACATATGTCCCCTTTTTGTGTTCAGTTAGTCGGAGAGGGCAGTGCACAACTTCTTTCGAATCAAATAGGGCTGTAAGTACAGAACACTCAAAATAATGTTTTTTAGTCTAAACTTCAGATCTTTTCGACACAATTAATTTTTTCATTGACCGTTTTGTCGAAAGTCTGGGCCCCTCCCCTTTATGTACTTTTCATTCTCCAGGCTCCCCCATGGTGACACCCCGCGAGTAGTCCCCCTGCCATTGACATTGACACTCCAGCTTGACTGACAAACGTCCCCGAAAATTCTGTGGCGACTAACCTCCCAGGGAGTCCTGCAGCAGGCGAGTCAGCTTGGAGTCGCGGTAGGGCACGTGGGAGGCCTTGCGGGACTCATCGCCCAAGGCTGAGATCACATTGCCCAGCGCCAACTGCGGAGCCACAGGAGCCATCACTCCGCGCGGCAGAGCAGCGGAACAATGAACAAGACATGGCACTGTGACGGCACACGGTTTTAGAACAAAGAAATCGTCTCTCAGATATGCATCCCTGGAGGTCCTAAAGTAAACTTTACATTGAACAGTGTGTGGCAATTGTTTTGTTTCTAGGTTTCGTTTGGTTTAAATGGGTATTAAGGCACAAGTACACTCATCGTACACATATACCTCGCACATTTCAGATCAGTACCTAATCTTATTCTTCTATTTACAGTCTTTTACGACCCTAACATACGCTGTGCATTGATTCACTACAGATGACCGAAAGGCGGTGGCATTGTAACGGCTGGGGTGTGTCCGTACCAAGCCGCAGTTGATGGAGATGCCCTCCTTGGCGCGGTCGCCGGTGGCGCCGGTCCTCTTCAGACGCTCCGAACCGGCCAGGTCGACAAAGTGAAACTTGGCTGACAGCGTCTCAAACTCCATCGGCGCGTCTGGGTTGTCTGTCCCGGGGTCGCCGCTTCCGACCGGGTCTGTGTCGGCGAAGCCCTGCGGCGATCACGGCAGAACTCGGGATGTGGGCACGGAGAGAGAGAGAGAGAGCCTCGGAGGGAGATCAACACTGCACGGACAGTGATCAGCTACAGTCAAATATCTTGCAGGATTCGGTACTGCAAAGGTGGTGGCATACGTAACGTGCAGGGTTCAGTACTAGTGTGACCCACCTCTTGCTTAAATATGAAGTATAGGTATTCTGAACGCGAAACTGAACTGCCAAGTCTTCCATGAAATTTTCAATGCAAAAGCTCCAACAGGGTGTGCACCAAGGCGAGTCAGCAATTGAAGACGGGGAGTGGAAATATTGATAAGAGACGTTTCAACAAATCAATTACGCACAAATAGTTTTAAAATGCTATGAATCGTCGCACCCTGGACAAATCAAGTGGCTGAACAAGACCGTTAGGCAAATGCCGTTATTACACACCCTCCTTCATTCTTTGGGCGTTCCAAATTGTCCTGCTCTTAAGCTGGTACCTGGCGCTCAGCGAAAAATTTAAACAATAATCGCATTCGCAAAAAGTCATTAAAAGCCAGGCGGAATACACTAAATCTCACTTGTGAGGCTGCATTGCATCAGCACAGAAACCACTCTCCTCGAGTGCCCTGTAACCATTGGGGTTAACTCCAGGTCTAATATTCCCGTCGCTTGTACTGGCGTGTGCAATGAGACGACTCACGCTACCTGTGCGTGCCCTGAGGCGACTCACGCTGTCGACGCGTGCCCCAAGGCGACTCACGCTGTCCACGCGTGCCCTGATGCGACTCACGCTGTCGGTGCGTGCCCTGAGGTAACTCACGCTGTCGGCGCGTGCCCTGAGGTAACTCACGCTGTCGGTGCGTGCCCTGAGGCAACTCACGCTGTCGGTGCGTGCCCTGAGGTAACTCACGCTGTCGGTGCGTGCCCTGAGGTAACTCACACTGTCGGTGCGTGCTCTGAGGCGACTCACGCTGTCGGTGCGTGCCCTGAGGAGACTCACGCTGTCGGCGCGTGCCACGCGCTGCTGGCGGATGGTAAGCGTGAAGACGGCGTGGCTGCGGCTGCTCTGCTGGTTCATCTGCGTGCTGGCCGTGGTCCGGCTCAGCGCCCCGGCACGCAAACATTTCAGACACTCCTCCGATGACGTCACAACACGTGACGTCACACCCACCGTAGAGATACCGCCCTCCGTGTCCTCGTGGATCTTGATAGTGGACTTGCGACCCTGTAAAGGAAGCAAAAGTATGGTAGTCTTAGAAGTTTTTTTCACTTTGTCACTAGTATAGTAATGCTAGTAATGATAGTATATTTGTCACATTATAGAAATAAGCATGGTCCTAGGATTCGAATTGTATGCAACATGACCTTGACAGGTCATTTTTTAAACTTGGGCTAACGTCAAGGTCATAATCTGGCCGTATGAGGTCATGTTAGGTTCCCGAGTTATGAGGTGTTTTCTAAATGGATCTGAAGTTGACCCACTTTGGCCCACTGTGACATCACAGGTTAACATATATGGTTCAGACTCGGACCCAGAGTAGAAGAAAGTAAGGCGCTTCCAGCACCGTCTCAATGTTTGTCTGTGTCACTTCCGGTTCCCGAGATCGTAGGGGTCCGGTCGGACCCCTACGATCTACGATATACACTGTAGCAAAATGTTGAGCATTGCCTTGAAATTGCATTAGTTGTCACCTTTACCATCACTCATCGAATGTTGCACGTTTTATTTCCCTGTACGAAAGTGCTCTTAAGGAAAGGAACAATAAAGAGAGCGAGAGCGGGAGCGGGAGCGGGAGCGGGAGAGAGAGAAAGAGAAAGAAAGAGAGAGAGAGAGAGAGAGAGAGAGAGAGAGAGAGAGAGAGAGAGAGAGAGAGAGAGAGAGAGAGAGAGAGAGAGAGAGAGATGACCCCCAGGCGGTGGTGTGTGTGAAACCAGGGCAAGCTTCCCTTTGCTTTCAGGTTGTTTAACGTCAGACCCACAACACTTCCTGAGACCAGAAGGCAGTCAGCGGAGGTAGCTACCAACCGCGAGCACACCACAATGGGGTTTCATTACCAACTGGGACAGGTGGGCTGTAAGCTGTCGAAAGAAAACCACAGCAGCTGCGACTAAAATGGGGTGGTACCGATCTGAGAGTGACGACACAACACAGCCAAAAATTTCCCAGTCAAATCCAGCCCAGAATTGTAGCGTGTGCTTCCTCGTCTCTTCCTTATTAGCGGATTCCAGCGTGGCAGCCGTTATTAGTCTGCGCCGTGTCTAAGGAGCACTGAAATCTTCATCAAACTCAGCTTTTACACGAGCTGGAAAATCTCATCAAGCTGTGACACAGTGAGTATTTTCCCAAACAGTTTTTGAATTATAACCTTTGGCTAGAACCAAACAGTTTAATACGAAGCCAATATAATGTGCCATCAGTCCTTGTACATTCGTTTTTAGCAGTAATAACGGATACAAAGAGCCATCTAACATGACTCCATACGAGAGAAGAATTTTGTCAATGCCATAATATGTTTTCAAACATTTAAGGCTTACGGAAAAAATGAAAATGATCTTACGAAGTTAATGGCTAGCTAAAAAAAGGAGGCTAAGTGTTAGGATTTCGAAGACTGCATTGATATAGAATGCACATTCTCACCGAAGGGAAAAGTGAAACCTGGGACAGCATTGCAGTATGAGGTGGAAATAGACTGGGTGATAAGAACCGTACGAATTCACCAGTGTTCTAACTCGCAAAATATATCTCCTGCTAATAGCTTTACATCTCCTAACTCCCGATTGTCTGAAAGTGAAGCGCATGGAGGCGTTTTTCAGCACATACGAGTACCTGTAAGCAAGCTTGTTAGTTAGCTCTCATAAGTTTAGTTATTTATTCAACAACAACAACAAAAACGTTATTTTGCTGTTCCAGAACCAAAGTTTGTGATGATTGCTTGACCGATAAAAGACTGGATGAGAAATATGAGGTCCATGGTGTAAAAATGAGTTCGATTTCGCGTTAAGCCTTCTACATTTTTCTGAAGTCATAATCGTTATTTACCCCATTTAAATAACTAATGTTCGAGTAGGAAATAACCGTCAAATACCTTTCAAGGCTCTTCCATGATTGCGACGCGGACTTTCGTACCATTATCGCATGTCACTGTTGCCACTCACCCGGTTGACACCGCTCTGATCCAGCAGGTCAATGATCTCCTCGTTGTACAGCTCCATGAACTGAGCGGTGACCTTGAAGTCCGGCGCGGGCTGGCCGTCTTGGCGCGCCGTCTCTTGCTTCTCTCGCACCCCCGGAACAAGTGGTCCACCGCGCGTGGCACGATCCCCAGAATGTCGGGAGAGGCGTCGACCTCAAACCCCGTGCCCATCGTGTACGTCTTTCCAGAGCCAGTCTGTGGGCGAAGCAAAGTGAGCTGTGAGAAACACGGCCAAGTGAAGCTGTTGAGACGTCAATATCTGTACTTCCAGCGACTCGATAGCGCGCTAAGCTGCCATGAAGACTGTCTGAAACTAGCTGTTCAGTTCCGCATGCTTTGAGTGGGTGTGTCGACAAAGGCGACATCTTATGCACCCAATATATTTTAGAAATTAACTTTCTGTTGCAAATTGCGCGCCAGGCCACCACAACTTTTCAGATATATTCCGGCAGAAAAGAGAATGGAATAAGAGAATAACAAATACATACCAACACAGAGGTTCCATGGAAGCAAACTATTCATTGCTAAATACAATGAATGTACTGGAGAGTCCACAGGCAACATTTTTTGCTATTGTGCATCTCGGAACGGAGGCTAGATATGTATGTATCATATTTCCACCACTCTTCATATATTTGTTGGACTAGAATGGTGTTTAATATCTGGTTTCCTTCGTTCTGTTTATGATCATCAGAAAATGAATGCTTGGTTAAGGTTAGATATTGTATTACAAAAAGAGAGATTGGAGACCAAGTCGAGGTAAACTTCACGAAAACTTCACGCACGAATGCTGCGCCCGTCACGAGTCCGAGACGGTCACGAACGCCACTATCGAGGCGAGAACAACACGCCGATGTGGCCTGATTCCGACGGTGACGTCGGTGCCGTCATCACGTATAGCGACGTTCAACAACACACCAAGGTCGGCCGCCGCCCACAGCGGCTCAGAGCGCTCTCACATCCGAAACGGCCCACCCTAGGGTCGGATACCAGGTAGTCAGTCAATAGCCATGTCTCACGGTAACGTTGATGGTGCCGCTCAGGGGCGGATGCAGAAGCGCCATTTGGGGAGAAAATTGAGGAGAAATCGTAAAACATAGTTTTCCAAAATGATATTTCTAAGCGGTTGGTCATTTTTGCTTCCTTTTTCAGTTACGATATGTGATGGGTGGTCATTCGGCTTTTGTTTTAATATTCTTTATGTTTTCAAACCCCTAGCCCCCCTTTCAGAAAATCGTCCTAAATTTTGTCATTTGAGGGGCATTGCCCCTTGCCCCCCCTCCATTCTGCGTCCGCCAGTGGTGCCACTTCCCATTATTTTTCGTACGGTTTCTTACTCTGTACGCGAGACCAACCAGCATAATCAGTTGGTGTACGACAAAATATGAAGCAGTGGGGGCCGTGGTGTTCTGTTAACTTTGTACCTATGTACAAACCCTTTACATACGTATATACGTAAATAAGCTGCGAGATATATACGTATTACGTATATAAGCTCATTTTTATGCGATCATAATTCTTATAACTGCACAGATGTGAAACTCTGATGTGTCACCCTCCTTTCAATTTCTGTTTACCTTTTGTACATCAGTGATTTGTCGTATGTTGCTGGAAACAAGCTTTTGCCAGTCTCTAAACAAATTGAAGTTCAATCACAAATATTTGATATGGCACCCAGAGTAAATTAAAGGACACAGGAACTGCCTTCGAACTGGTGTAGGAAGCCCTAATTCTAATGTACAAATGCACCCGAGAATGTAATTTTAGGGCCTGGGCAAAATTCCAGTGCACATAAGTTTATTTTAGTACTTTTTGGAAAGCAAAAAATGTCTGTTTGTGGGGTGTCGCCACGGGGGGCCTTAGGGGCCGGGTCCGCCCACTCTTTGAAAATGGGAGGGCCGCCCCCATTTGTGGCCGAAAATACCATTGAAAATACCAAATATAAGCAGATGTAGGGTTTCACGGGTTTCCCACTGGCCCCACCCCCTTCCTTCAGCTCCACCCCCAATCGAAAATCTGAGGCGACGCCCTTGGCAGTTTTCCTTACGTTGTTGGAAGGTCATTAATTTTTACCCTCCAGAAACGGGCATGTGAAACTCTGACCACCTGAAGCAGCAGTCACTGAAAAGAATGAAGCGAGCAGTTACCAGTCACCTGAACCACCCCCGGCGCTCGCGGTATCTGGGCCACAGCCGATTCCAGGCCACACCGACAATAGCTGCTAAAATCCGCGCTTCAGCGCCATCTAAGAACGAATGCAGGGCGCGCAACTCAACACCATTTCTCTCAGGTCAATGGACAGACAGAAGGTGTTAACGGAATCGCCGTATGAACCAGCAAAATATCTGTCATGGCACCAGACCAGACCTGGGCCAGTGGAAATGCACCACGTTCTAACAAATATGAAGCTCCTACCTTTTTATTTGAACAAGAAATGTCAAATACGAGCAGAGGACGGCTCTTACCAATACACAAGATATTTACCTCATGAAGAATCGAACTCATGAATTTGTGGAAAAAATGGCTTGGATGACAGAATCAAGGAAACATTTTTTTCTCTTATGTTTTGAATACATTTGGAAAAATATGAGGCTACAAAATGTCCGCCTTGGCAATCTAAGCATGCACAATCTGGCATATACAAGAAGAATTAAGCATTTCCCTGTCTCAATAGCTGTTCGATGAATTTTACCTAGTACACTTCAACAAGCGCTTGTTCAAAGCAACATGAATATTTCTGTCGTACTGGGAAACAAAGCCATTTCACTCCGGTCTGGTCAATTGTAGAGTGAATCAACAACCTTTCCCCCGCTGCAGTCGAAAGGTACAATCATTTTCACACTCAAATGAATTCCAAATACGTACGCTTCTAATAAGGGATGGTAGTGCCCACGATAGCAAGCAGATATTGCTCAACAATGTGATCAACCACCTGTGATGTGACGCATCTATTATGCCTAAGTTTCCTGGGAGCAAAACCGACTGATATCCTTCTACATGAATACCTTCATCCCTTCAAACAAACACCGTACAGGGAAAGGGACCGTCCCAATCGCTGAGCCTCCATATTTACACCACTTCCAGGAGCGTGCGTGCCAATACATCGTCGAACGCTTGTTCGACGCCCACCCATGTGTTCACACGCACCCAGTCAAGAGACCACCCGCCGGGCCAGCAGTGTTCACTGGAGTCTTCCGGCCAGCGTGGGCGCGACAGTGGAAGCTACAACCAGAACACAGTGCAGGGGCTGGTGAGGCCAGCCACAAACACTGTTTACAGCCACAAACACTGCTTACAGCCAAGCCGGTCATTTGCACCTGGACGCGTATCAGGAAGTCGCACACAATGACACTGTCAGCAATACTTGTTGCAAGGTCCACGGTCACGATGGGTACGTTGTAATGATGAGCGTATGCTGGTCACGTTCGACCAAGAAGGATGTATCGCTGAATTAATTTCACCTGAACAGCGGTCCTGTCACGTGCCCGCCTGCCTGTCTCAGATAGCGCTCCTACCAGAGAAATGACCGCCTCAGGTGGCTGAGATTGGAAGGCTGCCCGATCTCTAACACTCGCACCTGGTGCTGCTCTGAGGGGCTCTAGCGGATGCCGGTGCTTCACGTACTCGGCAGGACTGAATTCGTCTACAGCTAGATACATAGAACATGCAGTATATGAGTTCCTTCAGGTCATGGTTGCCATTGATTTATTCTTCTATTCTACCCTGAAAATTTCAGCACTGGCGAAAGCTCGACGTTAAGTGCAGCTTAGGCTTAGCCGTGGACACATCGTCCAAAATTTGTCGGACATAAACCTGCAGCCATCGATTTTAGTTTTAACCATTTCGGTTTCCACCTGCCTCAGTAACCTAATGTAAGAAGGGGCCCGTTGTGGCCGGCCTGAGCCCCCTTCCGGTGCGGTCATGACTCGCCTGTGGGGCGGGCTCAGTGTGCGTGTGCTTATCGGTAGGGGGCCGAGAGGGTGCGTGGGGCCGGTCAGCACCGGCATCAGAGGAACGGCAGCACGGGATGTCGGAGAGCCAGACAGAGCTCGCGGCCATCCCGTGGCCGATGCCGCAGATGGCCGTCCCATCTGGCTTAGTTTGTGGATATTATAGCCTTTTGCTTGACAAACGGTTCAAATGGATGGTAAAATGATGCTCTCACTGCCATAACTATGTGTTATTGCAGGGAGGCGGTGTCTTATTGCTGATCAGGTGTCCAGGAGATCAGTTTGTTTGTATGTGGATTCCAAGTTGAGTGCCGAGCAGTGGAAAGGGTAATTACATCTCCATTCAGCAGGGGTGGATCCAGGGGAGCATTCCGGTCATGCCTCCCCAAAAGTGCTCAAATTGTAGTCATTTTTAGCCGGCTTCAGACGATTTTCTATAAAAAAGAAGGCTGTTTTCACCATTTTGCCCTCACTGCCCTCCCAAACGTTTCGCCTAGGTTCGCCTCTGCCCTCCAGGAAACGTGCCAGGTGTGATTATCGGGACTGTAATTTAATGCAGAGCTTCGTATTTTCAGGAGGTATCACCAGGGGCGTCCCCACGGACTTTTTACTGCAGGAGGACGGTCCCCGTATTGGTGAAGGCGGCAAATTCCGATAATTTTGGCTTCATAAGAAATACTAAGGACGATGCACTTCACCATTAACTTTATGTAGATTCGCACAGGTAACAAGGAGAAAATGCAAAAAAGGTCGAGGTCCAAAATTTGTTAGGGGACTTCCCCTGATTCGCGTGTAGGGGACGCATCCCCGTTCCCCCTGCTGTCGACATCCATGGGCATTAGCGAGTCAGGCACAGTAGTCTTCGTATCCGCCTTGTCAATGCTGTATTTGGTGCTGGCGGTCAGTGGGAGTCTTCGATATCCGCCCATAAATCAGGTGAGGATAAGAAAGAAATACAGCTGCTTACGTTCTTAAAGGGAATGTGGCACCTTGGTCGAATCCTGGAATTTAGTGTAATTAGGCGTACTTTTAGCCGAAAATAATGAAACCACTCATGATTTCGCTGAAAATATGTACAATAAGCTCAATATTTTGATTTTTCAAATATAATCTTAGGGAAAGAAAGAAATATCTGCCTGTGGATGATGTCATGATCTGGCAACCACTAACCATACTCGAAACGCTTCAAGGGCTTCGATTGGCTGATGCTCACCGTGATGTCAGCATATCGTCTCAGCCGTCACACAAACAGCCATGACAACTATGGCCTGCTGCTAAGGGTACATGAGGGGTACATTGCAGGTAGGCTTTAGCATTTTTCTACGGAGATCTAGAGTTCCAAGACAAATGATATATTGAGTACCGGGTTTTCCGACTTGATTTACAACTTGGCTATCTCAGTTAAAATCACGTTATGAAGGTGCCACATTCCCTTTAAAATTTAGAGCTATGGATGGTAACAAAGGCGGATCTAGATTCCTGATGGGGGCGGGGGGAGAGGGGACGCGCCATCCGAAATCAGGTGGGCGCCAAATCCTTTCGTAGGGGCGCAAATATTTGTATCCTCGGGGAGAGGGCGAGATGGGAGGCGACATTTCAGGAGGCGTCGTGGCCACTTCAGAGGGCACCGATGGTGGATGGGAGAGAGAAATGCCCCAACTGTTGCCCTTAATCCGCCTATGGTAGGTAACTAGGAATCAAGGATTATTTGAAGTAGCACAATACACACTTTCATCTACCTTGATTCCTAGCACACTTTCATCTAACCATTATTAATTGCACTCCGTGATGCCAGACAAACATTGTTTTTTCTTTTTTTGTACCCTTTAGACTATTTCTCATCTCTAGATTGAATCTTCTCTCAGTGCCAGGGGAGATTTGGGGGAGGGGGGGCGTAATCAGGCCATGCCTCACCAAAGCAAAGTAGGAGGTCCAAATCCCCTCCCCTCAATCAAGCTAGTGTTTCCTGATTGAGTCGATAACAAAAATGATAAATGTTTTTGTCTATTCTAAGGGCTTCTATTTCAAGATGAAAGTTACTGGGTTATACATACATGTTTTCTATATACATGTATATACGAGTATATATATATATATAATATAATAAAAAAAAATAATATATATAATATATATATATATAAATATATATATATGTGTATATACGAGTATATACATGTTTTCTACCATCTTACAATTGCAAATTTTGATGTAAGTATACATGATATTTAGAGAAAAATTTGATGAAGCAGATAACGGCTACGACAACGCTGTGGGCGACAGGCCAGGTATTTTTTCCTCCTTTGGTCACGGGGTTTACCAACTAAGTATTCCAAACATTTCACACTCCGCTATGCATTTAGAGAGCAGTATCAGTCAGTGGCATGCGGGCATTCTCCCCGTGACCACCCATGCCCACGGGAGCAGATCTGTGGCGTCGTCTGGCACGCGTCAGCTTCAGCTGACAGCGGCCAAGCCAGGCGAGACGATCTCCGTCCGTCCTCTCCCGCGCCGGGCTGCGGCTACACAGCGGCGAGCGAAGCTGTGAACCATGCTGTGCACTGTAGTGATCACGGTGCTGCTGCTCACCTCTGACATCATCAGGGGCCAGCGCCGGTCGGCAGGATTCGATACTGAGGGATTTCGATACGTGAAGTCAACAGTTTTCTACAAAAACGCCCAACGTCTGACTTCTTTCATGACGATTATTGCACGTTTCGGAGAGAGGTTTTGAATATTTAAGAGCATTGTGATTTAGGGTCTGTTTTAAACCTCCACAGTATATTTTTGGCGTTGTATTAGATTTTATTATTCCGTATGTGCTGTTTTTTATAAATGTATACAATATGTTTTAGGCCACTTTTAGCGATGTGAGCATGATGTTTTATTATTCTGTAAGTGTTGCTATCATTCGTGCATGTATGTATATAATTTTATCACAATGACTTCGTCCATAATTGGGAATACCCGTCGACGATTGAATAAATAAATTGAAATTGAAAATTGACGCGGAGGGCTATGACTGGACTGGCATACGATCGAGAGGGCTACAATCGAGAGGGTTACAACAGAACTGGTTTTGACAGAGATGGCTACAATCAAGAAGGCTGCAATCAACGAGGCTACGATCGGGACGACTACAATACCGAAGGCTAAAATCGGGAAGGCTACGATCGAGATGGCTTTGATCAAGACAGCTAAAACCAACGAGGCCACGATCGGGACGGCTACAATGCCGAAGGCTATAATCTGGAAGGCTACGATCGAGATGACTTTGATCAAGAGGGCTACAACAAGGAAGGCTTTGACAGAGATGGCTACAATCACGAAGGCTACAATCGGAATGGCCATGACCGAGAGGGCTATAATCAAGAGGGCTACAATCGGGAAGGCTACGATCGAGGTGGCCATGACCGGGAGGGTAACATTAGAGGTAACTTCAAAACAAACAGCCAGGGCAAAGGTCATGTCCCACGTGATCCTATTGGAGACAATGATTTTGAGATGTTGACTCCGACATTCCAAGCACTGCCCGGCCTCATCTCGGTGACAATTCCAGCTCGTCCGGACATTAGTGCTGCCACCATCAGTTTTAGCCTCAACACACCACTGCTGCCCGGTAGCCAAGACCAGTACTTCCAGCATCTTTTGCCGTCGGGGGAAGTGTTCGCCGCCATATACAGAGTTACCGACTGGAAGACAGATGACACCATACACTACAAGGTGAGTGCAACTCACAGGAGCCGGGGTCAGCTCGAGATAAGAAATACCTTCATCATTCCCAAGCCGGAGAGCTTGCGAATGGACACTCAGGACCAAGGTACTGCAGGACCCTCTGGAGAGAGGGCGCCACTCTCTGCTTATACCTGCCAGAGAAATGTGGCAAACGTCAGACGTTCGACTTCTTGCAGGCCTTGATGGATCCACTACGTGTCTACGGGGGAAAGTCGGCTACGGATGGCGAGTATTCTTGGCAGGCGCAGCTGCTGGTACTGGAAGGCTCCAGCTTCGTGCACCACTGAGGCGGCATCGTCATCTCGGACCGGCACGTGCTGACGGCGGCCCACTGTCTGATGGAGGTGACGGAGCGGCGCCTGCTGGTGGTGGGTGGTCAGTACGACCGGCGCACCGCCGACGACCCCGAGCAGCAGACGTTCAGCGTGCAGTCGATGCAGAGGCACAGCCGCTACAGCACCGACAGACTGGTGGGATTCGCGCACGACATCGCCGTGCTGCTGCTGAGGCCGGTCGGCGGCAGCAGGCATCAGGTTCGGCGACTACGTCCAGCCGTTGTGTCTGCCCCGCGGCGATGAGGCCCTCAACGAACACACCACCTGCCTGGTCTCCGGCTGGGGTGGCCGCGATGGGTCGAGCGAGTTCCCCGACCTGCTGCACGGCGGCATGGTGGCCTACGTCAGCGCCCAGCTACTGCAGCTCCGAGGAGGTCTGGGGCAGCCTCTACAACGACACCAACCAGCTGTGCGCCGGCTTCACGGCCGGGGGCGCTGACGCGGTGGATGCCTGCGAGGGCGACTGGCGGCTCTCTCGCCTGCCAAGACCGCCAGGGCCGCTGGAAGGCCACCGGCATCGTCTCCTGGGGCGGTCCCGAGTGCAGAGCCTCGTCAGTATACGTCGGCGTGTACGCCCGCATCTCCAGCTACACTGAATGGATCACAAGGACGCTGGACTATCTCGCGAAGGCCGCTTCCCCTGCCCGTGACACAACGTTCAACGCTCAAAGAGCTCAACCGACAATTTATTTCATGTCACGGAGACTAGACATACAAGTCAATCAGGACTCTGTTCCATCCGTTTCTATGCCAACACGATTCAATACGATCAGAAATGTGTTAAAAACGTTTCCATAGCAACGAGATTCGTGTGTAAGCCCTAATACTGCTCATGTAATAACCTTTCACCTGAGAGCATACAACATTTGAACAGAAGTTGACAGAAAAGTAATGTCTGCCATTACAACTCCATTTGATATAATTTTCTACTGGTTGACAAACAAGAATTACTGGTTAATCAAGTGTTTCCTCTTCCAGTGCGTACGTGGGTATAAAACTGCACCATTGAAGATAATAATTGAGTATGTAATGGTGAACTTTACCAGAAATGCAACCATGGACGGTGTTTTTTTGTAATTCTCCTATTTTCTTTAGTTTCTTGCCCCATTGAATGACATTATCAGTCCTCATACTTAACTCCAGGTTGTCAGCAGGCTTTGCGGTGATATCCAAATATTTCCCAAATACACTTCAGCTTTATTCCTGAATTTCAGTAATCTGAGTGAAGCAGCCTTACGGTCGAGCCCGTTGCGGGAGCCATCATGCTTTAGGCCTTTCGACTCTAGGCCTGTAAAGAAGTGTCCAATTATACCGCTGTATGAGGCCATCAGACCATTCAGCTGATCTGACGGCGCGCCCTAGGCGGGGGGCCGGCATCGTCGCCGCCGTCCCTGCCGCAAAGCTGACGATCAATAGGACCGACGAGACGGCGCGACGACGCCGGCTCCGCGCCGCCGTCTGAATCAGAATCTCCACAACTGACGACCCTCAGATCTCCGCAACTGACGACCCAACTGCAGCCGACGCCATCAGCCAGCGGCCTTGGGGACCAGAGGTCTGCACTGCCGCTTAGAGGCGAAATGGAGTGCTGTTGATTGAAGCCCAGTTATGGGTGTTCGATGTTATATAAGCCAACTCTTCTTTCAGAGCCGTCTCAAACTACGGCCTTTGACATGTAAACTTTGCTTAATGGTTGCGAGAAGCTTAAAAGTTAAATAACGGGTCCACCGGCGGTGCGGGGGGTGGTGGTGTGGAAGAAAAAAAAACGTTTGCCTCTCCATGCCCTCCCATTCAGCTATAAATAATACTTTTCCATGATGCCAATCATACTGATGGCTGGATTCAGTTTATTTTTTATTTTGATCCATACTTAGTAGAGCTAGAAAAAGCTCCATCATTCCTTAAAATACCTCTATGAGAGATGTTTACAGTGTGACGGAATCTCTATCAGTCTAAGTTGTGATGATTAACGTGCCAAATTCAAACGAGCTGCAGTTCAAATCCATGACCAGCGGACACTAGTTAACTAAGTAAAACGATACCTCCAAGAGGTGCTTGTAATGCAAACAAACTGCTACCAGTTATTGGGTGAATAAGCGAAGCGCCCGACCATAACTTGAAACGTTCTTGCAGCGAATCGCACTCAAACTCAACCAGACGAGGGCTGTTTGCCTCGGATCATGTTTCAACCAGCACACATAAAAAGGAGCAGCGCCAATTGAGGACATTTACGCTCGGTATTGGGTCAACAGACGGCGGGCTCAGAAAAGCCTTCCTTTGTGAGCCAACCTTAAAACCCTTGAGCTGCCAAATGTTTTATTAAAGCACTGGTGGATCCAGTTGGCAAAAAGGGTCACGTCCACTGCAAAGGCTGAAAATGTTTTGCCCATAACACGAACTTAGGCAATTACTGGGAAAATCTTCCAAAGACCACACATAATTCTCCTCCTCCCAAGATTTGGTAAAAGCGATTTATGCCGAGGGCGGATACAGGTCAAACTTTATATTACTCAATGTTAGGGCATGCACACTTCACTTCCCCTCCACCCTAGCAACAGTTTTTTTCTCTCAACGAAGCTAAGCCACACACTCCGCACTTCTCTCTCCCTCACTTCCCAGAACATCATCCCAGTTCCTCTGCCTCCCACCGTCTCATCAGTTGCCTTCCCCCAGCCCCGTTCGGCATCCACCACTGCGTTAAGGTGGTGATTGCACGTGTTTCATTAAAATTCGGGCTGAATATTGTTTTAACTTCACAAACTTAACAACCCATCATAGGCGGACCCAGGATTGTCGTTCAAGGGGCGAACACGCGGGGGCATCCGGTCCAGGGGACGTTACTTTTGGACAGCAAAGCTTATCAGGTGGGCACCAAATCCTATGATTGGGGTGCCAATACGCGCATTCGGGAGAAGGTGGGAAGCAAAATTTTGGGGGTGTGGTATCGACCTTACTGGGCGGGGGGAGTCGCTGTGACTATTTCAGTGGGCGCCGAGGGTCAATGGGGGGGAGCAGGTGCCCCTTTACCCCCTGGATCCGTCTATGCAACTCGTAAGAAGTGAGCGGAAGCGGTGTACAAATACATCTAGGAGGGGAGAATAAACCCTTACTCTCGTGTTGTGGGAAGACGCGAGGAGCACGCCCAACACTAACGGAAGGGATGCAGATCAATACACCACCCAGGGCTGAACTGGTCGGGTATGGTGCAGTCTCAGTTGAACAACGTTCTGAACAATAATTTTGGGGCTTCAGCAGCATGCTGACTGCTGAGGTCGCCCGGTGTCATCATCTCTAACCTTGTTAGGAGGGAGTGGGGATTGAATCACCTTCATTCAGCGAACCCCCCACACTTGAACTCGGGGCCTGGGACTTAAGAGGCAGATACTCTCTCCACTGAGCCGCGTATCCCCGAAATGCTCTATCCACTGAGCCGCGTATCCCCCATATCCGCTGAGCCGCGCATCTCCGAATTGCTCTATCCACTGAGCTCCGTATCCCCCAGCGCCGTGCGGGAATATCTCTCGTGAGTTACACTCCTAATAGAGCATGTATTCGGATATAGCCAAGAAATGGCTATTTTCCTGGATGCTTAAAGTCGAAACGTAGACGTTTTTAATGCCAGAACTGATATCAACAAGTATCAAAGTTGGCAGCAGCATTATATGAGCTCAGTGGGTGAAATGACCATTATGCCAAATTATTATTTTTATTTTAGATCTAAATTACACTAAAGAATAGGTACAGTAATAATCAAGCTTCGACTTCAAGTCATCTTCAGCAATCGCAATTTCATCTTCAGCAATTGCTGAAGATGACTAAGTCGAAAGCTCCGATATACTGTACCTATTCTTTCAGTGTGAATTGATCTAAAATAAAAATAATAATTTGGCAGATAATGGCAATTTCAACACCACTACTCATAAGAACTGATATCAGTTGAATAGAAAATCACGTTGAACATAAAGTGCTTATATATAAGTAGAATTATAGAATGGCCCGTTTTCAGGGGATGGTCTCCTTCTGAAATAAACAGCTGTCTCACCATCACACACTCAGTGGAGCTAGAATTTCCAAAGGGACAGCCAAGGAACCTATGCGTGGCAAAAAGTAGAATGGCGGGCTAAGCGAAAAGCATGTTAAAGCCCCTTCTTTAACGCTTACCAAACCTCGGCAGAGTTTTGTCGGACATCCCAAAACCCCTAAACCTTTTTCCATCAGTGTGCCGAATTACACAGTTAATGGCTATCGCGGGAGTAAATGACCTGAAGTCGGTTTAACGCAGAGGTCATCAGCGCTTCAATCACATACATGGCTACCAGCCACACACGTTTTTTCTTAGCTGCCCTTAACCAATATATCGAAAAGTTAAGGTGTAAGGTTTTGTCCCTGAGTTAGTCGGCTCGTCAGACTAGCTTTACTACAATGCGGACGACTAGGTACGACAGAATATTACAGACTTATTCTACAGCCCAGCCACATCTCACCTGTCCGTAGGCCAGTACGGTGGCGTTGTAGCCCTCCAGGCAGCCTTCAATCAGCTGATGTGCACACTGGTCATAAATCTCCTGCTGCAGCGAGTCCATGTCGAATACGAAGTCGTAGGTGAAGGCCTTTGTCGGAGCCGAGCCACACCTGGGGCTCGCCAGGTGTGACCGAGGTGCAGACCCGACACATGTCGATCTTCTCGCGCGGCACGAGCGGACGAACCCTGCCGGACAGAACCAGTGACGTCACGTTTGCAACGGCGGACAACGAACAGAAGCAGTGAGGTCACGTGTGCAACGGCGTACAACGGACAGAGCCAGTGACGTCACGTGTGCAACGGTGAAGAACGGGGCACACAGAGTGCTGTGATTCACTGAAAAAAGTTGGTGCCCTTTTTAGAATGGCGTCAATAGGCCTCAGAAACATTGGCCAGTTATTACACGCGGTGGAGAGGGGTCTGGCGTCAACGTACAGAGTAGGGGTACAAAGTTTCCCCGAGATCTCGTAAGCCAAGACGGTTAGAAAATATTTGTGGGACAAAGAAGACCAACACAAACCCGTTCGGGATTTGTGGTGATCATTGTGATCTATATTATATCATATTTTATATTTCCACTTAGGTCAATATCTCCAAACTCAAATGAGGTCGTGAATGCCAAATCTGGGCGGAGCTGTGGACCTATTGGAAAATGCCGTGATTATGCGGAGCAAAGCCGGGAATACACTGAAAGTTGACTAAGGCTATGGAGAACTTTTGGGGTCCTCCCAACTTTTGGGATCAAGGTCATTCGTGGTCATTACCCTATAACGCTATAATATGTATGTTCCCAATAATTTACACTGTAACTGGCACTAAAGCAGACGTTGAGCGGGACATGAAGGGTTTTACCTTGACCAATGGGCTTTAAACTTGACCTGTGACCTTAACCTAAGCACTTACCTTAACCATGACGTCACATAATAAAATATGTCATACTGAGTAACACCACCTGACTGTAAACACTGGTGCCAATGAACTTGAAAATGGAGGTATGGACTTGACATGTGACCTTTAACTTTGACCTTGACCTTCATATGAGGTGGCTTTGATATATGATCCCGATTATATGGCCTTATTCCGTCACCACTCAGTTTACAGTGGAGGCGAATTGGTGCGACCGCACGATTGTGACAATGTTAAAATAGAGGTGCATATTTAGGTCAGAATTCGAAAACTTATAAGTAAAAAATTACTACCCGATTTTCACGTTCATTTTGCTAATCGAAGCCCCATGCATTCTCTCAAATGCAGTTACGTCGCGTTTTTCGGCTGCGAATGGTTCTCCAATCACCTTGGAAAATATGTGGAGGAACACTTCAGGATCCCCTCAACTGCGCTTGTTACCACCCGCACTGGAAAGGGGTCTGACACTAACGCGCACTGGAGGGGAGCGCCTGATAGACCCCGTTGAAATCTCGTAAACGAAGAGGTTACGATAAACACCAGTTGGAGAGTGAGTGGGGGCTATGGTGATTGCTGTGGTATGGGCTACGTAGAGCATTCAGGGTGGATAAGACGATTTTGCACCCTTGTAATGCAAAGGTGGAAACACAAAGAAATGCAAAACCGAGCAATAAAAATGGAAAGGTGAAAACAGTTGCAGCGTTAGCCCACCAACCATAACACGTTGATGAAAGGGATACCTATATATTATCATAAAACGTTAATGTTGACTAGGGATGTAGCAATGACTACATGCACTAGTCGAAGAGCATAGTGCCCATTAAAAAACAGGCTAAAGTAATATTTTAATAAAAACAAATTCACATCCTGCGATATATTTTCACCTTATCTGTTGCCACCAACAAAACCAACAGTAACAAGCACAGATTTCTTCTGCTGACGTCTGGAAACACATCAATAAACCTTGTCGTTAAAATATACAGGAGCCAACACAGGTGGTGAGTTCGGGTGCCGGAACGTGTTCGAGAACTGGTTTGTACGCAAACATCGACCCCGGCTAACAGAAACAGGCCCACGGCGTTGGCTCACGCACCAAAACAGGATAGCAGCGTCTCTGAGTGCACTTCCACCCGATTAGGCGGCGAAAATGGATGACTGAATGCTTTTCTGTCATTTCTGCTACACTGGTAAGCATTTAGGACCGACGAGATCGCGGTTTTAATGGGAAGATTCACTGACCCACGTTACAGGGAATGTGGTAACAGCTCAATTACCCCATACATCACTGAGAAAGACAATATACAGTGATATTAAAATGAATTGCATCATATCCTTCCATGCTGTTTTTCCAGTAGTTTTGCTCCGAAAAGCAACAGTGTTTATCTTTGCTTGCATTTGGCAATACAAATTCAGCGTGTAGTTCATGTAAGATTGCATCCGTGTTGTAATAAAGTAAAAAAATAAAAAATATATATATCACCATACCTGCCATAGCAAAAAATGTGGTAGGCATAGAATCGACTTTCATTTTAACAACAGGTAACGTTATTAAAATCACTGCAGATTTCCGTTAACACGCGCACTGACAGAGGTCTGAGCCACCTTCGGCTTGATGAGAGGAGGAAAAAGGTAAATCATCCCCTTGAAATCTCGGAAACCACGGTAGGTAGCGAAAAGCAGAAAACGGTGTTAGATAGCCCGATGTAACATCTAGAGAAAAAGTTATAAACATTTTATCTCAGGCTGAATATGAGTCACCAGAGGTCAAAGAATGTCCCCCTTAGGATCTAATCAAAATGTATGGTATCAGGAAAAAACATCTGACTAAGTAAGGATGCCCCAAAAAGTTGTGCCCCCATCATAATCAAATGATCCAACCTAGTTGAATGGTTTATAAAATGACCTTGATGATTCAAATATTAAAACGGGTCTGCACATAGAATGCCTGCTAAATCAGCCTAATGAAGTCTTAATAAACGCCCATTGCCATTCCTTGCAACATTATATTTCAATCCATTCAGTTCAATTCCCTTCAAAGTTATTGAGTTTATGGTATTTTCTCTATATATTTTTTACCCTTATCTGACTTTAAGTCATGGATATGAAAACTTCCATTGCCACAACTTTTTAGTATCAGTAACCCCATTCTTTCACAGGCAGTAGTTCCAATATACTCTTGCTGCTACCACCTTGAAGATTTTCTGAGGTGATGTTATTTGACCTGACCTGGTAACGTAACTCGCTATGAACAGGATCTCAGCATTTTCTACATACAACATTCTCAATAGGCTAAAAATTTCCTGACCTGACAGACGTGACTTGATATTACCTCTTATAAAAGAAACATAAAGACTTAATTCTCTTCCACTCCATCTCTCTCCACGTTCACTCTCTCCGTCTCTTGCTTGCTCGCTCTGTTTTTGGCCTGGGATTCAAGCAATTTTAACTCCATGTCAATGCTTATTTTTACGTCGCTGACTCATGAGCTAATTTTAAGGTTTTCAACATATCTAATTTTACGGGATAAAAGCAGCCTGGTGCTAATATTGTATAAAATTATTACACGTTAGGGGTCAATATATTTCGTCCAGGAAACATGACTGCATGATTTTGACTGCATCGTAGACAGTAGACAGGTTTGAAATTTTAGAGCTGCTGCCACGTGGTCTTTCGAAACAAAAAACAAAAATAAGAACAAAAAGCAAAAAAGTAGGAACCTGGAATACACTACAATAAATATCACATGTTCTCATCTCTACGAAATTTTTGGTACACAGAAGCCAATCTAACATTCAGTTTATCAATGCGCCTTTCAGGGGATGAGACTTTGGTTATTCTCACGAATGATTCAAACAGTAAAATTCCCCTCCCCTCTGCTCGCCTACCTTGTTACACCAGGCTGATTGTTATATATTATTCTTAAAAAAATGTTCACACAAACTCTTGAAACAGTCATACCTAATGATCTTTATTCCCGTTTCTCCCCTCGTTTTTTCTTTCTGTTTCTTACTCTTTCACTCGATCTTAGCTATGTCATTATCATTACTGCATTCCATCAATATCGATCTCCCCACAGTCAGGCCAATTACAGCTGCCTGCTGGATTCGGTAACACCTGCACCACGCCAGTCATAGCTGACAGCATGCACGAAGCCTGTCGCCACCATTTTCCGTCTGACTTCTTTATGTCCACCGCACCTCATGAAGCCCCGGTTTAAAATGTGCGGCACGGGTGAAGCCCTACAAGAAGTGGGTCAATGTGGGTACTCATGGCCGGCGGGCGGCGCCGGTCGGATCAGGGGGCCACGTGTCCAGGGAGCACCCAGGGACGTATCGCCAGCCGACGTCCAGCCGTTCAGCGAAGGCTCAGTCCCTGCGGTCACCAGCCGGACCGCTACACTGGCGGCTGGGAATCTGGGAGCCGGCCGCGCCACACTATTCACTCCAGATGGTGTACCTGGTCCCGCAGTTCGTTCGCCCTGTGGCATACTTAGAGCCTCGCTTGTCGTACATTATTTAGCCCATAGAGCCTAAGACTCGCATGTGGTGTGATATATGATCATAAAGGTGCTTAAGAACAGAGGGGTGAAGTTTTGACTTGTTCTTCTGTATCCTTACATTTTGCAGCATACGAGTGCATTGCAGCGCTGCTCGTGATTTCCACGAGTTTGGACGGCAACAGCGCCCTTATTGGGCTGTGCTGTACACGAGTTCCGCGGATTTTGTCACGGAAGAGATTGCGGCGATTATGCTTTGTTTGCAATGACTCAGCCATGTCTTACCTTGCACTTCCCAAATGATCCCTGGTTCACGCTACACTGTCACCATTTAGTTCATATTAAGCCGCAGGGAATACTGCGATAGTTTTAGTTCCCTAGCTAACGTTTTTAGAAAGAAGACATCAAAGCGTGCTTCAACAGCGATGTCCCTATACACCAAAAGTTTGACACATGAAGAAATGGGGGATGATGATCTCAGTGCATGATCACGATCAGTACCTCACATTGTAATAACTCGGCTCGGCTTATAAGCCGAGGGCAGAGCTCGCCGTCAGGATTGAGCACTCCACCCGTCCACGGAAAAATAGTATGGTACGCCATTGGTCTCGCAAGGCTTCAAGAGCCAAACGGTTCCAAGAAAGTAGTTAGTCCAGCTCCCTGCCACCTAACAAATCGTGGATAATCCGTGTCTTGCTGCATCTAGGACTAATTGGTTGTCATATAAAAACTCCAGTTTATCTCAGGGAGAAACAAGAAAAACGTTTTTTTAATCTATAGATAAGATCATTGTTCTAGATTAGTCGCCACTCTATTGATTCCTGAAATGCCTTACAGAGTTACTTAAGATTTACGAAGGTTGCAGTCAATACAATAATCAGCAAAACGACTGAATTATATCGAAATAAGACCTTGAACAGCGTATCAAGATAAATGGGCCAAGAAACAACGTCAAGTATAATGATTAAGCTCGTTAAAACTTGGAAATAGGGTCAGCATTAAGCCCCAATGGAGCTCGATCTCTTCGAAATGGTTTAGCAGTGGGCTTGATTCATAAGGTCAGACAATCGGAAACACTTCCGGAAGCCGAAAGGTCGTCGCCAGTGAAAGCTGGTTTAATAAACTGATTGCCCATGACAAAAGTTTTCATTCATTCATTCATTCATTCATTCATTCATTCATTCATTCATTCATTCACCCCATTCACTCATTTATGTACGCATGCATGCATGAATGGCCGTGCTCGCCCTTCCCAGGCCAATGCCTGGGTCCGAAAAAAACATGATATATCTTCTTAATAATAAGCTTGGAAAATAGGGACTAGGGGCCTGTCCCCTCACCTTTTGGCCAAAAATTTACTGATGTCAGTCAAAATTGGAGAAAACCGGACATTTTTATAACTAGCCGCTGCAGAAGGCATCGAGGAGCCCAAATTTGAGCAGTTGTTGGTCCGAACGTGGGAAGTAAGTTGTCAGCGTAAGGTTGAAGTTTGGTTGGCCCCTCACTTTTTTTGCCGGTGGCGACGTTTATGTTCTTAATCATCAGAACACCCGAGTAATGTTTGCTTAAAAGATGGCTTAACCCCGAATACACACTCTGCGCATTCCGCGCACCGTGTAGGGGACCGCGGATCGTTGTATCATGGTTTTTTATCAGGGCTACTCCCAACAGGCACACTTCCCCAATTACAGGGATTATCAGCGTGGGTGTTTAAGAATCCTCTCCATCGGGTCAGATCGGACATGGAAGACAGTTTCCCACCGAGGGGGATTGAATCCACGTTAATCCATGTTACCCAATCTCAATACGGGCAATGAAGCCACTAGGCCAGCCGGTCCCATAATGCATCAACCAAAAATACCCAACATTAATCTAAATGCTTCAATATTTAATGCATCGACGGCCATCCGTAAAAACTATGCCGCAGGCTGCGACTTAAGCAGGCTCAGAAAAAGCGCAGTATAGTGTAAGACTTCTGATGAAAAATCCATCCTAAATGGAGCCGTAGGTTCTAAACAGACACTGGATTTAATATTTCATGGAGAGTAAGCAACTATTTGTTGAAGCTTTTGTCACTCAGAGAGGTGGCTGGGCCAATTATCATCAATTGGATAAATACGAAATATGAGGCAAGTTTTGGCTCCTGTTGCAAAATTGTATATTTTTTTCTTCGGACACCCGCATCGTTCGGAGCTAAGCGAGTCGCTGCTCCCGGGGTAGCTTGCGACATTAAATTGATATTCATTATTTGGGTACAGCTGAAAGAACACATATTAGAACTGACAAAAGCTATCAAAGTTATTAATCATCAACTCGCACAAAGCTATCCAATTTTGTAAATGGTTATGGGTGTGGGAAAAATAGTGGGCTACCACCAATTGCCTCTTCAAATTCCATTGATACGTTTCAATCGGCCACAAAAGCTGATCTAAGCTGCACCGGTAGCGAGACTGCTTGCATCAGCTGCATTACCATGTTTGGTGGATCATCATGATCATATGTCTCGATATGCAAGAAAACAATAACTACAAGGTTATGGGAGAATACAGTTCTTTCCCATGGGAGTTTGAGATATTCCAATCTACTAAGGATTTGCAGCGGGGTTGACAATGTAAAACGTGATTCCACCAGCCCCATTCTCCCCTACACACCCCGTTGGTACCTCTCAGTTCCCACAAGCTCTCAGGTCGGAGTTGCCACTGCAGGTGTGCACGTGATGACCCTCTCAGCTACGCTCTCAGGTAACTGCGGAGGCATAGATGCCGTCATGCTAATGAGGAGCCATACCGGCCCAGTGACGTCAGAGACTGTGACGTCATAGCTGCCAAGCTTGTCTCTCGGATGTGGTGTCGTGATGGCCACCGGGAACGGCTGATGCCAATGGGATTAAAGGAATCAAAGTATTGTGTCCCATACGCCACCTGAGGCATAACTACAGCCTTAAGCTCTTTTTGGGTTTGGCCAATGAGCCAACAGAGACTGTGGCTATTTAATCCCAGTGCAGTGTCCCGATATTACAACAGGGGCAGGAGGATAAAAGCCATGAAAGGTGCAGAAAGAGCTTGGGTGCTAAAAAACTACAATATCTGTCCTTTAACTTCTTTGCACGTTGGACCAGCCATTGTGGTCATTGCCTCCAATGTTTCTTAACATGAAACTGATGAATGCGATACTGATGTTAATAAATACAGAAGGTAGACATACATCTCGAAGCAGTTTTGTTCTCTAAGAAATTTTTAAGAAAAATTATTTCTCTATCTTAATTGCTATCAATAACCCTATCCAAGAAAACTCCAAAAATGAACTCTTAAACTATTTAAAATCTCTAGCGACGTCATAGTAGTGGTAAATGAATCGACAAATGTCATATCTCTGGTTTATTCTACCCTGTTTCATTTCCTGAGCCGCCTGAATTCCACTTTTAATAGACTGAAACGAGATCAAGAGTTCTAAAACTGCTACCGTCTCATTTTTCATGCAATATTAAGCCACATGAAGTCTTAAAATTAATACAGCTTTCATGAAAAATTTGATGGCATTGCTTACAAAAGTAAGCCAAGCCGTCTAAACTTGAAGAAATTTGGGTGTTCAAGAGATGCATAGACCAATAGAAGACCAAAGATTATGACGTCATATATTTAGGTATTTTCACTCAACACGCGCCCCGCTGGGGAGGGCGAAATTCACCCCCTCCTGATTTTTTCCAGATAGTTCAAACACGAAGAAACGCAGAACACCGAAACTTACAATACCTTATTCCTTATCAATTTTACACATCTGACCAAATTTTTGAGCTAGGGTCTTGTCAGGTCAAGGAGCTATTCAATGTCAAGTGACCCGACCTCAAAACCTAAAACCACGAGTTTGAAGCGGCGCCCAGGGAACATCAGCGAACCGATCAGTTTGAAACTTCCACAATATGATAAGGTCATTAGGGTCTACAAATCTGCTATCTCGGAATTTCGATATTGGTGACCTAAGATGTGGGTCAATGTTTTGGTCACCCCATTATAAGTCTATGGTGAAAAATAGAATGGACTGGTTTTCAGGAAATACTAGATAGATAAGGCTGAAAATCCTCAAACTGTCTATTCTTACCACGATCTTGACCATCAAGTTGAGTTTTTGAGCATCTGACCTCTCAAAGGTCATATCAAGTCACGGGGGCAGAGAGTGGTTGTTTTGCCAATAACCTCTGACTGAATTGAGATAAAGCTCCCATTTTGCTTGCATTGTGCTTATATTGTCACGGGGAGTCGATTGATATGCAACATGACCATACCAGGTCACTCTGTGATCCTGACCTAGCTCGAGGTCAGGCCATTTGCACTATTTGATTTGACATAGCAAGGTCATATTATACACCATTAGACTCGCCACGACGAGAGGAATCCGAAGATGCATAAAGATGTGCTCTAGCTCCCCTAAGGGAATATCTAGAGAGAGAAAGAGAAACGTACACTGCTCTGTTGTAAGCCTATGGAGCCTTCTTTGACCTATGCTGACCTTAACATTGACCTGATATGAAACTCTTCGTATAAAATATCTTTGACTTGTCAAGAGCTTTCGAACGCCGTCCGTGATTTTCCTTTAGCTTTCGTGGGGAATGAGATACGGAGGGGGCGAAAAGCGCCCCCGCGGGGCGCGTCATGCCAGGGACCCCAGCGGGGCGCGTGTTGACTGGACCAAATTACACCAGAATGCATCAACTACCAATGGGCCTCGCATATGAAGGAGGACAGTATAACGCGCCTTGTGTGGATTTCAGTGGTGTTTACTGCTCCATTTATCTAATCTTTTGATGAAACGACGTAATCAAGATTTAAAACAACATCTTTGATATGTATTCACAGCGTGAACTTATTCGCAGCTCTTTTTATGTCTAAAGCGCGGAAACAGAAAGACGACCTGCTAAATTTGAGATTTTATGCAAAAAAGTATTTATGACGTCACTCTAAATACGTGAAACGTATTCATGGTTTCTGAATAACAAATTTTTGAGTGGAATTTTAAGGAGGTTATTCCGATAGTGTGATCCCTTTTACGCCTTCCGGAAAATAAATTTTCAAGCAGGTACAATTAATACGAAAAACTGAGATGTTAAAGCAACACATTTCGAGAAGGCATCTTGCCCCAGATATCTTTGATGACATGACACGTATTGAACACGGATGTAAAGAAAATTGATCATCTAATTTTTGTTGTCAACCTCTCTGTCACACATCAACGTCTCACGGTAGTGTTTCTACAGCCTCGGCCTCCAAAAAGGACTGAGAAATTCACTCTGGGCAGGTGAAGTTGACGCTTATGGTATGTCAGTTGTCACGTTGTCAAAATTTTCCATACATCACATTTGCACTCACCTCTGGCCTACAGAATCAATGGGAAAACAGCAAAAGCTTATGAAACCTATTAGGTCCCTCTGGGTCCCATGCTTCAAAACTATTCGGATTTATTCGAGGCTACTGATATCAAAACAAGAACATAATTGGGTTGTAAACAAGTGACATGAGTTGTAAGATCAATATTAAATATATGGATTAATGGTATCAATATTGACTGTTTCTCTTATTGAGGTCATGCTGATCAGTAATCAGCATGACCTGGTGACAGTTCTCTTCCTCGCGTCTTGATATTGGAAGCTGCACGAGATGAATAAATTTTATGTATTACTCTATTGAAGAGAGAATCATGCCTTCCGTTCCTTTTTCCTCCAGACATTCAGTCTAACAATTATTTCAGTTTGTATTTTTTTCAATACAGCAGTATAGTAACAAATAAAGTTCCTCCGGACACTGGCACCCAGCCGAGCTGTTATGGAAAAAACAATATTTTGAGATGAACGCCAAGTTATGCGAAGCCCAGACAAGTGGTTAGGTTAGGTTAGGTTAGGTTAGGTTAGGTTAGGTTAGGTTAGGTTAGGTTAGGTTAGGTTAGGTTAGCCTATCCAGCTAGTGGAATCCCGAGTGAGCTGCAATATTCTAGTGCGCTTGCATTTTTTGGCGGAAACAATTATAAGCCTAATAACTTTCTCAAAGCTGCATTTACAATTCAAGATTCCGGGCTTTCTGTTCTGTCATTTCTTCTTCTTTTTTAACTATATAAGCATCTATTCTTGCCTACATTACGATAAACAGCACATGATGCTTGTTACGCTTTCTTATTCCTTGTTAGTCGGCATGGCTGGAAACCATGCATGTGGTGGTATAAGCGACGAAAGCGAGAGAGCGCGTCCTCCCAAGTGGCGAATCAAGCACGCGTGCCCCTCACAATGTCGGCAGTTGACGGCTTAATCTGTCATTTTCTCCTGCTTAAGCAAATTTTCTGAAGCTGGTTGTGAGTGAACTGCCTTAGATGGTGCACTAAAACTTAGATGACTTCTCCCGGAAGTTCCCGGAGTCCCGGAACTGTCCCGGAAGTTTTCCCGTTATTAGCACATTCATTTGCACATGCCAATGTGTCCGGAATGCCCGGTCCCAAAATATGCTCTTCGTTCTGTCCTGCATACCCACGGCGGTCGGAACGCAGCTGGATGTGAATGCTACCTGTGAAAGCGTTTTAACTGAGCCCAGCTTAGAACCTGACCATTCTTCTTGTTTCTCAGTATTCGAACAAGCGTGCACAGGGGCAAGTATGCGGGTAGGTACATACATACGTGACAGGCCTTGAGAGATGCTCTAGAGACCCACATCTCCAATCAGCATGGCCGGCGGCAGCAGCCAATGGCCGCCCAAGGTGAAGGACGTCTCAAGGTCAGTCTCAGACTACGCTGTTCTAGCTACAGCGAATGCTGCCCGGATCCGTCGCGTCTGTGAATGCTACGCGTCGAGATACTGGCTTGGAGCAGTCATTCATGTGGGCCATATAATGTCTCCATTCCAGCTGACCATAAAACTGAGCTGTCAACACCGGCGGACCCAGGGCTCTATTTTAGGAGGGGCCAATTGGACCGACGTTTTGATGGGATGGATGAGCGGGTCGGGGAGGTGGAGAGCAACGTGACGTCCCTGGGTGAACATCGCCGTTGCTCTGGGACAGGAAGGGCTGGAACGTGCTTACTCCAACTCTGCAAGATTTCGGTTTTGTCCATACGGTTGGGAAACTTCCCTTACGTTCTCTACATATATTTGAACTTTTAAGATAGCTTCTATTTGAATTTATAGGTGAACTGTTTGGGACGGGGAAATAATAATAATAATTTTCCAGTCTTTGAGGGACATGGCCCCCTTGCGTCTCCTAGATCCCCACCAACAGTCAACACCACGGTATGCTGTAGAGGGAAGGGCTCTAGTTATATACCTCCCCCTTTTGTTGGTAGCTTTTAGGGTCATTACTGATCATAATTGCTTCTACGATAGGTTTTTAGATAAGAAACTATTGTTTCCCTCACTATGCATTGTGTGTAAGTGACAGGTTTGGTCGCAGGTGTTGCTGCCCCGCTTGGGGTACAGTTCCTGGAATGCGTGACGGGATACGTCTCACCAGAGCAAGGGCGACCTACGCGTGCCTATCCGCTGATGTCACACAATTACCATATCTGATACACACTTCACCGGAATCAAGTTCCTTCAGGCGCCTCGCCACAAAACCCCTCCCCTTTAACAACAGCTGTTGCTGAGTACTGTCGCCGTTTGAGGAAAACGGTAGCACAACTCATCTCAGCAACTCACGGTTCCGAGTCAATGACGCACTAGTAAAAAAGCGTGACTTTCACAGTAAAAAAAAAGACATCAACGGAGCTAAAGAATTTAATGACAAACATTAGCAATAGTGCAAATGCCGTTTGCGATACTAATTTACCATCAGCTGACTGTTAAAAACCATGAGGATATACGGTGGCATTCCTGCAGTAAAGCACCACAAGCAACTAAAACGACGCGAAACGCAAATAACTCGAATACGTTTTTATCGATTAAAAATACGTCGGGTAAAAACAAGATATCAGCTGAAGAATAATTCTGCCACAATTTTTCAATAAGTAAGCTTTTTTCTGGTCCCACCTGGTCAGCAAGTTTGCTTTTACACGCAGTAAAAACGGGTAAATTTGCAAGCATGCCGGGTGACTGACAGGTCGAAACCACAGCTGTGGGCGCCTGACGATCATCTCATTGCGACTTGAAATTGGTACAGCTTCTGTCCAAATCGATTCGGTGATATTGCTTCGTGTTCGAGACTAAATGACGTTCTTGTGTTGAGCTCTCGCGAATCAAGAATGCCATCAACGTTTATTATAAACAGTATCGTAGGTTTCGTTCGGTAAAGCGCTCGTGAACGTTCATATTATTTTCATTCTTTGCAAAGCCTGGGGCTAATATCCTCTTCCGTTTTCAACAAATACGATTACATTATATCCCATAGCCCATACAAAATCATTTCCCTCGCTGGAGCTTTTAAGCTCCGAAAACAGAAACATTTGCATTTTCTAAGAGCTGTAACCATCCAACTAAAACAACTCGTTTCGGCATTGGCATCTGTGATGAGGTTGATCATTCTCATTGATCAAACTAAGTGAATGCAATCTGCATTTTCCGGAAATTTTAGCGCCTCTTCAACAGCCGACCACACAGCTGTCCGCACGCACCCACTCACATGCACTGCAGCACACGCTCTTCAGAGCAAAGGCAAAAAAAATGCTGACTACAATATCAAAGCAGCATATTTTTGGGCTGTTATCATCATACTGTCATTCCATTGATTTCAAAAAATTATCGCGACATGTTTCCGACATCTATCACGGTGATCAGCTGACTGGTGGACAGTTTTCACCTCTGGTTATCCAGCCGGTGTTCCGCACTGCTGGGACGCGTCGACCCTCCTTTGTTCACGCCACAGTCGTTGCAGTGAGCGGCCGGCCCACTTCCTGTAGCTGCCCGCCGCCGCCGACACCAATTGGGCGCACAACGATAGCACAGTGGTGACAGTAAAATGAGACGCACGAGACGGCGGACGGTGTCTGAGGAAAGCCAGCCAGCTAAAAACCTGGTGAATGTGAAACTCGTGCAGATGACAGTGCCAGTGAAAGCTAGTCAGGATTCGCACGACTTGGTTTTCAGTTCTCAGTCGCCATTCCCCCAGTAAGGCATCATTTCCGACATGGTGTCATTTTTGCCCATCTACCAAACCCAAGTTTTTTTCATTCAGTGGAAGATAAGGCTGACACACGCAGGATCTTGGGTGTTGTACCCCTGAAGACAGTAAACGCGCTGACCAGGATAGTCTAATGTGCTCTTTAAAGAGAATGTGGCACCTTGGTCGAATCCTGGAATTTAGTGTAATTAGGGGTACGTTTAGGCCAAAAATGCTGGAAGCGTCCATGATTTCTTTGAAAAAAGTGTGCATTAAGCTCAATATTTTGATTTCAAAATGCTCCTCTAGGAAAAGAAAGAAATATCTGCCTGTGGATGATGTCATAATCTGGCAACCACTACCATTTCAATACGCTTCAAGGGCTTCGATTGGCTGATACTCACCGTGACGCCAGTATATGTCGTCACACCAACAGCTGACAACTGTGGCCTGCTGCTAAGGGTACATGAGGGGTACATTTCAGGTAGATTTTAGTTTTTCTCTACGGAAATTTTGAGTTTCAAGACAAATTATACATATAGAGAGTACCGGGTTTTCTGACATGCTTTACAACTTGGCTATCTAAGTTAAAATCACGTTATAAAGGTGCCATATTCCCTTTAAGTAGAATTGATAAATCATGCACGAAAGTCGAAAAAAGAAACAAAGAAACAAGATACAAGCCTTCGCATTATGGCATATGAGATATAGGTACTTATTCTTCGATCTGCATTGGACAGAAACAAAGAAAAATGAACCCAACTTTTCCTGTCATAGTTTTAAAAGGGAACATTGTGATTTGTGGCTAAATTTGTCTCAGCATGCATTCAGCAGCTTATCTGGGAGCAGGACTTATCTGGTGTGAGAGACATTCGAAGTCGCGAGAGGTGGTGTGGGATGATTACATATCAGGGCTCTACCAGCGCTGATCACACGTCAGGTCTCTACCGTCTCTGATCACACATTATGGTTCTGCTATGTGTGATCTCACGTCGGGGCTCTGCCATCTCTGATCACACGTCAGGGCTCTGCCATCTCTGATAACACGCCAGGGCTCTGCCATCTCTGATCACACGTCAGGGCTCTGCCATCTCTGATCACACGTCAGGTCTCTACCGTCTCTGATCACACATTATGGTTCTGCTATGTGTGATCTCACGTCAGGGCTCTGCCATCTCTGATCACACGTCAGGGCTCTGCCATCTCTGATAACACGCCAGGGCTCTGCCATCTCTGATCACACATCAGGGCTCTGCCATCTCTGATCACACATCAGGGTTCCGCTCAGGAGAGTCGCCACATAATTTTTACTGGTAGGGGGGATCCCGGACTAGCAGTGACCGAAGGGGGAGGTAAATGCTGGGAATTTTGGCTGGATATAAAAGACTAACGACGATGCCATTCACCAACACATTTATGTGGATTCACAAAGGTTTTGGAGAGAGAGAGAGAGAGAGAGACAGAGACAGAGACAGAGAGAGAGAGAGAGAGAGAGAGAGAGAGAGAGAGAGAGAGAGAGAGACAGAGACAGAGACAGAGACAGAACAGAGACAGAACAGAGACAGAACAGAGACAGAGACAGAGACAGAGACAGAGACAGAGACAGAGACAGAGACAGAGACAGAGACAGAGACAGAACAGAGACAGAGACAGAGACAGAGACAGAGACAGAGACAGAGACAGAGACAGAGACAGAGACAGAGACAGAGACAGAGACAGAGACAGAGACAGAGACAGAGACAGAGACAGAGACAGAGCAGAGAGAGAGAGAGAGAGAGAGAGAGAGAGAGAGAGAGAGAGAGAGAGAGAGAGAATGCACAAAAATAAGCCCGAGGTTCAAAATTTGTGGGAGGACGTCCCCTTTGATCCGCGGGTAGGGTGAACGGGTATCCCCCCCGCTTTCCACGTCCATAGTTTCGCCCTTGGCACATCCACTCTAAATGTTTTTCCAGCACTGGATCATACTAGATCGCTTTTGATTTAAAGACAAGAGGTGGAAATGATGTCATGAAAGCAAAAATCAGGAAAAACACAGACCAGTTTTTCCCCAGATAAGATTTCTTCCAAAGAATAGTACTTGGGGAGCCTAACGAGGGAAGCAATGACTATAAACAACGCGCAGAATTGGGTAGTATAGGAACCAGATTATGATACCATAATATGTTCAAGTGCATATTCTGAAATTAAGGGGAACAGTCTTAGTGTTCAAGAAAATAAATAGACTAGTCAGAATATATGAAATTTTCTAGTTCCGGAAAAGCCATAAACTGTTTGCAAAATCGGATTTTTCTGACCTTTCTTGAAATAAATCTGAGGACATCGGTCCCTAGCGAATGCTTGTATTTTAAAGTGAATAGGCTCAATTAGGTAGAAAGGTGAGGTCAAACCGCACATAATGTCTGCGCTTTTTAAACCATAAATGGTAGACCCTAGGAGATTGGGACACGTTGTATTGTATTTGGCTGCATTGTAAAGTATGCCTTAGCTACAAATGAGCGTAAAGGCGATGTCATGGCAAAATAGTGCCATTTGAGTACAAGTTTAAAAATTGTCATCAGCCATTAGCTTACTATGATTGAATTCGCAATTAAAAGGTGGGTGGACAAGTGTCCACTTAACAATTTAGCATTAAATATGTTTGCCGTAACATCAAATGCCACAAAAATGACGCATTCACCAGCGGCGGATAAAGACCTTCATTTCGGATTACCTCGAATAACCTCTTTCTGTGTGATTACTATTGGCACTTAGAGTTGGGGGGGGGCTTGAGCCCCTAATTCCCCCCTGTATCCCTACTACAGGTATTCACAATACAGCAGCTCAATGAAATTATCATTAGCGTTAACGGAAGGAGTGAAACTGGTTGAGCCGGTTTTACATTGTGACTGGCTGCAATGGCAGGCACAGGAAGAATGAGTTACGGTTGCGGAATTCAGAGCCAGCAGGAGCACAGAAGATTTAAGTTCGATCTGTAGCAGCCCCACGCTGTTTGATATCGAGCAAGGGAAACTAGAAAACTCTGTTGTTGGAAAAAAACTGCCAAAATTGATGGTAGGAAACCAAAGCGGAACAGAAGCGAAGGACAGAAATCAAGTGAGCATTTGTTAACCAGAGACTCTTTTTGTATTAAAACTCAGCAGCTTCCCACTACAGTCTCAGTTTCACTCGGAGACGATAACTTAGTCAAGTTCTGTCTTTTAGTTCCCTACCTATGAAAAAGGAAATACAGTGGTTCTCTGCTTTTACGGAATAAATAAAGGGTTTATATTCACGTTTACTGGTCATAGCTTCATGCAAACTTGAACAAGGCACCAGGCGTTATTACAATGAAAAAATTTCCCTACTGCCACGGCTGCTGTTTTGTTAGAACAGCAGCCGTGGCAGAATCAGAATGGCCAGAATAAGAACGATCCGAATATGAACTCCCATCGAGAGCAATTTGCTTAACCACGTCCCACCGGGGGTCTGGCGCCACCTTCGTTCCACCAGGAGGGCTGTCGATGGCCCCTCTAACTCCGAAAATATGATGGTTAGCGCAAATCTGCAGAGTGTATTCGAAAGCTCGTATGTATTTAATAAGGTTTTACTTCTCATGTTTTAACGCTCAGGTTAGTGGTTTGACCTCCAGAGGTCAACTTGGGTCAGGATAGTCGATTTCCTCTAAAAGATGAAAATGCCTAAGCAGCCTGGGCATCTGGTAAAGTAAATTTGATAGGAAAATACCAGGACTTTCTCCACTATGTGAAATATAATGACCTCCCACCAGTCGTTTGACTTCCAGAGGGCACCTCTTGATCTAACATAACCTGAGGCCACGAAAGGTCAGAAATTGATCTTGTGTTTCAGATGAGAGCCAGTGATGAGGCATACACGATAACGTTTAATTCAGCGTACTGACGTGATTAGGTCCAAAACTATCGTCAAAATACTGTTTGTGACCCCTGATGACCTTTCGACCTCAGACAAGTCAAAGGGCACATATTGCCCCTGGAATCCGTGAAAAGGTAACCAAGAATGCATTCCTGAGAAATCTGAGCACTTGCAATAATTTTTTGTGACTTTTATATCATAATATATTTTTCTCATGTTTTTTTCTATTGGAGAGCTCAACTCGTGACCGGACCCCGGGCCACTCAATACAAATCCCGGATATAAATTTTATAGACCTGGAGAGGTCAAGTGTAGACAGTTTCAAATAGATCGGCCTAGAAATGTAGCTATGGTAGAGCTCAAAACTTGAAGTGCGGTGACCTTGTTTGACCTCACTTTGTGACCTGGCTTAGTGAAGACCGGGTTAAAAAAATTCAGAGATGGTGGGAAAATGGTAGGGCGAGAGGAAGATTCATCAGCCGCGGCGCTGCGCCTCGGCGTTTTTCTGATATTCTAAAAAAAACCTTTGGGGTTATCGATCCCCAGTGGGTCGAGGGTTAAATATTGCAACAAAAAATCAGCAGGTGGGGATGCCAAATATATCAGAACATATCTTTCTGCCCCGTTCCTTCAAACAATTCTTTTAGCAGTTCCTCATTTTCAGCACAAGGAATGCAAAAAAGTTATTGTTGGGTAAAAACAGGCCCAATCTTAAAACTTACTGCACGAAACAAATCAGAAATAAACCAAATGGTCCCCATGTTCGGGCGACTAGCCGTGAGGGAAGATAGATTCCATCACCTTAATTATTGCTTAAAAGAGTCGACTGTGTTACCCAACAGCACCACAGTGGTTGTGGCCAGGATGCGGCTAGAATGCGACCAGCGCCACGGTGAGAATCGGACTGCCAGACATGGGACCACCGGGGAAGTGAAAGCCGCCGCCGGTGTCGCTTTCGGCTGAAGGGTGGTGCCCTCCGGCGTACCAGTCTCGTGCTATCGCCACAGCCCGGCCGGGAGACACGGCTGCGGGGCTGGCGCCGCCCCAGGCCCTCCGTGATGACCACCAATCACAGTGATCACGACAGCGCGATGTCACGCGACCGGTCACGCTGCGACGGCCCCGCATCACGACCTTGACCTTGAGGCCTCAATTCTGAAGGAGGGCCGCTTTTAAGTCGTTGCTTGCGGGAACAAAAATAGAGGCAAGAGTAAGGGCTGCTGAGGTGAAACGCTATCACTTTTCAAGAATCGAGTCAAGGATTGTTTACGGCACGAAAGAGAAATAAACAGCAGGTCTGTATTCTTCTATTAAAAGCTTGCTGTAATGTGGCAAAACAATGCGTGTTATGCTCTTACAATTGCTGCGTATGATTAAATGAGTTCTGAACTGTGGTGTCGATAGAATTCTCCAAATCCTAAGATATATGCCTGATATGCATAAACGCCGTAAAAATTTGAAGTTGTATCGACAAATCCGTACGAAGCATTTACTATAGTCCACTTCTGGCACATATTTCTGTAAAGAGTTCTCTCAACTTCTAAACCAGGTGAGTACCGACACGTCGAATGCTCAGTCAATAAATAAATTTAGCAATTGACATATTCTTAGGACACAGCCCTATTAGAAACGAGGATATATTTTATCTCTTTGGAAGAGCTCCGACAGAATTTAGGAATATCAATTTTTCCTGGGTGAGGGTGACATCGAGGAGGCGAACATTTCCAGTTACATGTACTGCATGCAACGTTTTGCAAAATGCAACTAGAAACATTAACGTAAAAAATGATCGGAAATGGACAAGGTCAGCCTGCATAACAACTGCTATGTATTTTAATGTGAAGAAACTGAGCTACATTATTTGATGCACGCGCATGTTTAGAATGGTATTCCTATCACCCATTCCTTTGAACCGACGTTGGGCTATTGAAAAGTGTATCTCCAAGCACGGATTATTCTCGGCCCTGACATGACGAGAAAATCAGCTCGTGGAAACCACTTAGGCCCGTAAGGCATCCGAAACTCCAGCTCAATTTGTCAATTGTGACAAGGCAATCATGCGCTCAAATTTGTTGTTACTGGAAGAACAAATTGCGTTGTAGAAACAGTGAATCGATTTCTATCAGGGCACGTGAATTGAGTACCAGTAAGAAATATCGAGGGCCGAACCCAAATTCCCTGAACTTTTGGATACAATCCATAGTGGGCAGCGATTGACTGGAGATTAGGGATGGCACGAAAGCCGCCAGGGCGCCGCACCTCGTACACCCACACTCCCACCCACGCTGAACTGGCTTCTCCGGACCGGGGTGCCGTCCGGGCGGGTACGGACAGCGGAACCAGCGAACGGGATCACTTCTCAAGCAGGCAAGGTGATCGTGTGTGAGGAAGTGCTCCAACACGAGCATCTTTTTACCTACAGATGCTGACTGATCAGATAAACGTTATCTGTGTTTTTCTATTCACAAAGCTTAGAGAAAACTGTGCAATTAAGTCATTGGTTTTTTGTTAGAGCTTCACAGAGCGAGAGATGCTTAAAAAATAATGTTTGATACCTATTTAAGAAGTACTTTATATTTTCGGGCATAGTTGCCAGTTTGAGTCCTTCTCAGCATTTTTACGATTTGCCGCAAGCATCATCTTGACTTCCTTTTACCGTGTTATCGAAAACCGTAGCTGGGTCATACCGAATTTCACTAAACTACTAATGAAAGAAAATTAAAACTACATCCATATTCTTCTTCAATACACGTCAAAGTTACCACCCCTGCTCTTCGGATGTCGAGGCAATGTCCTTATCACACGTCTGACGTGGGAGGTTCCCAGTAATCATCTCTTAGATACAGATTCATACATAAATGAGAGCAAGATAAGCACGTCTCAATGCTGTGCTAATTCTATCATTGAACTGAGGTGGCCGAGTGTGAGGAAGAGGGAACGGCCAAGGCGATCAGTCCCAAAATACCGCTTTCCAGAGGACGAAACTGACACGGGTAGGGCCCATACCAACTTCATACATAAAACAGCGAAGAGGCCACTTGCTTGCCGGTATGTAATCCCTGTCCTGTCAGCGACATGGCCCCACGATAAGAAGCTTGACCACGCTTAGGGCACTCAATAAGTCCTACCTAAGTCCATACTCTTGCGCCAACTGCTGACTTAAGACCGCTCTCGCAGACGACAGGCGGCCTAAGTTCCGCAGCTGGCGCGTCGTTAAAGCGCGGCCAGGGGCCTCAGCTGTCCGCTGCTGCACTAAGCTTGCCTGTTGAGTGGTCCCGGCGCCACCGGAAAACCCCTCAAGTGCATACGGCCCTGCTTCGACAAACTTCGTATGCATCAGACGATCGTCAACAAAGACAGGCGATGAGAAGTGGTATGCCGCTGCATTTACATGGGAACGTTCCATCGCAGGCGTAGGCACGCCGCGCTGGTGTCCAAAGTACCGGTTTCCATGCAAGGATGGAAATCTCCTCTCGACCCTGGGAGGGGAGGGGGTCCTGGAATGGGTTAACGCTGGCAAAGCAATATATACCCCATACAAAGCTTATGGGAGACAAAAAAACCAGGGGGTTCTGACTCCCCAGCCCCCCGGATCTCCACCCATGTTTGCATGGCATGCCGCCACGCGAGCAGACGCACGCCGGAGGCGAGACCGCCATACACGGCAACGACCTTCCCTTGCAAGTGACAGGCAAACATGAGAGCGTGTATTGCCTATGCAGTGACCAGGGAGTGTTCATGGTACGCTGGCATCCGGCATTATTCAATGAGATGACTGCAAATGGCCCCGCATAAACAACATTATGGGACTGTATCAACTTTGGGAGCAGGTTCGCTGCTCTTGGTCTCGGAGTCTGCAGCTTTAAATGAATACCGATTCCCCTGCAAGAAACTGTGCTTATATTCAGCTTACAGTGCAAAGCTCATGCTGAGGCCAATGGCTGGGAAAATCATTGACTTCTAGGTAAGTTTTTTTTAGCTGAGGTACAGCACAATCCCATTAGTAACATAATTTTGCACGTTAATATTTGATCACGGCGAATGCCGATTTTTCTCGAGTCTCTGAGTGAAAAAGGTAGTTTTTACCACCAAGTTAACGTGCAACAGGTTCAATGCTGGTGACGTTAATAAAAATGTCATAGAAGTTCCATCTTGGAGTATGCCGAGCCCACACAAAAATGTTTAAAACTAAACAAAAGAAAAGTAAAGCTTCGAAATTGGCTGTCTCCGAGAACGCTACCAGTGCAGTTAACACCCACTAAAAAATGAAAAATTTTCAAACGGGGTACATAGCAAAAATACAAAAAACTAGTTCGTATACCAAAAGCGGGGCTCTGGCTCTAAAAAAGGGGGCTCGGTGCTAAAAAAACCCTCTCTGGTTCTACAGCCGGGGAGACGCATACCCTGTCCCACCGCTTTCCAGGCCCATTTCACGTGGTCGCAAGTTGTAAAACGCAGAACATTCGTGAATACTTTTTGTTCTCCCTCCTCACCAGGAGCAAATTCAAGGAGGGGGGGTGGGGGCGATCGTCCTCCCCCTTGGACTGAGGTTAAGTATTGCAAGTGGTCCCCTCAGCGGGCTCTCAGCGATGTCTGATGGTCATTCTGAAAGTTGATTTGTAGAACTCAAACACCACTTGAATGTTGGTCCGGGGGGCCCCAAAAGTTGGTCTCATAGATCCCAAATGCTAGTCTCAGGGGCTCCAGAGTTGATCTTGGGGGCGCCAAAGCTGGTCTCAGCCCCCAAAAATAATACATTCCATAAGTACGGTAAAGATAGGCACCTCACAAATTATTCAGTTTGTAAAGATTTCACGCTCAATAAGTGAAAAATGGGGAAAATGCCTCCGAGACTCCACTATGCTTCCTCCCACACCCCGAACGCCCTTTGAAAACATATAGATCCGCCTCTGGTTCTCACAATATGGCTCTAATTGCATAGGGAGGTTCAAAAAGTTAGGCACAATGCTTCATAACTTGCATAATACTTACCACGAATACATGAGCAGATTCAGTGCGCTCTTTTTACATATTGACTGCGGAAACAGACTCATCGACTCGTGTAACTGTTCATGAGTCTGCCGTCGGAACTCCCGGTTACATGAGTCAATAGGTCCATTCCTGCGGTCAGTATGTAAATAGAGTTGGCTGAAATTGCTTACTGATCTGAAGTAACTGATTACAGCTCGATAAAACAAAACCGTGAGAATCATGAATTTCTCCTATAGCTCCTATTCTTGCTGTTTCATGGACCAGTTCAATATCCAAATTACAAGCTGGATTTCGTAGGTATTTTGTGTTAATGAAGCCCAGTGTTGAGTGTTCATGAAGCAAGTAGCCTAAATACGTGCATTGGTCCTGCTCCCCTTAAGAGAAGTTTTACGAAAATATTTTTACCTGGAAATTTTTCCTCCTTTAAGTTATATACTCCATTTAATCATTCTCATGCCCCCACCGTATCAGACAGAGCTACCAGCTATCTTGATTCCTCGGACCCGGCGAGACAGAGGACTGCTCCTGTGACACGTGGTGAGGCCGTGCCCTCGGGCGGTACCACCGAACTGAAGGATCAGTTTAAACGTCGATCCGGCCCGGACGCACTATAATAAGGGCGCCAGTGGGTCAGTGTGATTCCCGTGTCAAGACAAGCTCTGCCGAATTTACTCATATCTACTTGATAGGAGGGGGTCGAGGAAAAGGCTGCCAGAGGTTAGATCTGACACATGGATCCCCCACGCTCAGGATCAGTGTCCTAGCCAAATGTAGCACGGTGGTGGCACGAAGTGTGCACTTATTAAGCTTATTATATAGGACTAACAAACCTTATTATTGAAAAATCGCGTCGCATTCACGTAAGACTCAGACTGAAATAAGTGTTACACTTAAGCTCATAAATGTCGTACCATGGACAATTTATCTCCTGGTGAGTAAAAGCAACCTATTTAAACCAGAGAAGTTTATATCGCTGGAACCTGCAGCCGCAAAAGCCACAACCGCTTACTCTGGAGTCAGCTGGTCTACCGCCGACGACGCTTAGTCACCGCTGGACCGCCACACCTGGCGATTCGAAATGGGGCGTAACCCTCATACAATAGCTGTCTGCGGCCCTGACACTGCTTATACTATTGATCGAGCGCGGCGACGGTGACTCAACGGCTCGCCGGCGCCCACAGAAAACGCCCGGCTGACAACACCGGCAAATGTTTAGCTTCCAGTCAATACTTGTGTATAATCGAGCCGCTGCTCAAAGCACGGATGGAACGCGGAGGTAGGTTTATGGGAGTTTTGGCATGGCATTCGCCCAAATTTTGGGAAGGGCAAGGTTTCAGGTCTAAGTGAGATCACTATAATACGGCTTGACCCGTAATGCTTAAATATTACAATTGATTCAAGAGAAAAAAACAGATATATCAAACAAGCTCATGAACTAATTGTCATTCAGTAGTGGAGGCCTCACCCAGTATCGAACGACATCGTTTTTATTGCTTACAGTTGGTAGACTTGATAGACTGGTAGACAAATGGACAGTAAAACCTTGATAATTTTGATAGAAACCACAACATTGAATCTAAAGGTAAATCAAAACTTCTAAACAAAACTGGATACATGTTTTCTAGAGCAAAATCGTCCCTTTTTACTGCACTTCTTTGCTTTTGGCAAAGCCTTTTCACTTAGGTCACTTAGACACACTCCTTTTGGTAGCACATAGAACAAAGCACGTGACCACGGGAAATGACAAAATTACACCAGAGACTATTTGGCATCAAGCAGCCTGCAAACTGGCAACTGTTTTTAAAGAATCCACTTGTGCGAGTCGGATGATTGATGTAAGGCCATTAACTGAGTCACTTCTGCAATGATTGATCTGCTTGTTTATATAAAAACATACCCCAGGTAGAATCCGTGGCGAAAAAAGCCACCCTGGGGTCACCCATTTGAAGGGTAGCTGAACACCCCGCCCTATCTCCCCTGTCGTCTCTTGCAGTTGCCCAATGGCAGGGACCATGACAGAAAGCATACATGGTGGCATTAATACGGAAGTTAAAACCACAATGTTACCATAAGTAACACTCACTTCCATGATTTTGTAGGCAAACGCATTCAGAGAGGATTGGGAAACATGAAACCCCATCTATCCTCGGCACTTCCTGAAATGGGCTTGGCGCCCCTTGAAACGTGTGCCGTCCAAAAGTGATGCCCCTGTCCGAGTGCCACATCTCCCACCTTTAATCGGAAAGTCCTGGATCCACCTATGCCTATTGCCGTATTCAGTGGTTGTATTTGAGTTGCTCCCGCGGCCGAGTGTTTGTGTGTGCGCGGCGCCGGCCGGCGAGCCAGGCACCATGGCGACGCGGTGCAGCCTCAGGGCATTGATCGCGATGACGCTGGCTTCGGCGCCAGCTCGCGGCGGCCGGTGGGTATCGACCTCGGCCGCTGGTCCGCTGGTCCGCTGCTACCGCCCCTGCAGGGCTCTGATCTTCTGCGCCTCCGTAATTTTACCATGGTTACGGTACTGGGTACATAACACAATCCAAGTTTATTGTGATTTTACTGTGTGCTGAGATACTGTTGAGAAATGAGATTTGTTAACAGTGCAGATCGATGAATTGAGGTTTTAAGTCATAAACTAGGGGGGTCCTGATGAGATCCATCTATTTACTCAAGATGGCCAGAAAACTGTTCCAGGTAAGAGAGTGTATTCCTCTTCATTTGAAAGAATTGATGAGCATGTTAAGTGTTACAAGAATTTTGAAAATCGGTGGATAAGTATTTTACTTACCTACCTATTGGCTTTTAAAGTCAGACCTATATTTTGAGATTGCCACAATCGCGCGGTCGTAACAGCTCATCTGCATAGTAAACCGAGTGGTGGCGGCATAAGGTCATATAATCAGGGTGATATGTCATGGGGACCTTACATGAAGGCTAAGGTCGAGAGACATAGGTCAATATATGTTTGTCGGAATAAGGGGTAGCGGAGCCTGCCACCAGAGGTGCAGAAACTTGCCAACTCGGCTACCGGAGTTTGTGACACATTTACGAAAATTGAGGTGCATAATTGTGACAAAATAGCGATCCTGACGTATGGCTCAAAATCAAACCACATATTTTCGAAATAGAGAATGAAGCGTGTAGGGAATATTTTAACTTAGCAGCTCGGTTCTTCAATTGCACAGCGTACCATTAGTGATACAATATTGGTACTGTGTTCAGTTTCTACTAAAACGAGGACCTTCGCGCAGAAAACCCGCAAACCGCTGTCACAGTTGCCAGATTTTAACATGCAGCCCAATGGTGCCGATTGTTAGTAGTTTGCAGAAAGTTGTCGCCTAGATACCGGAAATGTACAGTCAATTTTTCGAGAAATACATGATTGTGGGCATATTTAAGGCATTAACAATAACGCAGATACTTTATCAAGTACTTCTCGTCCATTTTTCAGGTTAAATCAGATTTACAGTTTGAGTCTCTTCGATTTAGCGGCCCCTATTTCTTCGAATTTAGTATTAAGTACGCCTAAAAGCTACTAATAAAAGTACTAAGTGAGTGAAAAATAAACAAGCTGGGCAGCAATTCTACTTAAACTCCAACACACAACACAAGTTGAAATGTTTAGTGATGTAGAGCCTGCCAAAAATTTAAACCGACCGAAGCCACTTATTTTGAGGGCATATTTATTAGGTATATTGAGATAAGTGCAGGCAAAACTACTAGAATAAATATTGCTGCCCATGGCTTATCTAAGATGAATGTAGGCTATTGCAAGACTGATGCACTTCCCATATCAAACTTGGGTTTTCATTCCTGGCCTGCTGTCCTAGTTTATTGTGCCCTAGATTGGTAGATATATTTGGGCTGGAGGAAGTTGGGAGAGTTGGCGCCAGCAACAGGCTGCAACAACAGTGATTCAGGTGAGTTTTCATGATCAAATTATCATATCAATATTGTACAGATAGCAAATGTGTGCCAATGCAGTCCTCCACAAAGTGGTAACACCCACACTGGAGAGGGGCCGGAACTAACGTCACTGGGGGCCGAGTGAGACTTATCTCAGAAAATCACAGCAAATCGAAAAAAATAGACTTGAAAAACGCTGGTTGGGTGTTTGCTTACTACCAGTGGTGGTAGCAACACACAGGACCTGAACTCATGAAGTTAAAGCAGGATTTTGACACACTGGATCTTTCTTTGTATGTGAATTCCAATACCTGTACCATAGACATAATTTACATCAATGCAGGCTATTTCTCAGAATTTTACGCAAGAAGGAATACCAGGCAGGTGATGATCGTGAGTGGGATGCAAATTTAAGCATTTGATGTGTTTATAAAAATGCTACCTAAGGTCCACTTACCAACACATTTTACGTAGATCCAAATACTATGTTGATATTGACATTTTTCCCTTTTTTGATATGTGAGATGGAAGCTAGTGGGGGAGCTCGGTTAGGGTTCCCATGTGTGACATGTACGCTCCCATTCATAGATAGGTATGTTCCCAATAATGACTATTTTCATGATAATTCACATTTAATCATGTGGAAAATACCAAATGGAAACACCCTTCCAAAATAACTCTTCAAAGAAATGCATGTCATTGGGGAACCGGTCAGGTTGCCAATAATAGTAGACCCCAATGGGAAATACCCATAATTGTTTCCTTCCAAATACAAACATGATCTATAAATGAAAACTCAGTTACACTTTCATGCAATGGTTTGGTGCTAGAACCTTGTCTGCAAACAGTAAGGGCAGGTAGAGGACATTCACATATGAAATAGTATTCAAGTATACAATTATTATTTAGCTTTGTTGACAGAAGGCACACGTCCATTATGACAGCCACCCACTGCCTGCCACCATACTTCTCATCCGCAAATTTTCTTATTTCAGCCAGCTTAGGAAAAGGTACGTATGTACCTACATCGGAAACATTTTGTAACCAGCCCATGTGGATAGCAGCAGCTACAGCAGCCCAAATATGATGAGGTCATGGGCTCAGGTCAAAATTTCATTTTTGGCTTAACGACTGCTATAGTGTTATCAATAGAGTACAATATGAGGGAGATGTCATACTGAGACGACATAGGTCAATGACCTTGAGGCTCAACCCTAAAGATGAAAAAATATGGGACCCTCCAGCCATGACCTTAGTCCCATTTTAGTGCATCACTAAGGAATTTTGAATTCGGGTGAATACAGGATTTTTCCATGCAAGCTGAGACAATGTTTGGTCCCAACCCCTCCCAATGACCCCACCATTCCTACTGTATCTCAAAGGGTTATTCCCTTCTAGTCTTGCGATAACAAAGGACCTGTTTCCTGTCCAAAAAGGACTGTTGGAGAAGGTCACCCACCCTTTGCTGAAGGTCGTTATAGCCCCAAGCTAGGTCCATTGTGCAAAGCAGGAAACAAATATAAGAATCCGATAAAAGAACAAAGAGTGCCCTTTCAAATATTGAGATGTGCCCATTAAATTTTCTTCTTCGGTTTGCAGTAAAGTTTTGGAGTAAAAATTGGGGAACCCAGCAATGGGAATACTTGTCCACTTCTTCGTGTCTTCAGTCGGCCGGAGAACTCAGAGCAAAGGTTTTGTACTGTTGTGGCATCCAAATGTTTAAATATGGATTTTAGTATGTTCATTATGTTCGCCAATTTTATCGATTTCAGCGCAAACGTAGGTATTATGGACAATATTGAACAGTGTAAGTGGAAAGTGTTGTATTGGCTCTGCGCTGTTTTTGCTCCACCACAAGCTGCAGACTGGAATCCTGGGCTGGTTCATCAATAGCCAAAACAACGTGGGTGCATAACAGAAGGCCACCTATCTTAAACGGGACAAAAGCACAAAAGTTTACGATACGGGCTAAAAAAACGTGAGAAGAAAGTGTCGGGTGATAATTTGTACCGATAAATTCACTGAGCAGTGAAGCAGTGAGCAATACTCTCAAGGATACACATCCTAATACATGCCTCGGGCGTTTACAACGCAAATACTAGTAAAACGAACCTCCTCCCTCGGCTGGATACGCCCCTGGATTTATCGTTATTTCCAACCAGTACTCTAAACGTCAAAGTCCATCACTGTACCCAGAGCGTTTAGCCATACGCCACCTGTTATGACTCAGCTCATTCGCCAAGGCGCAGTTTTTGGCGCACATAATTATCCACTATCGCCGCAGGCTATAACAGCTGAGGGCTAACGTCGGTGCCGAACGGTACATAGAACGCTGCGGGCTATATTAGCCGCTGGCGGCTAACCCCGACCCTACAGCGAGGGAGGCGGAGGGCGGCCCCAACTCTCCCAGAGCACGGACCCGCCCCCCTGTTCTTCTCGTTTGGGGCGCCACTGGCTCCATCACATGGTTGAAGAAAAGCAACTGTCTATTTCCAAAACGTCCAAATAGTAGATTCGCAAGAATAACTGGACGTTAGAGTAAGTGAATGCAGCCACAAGGTGAGTGGCACTTATTTTTAAGCGATTTAATCGTCAAATCGAATCCAAACTATTATTATTATGCTTCATGCATATGCAAATGCCAAGCACTCTCAAAGATCACCGGAGCCTAATCCGAATACGTGGCACCAATTATAAAATCGCATGATTTCACTGGCTCTCAGCAATTTCCTTGGCCGAGCCTGACTGATCCATCATCTAACTTCCTTCACTGTGGCGGTCATTTTCTCAGCCGGGTACGATACCTCATGGTAAATTTAGGCAACCTTTCAAATCACCTCGTCCAATCACAGCGGAGCGGACATTTACCCTCTGGCGGTTGAGTGATCTTCGCCAGGCAAAGGTCATGGATTCGCTGCCTCCATTTCCTGTCTCAACCAATCAGCGGCTGAACTTCTATCGGTCGGAAGCTCGAGTTCACCTCGTGTAGATGTCGTCGAGACCTCTGGTGCTTAACCAGGTCGTGGTGCCAGACCTTGAAGGGAAACCGGGGCTGGCTGCAGCCAGGACTGAGCTGAGACACTCACGGCAATTCCGCTGTTTATCGAAAGATAATATTGGAGTTTAATGGGGCATGGACGTATTCATCCTCCTTCTTTTTCCCGAAAACATTTATTTAAAGGTAAAGAATAGTTCGCAAATATTAAAACACATTTTCAGAGCAACAACAAAAAATAAATGTCTTAGCAGCTCTGCAATTAAATTAAATAAAATCTGCTCTGTGTGAAGCAGCAAAGAAAATATATGTCTTATCATGCACAACATTGTGTAAAAATAATATTGAGTCAATTTTTCTATTCTACGCAGTATGTGTGATTTAGGTAGAGAGAAGTTCTTCGCTGAATCAGCAGTCAGCTGTTAACGCCCCGGGCCGAGAGTTTCATCGGGGTACCCGCAAGTGTCCGAAGAACAGTCACACAGGTGGAAAACAGCCAGCTGTGAAATCGTCCAATCGAGCCTTTGTGCCTGCCACGCCGGCACAAGAAGCTAGCTTCATCGTGCTATCACTTCACAATTAATGGGAAGTTACGTGTTTCACTGGATACATTTAGGGTCTGGAATATGCGGGTGCAAATAAAATTTACTTGCAACCCTCACAGCAGTATGGGGAGCAAGCTGAAGAAACGCCTGTTGAAGAAACGGAAGTCTATTTTCAACATCGCCTGCAGCAGGTTACCGAATGGTAGTACTATGTCGCATCGTTCTGAGCCGGCCATTGGGCTTTGTCTCTTTATGGGGCCATTGAAGTGGACAGGGCTGTTTTCGCTGGCCGCCTGGGAGCCAAACCACCCACGTGACAGCCGCAAATGAGAGAGAAACGCCCGCAGAGAAGTGACGTCATCAGGTGGATGACATCACGTCGTTGGAAGTTCTCCGCAGAGGACACCATTTAAGGTGCAGGGCCAGTCGAACTTCTATGACGTCATGACACCTGGATGAAACAGCAGGTGGCGGGATGACCATATGAGTCCGAGCTGGTCATTGTGTTGACAACGTCGGATTGGGGACGGCTTACAAAAGTTGGTAGGTTTAGTGATTGGATACTACGCGGAAATAATAGAAATAATAACCGGATATATGGCTGTGTTCTGCAGGAATGCCACTAATGGAGTTAAAGCCATATTGTTTTCAGCCTTGAGTCTCTATGTAATGCTGAGGCTTCAGTATGTCCGACAGATCATGTCTCTCACCGGATATGATGTAGAAATGCGAAATGTTTTACAAAGTGTGTTCATGATCAACATGTAAGAGAATAATCGACCAGCATTAACAATAAAATAAATTTGTATCAATACAAAACAAACGTCTGTATCCATTATTCTCTTCGCTGCCAACGGATAGGTATACAACTACGAAAACTGCAGCCAGCAACAATCACGATCCCACTTATACACTCAGGAGTGAACATAAGCGGCATTGCTTTAGTTTCAAAGGACTACGATGCGTATCGTTTCCCGACATGCCCCGAGTTGATGGGCTGCATTTTAGAGCTGGACAAAAAGTGGGGGAAGCCAGGTTTTCCCATGAAAAACTTACTCATTACTTAAAGGGAATGTCACCTTCACAACGTGATTTTAACTGAGATAGCCAAGTTGTAAAGCAGGTCGGAAAACCCGACCACATTTCATTTGTATTAGAACTCGATATTTCCGTAGAAAAACAGAACCACCACACCAGCCCCCCAGGCCCCGTCGCCGGCGGCCATTGTTGTGAGCTACTGGTGACGACATATGCTGACGTCACGATGAGCATCAGCCAATCGAAGCCCTGAATCGTTTCAAGTATGGTAGTGGTTGCTAGATCGGACATCATCCACAGGCGATATTTATTTCTTTTCTAGAGGAGTATTTTTAAAAACCAAATATTGAGCTTATCGTACATTTTCAGAGAAGTCGGAGTGGTTTCATTTATTTTTGACTAAAAGTACGCCTAATAACACTAAATTCCAGGATTCAACCAAGGTGCCACATTCCCTTTAAAAGCTATCCCTTCCAAAATAACGGCGGATCCAGCTTGTTTTGAATCTGTTGCGGTATTGCTGTATCGCTGTGTCACCTTTTTGAAAACAACACTGACATTTTTTGTTGTTGGTTAATTTTGATAATCTGGTAAAACTTAAGATGAAAAGTGGGAGGGGTGGGACCCTGCTGGAAGTAGTGGTTTACCCGATGATGACGTATGTACATCTGGTCAACATCTTTACCCGGTGAGGACGCAAATCTGTCCACTATCTTTACCCGGTGAGGACGCAGACCTGGCCACCATCTTTACCCGGTGAGGACACACACCTGGACGCCATCTGGATTGACCGCTGTGATCTCCTGGGGGCTACAGCGGCGTATAACATTGCCCGCCCATGTCATTAATGCCTCGTGCTTTGGGACATTCAAACAATGGCTGACGATACACTCACCTGGGCCGACTCGCAGGCAATTACCGACCTACAAGAGTGCAATCGGAGCCCAAGTGTGGACCTACCTGAGAGCCACTCACTCGTGCTGCCGTCCCCATTGAATACGGCTCACAAGCACGTGCGGACCTTCCAGAGAGCGACCCACACGCACGTGCAGACGTACCTGAGAGCAACTTACACGCACGTGTCGACCTACCTGAGAGCGACTTACACGCACGAGTCGACCTACCTGAGAGCAACTTACACGCACGTGTTGACGTACCTGAGAGCATCTCACACGCACGAGCCGACCTACCAGGGAGCGACTCACACGCACGTGCAGACCTACCAGAGAGTGACTCACACACACGAGCAGACCTACCAGAGAGCGACCCACACGAGCGTGCTGACCTACCAGAGAGTGACTTACACGCACGTGCCGACTTACCTGAGAACGACCCACACGCACGTGCGGACCTTCCAGGGAGCGACTCACACGCACGAGCAGACCTACCTGAGAGCGACTCACACGCACGTGCTGACGTACCAGAGAGCGACTCACACGCACGAGCAGACCTACCATAGAGCGACTCACACGCACGTGCCGACTTACCTGAGGCGACTCACACGCACGTGCTGACGTACCAAGCGACCACCGCACGAGCAGACCTACCATAGAGCGACTCACCCGCGGCCGACTTACCTGAGAGCGACTCACACGCGCGTGCCGACTTACCAGAGAGCGACTCACACGCGCGTGCCGACCTACCAGAGAGCGACTTACACGCACGTGCAGACTTACCTGAGAGCGACCCGTACGCTGGACTCGGCGTCCGCCATGTTGTGACCTCGCCGCTACCTGTGGAAAGCGTGTAAGCTGTAAATGGTGCTTGGCTGGCCGGTCTGTATTTTCTCAAGAATGCCAAAAAATAGGAGCGGCTGTCATTCCGCTATATCCCTGATATATCACACCTTACCGCTCTATGTTCATTCCTTCTAAAGGCATTTAACAGGCCCTCCACATCCAAAACTGGCATGCGGAGGCCATCCAAATAGGGCGTGAAACAATCGCCCGGCTCGAGCCGATCCCCCGCTCGCGACTTGTTTCATGTATTTGGGCAGTCACCACGCACCCATTTGCGGAGGAGCTGCGAACATGCATGCCTCTATTGTACGAACTAAAACACTTGGTGGAAGAATAGATGGAGGGTTTTCAGCCTGCCATGACCTAAAGGCAAATGAAATTGTTCGCTCTTATCTCTGATAAAGGTGCGTAGGAGCTACGGGTCTTGATCCTCCTCTAATAGGTGCTGCACGTCTTTCATCGACCGTATGATGTTGCATGGGACGCATTTACCCATATTCACCCCTTGCAGCATAAATATCATCAATCCCCCTACGCACATCATCACGTTAAAAAGAAAAACACAAGTTGTATCACAAGAGCGCAGATTTGATAAGGCTTAGAATATGATAAAATAAACAGCCTAAGGGATGTTCCCGCAACAAACCATAGGCATTTCCATAAATCATAGGCAGACCCGACCTTAATGATACCCTTGATGCGTGAAACAACACAGCGACAGCCAATTGGATCTCTCGGAACCGGCCCATCAGTTTCAGTGGCATCAGCCTTGAATAGCGGTCTCTGCGGCTTCAGCCGACTCAGACTCAGTACATCACGTCCACCGGCTGGGTTATCGTCCGAGGACGACGTCATCAGACAAACTTTAGACTATATTTGTGTTGATCGAAGCTTGAGGGCGATGGCGCTCGTCTTGAAGTTCAGAGGAGGTCATATTGTTGTAGGATAAGGGGTGTAAATAATGTGTGACGCACTGCTAGTTTTAAATGAAATAGATTATCTTCCAAACACTTGACTTTGAAAAATTATGTTTACATCTTATACACCCTCTTGTTTTAAAGTTTCCGCCTAAATTTCTAATGTCTATGGCTCCTAGATAGCTTTTTTATCCATTTGTACCAAGCCAGTATTATTCATTGAGGTAAAGACGGGGGCATGGATAAACGGAAACCTACTAAAAAAGCGTCCCGTTTTACGTCCAATTGTCCCAGATTTTTGCATGATGAAAATAAACTTCTAGTTCTACTGGCCCGGAGCCTGAGCAGAGACAACAAAGAGTCAAAATCCTAAGAGTTTTTAACTTTAGAGGGGATGGTTTCCACCCCCAAAAGTTTAAGTTTCTAGGAGAGTTATATTCCCTCTCCCAATTAGCCCAAGGGGCTCAATATTATGCTGCGGGAGTTCTCAAAAAGTTATCGAGGCTTAAGATTTAAACTCAATGAAATCCCAAAACAATATACTGATAATAATCTCTCGGGCTAAACCCGAATCAGTCCAGCTTAACACTCGTTTCCAGTCCAATTTTAGTCTTGTTGGTAATATACTATCTCAGGTCAAGGGAGCAGCGTAGGGTTCAGGGGCGTACGCAGACCCGAGTTTTGGGGGCAAACCCACGTCTGCCTGTCCTCCTGGGGATGGGGATTTTCAAAGATTTTTTGCTCTACATACCTAGTGTAAACACCTTTTTCAGTGTTCGACAGACCTAGTATAAGCTACCTCTCCAAGTGCATGATCGCTCTCGGGGGGGGGGGGGAGCGGAGTTGTTTTTGCTCCACAGCCCTAGTGTAAACACTTTTTTCAAAAATCTCTCCGGCGTTTGGGGGAGATAGTTTGGCCTCCCTCCAGCGCTTTGGGTGGCCATGGCCGGAATGCCCCCCCCCGCTACGTCCGCCAAAGGTAGGCTTTGGTTACAAGGTCCCCCGGGTAATATTCTGGTTTCGCCCAACCAGAATATGTAAACAATATCTATCTTAAAATATTTTCATTTCAGCGACACATCGAACAATTTTACCATCAATAATAGCTGGAACCAATGTCGCGCTAAATTTCGAAGAGTAGTAGCTCTCGAATTGGTGGATTTCATCAGAGAAACATTCAATATTCACTGCCCTTTTACCCTCGGTGGTCGCACGTGGCAACGAGACCCTTCAAACAGCACCCAGTTCTAATGGAGGACCCAAGGGGAGGGGGAAAATACGTATTTTCTCCCCGAACGAAAAAGCTCAGAGCAAAACCATAATGTTATCCCCCTCCCCCAAGCTGTCGACCTTTTCCCCGGCTCCTTTTAAGTTCATACGCAGGGTGATGGTGCTTTAACTGAAGAAATCATTTTCAAACAGAACCGGTCAACTTCAGTGTGAATATTGGAGCCTGGTCCTCTTGATCTTTAAAATCGTATTTGGTTGAATCATTCTTGGATATCGAAAGCAAGCATTTTGCGGCCACATATTTCACCCAGTGACGCCTGTTTGTTTTGCTTTTCGACTTGTATTTACTCCCCACTCCCCGCCCCCCCCAACCTGCCGGCTAGTTAGATTGTTGCAAAAGCTTTCAATTCGTGACGTTTTTCTTGCGTTTCGATTTTTGTTTTTCCCACCAAAACTACCGCCTAGATCCATCACTGACCAATTTTACCGCTAGTGATACGCACAACAACGATCACTATCGCCGCTGAAGCGCTACATAGGCTTATATACCTTTGTAATACTGCTAAAAATTACCTAATATTTTCAGCATAAAATATGATCATATCCTTCCGACAAGTGAGGGTGCTGCCAAAAGGCCGCAAGAAGCCTAGCGCTAATTCCCTGGCTCAACTCCCCGGGTTCATCTCCTTGGGTTCATGTCCCGGCAGATTCTCTGAATAAGTATGCTGATCAGATGCACCAAATCTCTCCTTACAGGGTGAGAGTTGGTAACGCCATATAACTTTGAGAGCTGGAGCGTCGTCTAACCCCAACAATTTTTATTAGAGACTATCGCAAACGCTATGCCAAGCTTGCACCGTGTGATCTCAGTCTAGAGGCCAGTTCATGGAAACTCCATCCTCCCCAGTTAAAGCAATGGTTGCCGTTCGTTGAGAGGAGACGGCTGCGTGATTTTAGTCAAGCGAGGGCAGACTTTTATGCTCTCGAGAAATAGGCTCTACAAAGGTTCTAAAGCTGGAAATTTCAACATTTTCTGTGGACGGAATTAAGCTCATTTAGTTGGAAGCGATTGTCCCATAATAAATAATCGCCGCCACCGACGAAACAGTGATAGAGCAAGGGAATCGTCACCCTTGACAAGAAAATGTCCCTTCTAAAAACAAAACCTCGTCAGGTTCAGGCTTCTGTGACCTTCGCAGAATACTGCCCACACAATGTCCGATTTTCCCATTGTTTCTTGAATCGGGATGTTTCACGAAAATTGGGGGCCTGCCCGCATCATAGGGGATCCAGGATCGCCGATGGGGTCACCTTGCCGGGGTGGGACGCCATCCGTACCAATTGGGTGCCACTTTTGGCCGGTAAAAGCTTTCAGGTGGGTGCCAAATCTTATGGCGGGGTGCCGATTTTCGCATCCTGGGGAGAGGGGTGGAAGTGACATTTCAGGAAGCGCCATCGACCGTGTAGAGGAACGCTGTATCATTTTAGGGACGCCGAGGGTCAATGGGGGGCCTGCATTCCTTTACCCTTGGATCCACCTATGGCTCTAACTGTCCCCTCTTCTGACGAGTATCTGAAAATACGATTTTAATGAAACCTCCAAACAAAGTTGTATCACTGTATCAGCCGTTTTACCAGAATCCTCTCTAAATAAACATGCAGGTGAGGGGAGCCCCGGCAGCCAGTGACAGCTTACATGTTCCGCAACCCAAGCACAAGGACGGATATAGGAGGAAAATTCGTTTGCTTCCCCGCAGCAAAATATATTCCGGTGCTTTGCCCCATCTGTGCCCATCTTATTGGATATTGCCCCCCCTCAAAAAGCAACTCGTGGTTCTGCCACTGCATTGCCCCAGGTCAGTGACGCCAGTTGTCCAGCACACAGCAACACAGTGGGAGCAATTGCAATACGAGTGCCCCTCAGATACAAGATTTGTAAGAGGGATGAATGGCTGGCACAATGCCAACCGCCCATTCATCTGTGAGGTCACGTGGTCCAGGTATGGGCGAGAGGGTCAGGGATTATCAGAGGCGGTGGCAAGTCAGCCGAAGACTACCCCGTCAGAATGCAGCAAAATCAGTAATTGTGTAATATTTTCTCACCCAGGTGTCAGATTTGGAAATAATGGTGACCACTGGAAAGCTCTTGAAAAAATACACATGATGAACCCGTTTGTAAACCTATAGGCACCATAGGATGCAAGATATCCATCCTAAACCGGTCGAGCCTAGTTATGGCAATTTCAATTGCGGGGACTGTACCTACCAGGGTATCAAAGCCGAAAGAAAATGATGTTTGAACAGAAAAAGCTCCCAAAGCGCCTTGAGCCCATCTAGTTCGTTGCAAATCAATTTGACTAGCATATCACCTGATCCAATATTTACTTGATTTATTTAGTTTTTGAATTTAGGGGCGCACCAACCTGCCAGGTCATATAACGTCCTCAAGATTCACTTGAAGATGTAATAAGGTCATATTCCAACTTGCTACTTTCCGCAGTGGGGCAGCGATGAGCATGATTATAAGTTGATAACATGTTATTAAACATGCATCTTACTGAATCCGGAATGAAAAATTAACCAAACGATATGTGACTATATATTCCTGGGCACAGCGTTTCGTCCAAATGTTGATGTAATAGATGGCTTCAAAGTACTTATTGGTCTTCAAATGAAAGTTGACCTCGAATATATAATTACCAAACCTGCACCGATCTCCATCCCCGATTCGAAGAGCTAGAAGAGATTATTTACTCCAATTTCCCTTTGAACTGTGAGACCATCAAATCAACTTTAAAAACGCATCAAAGGCCACTAGACCCCATATATTTATGAGTTTTTTTATTTACATGAAGCATAGATTCTTGAAATCTAACTATCTAAAAATCATTCATATATGTGTGTATATATATATATATATATATATATATATATATATATATATATATATATATATATAGTGCGGACGCCACTGGAAAGGCAGCTGGACATGAAATATCTCCTCCCAACATAAAAATACTTTCGCTGAGATGATGGTGAATCTTTTAGTCCAGATTATCCAGTGCATATAGGATATATAATATTGCCTGCGCTATGGTACTTAAGGTTATCTACGGTGCTGCCTAAGTTAACGTTTGTTGTGATTCATGCATTTCAGCTGTTCCAAAAATAGCGCATACCTATTTGTTAGTTTCGAATGAACCGTGCGAGGGAGAGCTAGCGTAAGCAATACAGAGTCAGGTATTTATTTTTCCAGATGGCTAACCTTTCGACCCGGTGGATCAATTAATATTCTGAAATTTCCATGGGACCTCTATATATGCCAGTTTATGAACAATATCATATTTTATGGTACCATGAAATTGTATCTTTTAAATTAAAAAACAATGAAAATGTTTTTTTAAGCTTTATGGCATTATAAAAATAGCCTTTTGCTTATATCATTTTAGAAAACTGACACCACATCGCCGGTTCTGCCACCGACAATGAAAGAGGTGCGCAACATAACGTTCATCCACTCCGATATCACCCCATGCTAGAGTAAATCTTTGCCGCTTTGAAAGATACCATTTTGGATGAATAAGACATGTTTAGAGGCCCAAAAACTGACGTCTATAAAAGACTATTAGTATCCATGTTTTCAAAGTGACACTAAGGTATGTACATACATACCTACATACATCACGGGTGGAGATTTCCGAAAATCATTGAAGATGCCTAAATTTAAAAGCATTGCAATAACCATTGCATAAAAACAAACATCATAATATTATCTTCGTTTTGGCCCTCACACAGGCCTGCTGAAGCAAATAAAATTAGTTTAAGGACCTGAAAGTTATAAATAATCAAAGTTAAAGGAGTTTTTAACACTAACTCAACGTTTCATTGGGGGTGACTGGCCACGTTCAAACAGATATGCATCTACACCCCTGACATACATACAACTGTATTTTAGCTGAAGCCTGAATTCCTTAGCCAAATTTAGCCTAAATCATACCATAGCTTACCCTAAAGGTATCGTAGCACAGTGGCGGATCCAACAGAGAGGCTAGGGGCTCAGTCGCCACCCCTCGGAAAGTCAGAGTGCCTACTATAGTTAACGGGGGCGCAACTTCATGTTTTCGATTGGGGGCACCCGGCTCGAAAGGGGGCCCGTACATGATGGGGGGCCCGTATATTTTTAATGAAATGTGACCGAAAAAAACGTATTTTCGAACATTTGTTGTCGAAAACTGACTGCAAAAGTTAAATAACAATTTTTAGTGCGCTATTCGTCACTGTTCATGATTTGCACTATTTAGCCCAAAAAGTAGTCAGAGGACCCAATCTTTTGAACGAGCTGCCAAAGTATGTAAGGATATTGAACAAGTAGGTGTCTACTTACCGCCTTTGTCGTCCACGCGGATGGATGCTCTCCTCCGGAGGTACAACGGGATCAGCCCCAGACGACGCAGGAGGGATGGATGCTGGAGGGTCTTTTAGCAAACGGGATCCGGCTGGTGGCCTGGCCGAGGAAGGCAATGATCAGGCAAAGAAGGATTGGAATTACAACCTTACTTTACCGTTTTGCTGGAAACTATACACATTGCACTTTTTCGGGTTAGTTTTAAATTTGGGTCTTAATTTTTTGCGGTCGATAAATGAACGTAGCTTGCAAAGTACCAAAAATAGTAGTGATATGAACTACTTTAAGTGGACGCGTACGTTGCTAGAGATTAAATGCAAATATGATCGGGGTCATTTTATAACAGTTTTCAAAATTAGCAAGACGATTCTAGATTCATAGGTTACCTGAAAAATGAAGAAAGTTTGGGTAGTTTTGCCAGAGCAGCCTCGCGGTATTGAATCTTCTTTGTTTTACGCTTTTGTGCACCCGACTTATGTTTATACTGTCCAACCACTTTAACATTCACACCTGGAACGAAATCGCATTATCGCGAATAATTTGATACAAATGGAAGGTAGAGATCGAAGTGCAAAATTCCTTTATCAGCGGGGAAATCGAACCTAATGATATTTATGTTACATGATCAAGACACCTTTTTCTGATCCATTCACCTTGCCAGTTCATGACATTTTACAACACTGGGTACCGGTCAAGGGGTACTATGAATAGGTGGTACTGCCTATTTCCCTTTACAATCCTCATATAGGATTAGTACAAAAGGAATGGTGGCCTAACATTTCTCACGGCCCATCCATTTTCCCCGAATGTTCCAGGAGGCATGGGAACGGCCGCACGTTGCCCGGGAAAACCACAGGGGGCCCGCAAGCATGGCAGGGGGCCGGTTTCGGCAACAGGGAGCACGGATACACCACCTGGGGCACGAAGCTGCTAACAAATAAGGAACTCCTGCAAATACGCGACTAACACAACAGCTTCAGTCTCTGCACGATATTCTTAGACCACAAGGGGCCCAGACAGACCACAGAGGGCATGAGCACACCAAAGGGGCCGGGCAGACCACAGGAACCCAGAAAACCATAGGAGCCCGGTAAGCCCACAAGGGGCCCGAGCAGACCACACACAGCCAGCAATTTGGCTGGACTCTGCCCGATATATGCTGGGCTTTGACTGGGCAGAGCACCGTACATGGGCTCAGCCCAGGTCCGGCTCCGCCCGCCTGGGCAGAGCCCATGGTCAAGCAAGACCGGGCTCTACCGCTCGGGAAAGTTGTCATCCTCCGACCTAATGTCGGGCTCAGCCCGAGTCTATGTGGCTCAGCTATGAGTCTTAGGGCTCGGGCAGAGCCCGACCCAGCCCGCTCTGGGCCCGGTCGGAATTGCTGGCTGGGCAGCGGGCCCGGGCAGACCACACGGGGCCTAGACAGATGAAAGGACCCGGGCAGACCACAGGGACCCGAGCAGAACACAGGGGCCGGGCTAACCACAGAGGGGCCCCAGTCTGCAAAGTATGGCAGCAGACCCGACGAGTCCGCACCAGCCTTGTAGATTTTTCGCACCATCAGCAGCCTCAAATTCACACCAAGCACTGGTGAGAAATTTCACTGACCCGGAAATTTTGATGTTTTTACCAGTTTCTCTCTTCTCAGAACTCTGTGGGTGTTCTGTTTGTGGGTGTGGGTGTTTATTTGAGCTCCCTCGCACCATACAGCAAAAGTGGGCATTTGTTTGCTCCAAAGTTCGCACCACCTGAAGGGTGTCCGCACCACGAGATCTCGTCAAAAGTGCCACACTTTGCAGACTGGGAAGGGCCCGGGCAAACCACAGAGGGCCCACGCAGACAAAAGGGGGTCCGCAGAGGCCAAACAGAGGCCCGGACAGACCAAAAGGGTTCCGGGAAAACCATAGGAGGCCCGGGCAGACCACAAGGGGCTCAATCAGACCAAAATGGGCACTAGCAGACAAGGGGTACGTGCAGACCAAATGGGACCCGGCCAGTCTGCAAAGTATGGCAGCAGGCCAGACGAGTCGCACCAGCCATCCAAAATTATCGCACCACCAGCCTAAAAAAATTCGCACCAATCTGCCATATACCAGGGAGAAAAACGCACACATTCCTACCCACACGATGCAATACTACCTCTCTTATTAGTTAAGGACTTTTTATAAGGCCCCTCCTGTGTCTTCATAACTATTCAGTCAATTTTTTTGGTTTTCAGTGTCAACTTCCTCGCACCAGTCCTGCAAATTCGCACCAGGTTGATAAAATTTGCACCACTCGCTCCTGTCTCCAAGGGCACTCGCACCGACGAGATCTCGTCGAAAATGTCATACTTTGCACACTGGGGCCCCGGCAGACCACAAGGGCCTGGGCAGACCACAAGGGCCTGGGCAGACCACAGGGGCCTGGACAGACCACAGGGGCCCGGGCAGACCATAGGGGTCCGGGCAGACCACAGGGGCCTGGGCAGACTACAGGGGCCCGGGCAGACCATAGGGGCCCGGGCAGACCATAGAGGCCCGGGCAGACCACAAGGGCCCGGGAAGACCACACGGACCCTGGGCAGACCACAAGGGGACCGAGCGGAGCACAAGGGGCCCGGGCAGGCCACAGGGGCCTGGGCAGACCACAGGGGCCCGGACAGGCCACAGGGGGCCCGGTCAGACCAATAGGGGCCCGGGATACCACAGGGGCCCGCATGGCAAGCATGGCAGAGGCTGGTTGCAGTTGCACGAACCGCATCCATGGCAGGCCCGTCTGCATCCACAGGGTATTAACTACTGGGAGTAGGGACCCGGCTGCGGCCACCAGGGGCGGGGCGAATGGGGCGGCCACCCCTTAAGCCCAAGAACCTCTGAGGACGAAATGCCGCCCCCAAACCCTTCCCTCCCCCAGGATGCGACGATTGGTCGCCCTTTGGGTGGAAAGTGCGCCCTTCGGGTGGCTAAGTGTCACCCTGCCCCCTGAGGCTTTGCCCCTCCCCCTCCCCTTACCCAAATTCTAGATACGTCACTGGCGGCCATAGGTGGCACAAGATTCTCCAAGTCTTGGTATTTAGCCATCAGGGGAGCCGGACAGGGGATCATCACCCATTAGGGATTTAGCCCGACAGCTAATAGCAAACAATCACTTCACTTGCCATTCAACACCGCGCATCCGAGCACGATTTGGATTGACACGAAAAGCCCAAACGTAAAATCCAAATCAGAACCTAAAGAAACTTTTCCAGAGTAGACACAAGCCGATTGAATCATAAGCATGCCAATTTTACTGTTCAAAACAAACTTTGTGCAAATCATTCGCCTCGGCGAATGCGACAAGAGAGCCAGGAGCATGCCTTAGCTTCCTTCGCGCTGCGCTGACAAGCCCGGGAAATTAAGAGGCTACCATTCGCCGGCGGACGCACATTATTTTACCCAGATTTGACGACAAGATATGATACACTTTTTTGACAGAAAAATTTAAGAGTCTTAAATTTGTTTGTGTTTAAAATTCCACTAGAACAAACAAAAATGGAAAACTAAGTATGCGGAGAACAGCTGGCAACAGCATTGTTATTTTGAGCTTAGTGGTGTTGAAATTGACCATTATCTTCCAAATTATTATTTTTATTTTAGATCTAAATTCACACTGAAAGAATAGATACAGTAATAAAAAAATAAAATAATCGGAGCTTTCAACTTCAAGTCATCATCAGCAATGATACATTTTTAGCACAAAAATTCAAAAAGACAAGCACACGCTTAGGAGCAACCACTTCTTCCTGCAGAATTAAAAACATGCATTCACACACAGTATACATATCAATATTCTCTTTCCTAAAACAGTTATATATATATATATATATATATATATATATATATATATATATATATATATATATATATATATATTTTTTTTACATATATCACGCATTACAAGACCAACTAGATTGTTGTTTTGTAATTATTATTATATATGTTTAAGGTGAGTTTGTGGGTGATAGGCCAAGAAGCTGACATGGTATTCATTTTGGGTTAAAGATCACGTATAAAAATGGATTACTTGATTTTCGTTTCTGCGACGTCCCGGTTAACACTTAAAATTTCGATCCGAAATAGGGAGTTAATTTCATCATCACTTAGGTCTTTATGATAGTGTAATATATGGTCACCAAAGGGCGTGTCCACTCTATGTAGGCCAGCATCACCTAAATGTTCGTTTAGACGGTACCTAATGGGTCTTTTGCTCTCGCCTACATATGAATGGACATTCCCTAACTGCTCACATTTAGTGCAGGTGTCCTGATAAACAACGAGCAGGGTCATACAATAGTGTACTTTTAATACAATAGTGTCATACAATAGTGTACTTTCATAGTCACACAATAGCCCCTGCAAGAGCAAAAAAGTCGTACTGATGTCATTTACGTGCGCCTGCCATTCGTTAACCCTTGCCCCGGTGGCGGGTACGAGCCACCTTCGCCATGGTGGGGGGGCTAAAAAGACCCCCCACGATCTCAAAAACTAAGAGAGCTAGAAAAAAGCGCAAAACGGCAATCGAAAGCTCTTCAAAAATGATATCGAAAATACTTCGGTCATTTTTCTTGTCAGGTCAATATCAAGGTCACCAGAGGTCAAAATAGGTCAAAATCGCTAATATGAGGTGTACTAAGAAAACCTCCTATATCTCAGAAACTATGATAGCTAGAAACATTTTTCTAACACCATTCGAAAGCTCTTGAAATGCGCTTTCATTACAGTGGCATTCATTTTCGTGTCAGGTCAAAGCCTAGGGAGCTACAGGTCACTGAATATTGGGCATATTCTTGGGAATGTCCATAGCCACCCATGCATAAGGGCGTTTACTTTTTCGCTAATAGCTTCCAAACCAAACAAGATACAGCCATAGTTTATGCACCATTGCAATCCTCTCGTCAATACGAATCGAATGATATATGATATTGCTATGCCAGGTCAAATTTAAGAATTTGACCTGACCCAGGTCAACGGTCTGACCCAACTTGACCTGGTATAGTCATGATGTATATCATTTGACTTCCAGTGACTATACAAACACTTTGGTGATAAAATAATAGCTCTATCTTAGTTTATTCAAAATTTATAGATAAAAACACCAAAAAATGCTTATTTGACCTAAGGTGACCTTTTTAAAGGTCACAAGTAAAAAAATTTTGGTATCAGCTTCAGAAATGGGCTAAGAGCAAGTCGCAACCGATGTTTGAAGTTGATTCCATCCATACTTACTGAGAAAAGCTCATTTCATGATTTTCCCCATGCATTGTCAATGGGGAGGTCATGCTCTGCACATGACCTTAGGTCACCAATATCAAAAATCCCGGAACAAATGTTGTAGCTCCTGGTGGGCCCAATATGTGGTATGAGTTTCATCTTGATCGATTAACCCTTCTTTTAGTTATGCCGTCCTAAGTATTTTTTGAGGTGAGGTCACTTCACCTGACCTGGTGACCTGACCTGATATGACCTTGAGCCAAAATTTTCCGGAAAGATGTAAAAATGATGAAGGAACAGCTAGACCAAGTTTGGCGGCGCTGCGCGCCGCCGTTTTTTGGTCACTTCGGAAAAACCCGAGGGGGGTCTAAAAGACCCCCCACCCGGGCGAAGGTTAATGATACACTGTCTAAGCGGATACAAGGAATCATCAGAGCCTCAAAATTACCCATCCGCATATCCTGGACTTCTGGAACTCCCCTAAAAAAACTGATACGATCTGCTCTGATGCATCCTCTCTGTCCAGCTGGAAACAAACACTGTCATGCTTGTGAGTGGAGCCTTCGGGGCAAATGTATGACCCGGCTCGTTGTCGCAGACTAAAAGGAGCCCAGACCGCCCACAAGGGGCGCGGGCAGACCACAGAGGCCCGGGCGGACCACACAGGACCCAGGCACACTACAAAAAGCCCAGACCACCTACAAAGGGTGGTACAAGTACAACCTACAAAAGAATACAAGGAGCCCGGTTGCAGTCACAGAGGAACCAAAAGGTCCCGAGACTGCCAGAAATAGAGCCCCGGATGCAGTCAAAATTGGCCTGAGAATATCGTTAGGGGCCCGTTTGCGGACACAGCGATTATGGGTGGCCCTAAAGGGGACCGCACCCAAGCAAGCATGCCAGGCAAGCATGCCAGGGAGCCCGGCCGCAGCCACAGCAAGCCCAGATAGACCACGGGGCCCCGCACTCATGGCAAGGGCCCGTCCGTGGCATTGGAGGACCCGCGCCTCCTGGACCACTGGAAGCCCGGTTGCAGTCACAGGTCCCGGTTGCAGTCACAGAGGGCCCAAGTGGATAACAAGGGGCCGGGTGGATTCCAGGGGCCCGGTTTCAGTCACAGGTGGCCCGGCTGGACCACAGGGAATCCGTTTGCAGTCACAGTGGGCCCGGGTGGATCTCAGGGGGCCCGGCTGCAGTCAAAGAGGGCCCGTGTGGATCACAGGGGGCCCAGGATGGATCACATGGGCCCCGGGTGGATCACAGGGGCCCCAGGTGGATTACAGGGGGCCCGATTGCAGTCACAGGGGGCCCGAGTGGATCAAAGGGGGCCCGGTTGCAGTCACAGGGGGCCCGGGTGGATCATAGTGGGCCCGGGTGGATCACAAAGGGCCCGGTTGCAGTCACAGAGTGCATGGTTGCAGTCACAGGGGCCCCGGGTGGATCACAGATGGCCCGGTTGCAGTCCCAGGGGGCTCGGGTGTATCACAGAGGGCCCGGTTGCAGTCACAGGGGGCCCGGTTGGATTACAGGGGGCCCGGTTACAGTCACAGGGGGCCGGGTGGCTCACAGAGGGCCCGGTTGCAGTCACAGGGGACCCGGGTGGATCACAGATGGCCCCGGTGAATCATAACTGGCCTGGTTGTAATCACAGGGGGTCCGGTTGCAGTCACAGGGGGCCCGGGTGCGTGCATCACAGGGGGCCGGGTCGCAGTCACAGTGGGCCTGAGTGAATCATAGGGCCCGGTTGCAGTCACAGGGGCCCCGGGTGGATCACAGATGGCCCAGTTGCAGTCACAGGGGGCCCGGGTGGATGACAGGGGGTCCGGTTGCAGTCACAGGGGGCCGGTTGGATCATAGGGGCCCGGTTGTAATTAAAGGGGGCCCGGGTGGATCACATGGGGCCTGGTTGCAGTCACAGGGGACCTGGGTGGATCATAGGGGGCCCGGTTGCAGTCACAGGGGCCCCGGTTGGATCACAGATAGCCCAGTCGCAGTCACAGGGGTCCCGGGTGGATCACAGATGGCCCGATTGCAGTCACAGGGGGCCCGGTTGGAGTCACATGGGGCCCGGGTGGATCATATGGGGCCCGGTTATAATTACAGGGGGCCAGGGTGGATCACATAGGGCCCGGTTGCAGTCACAGGGGACCGGGTGGATCGCAGAGCGCCCGGTTGCAGTCACAGGGGCCCCGGTGGATCACAGTTGGCTCTGTCCCAGTCACAGGGGGCCCGGGTGCATCACAGGGGCCCGGGTGGATGATAGGGGCCCGGTTGTAATCACAGGGGGCCCAGGTGTATCACAGGGGCCCGGGTGGATGATATTGGGCCCGGTTGTAATCACAGGGGGCCCGGCTGGATCACAGGGGCCCGGTTGCAGTCACAGGGGTGCGGGTGGATCAAAGAGGGGCCCGGTTACAGTCACAGGGGGCCGGATAGATCACAGGGGACCCGGCTGCAGTCACAGGAGGCCCGGGTGGATTACAGGGGGCCCGGTTGCAGTCCACAGGGGGCCGGGTGGATCACAGATGGCCCGGTTGGATGACATGAGGCCCGAGACTGCCGGAATTAGGGACCCGGCTGCAGTCAAAGTGGGCCTGAAAAATATCGTTAGGCCCCCGGTTGCGGACACCGAGGTTAAGGGTGGCCCACAGGGCACTCGCAAGCATGCCAGGGAGCCTGGCCTCAGCCAAAGCTAGCCCAAGTAGACCACTGGGGCCCGGAATCGTGGCAGGGGCCCGGCTCTGTCCGCAGGGGCCCACAACTTGGGATTGGGGGGCTCGTCGGGTCATTGGGGGGCTTCTCCGAGCATTGTGGGGCTCGAGCCCCCAAATATATGGAAACTTGCGCCCCTGATAGTTAATACATAGCTAAAGGCTGTTCTGAGACAATGTCGGGGGAGGCTTGAGCCCCCTAGCCGTCCCCCAATAGTTATTGCCCTGGATCCGCCACTGTTGTAATGTAAGCCACCCCGGTAAGGTGTTCGACCACTTCAAATACATTCAAAACCGACTTCAGCTCAGGGATGAAACAGTGTAAAGAGTGAAGCAGTGAACCAATTGTGATATCAAATAGTGATAAAACAGTGAAAGCTGAGGGAACCGTTGATCTGAGATGCACTTGGCGCGTACCTCACATTTTACTGGCAGCTATTTTACTGAGCCGAACTAATATATGGCTTAAAGGCTTCAGAAGTAATTTCTAGCGTTTAGCGGAATCTTTCACTATTAAAGTTACTCGCACACACCCAAAGGTGTACAATTCCACACGCCTACTAAAGTCCATGCAGAATTGAAAGGTAATTACATTTCAATTCTGTCTTCAGACAGTTCATGCGGGTTCAGCTCATGCTGCTTCAGCCCATGTGATTTCAGCTCAACCACAGGGTCCTGATTATCTTACAAATGAGGAAACGAGATACCAAAGGCCCTCACCTGAAGTGATCCTCAGGTTGATTTGTCTCAACGATCACATTTGCTCGCGGAATCACGGCTGGTTGGCGCTGCACTGCTGTGGCGTGCACACACACTCCCCCTGCCGCGTCGGCGGCACAACTGACGCCGCGGCCGCAGCTGCGCCGCGCCGCCGCCGCCAACACGGCCCGCCCCTAGCCCATTTACCCGGCTGCCATATTCCGTCGCAGAGAGGGAAAAATTCCTTCATCGGCAGAATAGTTTCCACCGTTTCGAGTCAGTAGACGCTACTGAAGGCTGCCCGTGCATTTAGATTATTTCTGGGCCGTCCAGAGATGTTCCAAAATTATGCAGCTTGTACTGCACCCTAGTATGGAGCTTTATCATACAAAGAGCACAAAAGTGAATATCGATAAATCGTCACAAATTGAACAGAGACTGACCTTTTGAGTTTTGTTCTGCAGCAGCATGGAAAAATGCATATATACTAAAGTCTGTCGCCGAAGAAGCTATTTAACGATGACGTAAAACCGTGATATCCGCAAAATCAAAGCTTAACATGGAATAGCAGAATTGGTTGCCGCTACCAATTTTTCAAAAATCACTTCTGCTTCTTTTTCCACCTTGGCTCGTTGACATTTCACTATCGCTCTAGCACTGCCTATGAACAATTGTCAAACCACAGACCGCTACAACGCTAAGCCTGCCTTTTATTCTAAAGCACTTCTAAAGCACTGCCCAAATGTTTTTCATTATCATTTTGTCACATATTTGAAGAAATGATACCTACTGCTGATCTGTACATTACATCCAAAAGCAGCAATTTTCATTGGATAAGCCTGTGTGAACAGCATCACACAGCAAAACATTAATCTAACATCCCGCTCTTTTTCTGGGACAGAAAACATTTATCTCAATGTTAACACGCGCATTGATGGGGGCGGGTACACGCCACCCCTCGGGTTTTCCGGAGATAACATAAAAACGGCGGCGCGTAGCGCCGCCGTACTTGGCATACCTTTTCCCTTATCATTTTTACAACTTCTGTCAAAATTTTAAGGTTAGGTCATCTCAGGTCAGGTCATCAGTACAGGTCAAGTGACCTAGCCTCAAAAAAGTTTAAGATAGCATAAGTCAGAACAGGGTAATCTTATCCGACTGAAAATCATATCACATAATGGCCCTACCGAGTTCTCTAAACTATGTTCCAGTATTTTTTATATCGAAGACCTAAGGTCAGGTACGAGCTATGACCTCTCCATTGGAAATACATGGGAAAATAGTTTTAACTGAATAACTTAGTAATGAAAAGAGATAGAGCGCTTATTTTAGCTGCATTATATTTTTCGTGTCATTGCGGTTCCTAATGATATGCATTTGTCCCAACTTGACCTTGACATGACCTCTGGTCAGGTCAAATCCTTGATTTGATCTAGCAAGGTCATATTATATATAATTCGATTCGGCTTGCTGCGAGGATTCGTATAGTTTAAATTGTTTTGCTTTATGTTTACTTGTTCAGATGTAATTGCCGAAAAAATTAATTTACATGTTATCCCTATTACGGTATGTTTTGACCTTTAGTGACCTCAAATGTGACCTGACAAAAAAATGGTTCAAATATTTTCGATCGAGAAGTGGATGGGCTATCCAACACCGTTTACCGTTTTTCGCTACCTAGCGCAGTTCTTGAGATCTTAGGGGAGGCGGGTACCCGCCCCTCCCCGTCAAGGCGAAGGTGGCTCAGACCCCCGTCAATGCGCGTGTTAATCTTCTATTTTTCGGGAGTGGCAGTTCCCTTATCAGGCTGCTGGTAGTGGTAGTGTTATTAAAGCTTCTTGAGTCCGTTACCCACTACTCCGCTACTTTTTAGTTTTAGAGACCACTACCGCTAATTCGCTACCACTCGGAGAGTCGGCATGGTAGCAGTGAAGCAGAGTAGCGAACCGTCCGACTTTGCAAAATAGTGCAAAATACACTGATGTTTTTCACATACACCCTCCCAGAAATCTGCGCCGATGCATCTGGATGTATGTACAAACTTGAGGAAATCCGTGTGCGGGTCTTTTGATATTTCAAATCACAGAACCTTATGAAGAAGACAAAGCTATTTCTCTTTGAATCGACGTTTTCAATAACCCTCAACGGAGCACACTCGGACGTTAATCACCAGTCCAGTGGCACACTTTCCTACCACTCGCCGATGACTTCAGAAGCAAAGACTGAAATCCACTTCTGAGACCCTGAGCCGAAGGCTCTTGTCAAAGTTATCAGTTGCATCTTGTGAAGCTCCATCCATCGCCTCCGCTTCTTGTCAGCACTTCACGTTGCGGAAAGGGCCTCTAACTCTGTTCCTGTCACGCTCCCGGCCACCCCTATTCCTGTCGGAGGGATTCGTCCCCTAAGATATTAGAATATACTAGTGCAATTAAAAATCAAAGTTGGATCGATTTATCTTACGCTGAGCTCTATTTCGAGAACATCATTAAAAAATTTGAAATTAGAGCAAGGGGCTTGCAAAGTAGGTAGGTACACACTTCTTAACCGTTCCAACAATTTAAGATCTTTCGTTTGATTTTCACCTAACTTGTAGGTATGTACGTATGGGCAGATAATTGATGCGCAACCGTTATTTTTCAGAATCGTCAGAAAGGGCTCCTGCCAGGTTCAGGAGACATGATATTTGAGTGTCCTCTCCGAATTTCAAAAATACTTCGCCGTTCTGCGAGACGCTTATAAGCAACTAACCAGCAAGAAAAAAGAACGGTGGTGGAGGTAAATTTGGACAGCCCGAGAAATGGTTCAATGCGACAAGTTCTAATTGCTTTTTACATATTTGTCTTTGGTAAGGAGCTCCGTTTGTTTGTATTTCCGGCGTTCTCAGTATGGTCAGAGGTTGGTAAGTTGGTAGAAAAAAACTGTTGGCGAGTTGGCAGAAAAAATCTGCCAACTCGTCAACAGTTTGGTGACAAACGAAGACCAAGTCAGTGACAGAATAGGGAAGATTTTGCACACCTCAGCGTAAGAAGTTGATGTTCAGTCTACCAGTACGCTATCTAAAATTCAAAAGAACTAAGAAGGTCTGATTTTTATTGTGCCAAGGCTCAGTATTCTTGGTTACACAACTTTGGTCAGAAACTCCGCTGGTGCCCCTATGACATTTTTCCAAACCCTGCGTATGGTATTCTGATTAATTTTTGTAAGAATATGCACAAACGCTGAAACAAGAAGACGCTTATGTCGGTTTCACTTTTATTCGAGTGTGCTGACAACATCACATAAAGACTATACCACGTTTCAACTGACCAGTGAGGCTGGGATATTTCAGCCCAGTACTTCTGCAGGAAGTCATGATCCCCAGACTCCTTACATGAACATAGCATCACAGATACAAATATTACAGTAAAGCCTCGATTTGCCACAAATCTGAAATCACGCAACCAAAAAGTACATCCCGTGACACATGAAAACACAAAATGCAATGGAAGCAAATAAATAAATAAATATATATATATATATATATATATATATATATATATATATTCTTCGAACACAACTGTGGTAGGCGTGTTTATTACAATTCAAGCGTCAAACGTGTAGCTGGGCTTATGTACAGGCTACCACAAATAGGTACAAGTGCCATGACGCATTAACGCCGACAGGTAATCCAAATTTCTTTAAAAAAAGTTTCACAACGCTTCAACTTCAGCGTTAAGAGATCCTGTAAAAATCCAACGAGCCCTTTAAGTTGCAGGAAGGGAGATTCGAGGCCAGTATCGCACGGATAGGAACGAGATGGTATAGAATATTCACGAGTGAAGGGTGGCGTGGGGGTGCCTATCCTGACTTGTCTTGATCTGACTAAAGATATCGGAGGGAGTGCAGGAACCGCTCCACGCTGGTTACCCTGCACTAACGGAAAAGGCTCCGAATTTGGGTAAAATATGGTTATCCCAGATGCCCTGTCCCATGGTTACGGCCCTGTATCAACTCTGTTACTGTCAGGTTCTTGCCTAACCTTAGATATCCCCGTCAGGGAGGCGGATTCAGTCCTCCTTAGGTCTTTGATTTATTACTTGAATACTTCCAAGGCTTAAGAATTGTGGAAATGGGTCGGAAAAATAAACATACGAGCTCTTTTATAATTTCTCCATTGCTCTTGAACCCGTTGTCTGCATTTGACAAAGCTTAAACGCATTGAAAGAGCAGGAGAGATGTAGTCAAAGTTTAAAATTAAGTGGTGGTTACACAGTCAGAAATATGTAGCAAAATAAGCATATACATTTTACCACCTTTCTGTTGCATTAATTAGTGACTGTAAGATACCGAGCTAAATGGCATCAAGATACAGGAAAGTAAGAAAGTGGGACAATATGTACATTGCCAATGTTTCTAAGAAGCATATATTTGTATATACGTTCCTCCCCTATTGATACATGTTATATTGCCCAGCCTTAATCAAACCATTCCAAGCCCCAGGAGGTGTGTCCTAAATAAGTTTGTCTCCTTGATCCGTCTATGAATGAAGCCTTTCTTAATTGTGCTTGGGACGAAATGCCACCTCGGTAGCTCAGTTGTTAGAGCGTTGGGATCTGGCCTGATCAGAAAGCTGTGCGCTGGTATTGCACTGGTGAAAGCTGGGGATCAGTTTCCCTGGGACACTTCAGAGCTCAATATTTACCCGACGTCGGCCGGCTGGAAAGTGACTGGTGAGAGGATGACCTGAGCGAGGCGGTTATCCCTGTGCTTTGTGGGACGTTTAACGTTGACTTCTAAATTTATCCGTCATTGCGGGGATTACTCGTTAGGATAGGGGTCGGAGATTCCGTGACAAGTCCCTTGATGATTTTAGTGGGCTTCGACCCCAAAAACCGATCTGCAATAACTGGAAAAATATGTACATGCATAGGATGCGTATTTCATAAATCTTACTACGTAAACAAAAATACGCCTTTAAATGCGTGAAAATCTCATAAAAAGTTACCTACGAAGCGCTCGGCCCCGGGTTCAAGCCTCTAAATAGGGTTTGAACCCTGTGAATTAGGCTGAAACATTACAAACAAACAATCAAACCCTCTGAAACATTTGATCCCCCAAATCCCTCCCAACAGGGTGAGAGTTGGCTATGCCGTATGACACTGGCAGTTGGTGCGTCGTTAAACTCCAAAAATAATTATGGTATTTTCACTCTGCAAGAATGCAACTTAATAGAAACTCCCCTCTCCCACACCTGAGCTCTTAGAATCGCCTCACCCGAAATTATATGAAACGGTGAACGAACCATTACCAGACACATCATTTCAAATATTCCAACATTTTAGCTACTCTCAATATTGCTTCAAAAGGTTTTGTTCTGAGAAGACCACGGCGTACAGTGAAGTCGGGATAGCCTCTTCACCTGGTGCGGTGGGGCGCGTGACAGGGAGCGTGCGGACATGACGTGTGGAAACTCCTGCCGTGTATATAGTGGGTCTGCGTGTGTGTGGTGCAAATCTGTAAAACTTTCCCCGGCTGGGAACGCAAAAATGTAAAAATAATTGTCGACCTTCGATGTTTTAGCCACACTGTTCGCCTTTTACAACCGTTCAACTATATTGGATTGTGCCGCTGCCGTCTTCAGCGAGTTTAATCTGCTGTCCCACAATGGCGGGACGCGATTGCCAGTTTCAAAAACAGTTTTGACCCTTTCTTCTGTCAAGAAAATCGGAGTTTTTCGACGTACCGTCAAGATTGTCATCACGGCTCAACAAAAGCGTGAACTCTTCGAGCACAGCGGTGCATGTAATTTTCAACAATATCCTATATAGATATACCGTACATATTCGCATGTGATGAAAATGTTAAAAGATGGAGTTAGCCCCTTTTCATGGATTTTCTAAAGTGGGTGGCAATTACCGCTTGGAAGCCCTTCATAGGCCCCCAAGGAAACACAACGAGCTATGCGAAAGACAAGAGAAAGCGTTCATTCACAAATCATACGCAGAGAGATAACCTGCAAACTGAAACTACGGAATCTTAAACGTAAACGTGTTCCGACGAAAGATGGAAACTAAAATTTGGTGGGAAAACAAATGCTGGGGTACATTATAATTTTTCAAATGTTATTATTTTAGTCATTGAACATTGTATCGTTGAAGTCATCATTATTTACCAATTAACACCGTTTGATGGTCGATAAAACACATTTTGGACTTAGAACCGAATCGCAGCCCTGCCAGAGATTGTGAGCTCGGCGGAAACGCCGTGTGCTCGGCAGAGGGTGCGCAAACAGAACCAAGGCAATGGTGCCAAATGCAGAAGCCTGATTTGGGACACCGAGAACCCCTCGGAGGGATAGAGGAAGGGAGGGGGGAGAGAGACATATATATATATATATATATATATATATATATATATATATATATATATATTATGTATAATAAAAATATATATATAAATAGAGCAACAAGTGGAAGAGAGAGGGGGATTAGAATAGGATAAGATACGATACGATACTAAACATACGGTCTGCCGATTTGCAAAAGAACAGCTCACTTTTACCATACAAAGTAGGAAATATCCACATATTCAAGAAAATCCAGAATTTGAGTCAAATAATTACCATAGATGTGCGTGAGGCCACAACGCCACCATGCCCGTTCTTATCGACTATCAAGTAGAACATGATTAAATACAACCTCTTTTAAAAAACAAAGGTGAAACAACAAACACTATCCTGCTCCGGAGCCGTAGCAATTTTCCGTCACACACGGGGGAGGGAGTCGAGCTGAGGGCAGCCAATCACACACTGCCCAGCAGGAGCAACTGCCTCCTCGCCTGCCGTGCTATGTAACGCTCCAAGCATTTATAACGCAGCACAGATATTCCAAAAACCCACCGGTTTGCGTGACGAAACTTGCCAATAATAATGCGCTTCTTGGGCACACATCATCGTAAAGCGAGGGTTAAGACCTCAAAACTAAAATCACTTTAAATTACAGCTTCACAATGCACGACATGCCCCAGTTGTATGCAAACCTGCTGTAGACGGTGCTGCGCATCGCTGAACAGCGGCCGCCAGGCAGGCAGGTGCAGCGTCTGAACCTGCCGCCAAACGCTGGGATCTACGGCAGACGACTGAGGCTGTCGGCCGGTGAGGGTCGGGGGAGGGTCGACGGAAGGTCAGACTGTTGCTGGGGGTCAGGCCGCCGGCTGCCGAGGGCGTCCTGCCCGACCTGCCGCCAGATGTCAGCCGCTGCGGGTGAAGTTCCGACTGTCCGCCCTCGTCCTCGTCCTCGGCTTCCAGGCTGATCTCCAGCTTGGCGGTCACCTGTCGCATTAGCTTGTGGGTGGCGTCGACGATGCGCGCCGTGTCCTTCAGTCTGCGCTTCAGCTTATCCATTTGGCGCTGCTGTTCGTTCTGCTCGCAGATTGCCGCGTGCTCCAGGTAGTCTGCCGGCCACAGAGGAACGGCGTGTGTTCAGGGGAGATGGCTCCGATGTCCCGTCCAGGCTGGCCTGGCGGGTGGGGCGAGGGAGGGCGGGGGGGAAGACGCCGCTGGAGTTTTTTCAATTTCTTCCAAGTTATCGCAGGTTCGGCTTTTAGGGTCAAAGCCCCAGTAAGGCTCTGAAAGCTGTGACGGAGCTTGTGTAGGAAACCCCGACCTTACCATCTGACCGAGCGATTACCGCAATGGCTGGTAAACTTGAAAGCCAAAGGCTAACGTTCCACAAATCACAAGAACGGAAACCACGCTTAGGTCACCCTCTCAGCGGTCAATTGCCAGTCAATCTACACTGGATGAAAATTGAGCACTGAAGCCTTTCACGGGAACCGATTCCAAGCCTTTTCCCATGTACTGAAACGTTTGTAACCCATGTGCTGCAAGGTTTCAGGGCATCGACCCAGCTCTCAAAGCTATAAAAACTGAGCTTCATTAAAGCAAAAAGACGAGATTCCCGTCTATATAACTCAACCAAATCCAATCAGTCAATTCTAGACGACCTTCAGCATCGTTTACAATTCCAATTACAATACAATTCCAATTTCAAATGAAATCGAGAAAATCGTTCAATGATGACAGCAGCAGCCAAGACAACAGAGCAAAATACAGGAGACCTTGCATAGATAGACCCAAGGGGCAAAGGGGGCAGATGTTCTCCATTCCCAACCTAGGACTTGGCGCCCTCCCTCACATTGCACCCAGGGGAAACTGTCCTGAGGCATTGTTCAGTCCTCTCTTTGGAAACAAGCATTGGCGCCCCCATTATGCAATATTGCACCAAACCGATAGATCGTAGCTTAGGCAATGACGTTTCTGTGGCCGAAATGGCAACTTCTCCCCAATTTACCCTCCCCATCGCAAGCTCTAAGTCCGCGTGCGAGACAGGTGGATTGCTTTGCGTTGCGGGCTGATTGGCCTCTAACCATACCACTTCAGTCGTGAAATAAGTCAAGTTTGTCTAAGCCGGTGAAAGAGATTGCCCTCACTGTCTGCTTCATATAAAAAATGAGCTGATTTAAACGAATGTAGTCTTGTAGTTAAATTAGTGACGAATCAAACAAATATGATTGATACATTTACTTTTATGAATACATATAAACAAATAAAATATTGCAGAAAACTCAAACCGAGCACCTGACGTATGGCGTTTAAAATTGTGCAAGTTAAAAAAAGTATAAAAGGAGGCAGAGAGGGTGTCGGCAAATGCGTCATCGAATCTCGGGGCACATCGATTCTAAAGCGAATTTTAATGACAAAGCAAATGTTAATGAATGTTAAACCGCGATTTTATGACACCGAGAGGTAACCAAACGAACCCACCAACGCAGTAGGGCAAAGCGGGAACAGGGGGGCAACAGCCAGAAGGAAACACCAAAAATTAACACACAATAGGCCTCCCGCATACCAAAAAAACACCAGATGTAAAGAAGGTAACACCACCCACCACATCACCAGTTCCATCACCCCGCCCCCCGAGCCGTCCCCAGGCTGGTTCCGTCCCACCAGTAAAATCAGGAGACCCGTAGAATATCAACTGGGTAACCATGCACTTATAAAGAAACACGGGCCCTGTCCCCTTTCCCGTGAATCTTAAGAACCCCGCGCCTGTTGCAAAAGCGTCTATGGAGGCCTGCCACATTTGTAGCATTGGCATCTCCTAGCTGTCGCTACCTATAGCTGCTGATAGCTGTAGTTCCGTAACTCTGCTACAGATGGCGAGCTTGTTGCCACGAGGCTAGTGTGCTGGTACTCTTATAACGTGCGGTATGCAGTATGAAACCGTGGTAAAGTCGGGTGAAGTAAATTTGAGAGACCCCGGGTAATCGCCGGCGAATTTCTGCCCCAGGTATGACAGTCAAGTTTTACTAACAAAAGCCGCTTGAGGTGTATTGCAGGTCTTTATGAGATGTTCACGTAAGCCTGAATGCAACGTTAAAACTATCCATATCAGCAGATAGTAACTCAGTTATTCAACTCAATTCAATACAAGGTGAAATAGACATTATCCAAGCTTATCAAAAATACACCGAAGTGCTCCATCTGTTTTCTTTTAACTTTTTCATAAAGGATAATAATACTATTCTAAAGATTATATAACCGACCATATTATCCGAGTGCACCAACTATTTCTGAGTATTTGTCCCTCGCAGCAGAACTACGGCACATTTTGTACTCAATATATATATATATATATATATATATAATATAAATAAATTTAAATATATATATATATATATATATATATATATATATATATATATATATATTCCTCAAAATGAATTATTCTAGTATTTTCAAGAACCATACTAGATAGTCGCCTTAAGACAATATGATTCCCATGCTCAAATGAGACGCCGTAAACAATCACCATGATGCCGATTTAAATAGTTTTTCTTCAACACACCACCAAGAGAAATTCTGACATCACCGCCCACAGCCTCACCGAACGTCTTCATCTGTTGTCCGTGGCTGGGCGTGATGAGGTAGAGGATGAACTGGAGCACTCTCTTGGCGGAGGCGGTGCTGCTGTTACGGGGGCACAGCCGTGTGTTGGGATACTCAATCACCTCCGTCTGCTTGACCCGGTCCAGAAACGCCTGAGGCAGTTTCCTCTCCAGTCCGGTGTGCAGGTCCACCTGAGAGCCGGAGCTGTCATCACCTGGCATCCAGCGCCTGAGAGCTTGTCTTCAATGGGTGGACACTGATGCTGTACTCGAGACCGATGCAAACGTAATCCAGTGGATGTTGATATTTGTTACGAGTGCGTGCTTTGGCGAAAAAAGTTCTACACTATCAGCAAAACATGTCAGCTATTTTCTGCTGGAATAGGTTAATCTGAGGTCTACCGGCAGCCCAGAAATCTTGCAAATAAGAAACAGCATTCTGACCGGTCTAAGCTACCCGAAACTGCTTGTAATGGTACATTCGACTTGCATTTACCTAAGAAGGCAAGTTCTCCAAAACTACACGATAGTCTGATTTTTTCTTGTTTAGCATATCAGGCAGTGGAGCTCTGTAAGTGCATCGGCGCTATCCAGTTTGGCGCACCGACCACAGAAGCAGATTTAACAAGACAGACAGCACCACTAACCTGCATGGCCAGTCGCTTGAGAGCGGCGTTCTTGCGGACGGCCTCGATGTCGCCGACGGCCAGGCCCACCAGCAGGTTCATCAGCAGGATCGGCATCATCACCATGAAGGCGATCACCAGCAAGAACGAGGTGTTGGCGAACGGCAGAAAGCGCTGGCCCAGGCTGCTGTTGCGCAAGAGCACGTCTGTCAATACCTGGGTCGGTGCTGCCGCTTAACTTCGGACTTATTCTCTACGGGACGCACAGCGCCCGCAAGTTCCCTACATCAACATATGGATACAATTCGTCATATGAGGGACTCGGGCCGGTCCGACATGACCCAACCGTCACGCTTATGGAAAACTTATGTCTCCGAAAGGGTGCGACATAATTGACAGGGTCTTCACCACGTTATGGTCTCATAAATTCCATTACTGACTGAGCATACCAGAGGTATATGCGGTGTTAGTAAAGTTCGTGGCACTTGCAAAGACAGGAGAATGTCAATCATCAAATTGCCGTCGCTTGTTGCGTTATAAGTTGGTTTTCGCTTATCTGAATAGGCTCAAACCCGGTGTGCAAGGAGCACCAATACCGTGAGTAGAGATACCAAGATCAGTTTAATCCCAGGCCAAACCGCTTGCGCACACGTGCATGGGAAAGTGATACACAGATCAAGAGAGCGGTCCAGGCTAAACTGGGGCACCCACTTACGTGGGAGGTGGAGGGGGTGACCGCCTACCTCGCCCCTTTCCCTTGGATCCGTCTCTGCCTAGAATAGAGTAGGGTATTATAGACGAGATGAGTTGTTACATGAGGGTGATGGAGGTGATGAGTGGCGTCTCACCTGGGTGTGATCGGGGTGGAAGTAGGGGTGTGGCGTCTCACCTTGAAGTGAGTGGGGTGGGGGTGGGGTGTGATATCTCACCTGGGAGTGAGTGGGGTGGAGGTGGAGTGTGCCGTCTCACCTGGGAGAGAGCAGGGTGGAGGTGGGGTGTGGCGTCTCACCTGGGAGAGAGCAGGGTGGAGGTGGGGTGTGGCGTCTCACCTGGGAGAGAGCGGGGTGGGGGTGGAGAGTGCCGTCTCACCTGGCGGGATGGGGTGGGGTGTGCCGTCTCACCTGGGTGTAAGCGGGGTGGGGATGAGTGCTGTCTCACCTGGATGTGAGAGAGGTAGAGGTGATGAGTTCTGTTCCACACGGGAGTGAGCAAGGTAGAGGGGATGAGTTCTCTCTCTTCTGGGTGTGCACAGGGTGGAGGTGACGAGTTATGTTTCACACGGGAGTGAGCGGGGTAGAGGTGATGAGTTCTTTTTCACCTTGGAGTGAGCGGGGTGGGAGTGAGGTGTGCCGTCTCACCTGGGAGTGAGCGGGGTAGAGGTGATAAGTAGTCTCTCACGTTGGAGAGAGCGAGGGATGTGGGGTGTGCCCTCTCACCTGGGAGTGGGCGGGGTGGAGGAGGGGTGTGCCGTCTCTCCTGGGTGTGAGCGGGGTAAAGGTGATCAGTTATGTTTCACACGAGAGTGAGCGGGGTAGAGGTGATGAATGCTGTCTCACCTGGATGTGAGCGAGGTAGAGGTGATAAGTTATGTTTCACACAGGAGTGAGCGGGGTAGAGATGATGACTTCTCTCTCACCTTGGAGTAAGCGAGGTGGGGGGTGAGGTGTGCCGTCTTACCTGGGAGTGAGCGGGGCGGAGGCGGTGTGCCGTCTCACCTGGGTGTGAGGGGGTGGAGGTGAGGTTGCCGGACAGGGAGACCTGTGCGGCGTGGCCGCTCCTGCGTCCGCCGCCGCCGGCCGGCGCCGGTGTAGTTCCGTTACCAGGCGTGGTCAGCCACGGGTACACGTATACGGTCAGAAAGTCGATCTCGCCCAGCATCATGTTGAAGGTGCGAGCCAGCGAGATGGGGACGCTCCTGAACTCCGGGTGGTTGCCCTGTCGGATGCACCACGATCCAAAGCTTACTGGGATGCGGTGTCCAGGAGGCTGTGCGCCACGCTCATGCTTTTTTGTTTCAAGTTTATGTGTGTTATTTACCGCGCAAATTATTATTTATCAGTATTTTCTAAGTTGTATTTGCTTTGAATCATGCTATGACGACTTATTTAAGCTTTCTGCGCGCTATTTTCAGTAAGATATTGTAAGAAGTATTTCCAAAGTATTTTAGGTGATCGCTTCACGCACCACTCCTTCATGTTGGGAGCTTAAAAATTTGAAAGGTATATCTATTTAAATAAATGCTGTTCAGGTTGTTGCAAGTCCCTGGCATCTTTGCTTTAAGGTACAGTCTACCCTCTCAGGTGCCTTCAGATCATTCGACGCACAACCCAAACGGCACTTACATAAGACATCAGGATGTAGAAGGAGAGACCGAAGGCGATGATGAGCACCGAGAAGATGACGAGCACGCGCAGAAGGGTCTTCTGGATTTCCACGAACATCACGACATAGATTCCCACCGACTCGAAACTGTTCCACGCAAACAGCATTGGTCACCACTATGAGTGTGATACACAAGAACTGAGAAAACCCATACAACTGAATATCCTAAAATACCCAGTAATATTTGGATGGAGCCGCATACACGAACAAACGAACACTACAGCGTCAGCGCCTCCGCAGCATGGCATGGCTAGCACATGTGGCATACAAGCTCGAACCGGCTCTGAGAAGAAATAATCTAAACATCCTCTAAAAAAGGAGTTATTACAAGATTTGGGTATCATATCTAAGTGAATAGCTGAAAAGGTCATTGAGAGAAAACCACAACGGTATCAATACTCCTAGCAAACTTTCTATAACTTTGACTAATTGATTTTCAATCTCAATTGTCAGTCCCTGAGCGCCGGGCTGATGCAAATGCGGAGGGAGTTCTCAGGTGTCACGTGCTCATGTGCATCGACGCACCTTCTGAAGTAGAGCAGCATGTTGAACCAGGCGAGGAAGACGGTGATGGCGGCGGTGATGATGTGGCAGTGGGTCACCAGCGGGTAGAACACGGGCGTCACGCTGATCAGCGCTGACACGTACATGGCCAGCTCCAGGTAGTTCTCAAAGTCTGTCACACAGCGCGCGGAGCTGGTAATTAAGCTACCACTGCTGCTGGACACCGTGTCTGGAGTTTTAGTTTATATCAGTGATGAATAAGTTTGATGAAACAGAAAGGTTCTCTATAAGCAAATAACCGCAGCCTTTTGATGAAAAGTCGCAGATACAAATGAAAAGAAAAACGGCTGAAAATAAGCATGCTGGTGAATTGACAAGAAAAAGCAGTTTTCATCCTGCATTGCACATCATGATCAAGTGCTTAACCTCAAAGGAATAGGCTTTGGGATGGAAAAGAGTTTGAAGTGAATCTTATTCTTGACACGTTTTGAAGCAAAAAAAAACGTGTAAATAGACTGCGCCTGCTTAACGAAGTGCGAGTAAGGATTCCGTTGCCTTATCACTATCACCTTATGATCCTGGTGAAACCATGCCAGAACATCGTGCAAGAGCTCTCAAGAAAAAAAACACGAGGCTGGTAGAGAAGACGTACAGTGCTGCATAGGTTAGGCGTACAAATGTAACACGTACATCATTTAGACCTAAACAAAACTATTCACTGTGGATAATACAATTTTTGTAGAAAAAAGAGTGGACAAGTTAATTTATAAGGTGTACACTGGCCTGTTTTTTCGAATCCAGGACGTCAAGTACACTCATATCATAATTCGGACACAGCCCAGCAAAGCACGATCAGGTAAATAACATAGTAAATTCTCATAGTGTTGCCAGACCTGAAATATTCGAATATTCGAGGCCATGTGATTTTAACTATCTAATTCTGATGAAGGGCTGTGCCCATATATATAATTTAAGTGTATTTTTACATCCAGGATTCGAGGAGACCGCCCAGCTTAGGTATACCTTGTCGGCGTATAATTATACTCCTCGCCTGAGCATTCCAAAGCCTAAACATAGACAACCACTGAAAGCACAGAAGTGGAAAGCCACCTGTAACAAAGCTCCAGCTTTGGTTCCACATTTGTATCATCTTCTTGACGAGGTTGAGGATGCCGAAGACGATCACCGCCACCATGGTCATGCGGCACCAGATGGACGTTTCGTCGGAAAGGAAGGCTTCCTGCGGACAAGAAATAGGACATGACGCCTGCCCATGCACTAACCGTGTGCTGAACGGCTGGTCTTGTACACCGTGACGGTATTCTCTTTCCCGAATGTCATAAAAGGTGAACAGGAAAAAACAGATGCTTAGAAGTTTTCAGCAAACTCCTGTGGTCGCAGTCTATCTCTAGTGCTTACACTTAATACATTGATTCAAATATTGGATCTTGTCCTGTAATAAAGTTGTGAGAAATAAGGCAAGTAAAAACTGTTCTTTAGCGATTGAAGTCAGCCATCTTTGCGCACTCTTTCGGAGGGTATAGAGGCCCAACTCTTACAAGAGGCTACATAAATGTGTTGAATTTAACGATAGCGCAGCGTCAATAAACATCAGATTTGGGACGAGCTTTCAGTTGCTTTAACCTCAAAAGCAGTATGGAGCAACAGAGTAAGTCCATACATACATCCAGCAGAAGATCAACTGCAGGCCAGTTGTGACGCGCCTCAAAAGTAATACAAGCTTCACAGAGCTGGAATAGAAATTGGGAACTGGTATCTGCATATATGTACAAAACTAGCAGTATGGAGACAAAAAACTTTACATTAACCCTCGCCCCGGTGGGGCTGTTTGAAAACCCCTCTTGGGGTTTTTTCCAGCGGCCCGTTCAGTCGGCGGCGAGAAGCGCCGCTGTACTTGGCACACCTCACTCTTGATCAATGCCGCAACTTTCCCAAAAATTTTAAGGATGAGTCATCTGAGGTCAGGTCACCAGCGCAGGTCAAGTGACCTCACCTACAATTTTTTTAAAGGTGGCATAACTAAGAAGGGGGCGAATCTATCGAGTTGAAACTTATACCACATAATGGACCCGCTGAGTGCTGCAATATTCCGTTTTTTTGTATCGATGACATAAGGTTAGGTACAGGTCATGACATCTCCATTGAAGCTGCATGGAGCAAACGTAAATTGACCGAAAAATTATATATTTCTGTAGATACCGCTTGGAATACCTTCGTATTCTCCAAGTCATTGTATTCTAGGCCCCTTTAGAGTTTTGTGTTGCAGCTTTGGACCTGTGACCTCATAGAGGCCATCTGGGGCTACTTAAGCTGATTTTCAGGCTTGGGTCAATAACTTTACAGGGAATGCTGATTAGTTTTATTTTGATGTCATTACGTTTGGATAGCTATTTCGAGTCGATTGATATGCGTATTGACTCTGCTAGGTTAGATGGCGACCTTGACCTGGCCTTGGGTCAGGTCATTTTTTGGTTTTGACCTAATTGAATCATATTATACATCAGTCCATTCAACGTAACGAGAGGAAGTGAATGGTGCCTAAACAATTATTAGTACCTTCCTCATAAATTTGTATAATCTATCTACCAGCGTTCGCGTTTCTTCGTCATGGGAGCCGAGTTCGAGGAAGGTTTTTGAACACCCCCTCCCCCACCAGGGCAAAGGTGGGTCGGAAGCCCATCGGGGCGGGTGTTAAGAGAAAACTAGATACAGTGGCGAATTTAATATCTTAATATTTTTCATGCCGGGATCAAAATGGTCGGAAAGTTTTAGTTAATTTGGCCACTGGCCAGGCTACTAAAGAACAATGCTCTGCCACTGCATTAATGTTCGCAGACTTACATGACTGCCCTGCTGACAGTAGGAGAGTCCTTCGCCATCTGCTCCCTCCCCAGGGGAAACCTCGAGAGTGCCATTCTTCGTTGGAGGCAGCTTGAAGATTTTCACGCTTCCGTTTTCGTCCAACAGTATGGGACACTTCTGCACCAGCATCATGAGATTCATAGCGTTTATGGTGACGAGAATAACGAAGATAGCGTAGAGAAGGAGGGAGAAGAGATGGCAAAACCTGCCGTAGGCCTGCCACTTCATCAGCAGGTAGCGCTGAGTCAGCGGATGCATCAGCAGGTCGATCCGGCCGTGTTGCACCATGTGCTGAGGACGCGGGCACAGGAAACGTCAGAGAGCTGAATAACTCGTCAGAGACGTCAGTTACGTCAATAACGTCAGAGAACCGGCACGCTGGATAACTCGAGTCATGCATGAGCAGTAAAATGTCTTTATTGGCCAGAACCGAGTGGAGGCTTCTGTTTCAACGTGACAAGCGAGGTTCGGCTTAACCTTGTTTGGTTGGCTAATCGTTATACTCTAGCATAAACGTGATGAAATATCAAGGTAAGCCCAGCTGTAATGAAAGAATGCCTTGCTTACAAAAAAATTAAATTTAACACGAGAGAAAAAATAGACAGAACAAACTAATGCAGCTACACTGTTAAAATTGTCTTTAAAAAATAGTTATTCGGATTAATTGCCCGCATGAACAAGAAATCAATTTAGGAAAATATAATTTTTCCAGGATATGCCCACTTCCAGCTGCGGATAGGTATTTCATTTTTCAAGCGCTGGAATTCTCCTAATTTTTATTCAAAGGGTGTTTTAAGGTCTTGAGGAAACGCGCTACCCTAGCATGTAGAGCAACGGCCTTGCTTGAACATTGATGCACTGGACTGAAATGACGCAGCGACCTGATGGTTCCAACTCCACTTACTTACGACAGCTAATCGTCGAGTTCACCAAAAGCAATAGTTCGCCCACGTTGGGCCAGGCTGGGTCGTAAGTAATTACTTTACTAAGTTAAAGGGAGACCTCTCGAACATATCGTATCTGTTCTTTAAGTTATCACTCAACATTCTTTCCTGACTGCACCTCCTCTCTCTCTCTCCTCCACCTCCTCTCTCTCTCTCTCTCTCTCTCTCTCTCTCTCTCCTTCTCAGACTCACGTTGACAGCCTTCAAGGGCTCCGGTCGCCACTTGCTGTCACCGTGGGCTTCACGACGCTTACGAATCCGCTGCTCGTCTGGCTCGAACATCTTCAGATTATACTTTATCTAAAAACGCACACGCAATTCGCGTAAAAACATTGTTTCAAGGGCTCAGCCTTTTACCATCGACACTGCATGTCATACTTTAGAGTGACTATTTGTTTCCTTGTCCCGTTCCGTTGTCAGCTGTCAGTATAAGCAGATGTATTATCAACAGGCGGGATAATAACAGCTGGGTGATGCTAAAACAAAAAGTTAGCAGAAAAAGCAGTACTTATGAATTATTGTTAGGTGGTTCTCAGAAGTATCCAGCGTAATAAAACAAATTTGTTAAAGAAGCATAGAGAAGATCAGAAAATATCTCAGGCACGCACAGTCGGATGCATAGACGGGTGAGACTTGACATCTGGTAAATGTCTCAAATTATCCGCCTTTGATACCGCAGTATCTTATACATTTGTGTCCAGGGTTTTTTACAAGAAAAATCATTGTATATATTTTTGATGCGATAAGTAACCATTTATTTTAATACAAAATGTCTAATGTACCTAAGTACGATAGCTTTGTACTAGGTGGGTTCTTAGGCTGTGAGTCATTTATTTGGCACTATCGAGGCAGAAGACATTACCGAAAACGACTATAATACCCCGTGGCTTCCTATATCTTTTTGGACATAGCACATTTGACATTGTGTACCAATTGAATCAGAAAATTCTCAAGTGGAACGATTTTGAGTATTCAACTGTTAAATCGGAAAACACAGTCGAACTACCCTGGTATTGTGAGGCAGTTGGCGGAATGACCCGAAAATATTTGGTTGTATATTTCTTGAAAGTATATTAGAATAGAAATTGACTGGAAATTCTAAGGTGAAGCAGTTTTGAGTATTCAAATATAACATTGGAGAACGGAGTCCCAAAAGTGGGTTTTGAACGACTGCAAAACCATGCGTCTGCTGGCCCGTACCTGAAAACTAGGAACCCCAAACCTAACGTTGTATAGCCTTATAAAAGATGACAGCTGATGAACACTGAACCGCATTTTGGTAATATACTAAGCAGAATAAGTAATTTGTTAGCATGTTGATGAATTGGCAGTGTTGGGGTCCTAGGTCACTTCCAGCGTAGCTAAATTAATTGCAAGAAATGCTGAAGTATTTATTTCAATCAGAGATAATCAGTAAATATCCCAATATTCAACCATCACTCCAACACAAACTCTTTAAGGGAGATAAAAGGCACTTCTCGAAGTGAGGAGTCTGCCTTCGATTCTAGCAGCAACATTGCTACAGTGTAGCATCATCTTCCAGCTAAATCATCATAAAACGATCAAACATATGTTAAATTAATAGCAAAAGGAAGCAACTATGTTTCAGCTCTAACCCACTTACATAAAACGACTCAGCTTCTTTCTTGCAGTTGGCAAAGGTAATCTGTCTGTCCATGACGTCTTCCAGCACCTTGGGCATCGCCTCCACCAAGGCCAGCGCCGGACTTTTATAGTACCCGCTGACTTCACTGAGCACGCGCTCGCTGAAACAGAGAAACAGGTGCAGCCCAGGCTTCAAAAGCCTCTCACTTGCCGTCGGGGCAGTTGACCAGATGCCCACTCAGGATAATAACACCAATCTCAATGATGCCAAGTAGTTTTTTGCGCTTCTTGGTTTTTACATTCTTCCAAGCTACTACGAGGCATACCTGTACATACTTGGGTTCATTTGTGCCAAATTAGCCAATCTTGACTAAGCACCAAATTATGTTTTAAGCAATTGCTTGTTCATGTGTTTGAAATAAAATTGCATAAATAAATTGCATTGAACTTGCAATACTCACATAATATATTTACACTGGTTTTTAAGTTTATTACTTTGCACATTTATTTCATTGACATTTGCAGTCCACAGGGCGGTAGGACGTGCGTATATGCAAAAGCGAGATCCTAGAACCATTTCGAACATTACTGCTAAATCAAAACCATTTGCAGTGAAGACCTGAAAAAAATCACCGGTCAAAACGCACATATAAGATTAAGATGATTCAAGCCCGAGGTTGACAGAAAGCTATATAACCAGAGCCAGGACGACCTACCCAGCCATATGGGAGACAGAGACGGCACCCAGCCCACGCGGCGCCGACGGCCCCATTCAGACCAGGCAGAATCAGCCAGCATTTATGCAGCACACGTGTCAACCAGGCCATTATTTAACATGTTAACTGGGGGCCATTTGCCCCCCCCAAGTCGGCCGAAATGCCCCCAGTGCCCGGAAATTGCCCCCCCCAGTGAAATAGACAGATGACTTAAAATTGACCAACTCGCCTAACGAAAGGAAGACAAAACACCACCCGATAATTATAATTTTGTTCTATTTCTGGTCCCAAATTGGCAATTCACAAAATTGTGTTAAAAAAATCCACCCTTGGCTGTCTACTCCATCGTGCGAAGACGAAACAAAGCGCATAGTTACGGGAAATCCCGGCAAAGCAGCCTCAGCATCAAGTAATCACAACGCTGGAGAAGAACGCTGGCCTACAACCAATCAAACATCCTGTTCCATCCGACCGGAAGCCCACATCCCAGCCAATACCGTGACATTGCATGATGCTCTGATTTCACACGCAGTTGTCAGTGCTAAGAGTTCGTTCGTGGATAAGACGGGACACGGTGTAGTCAAAGTGCGTAAGACTGGTTGCTGGTGTGGCGGTATGAAGTGCTAAGCCTTTTTATTGTGGTGGTAGCATATATAAGCGTCGCCACCGGCAAAAAAGTGAGGGGGCCAGCCTAACTTTAACCTGATGCTGGCAGCAAACTTTCCACGTTAGTACCAAAAACTTATCGAATATGGGCTCCTCGCTGCCTTCCGCAGCGGCTGGTTATGCAAATTTACGGTTTACTCCCATTTTGACTGAGATCAGGAAATTGTTGGACAAAAAGCGTGGGGGGGTGATTGATGATCCTAAAATTGTTCTGGTTATGTGGATAAAACCATTCGATGGCCAAGCGGGGTTAGAAGGGTACCCCTGGCTTCCTATTAGAAGGGTAGTGTGCTAAAAATATTGCGTCAAGCCATTGGGGCGTTCCAGCACAGATCGACCACGCCCCTACAGAGCATAGTCTCGGATTTCGTTTCAGTTTTGTTTACTGGGTTGTCAGGAGCGTGGAATCCTGACCTGAGATTATTTCCTCAGACGTACGGTTTCGGAGTTATAACTTGAAGAAAATCGTGAAATCGCCGATTTCGTCAGAACATGGTGATGTAAAACGATTATTTCCAGCCTTAACTTCCATTTCTTAGCTTTAGATGAGACGGGATTAGATTGAGCATGTAGCATCTAAGGTTGAATCATCCCGTTTTTTATTCGAAATTTTGAAAATTTTTGGAAATGTTTTGACCACTTTTTCTGCGATTTTTTTAAGTGTGGCTAGTAATTCACGTTAAAGGTATTCATAGAAAAAGAGCGCACCCAAATCTCCTCCGTTTAGAGAAGTTAATAATATTTTACGTTATATACTTTATCAATGTGTAATTAGTCGTAGAATGACGCCATGCGCGCAAAATTGGCCGCCCGGTGCCCCCGGCCGTCGTGGGCGCGGCCGCCGGTGCGTGGGCACGGGCAGTAGATTAGATAGAGGCAGACTCGGGAGCGTATGACTCTTGCAATCGTGATTAAAGGTGGGAAATAAAAACAGAAAAAACACGTGTTCAACAAAAGGGTGAAATCAATGCAATTTGAATTCCGTAAAGGGTGTACCACTCGCCACATCTTAACGTTGCCCATAAAATGGATTAAGGATTTGAGTCATACATCTGGATTTTGAAAATGAAGAGACTTGTGCATTTGTGCAAGCTTGGTCTGTTTTACGTGTTGAAACACCATCGTATCCACCACGGATGAACCCTGGCCGCAGCTGTGCGGTATCCACCCCGGTTCGTGCGTTAGTGCCTTTAGGACACGCGCGAGGTGTCAGATGTCCGGTGCGCAGCTCTTGAAGCTGGGAGCACATCCTCCACAGTTAGTATGACATTGTTACTGGGGCAGTTGGGCGTCAAATGGAGATAAAGCATGGTTTCAAGGTGGCTACTTTGTTTCGGACGCCAGTTTTCTGCTGTCGGTGTTGGTGATCAAACGTGTGTGTGACGTAGGTGTGGTAGAATGTCACGGGATAAGAGGGCTTACTATGCTGACTAGAGGATTTATTTTTTTCTAGATTCCTGGTCCCGGTGACAGTCCTGGCGCCGGCAGGCCTCAAATGGTCCCGGCAAGACCCAACGTGGTCCTGGCATTGGTCCCGGAAAAAATTCATTTATGAGCAGCCTCATATAGGCTTAAGTAATACAATTTGTGTGTGCGCAGTTAGCCATATAAGGTTATTTTTCTTCAAATGCTAAGAGAAAACTAACGTAATTGGTTAAAAATTAACTAATCTCAATCTAACATGGGCCCTAGGGAACACAGGTCCCAGTTCAGATTATTACGCCCTCGAATTCTCAGAGGTCGCACCACGGTCCCGGTACAAACCCAGTTGATCCCGGCAAAGTCCTGGCCGAGCCCAGCATCCGGTCCCGGCTCCGGGATACCGAAACCAAAATAGGACCTCTGGTACTGACCCCGTCGAGTGTTCTCCGCAAAAGATGCCTACTTACAAGACAGAGTAAATTTAAATTCGGAAAACGTCACAATTGCTCAAGAAGAGCCAGACAGCAGCCGGAGGTAGTTACTGAAGAGCTGCTCGCTGCCGGGACACAATCATCATCGACTGATTAACTGGGCGCTCCAACAGTTCCAGCCGAAGTCGATGTTTCCCATTGATTGCCGCTGCTGGACGGGACTACCGTCATAACAGATAGGCTTTTGGTTGAACTGATCCTTTGAAGTTGGATTATTCTTCGCTGCGTGCTTTCAATTCCTTATTACCGTTGTGAAGCAAAGTAGGTCACTTCCATGCCTCAATAGAAATTAAAACTGTTTTTGGTACATTGATTCAGCCTCCTCTGCCACCTCTGCTGGTGAACCGAACCAAATGCCACTAAATCTAATACACTATTGTCATAACACAGCCCTTCAACTATGAATTCGCTTACACCCGATACCTAAATAATATTCATTCCACCTTGCCTCAAAACATATACTTTATAACGTATGTTGTTTCCGTTCTTTACTCTTAATGAAGCTTTACCGAAGCCGAAAACAAAAGATGTAAGAAACAGAAAGTCTAGAAAATATTTTTGTCAACGACACAACCTTCCCTTATGAAAATTTCCACAATACCATGTTGTTATTTAAAGGTATGTTTCCCTAGCAACAAACTTCTAACTAGTCTCCACCGAGCACCACACGCGTGCGTGTAGTCGGTTAGTCGAAGTGCCAGTCGGCTATCGGTGAGGCGTGCCGGTCGGCCAATTTTCGCGCGCATGACGTCACTCTTTGGCTGATTAGACGTTAATAATGTCAAGAACGCAAAATTTAATTCATGCTATTAGAAAGCACAGGCAAAAGAAAATAATTTTGAGTAGGTTATTTTAAGGTCAATCACTGGCCACATCTAGAAAATATTGTTTCAAAAATTAAATACAAATGTTCAAAAACTTGATTTTTTAAAAATAAATTATTTAATTGAATAATACAATCTTAGATGCAATCACCTTTTTAATGAGCATCCTTAACGAAGGACTACATAGAAAATAATGAATGTATGCCACCATGTTTTGCTAAAAAGAAGGATTTTCACGACTTTTAGCATACTGTAACTCCGAAAGACTTATTTTGAGAAAAATTCTCAAATCTGAATTCTATGCCTCTGATAACCCCGTGTACGAAGTAAGAACGAAATCTGAGACTATGCTATGTATAATCCAGGTGGTGACTGGTCGATATGTCCCGGAACGCCCCAATATCAAACTGTCAACAATTAGTTTTAAGCAGTGATACAGTCGCTTTTTCTGTAGTTTTATGACTACCGCTAGTGGTCTTTTTTAGCGTCAAATCTGGCTTTTGCGGTGTTTATTTGGCTATTTTAGTGGAAATATAATTTTTACCCTCCTTAGCCCTTTTTCTAACTCGGTTTGACCGTTTCCGCTGAAAAACCTGGCAGCCCTGGGCAGCATCTCTTGGAATAACTGAAAAATTGAGAAGCATTTTCTTAACACTAACGCGTCTAAATTTTATTAAACCTCCTCAAAATGGGGTCTTGACCCCTTGAAAACACTATAATGGCCAGCACAAGAAATGCCCCCCACCTGACTTTTCCTTAAAAAATGCCCTGGTGTCAACATGTAACAACATTGGCTGCCAGGACAAGTCTTGGTGGACTCTGAAACAGATTCTTCTGCGTGTGAATGAGCATCAACTGATGAAATATCTTCGGCAACGCTGAGAACTTTGGCGGGATCGGCTGCTCTGAGAGTGTTCTTGGCCATAAGAAGTGGCGTCCTATGACCCTAACAAAAGCAACAGTTCAAATGGTATTTCTCTGGCCTAAATGCTCCCCAATCTCTCTGATCGGAAATTCTGGATCCGAGTATCCATCTGCAAGTTGATTGGGCACTCAGCATTCAAGTCATCTCGCAGTCCGCAAGCTTTTACCTTCTTGAGCCCACCTATGCCGTAGCCATCTTGTTCCAGACTGTTTTGGTATCCTCCTTTTTAGTTTAAAAGGCAAAATGGGGCTAAAAATGTCAGTGCAGCCAGTAGGAACTATTTCTGTCCGACACAGGAAGCTAACTCACATGCTCTCGTTCAATCCAGCACTTAGTAGCATGACAAAAATCCAGAGCTGGGCCCCGCTTAGAAGTTTTTGAAACCGTTGCTTTTTCCAAATCGGGAAACCGCTACTCGTCACTCCGCTTCTCCGCTATCATTACTTCTTATTATAAAGCGCTTCCAAAGCAATTTTTCCGTTGGCCTTTTTAAATAATTTCAAAGGCAGACTGCTGTTTATCCGTATATTAGATACATTAAAATAAGTTGCAAGAGGAAAAATTTTGTCCTGACTAATCCACTGCCATCAGCAATCAACATAATCATATAAATGAACGATCAAAATATTTTTGTGGTAACAAAGTGCTGCTAATATAACATAAATTCAACACACTGCATGGCATACCAGACTCGTGAAAAGGAACATAACTTTTGATCATCAAGCCCTCTTTAAATGGTATCCTTTATTACCCACCACTCTAGCATGTATGTGCCTAATCTGGAGTTCAATATTTCTTTTTACGGTATCCCCGAAACTTCTGACTTATGATACGTCGGCACCTTCCCCTAAAATCTCGCCTCGTCCCTCGAGGGCAGTGTCCCTTGCGTATGTCAAAAATGGCGCGCTGCCGCGGTTTTTCGCTGCTGCTGTGAAGCTGTTCGCTGATGCTGTGCAGCTTTTCGCTGTTGCTGTGCAGCTGTTCGCTGTTGCTGTACGGCTGTTCCCTGTTGCTGTGAAGCTGTTCGCTGTTGCTGTTCAGCTGTTCACCGCTGCTGTGCAGCTGTGCGCTGTTGCAGATCAGCTGCCGTCTAGCGGTGTCCAGGGACAGCATCTTCTCCGACTCACAGCCGAACCACGGCTGCCGCAGCGGGAAGCAGTCAGCTCCGTCCGGCCCCTGCCACAACCGACTCCCCTCACGGTCGCATGGGTTGTGCACGCACAGGCTGGAGTGTTGGTCGGCGGCGGCGGCCAGGTTTTGTCCTGCCAGACACGGGCCCTGCTGCAGCGCGGGGTAGCAGGTGCCATCAGCAGGCCAGTGCGTGTACCCCCTCAGGCAGTTACAGACACCCGAGCCGTAGGGGTCAGAGGCTAGCGACATGCCTGTAGGACACGCGTTTGGATCATCTTCGGCAGTGCACACTCCGTTGAAGGGGAGGTAGCCGTGGGGGCAGGTGAACGGTATCCGTCTTCGGCGCAATCGTATCTGGGGTTCCTCCCCCTTTTGTTTAAGCTCAGCAACAGAAGTATCACTTGCAGTATCGACCTGTTCTGGCTTCGAGGCTTCTGATTCCCTCTCTCCTTGCGATAAATGGTGGCTTCTAGGCACACCTCCGACGCTAACCAGAACTGCCAGGACGCAGCTGATGATCAAAACAGTCTCATTCATCGCTGTATCTACGTTCGTCGCCCGTTTTTTGACTTCACTGTGAGAGAAATCTGGTCAGAGCTCTTCGACTATTCTCACGTTATGCACGCCGTTTTGGGTCTCTCTTTCCGGTAGCTTAGTTGAGTGATTGATGCCTAAGCTGCCTGTTAAGTTACGTCAGAGCTCGTCGCCTCCCAAACTGATGTAATAAAGTATTACCAGGCCTTCGGGGCTTTTGGGTCTTCCACTGTAACCTGGCCGTAAATAATGAATCGCAAAAGATATGAAAGTATGAGCGTAAATTTGACCTGTCTGGTCTCCAGATATCAAGAAAAGTTGATTTAATCTAAAACAAAATAATAAATGGAAGTAAACTATAAATTTCAAGCAAAACCAAGCTCGAATTTCAAAGGATTATGGGGTAATGTAAGATAAAATCAAGAGGTAAAAAAACTGAGCACCTAAAAAATTATCACGTGAAATTATGCCGACAGTGTAATTCGTTGTTTTACACCAATACTTTCGGTACTCACTTTCAGCCTGCACTTATCAACTTTTGGGAAAGAGTGGAGACTTAGAATTAAGCTCAAAATACTAAACCCGTAATGTCCGAAAAGGCCAATATAGTGTCTGCAGCTCGATTTGATATTTTAGCCAATACTTCGTTTTAAGTAGCGACAAAACCTTTTTTCCTCGAAATTGTTTTGGTACTTATTCTGCTCCTGAGATGCCATTGTTTTACGTTGCTTATGGCCATGCAAGGTAAGGCCACGAGTGGTCTTAAATAGACATTGGAATATGCCAAAGTTATGTTTGAGCCAGCTTTGTCATTGCCCGCCCCACCCATTCAAATACCGCGCGTTGGTCACATTAGTTGGAGGAGGGTAATCCAAAAACTTAGCTGGTCTTAATTTCTGAAAGAAAAAAGCAGGCATAAAGTGCAAGCACCTTATTCAGGCCTAAACGCACACTCCAAAATCTTCTGAAGAATATGCAAACATGTTTGGGCGCTGTCCCCTTCAGGGGCGTAGTCAAGGGGGACGGCAGGGACAGCCGCCCTCCCCCTAAGGGCCCGAAGGGCCCTCCTGAGGACACGGCTCTGTAACAAGTGTAATGGGCCCTTTCTTTTCAAAGGAGCCCACACAACAAACAAATATTTATAGTGAGAGCAGAGGCCGTCCCGGCGATGTTAGATCGGCTTGCTCTCTATGAGGCGGGTCAGTTCTGGGTCATAATATAGGTGATGGGTCTAGCCTCCGCGTGGGTGACTAAATTTTTCGCTTTCATCCCCCTCTGCAACGTCAGCATTTCTCTTTTAATTTTTTGGCCGGCTATAGTGTGATCTAAGCATGTGAGCAGTTTCTCTCGTGAAAAAAGCATTGGTCCTTAAAGCTACCCTCGTCACTTGAGTCATGAAAAAAACAGAACAGTCAAAATTCTTTACAAACAAAGACATATGTCCCCCTTGAAATCTACTAAAAAAAAAAACACGAGACCCTCCCGTTTAGACTAGCCCTCCCTCCAATGTTGCTGAACTGGTTAGAAAACTCTGCATACCGGCTAAGTCCAAAAACATAACGCATAGAATTACAATTACCACCACCCCCTTGCCTTAGGCCACATAATTCGAAAAAAAGATAGTAGGGGATTCGAGCGCCCGTCACTTATCAGCCAATTTTGCCCCATCCCCTCCAATAAGCGCAATGTATCATGCGCGATGAGATCATTGGCTGGGTTTTAGGTCGTCAATATGCTGAGCGGAGACGGTTAGATCGGTTTCTTAGGAATCAGTGCCTCTGCCCTCCCTGCGACTCTCGCCTTACGGGATCTGGGCGATCGCTCAAACTAGTGAGGTTCTCCTCGGGTGCACCTCCGGCCTTACCCCCGGTATCTTTTCAACTACTCTACTTAAGGCACTAGGCGGGCATAACCCACCCACCTTCAGAACCACATCAACCGCCTCTGCTGAGCAGGGACACCCTAGAGCCCAGCCCGCGCCTCGGGCTGATTCAGAGTCGGGTGATTAAACATTGGAAAAGAACACGTTTGCATCCCTTCCGAGGACGACCCATTCCCTGTGCCCACAGACACGCTGTACACAAGGGCACGCTAACAGAACGTCATTCCTCATCTTAACCTGTTCATCTCGATCCGGGTCTCTACTCGTTTGCCGGTGCAGTCTATTCGGTAATTCATTGTCTTAATAGCCGAGGTATAAGAACAAATCATACTTACTCAAAACTAGAGGGGAACCTAACTAAATGTAGAGAAAATTGTGTGTACGTTGGCTGACCCCCTCCGGTTGAAAACTGTATCGTATGAAAATAAGTAAAGTGCCAGGGGATACAATTCCTCCGAAACCTGGCTGCTCAGAGGTTGGATGACTTTGGCCACGTCCTGCTATCATTCTGGTGCCTGCACAGTCTCAGAGTCCCAGAGTCATAGGGTTCGTATACAATTATATTTTCCATCAGCACAGGGGCATTAAAAATTAAGGGTTCCACGACGTGCGAATTGAATCTAGTTTGCCCCCCAAACAAATTACCGGGAAACATAATGAATTTCTCTCTCCTCCCCCCGTTACCCCTGCATCTGCTTCTTTATACATGACACACGCACACACACACCCACATGCAAGCAATACGCACTCACATACACACGCAAAAAAGAAGAAGAAGAAAAAACGTCAGCGCCATACTGGAAACGATTTGAGGGGAACCAAAAACGGCCAGAGCGATTAATTTTGCCTACCATGTTTTTAGTTCCACGCGTTTTCGGGTTACATTTTTCTATTTTAGCCCGTCGCCCTGGGAAGGTGTCGGCTGTTTTTCTTTGAGAAGGGGTTCATTTTTTGTTTTGTTTCCGGGGAATGGATTGATGCGGAAGGGGATTCCTTTAGGAGTTGCTTTCCGACTTAGCTTTTTTCTGCATTGATGGTATTCCCGATCGGCTTCCCGCTCACTTCTATCTCGAACTCTTGTCTCCCCCGTTCCTTCTGTGTTTTCCTGGGTCTCAAATTCTTTAGTTCTGAATTTTCACTCCCAACTTAATTTCTCTCTCTTCCCATCTGAATTTTCAATCCACTTCGTCCTTTGTTTGTTTTCTGCCGTCGTTTTGTTTCGGTTTGTTTCGATTTCTTCTGGCTCTGCTATCTTTATCTCCAACCGCTTCCGCCATTTCCAGTCCTCTTCACCCGATTGTCTCTTCCTTTCCGCCTGCTCCTTGTGTTCCGAATTTCATCCTCTTCCTGATTTGCCTCACTTCCTGCCTTTCCGCCACTTCCAGCGCGACTCCCCTTGCTTCTCTCGACGGTACCCCCTCCTCTCTTTCTCTTCCGGTCATGTGGCCTGGTCACGGGGTTGTCACGCGCTTCAGCCACATGGCTGGTAGGCACGTGACCATCCCCGGCAGTCTGGCTCATATCATGCCACGTGCTCTGGATGCTAATTTTCTTCAGTAGACGGTGTTGAGGAAGGCCCAGAAGGATTTTTGATAGGATGTTTGGTATTAAGGTTTTTTACCTCTCCAGCACAACCGGGAACTAGTTAAAAATGTAACCCGTTACACAAGCAGGGCCATTTTACCCATCAGGACCCTTTTGGCGCTGTCGTGCGACAGCGCCAAAAGGTCCCTGGGCCCTTTCGGGGCGCCCCCCTTGAGCGAAATCCTGACTACGCCCCTGGTCCCTTTTGGCGTTATCCAAAGGCAAGGGTCAGTTGAGTGCCCTGTACGGGTTCTGAGACTGACCTCGACGTGTCGTTGGTGGTCATGGCCCTGGCGGCGTCAGCCAGCTTGTGTTTGATGCAGAAGTCGATGGCGGTGAAGCCGTCGTGGTTGATGCCCAGCTCGCACCGCAGCGTTAGCAGCAGGTTGATGGCCGACGGCTTGTTGGCCAAGCAGGCCAGATGCAGCGCTGTGTTCTGGACAGAACCAGGCACGCTGGCGTTACCTGAACCACGACTCCCCTGGAGAGATCTTCTGAGGCATTGGAAATGTTCAGCTAACAGAACTTTCTATCGGGATGTTTCATTTTTTAGTTATACATCAGCAGTTTTGGCCACCGGTAAACTAAAAGGCACTAACACCCTCGCTCGTATGCAAGACTGTAACCGATGGGTTTAGGGATGATGAATTTGTGGTGTAGTGTTTCTGACGCGAACAAAAGTTTTGTGAATTAGTTAACTTTCCTTTTGGGGCCAACACGCTTATGTTAAATGATGATGATTTATGAGTCCTCCTTAAAGGGAATGCGGCACCTTGGTGCAGTAATCAACTGTAGTGGCTTAAGAGGCGATGGTTCTTGGGTGGCGAAAGCTGGTAATCTGAACGATTATAATAAAATTAGGTCAAGCGTCCGTTTGCAGCAAAAAAACGACAGGAAACAACACATACGACGTTAAAAGAAACAGCGAAGGTCAATGTGAAACTGAACCAGAGCTAATATCTTCAGCAGGGGAAAGGAAGCTGTTCCATTTTAAAGGTGTAACGAATACGAAAGTGTATACTAACAGCCGCTGAGTGATAAATTGCTTATAATACTGCACCTGGTAAGGACAATGTTTTAGGGAAAACCTGTGGCTGTGATGGTGACTACCTTATTCCACTTAACTTTGCTTTTGTGGTGCTGTTGGAGTATGCGCACGGATCAGATATATTTCCCTTTAGATATTTTATCAGAGTCAACTGCTGAAACAAATTTCGAGTGCAAAGCTGGATAGCAACGAATTATATCGGGAAATCACAAGGCTGCGGTCCGGTGCAGTGGCGATCCGGGACTTCATTTGGGGCGGGGGGGCTATGGGGGTTTGAGCCCCATCCACCATTGCCTCGAATCAGCCTCCGCCTATGCATGACACTCAAACAATAGGGGAGGGTTTGAGCCCCCCTTAGCCCCCTTGTATTCGCCACTGGTCCGGAGGATTCTTATTAAAACTGTCCTTAAGCAATAGTAAATTTGATTTTCTCCAGCTGTGGAGTGGGAGGGGCGCTTGGGGCTGGGAGAGCGTGGGAGGAGGGAAGGGGGGCAGACACGCTGGCCGCTGGTGGGACTCACGCCGGCCTTGTCCCGCTGGTCCAGCAGCTGAGGGTGGGTGGCAAGCAGCAGGTCCATGGTCCGAGTGAAGCCCTCACGGGCGGCCAAGTGCAGCGGCGTCAGGCCCTCAAAGTCGCGGTTGAGCAGGGCGCCCCGGCTGATCAGTAGTTGCACCACGCGCGCGTACCCTGACCGCAGGAGACGAGAAGGGTGACAAAACCTTGCATCAATGCATTTCAAGGAAATGATTTTTGATATCGCTCTGAGCAGATAGAGTTTACAAAAACAGTTCCCATCACAAGTAGAGACAAATATGACAAGGATAGAGAGTGAGACGGGAGTGGAGCCACACCGTTCTCGCTGGCGATGTGCAGGGGCGTCCGACCAGTGCTGTCGATGCCGTTGATGATGAACTGGCCTTTCCTCGAGCAGAGGAGCGAGCGTACAGTGTTGTACCGACCGTAACTGCGCTCAGAGGGGACACGTTGTCAGGACAGTTGATATCAGTGGGAACGGAGACCCAATTACCTCCACTTTCATCACGAGATTTTTATCCTAGGCAATGTATAGATCTCAGTAGCGCACCCAAGGGGGGCAGCGGGCCCGCCCCCCCCCGGAGCGCTTCGACTCCAAAGTGCTGCCCCCGCCCATGTCAGGCGCCGACCTGGGTACGCGCGTGATGGATCCTAATGTCTTGTCGTAAACACAAGGTGACAGAATCGATAGCCATCTTGGTCATAAAATGATGATTAACGATAGGTTAAATTTAAGTTAGGGCGCAACGTGACGCCGTCGGCAGGTCCATGCTGACCAGCCGCCGCGGAGCACACGGCGCTCGGGAAGCGGCCATGCTCGGCGGCGGCGGGTCAGCTGATTACGACCCTGCGGGGTAAACGACAGGGGGACTAACGCAGGGCAGCGACAGTGTGAGACAACAGGGCCGAGCCGGCGGTCGCAGAAAGCACCCCCACCCACCATCCCCATACACTTCCCGTCTCACTGCCTTACCAACCGTCGTCCCTGGGCGGGGAGAGTGCCATCATAAGATGAGGTACCCCCTGTCGACGTAGGGACGGCCTTAATCAGCCAATACGCGAGTGAGTGGGCGTTGCATTACATGAGTGGAGATGCGACGCAGTCGACGTTGAAAACGCCCTAAGGTTTACTTTCGATGAGTGAAGAGTGTCGGAGTGACTGGCAGCTCCGATAACCTAACAATGATGACGATAATGATAACAATGTTCCAATGATGACGCCGTACGCGAGGTGCCGCAATAGCCTGAAAGGATTAACTGTGCGTGATATTAGGCGACGACGGCGTTTGCTAAATTGTCTCCAGGCGCACATTTGCGCCATAGGGCAATAAATCATCGTAGAATTAACAAATGGAAGTCACACGCCTTACAATGGGAGCCACTCTAATTTCGGCGTGATGCAGGCGATTTCATCAAGCACGCAAACTACCCACGCACTCCCGGAGGGCCGAAAACGACGGAGTGCTGGAGATATTATTAGAAGATGATTAATGGAAAGTGGTATTGTTTTTGTGAAGAGCCGAGCTGTGCGCAGTTGCGGTGTCCCGCCGGACCTTTTGCTATGCGAAAGCACTTACACAGTTCAAGGTGGCAGGTCATATCACACCGTGCTCCTGCATGTGAAATAGTGATTATTACTACGGCTCTACCACAACGACTGCATTCATATACGTCACAGGTGTCCATTATAGAATTGATCTGTCGCAAAATGCCCCTAGTGTCCATTTTCGATGTCTTTCTCATCCTCAATAAATTAAGCCAAAAATATTTTCCCAGGGCTGTGGAAATGTTACAGCATTGAATGCAGAGCATAACCATGGTAGTTATTTGGAAAACTTTCTTTTTAGGAGACAGCTATAGAGATATACCAGAGAGACGCCTTCACGGCTGTGCCACTCCTAGTCATACCTTCACTCCGTCTCCGCTCCCTCCACTGTTTCTTTCCACTTTACCACACTCAAACGCTCATCCGGCCCAAATTTAAGATTGAAGTATTATCTTCAGACCCAAGTCAACAGATAAAGGACTTGAATGGAACTAATCAACAACTCAATTTACGAATACACATGAAAGTAGCTTTCGCACCAGTTTGACGCAACAGCGAGACGAGTTACCGGGCAGCGAAGTGAAGCGGGCTCTCGTTGTTGTCGTCGCGGATGTTGGGGCAGGCGCCGAGGTCCATCAGCCGCTCCAGACAGCGGATGTGGCCGTCCCGGGAGGCGTAGTGCAGCGGCGTGCACCCCGAGCCGTCGCGCTCGTTAATCATGCGCGCAAACGCCTCCTGACCGTTCTGCACGAGACGGCAACGGTGATCAGAACGACAGCGGCCAAGTGAAAAGTGTGATCTACAGCACCTGCGGTTGCTACGGAAAAGGGAAATTAAACAGACGGAATTGGTGTTCTTTTTCGGATGGTTCTGCGATTGCTAGCTTAGAGGCGACATCGTGAAAGGAACCAACTCCACAGAGATGCATGTCTGCTTATCGCAATTAATCATATCAAAGCTGTCAGATGATGACGCCTGACCTGAGCAAGTTTCTGAATTGATTAAAATTCCGAAATCAATTTTAAGGTCTATACCACGGATTAAGGTTAGCCTGGGGGTGGTTAGCCATAGATGCCTTCGGTTCTGGTGCCGAAGCAAACAAGTGCAACAAGTGCGTCAGTTTCACGTTTTGTAGTAGATCCCTAGCGTGTCAATCCCAAACCACAGGACTGCATCACAATTTACCCCAGTTTCAGATTTGGCATTTAGTAGCAGTATTGCCGATTCCAGGTCTGAGGACTGTGCCACAGTCTTACCAGTCCAAGGTCTGTGGAAGGACTCACTGGACAGGCGCTGACCAGGTCCTCCACACGACCGCTGTTCATCACCAGGAAGTGGAGCAGGTTCCTGCCGCCGAGGTCGGGAATGTCGGCGGCGGCGCCCAGCCGCACCAGCGCACGAGCTGCGTTCCACGAGGAGCGCAGCACCGCCAGCATCAGCGGCGTCCGCTCCTCACTGTCCAGGGTGTTCATGTTGGAGCCCTGACGGAGCCAATGGGCACGCTGGTCAACCGGCTGGCACGAAAAGATAGACTCAGAGCATGCTCGTCTGGCTGTGAGGAGACGAGGCGCACGGGCAAAAACATGTCATGTTTATCATGAAGTTGACAGGGTAAGATCCCATAAAATTCATTTTTCTTCGGAGACTAGGTTTTATGAAAATTTTGGGGTAAATAATTTTTGGCACCCGCACTAGTCTGGCACCAACGTACACTAGATGGGACACTGGTAGTCTTCCCCTGATATATCAGAAACTAAAAGTCTTCGAAAAATTCCGGATGGAGAGTGAGTAGGGCTGTGGGTGTCTTACCTATAACACATTTTTATTCACCCTGGTCAATACCTTTAAGGTTAAACGAGGTCATAAAGATCAAATATTGGCCGTGCTGGGGACCTTTGTTTGTTTGTTTATTTGTTTGTTTGTTTGTTTCTATTCAACAATCATCAACGGGTTCATATAAGTCCCATTCACAGATGAAGTCAAACGATAAGATATGAGCTAACATTCGCTGCATTTATACTACATATTTACACATACAAGTGAAAGGATAAAAATGAGTAGCCAGTTTTTATCGCAAAGCCGTAGGCTTCTTGCTGTGGCGTAAGGGAACTACGTAGTTCCTCTTACGCCACAGCAAGAAAAAGGGCTAAGCGCTTGTAGGAAAATCAGACAGCTTAATATAAAAATATATAGAAATACAAAGAAGTAAGACAATATATTAACATATATGAATATACGAATATAAGACATATAAAAATATAATGATATAAACATTGCATGCCCTAGCCATTACATACCATTTAACATCAATAATACCTCGCTGGCTCATCGTAACTAGCTAAAAGCATCGTAAAAAGCTTTATTGCATCTGCAAACATTATACAGTCTGACTGAATTATTGCTGGAAGATAATTTATGAAACAAGCGAACAACTCAGCGATATTACCCCACCTTCCTGTGTTCCAAAAGAAACTGACACTCATGATGAGCATTGGCCGTTCACCACAAGCCGCTGCTGTCTCCTGGTCCAGTATGATTTCAGACAATCAAGAGTTTTACAAGTAATATTGTAAGAATTAGATAATTTATGAACTCAAAACTTATGGTTAACTCTTTAAAACGTTAAACTAAAAACCGAGTAAATTACATCCATTTGAGAGCCAGCTGATGTTTTCCAGGCCACACCCAACATAGTGCCCGAGTTTGTCACGCAAGAACGTGATGACATGAAGTCATGCTGCTGGTTTGCCAACACAGGCCGGACATGAGGAATCAAGGAGGTTAAGAAAATACGCTCAAGTACCTTGCTGAAAAAGTGGTGTTGAAGACACAGACCTATAATTTGACGTAGCCGATTTTGCACCTTTCTTATAAAAGTCGGTACCACATTGGTAGGTTTCCATTTTTCAGGACGAACACCCTGCTCCAGAGAGAAGTGACACAATTTCGCGGTAGATACAGGTAGCTCAAGTGCACACTCATTTATTATACGAGCACTAGCATCAAATGGACCACAGGCCTCGTGTCTATTCGTACGTTAAAACATTGTAAGAATAGCATCGTCAGAAAAATGAAAAACAGAAAGGCTACTATATACAGGGGTATGGATTTCCAAAAATCATTGGGGGTGCGAAATTTGAATAAAACACGCAAATGACCAATACATGAAGGATAAAATATAATTTTGTTTTTGTTTTAGCCACCACACAGTTCTATAGAATGTCAAAAATGACTAATAATAAGAATTGAAGAGTATTTTAACACTAAATGAATATTTCACTACAAGTGCCCGGGCTCCAAAGGGATATAAATTCAAACCCTTAAATGGTATTGTTCATTAACCCGGCACCGCCTGGGCTCTTTTCATAAACACCACCACCTGGAGTATGATGGAACCCCCTCCGATCTCGGGAACCGGAGGTGATACGGAAAAAATAAAACGGAGCTGGAAGCGCCTTACCCTCTTCCACTCCAGATCCGACTTTGAAGTGTATCCGTTGACCAATGGCGAAATGAGTCAAATTTAGACTCATTTGTAAAATTCCTTATACCTACCTCGAGAACCAGAGACCCGAAATAAAAAAGTCATCATTGTGTTTTTCTTGACCTAAGGATTCGAATGACATGAGGCATGACCTTGTTAGGTCACATTATGACCTTGACCTTAGGTCAAGGTTAAATAATAAAATTTCCAAGTCATGTTACATACTGTTTGAATCCTTGGGTCATGCTCATTACTATGATACCAAATTTAGGATTGTATCTTGTTTGGTTCACAAGTGATAGGTAGAAACAGCTTTGCAAACCATGACCTTTGGTGACCTCTGGCGATTTTGGTATCGATCTGACCTCAAAATGGATGACAGCATGCGGATTTTTCAAGAGATTGTGAACGATGTTTAGAAACTTTATCTTCTTCTTTTAGAAGCCGAGTTACACCCTGATTTTGTCAGCCTCATTTTAGGAAAACGGAACTGCCTTACACGGGCCTAAGAATGCCGTCACAACTCGTTGACCTGACCTACCTAATGCCAAATTTTTTATCATAAGTTTTCGAATTGACATCCCTATAAGCCTACAAAGCGACGCGGGTCTCATCTGAATCGGCTCAGAATCATTTTCGAAAAACCCAGGGGGATCAGATTGGATCCCTAGGTGGTGGTTGGTTAAGGTCCAAGCAACAACATGCAACTTTAAAGATTTTAAACATATTTAAAGGCCTAGCCGTTCAAAAGCTGTAACCACTCGAAATAATTTATATATCATTGTTTGGTGTTCATTAGTGTCCTCTTCCATCCTCGTACGAAAATTTCAGTGTGCTGTATTGTTTTGATCAATACAAATTTTCTGGACTGAAAAATCAAAATATACCCAAAAAGTATTTGTTTTGTTGAGACTCACCAGTTGCAATACTTGGCATGACTTGTGAGGTAACTTACTGCCCCAGTACCCACAACCTGGGTATAATTCCAAACCCGGAGTGCTGAACGTCTAAGTCTTATGAAAAAATAAAATAAGAACAAATGACATTAGCAAACGATAACTAACTAGGAACACGACGTCATCTGGGATATAAACAGCGGAGTATTGTAGCATAAAAGCTACTTTTTGTGCCTCAAAATATTAAGTCTGACAATCATGGTTAGACGGCAGTGCACAGTGACTTCTGGCTGCCTGTAGTCAGGGTGGTGGCGGCATCGAAAGAATGTGATAGGTAAGTGGCCCATGCTAAAGGAATACAGTGATGCTAATGCCATTCAAATATACATACCTACTCAGTCAATTGCCTCGTACATCCCGTGATTTACCTTGGACCCTCCTTATTTGAACGGTCAGAGCTAATCCCTCAGTCTCAAATAACCATTGAATAAGTTTAAACTTCTAGTGTTACACACACAAGAAAAGTCAGCTAGTTTGTATGTCACAAGTACCGTGTGTGTTGTATCGCCAATAAGTGTTTATCAATAAAAATAAAACTGCACCATTTACCATGATGCCGAAAAATACTAAGGATTTTAAATCGGTGCCTGCGATTCTAGTCGCCAAGCGTATTCACATACCGAACTCATTTAATAAACTCATAATTATGTTTTCAAGTGATATCGACACCGCACACTGCACAAACACCTAACCCATACATCCACCCATGCGCGCAGAATGTCTCTTACATCTGTCCTCCTTCCGCAGTCCAACAGCAGGAGAACGACCACACGCGTATGTTTTATAATCCGCCACGCAACCCCTTCCCACCGATGCTTGAACTCGGCGCCAGCGGCGACCAGCGGCGTGACCTTTTTAACCTCTGTGCCCCGCGGGCGATCGGCATAGCGGATGGCGGCTGCTGATTGGTGGAGGCGTGTACACCTGTATAGCGAGAAATTCAGCGAAATGTCTCCATAAGAATGATAGAGATTAAACCATAAATCAAGATATATATTAACATGATCTTTTTTTAAGCATTACTAGCCATATTTTGCCCTACATTGGCTTGATTATCTGCGCCACCATACGATACTCTTTGGTACAGGCGAGACGGCGGCAGCGTCAGCACAGGCGAGCCGGCGGTCAGTCCGCTGAAGTCAGGAGTGTCGCGAGGTGCGTTTCTGCGGAGCGAAAAGGAGTGGGGCCCGGCCCGATGGTAACCGACAGAAGGAGAGAGAGAGAGACGTAGTTGCATCAAACTAAACCTTGTCTGTGGGACGGGTTGTAGCGAGTGTGAAGTAATGATAGCGCTGCCGAAGTAAAACCAGATAATGTAGAAGGAGAGGGAAGCACGTGCTGGCTTGTCCCATATTGAATGGTGAAAATGCACTAAACCTTATTTGGGACCAGTGACGGATCCAAGGGGGGACCCAGGGGCCCGGGCCCCCCCTTAGCTCCCAAGCGCCCCAGTAGAGCTTAGCTCATATCGGGCGCCGAAGGCGCCCGATATGAGTGGCGCGCCTGTACCCATCTCGTGCGCCAAGGTGGTAGATACCACTTATTCCACTTGAATTAACACATACTCCTTAAAACTATGGCAAAGCGCCCCTGCCCAAACATTAGACGCCTTTACTGGTCTTTTGCGCCCCAGTAAAATGTTGCAGATGAAATTTAGAAAGCTAACAAAAGCGCCCCGGCAAAGAAAAGGCGCCACTAGATAGCAAGATTGCGCCATGGAGAACTAATACACTCCTGAGTAGCCTAGGCGCCCCCTGGATGAAGCGCCCCAGGTAGCCTAGACGCCCCCTGGATGAAGCGCCCCCAGGTAGCCTAGGCGCCCCCTGGATGAAGCGCCCTACGGATATCATATGCGCCCTTGGCTAGGAAAGGCGCCCCTGGGCAGCAAAGGCAAATCTTGGTAACACATGTACCCCGGACAGCATAAGCGTCCCTTAGATAGAAGTAGGCGCTTTAGGAAAATAAAATGCTCACCTTGGGTAGAAAAAGGCGCCCTTTGATAGCCTAGGCGCCCACTGAAAAAAGCGCGTTACGGATGTCATATGCACCCTTGGATAGCAAAGGCGCCCCTGGGTAGCAAAGGCGCCCCTAGGACGGCACCCCTTCGATAGAAAATCCGCCTTTGGATAGCCTAGGCGCCCCCTGGATGAAGCGCCCTACGGATATCATATGCGCCCTGTTCTAGGAAAGGCGCCCCTGGGCAGCAAAGGCAAATCTTGGTAACCTAGGTGCTCTGGACAGCATAAGCGCCCCTTAGATAGAAATAGGTGCTTTAGGAATATGAAATGCTCACCTTGGGTAGAAAAAGGCGCCCTTTGATAGTCTAGGCGCCCACTGGAAAAAACGCCTTACGGATGTCGTATGCACCCTTGGATAGCAAAGGCGCCCCTGGACAGCAAAGACAACCCTGGATAACACAAGTGCTGTGGACAGCAAAGGCGCCCCTAGGAAGGCACCCCTTCGATAGAAAAGCTGCCTTTGGATAGCCTAGGCGCCCCCTGGATGAAGCGCCCTACGGATATCATATGCGCCCTTGGCTAGGAAAGGCGCCCCTGGGCAGCAAAGGCAAATCTTGGTAACATATGTACCCCGGACAAAATAAGCGCCCCTTAGATAGAATTAGGCACCTTGGGAAAATAAAATGATCACCTTGGGCAGAAAAAGGCGCCCTTTGAAAGCCTAGGCGCCCACTGGAAAAAGCGCCCTACGGATATTATATGCACCCTTGACTAGGAAAGGCGACCCTTGGCAGCAAAGTCAAATCTTGGTAACATATGTACCCCGTACAGTACAAGCGCCCCTTAGATAGAAGTAGGCGCTTTAGGAAAATAAAATGCTCACCTTGAGCAGAAAAAGGCACCCTTTGATAGCCTAGGCGCCCACTGGAAAAAGCACCCTACGGATATCATATGCGCCCTTGGCTGGAAAGGCGCCCCTGGGCAGCGAAGGCAAATCTTGGTAACATATGTATCCCGTACAGCATAACCGCCCCTTAGATAGAAGTAGGCGCTTTAGGAAAATAAAATGCTCACCTTGAGCAGAAAAAGGCGCCCTTTGATAGCCTAAGCGCCCACTGGAAAAAGCGCCCTACGGATGTCATATGCACCCTTAGATAGCAAAGGCGCCCCTGGACAGCAAAGACAACCCTGGATAACACAAGTGCTGTGGACAGCAAAGGCGCCCCTGGGTAGCAAAGGCGCCCCTGGGTAGCAAAGGCGCCCTTAGGAAGGCACCCCTTCGATAGAAACCCGCCTTTGGATAGCCTAGGCACCAACTGGAAAAAGCGCCCTACGGATATCATATGTGCCCTTGGCTAGGAAAGGCGACCCTGGGCAGCAAAGGCAAATCTTAGTAACATATGTACCCCGGACAGAATAAGCGCCCCTTAGATAGAAGTAGGCGCCCTAGGAAAATAAAATGCTCACCTTGGGCAGAAAAATGCGCCCTTTGATAGCCTAGGCGCCCACTGGAAAAGCGCCCTACGGATATCATAGGCGCCCTTGGCTAGGAAAGGCGCCCTGGGCAGCAAAGGCAAATCTTGGTAACATATGTACCCCGTACAGCATAAGCGCCCCTTAGATAGAAGTAGGCGCCTTAGGAAAATAAAATGCTCACCTTGGGCAGAAAAAGGCGCCCTTTGATAGCCTAGGCGTCCACTGGAAAAAGCGCCCTACGGATATCATAGGCGCCCTTGGCTAGGAAAGGCGCCCCTGGGCAGCAAAGGCAAATCTTGGTAACATATGTACCCCGTACAGCATAACCGCCCCTTAGATAGAAGTAGGCGCTTTAGGAAAATAAAATGCTCACCTTGAGCAGAAAAAGGCGCCCTTTGATAGCCTCGGCGCCCACTGGAAAAAGCGCCCTATGGATGTCATATGCACCCTTGGATAGCAAAGGCGCCCCTGGACAGCAAAGACAACCCTGGATAACACAAGTGCTGTGGACGGTAAAGGCGCCCCTGGGTAGCAAGGGCGCCCCTAGGAAGAGCACCCCTTCGATAGAAAAGCCGCCTTTGGATAGCCTAGGCGCCCCCTGGATAAACTAGGAGCCCGAGAAGGAAAACGAGCGCCCCACTGGGAAATACAGGCTCCCTCTGTATAACATAGATGCCCCTGATCCACCTTCAGCTGCCCTGGATTGGAGCAGCGCCCCCAGAAAGCAAAGGCGCCCTTGGACAAAAAGCCGCCTCCTGGTATCAAAGGCGCTCCTAGATAACATATGCGCCCCTTAGATAGAAATAGGTGCTCCAGGAAAGCAAAATGCGCCCCTTGGTTAAGAAAGGTGCCCTTGGATAGCAAAGGCGTCCCTGGACAGCAAAGGCAAATCTGGGAAACATAGGTGCCCTGGACAGAATAGGAGCCCCTTAGATAGAAATAGGCACTTCAGGAAAATAAATGCAACCCTTGGATAGAAAAAGTGCCCTTTGATAGTCCAGGCACCCACTGGATAAAGCGCCCACGGATATCATATGCACTTTTGGAGGCACCACTGGACAGCAAAGACAACCCTGGACACAAGTGCTTTGGACAGCAAAGGAGCCCCTAGGAAGGCACCCCTTCGATAGTAAAGGCGCCTTTGGATAGCCTAGGCGCTCTCTAGATAAACTAGGTGCTTGAGAAGGAAAATGAGCGCCCCATTGGAAAGTACAGGCTCCCTCTGTATAACATAGATGTCCCTTATCCATCTTCAGCTACCCTGGATTGGAGCAGCGTCCCTCAAGAGCAAAGGCGCCGCTGGACAAAAAGGCGTCTCCGTACATCAAGGGCACTCCTAGATAATATATGCACCCCTTACATAGAAATAGGCACTTCAGGGAAGTGAAAGGCAGCCTTTGGTTAGGACGGCGCCCTTGGGCAGCCTAGGCGCCCTCTGCATAAAGCGCCCTACATATATCATATGTGCCCTTGGATAGCAAAGGCGCCCCTGGACAGCAAAGTTAACCCTTCTTGAAATAGATGATCTGGACAGCATAGGCGGTCATGGATAAACTAGGCGCCTGAGAAAGAAAACAAGCGCCTCACCTAAGAGTACAGGCGCCCCCAGGATATCATAGGTGTCCCTTTCCATCTTCAGCTTCCCTATTGTCTATGGTTTGGCACACCTGTCCGACAGTCGTGCGCTCTGTTACAGGGCTCGAGCGCTCAATTTGAGCATGGACTGCCTTAAACCACATTTCGTTAACCTATAACTGAAGGCTTAGTGCTCCATCGCTGCAACCGGGTGTCTTTTTCAGTATGTGCGCCCCACTTCCGAGAACGCTGCCCTCACCAACCAGCAGTCCTCCCCGCTAAGCAGATGAGCGCCTCTTTCTGATAACTAGTCGCTTTATTTCAGTGTTCGAGCGCCTTATTTCAGAATTTTTATTCTCCATCTATTTTGGGCTCCTCCTGGATTGCAGAGGCGCCCCCTCAAGTGCAAAGGCGCACCTGGATAGAAAAGTGCGCCCCATGTTTGCAAAGGCGCTCCAAGACAGCATATGCGCCGCTTAGATGGAAATGTCGTGAAAATGTTTCACTCGGCTGTGATTAAGTTTTAGTGGTAAGACCTCGTCGCGCCATTATATGATGAAAAAGATGTTGGTTCCTCTTTCTTCTGTATTGCCTCGCGTTGTGTAAAGGCAGGTTATAGCAACGATGAATATAAGTCCAACAGGTATTAAAGCAGTCGGTCTTCACTCGGAATGGCAGCGCCAATTAATATACGTAGAGGTGTCGAATAAGAATACGCGTCGCTACAGATCACTCACTCTCCTGTCAAACTATCTTCTACAAGCGTGATTAACGGTGACCTAGCCTAATCCAGCGTGACCTGGCGTGGTCTGATGCTGTCTGACGCGATGCCGACCGTCGCCGGCGCCTGACTGCAGAGGTCCGCTGGTGAAGACGGTTCTAAGCGCACTCCCCCGAGACAACAGCGGGTAGCCAGTTACATATGTCCATCTCACCGAAACAACAGGGAAGTGGACGCCCACCACACACGCCAATGAAATCACTGGATTTGTGAAAAAAGATAGACGTCACAGCAACGTCAGAAACTGATGAAAGTTTTCATCAGGCAACTGTAGAAGCACCGGGTTACAGAAGTCATACGCATGACATCACCTGCCTGGGCCGTCGCTCGCTGTGCCAGAGCACTGGACACCGGATGCAAAGTCATCAAAACGCGGCGCGGCCGACGTCTCGGGCCAGCTCTGGGCCGTGGCAGCAGGGGTGGCTCGCCACACCATGCATTCATGACTACATGCTATGAATATTGAAGTAACTTAGTTAGAACTGTAACAGGTGAAATATGTTGTGGAAATTAGCATAATTAGGTGTCATTATTAATTTTTGTTACATCACATCGCGAGGTCCTTAAATGAGATTTTGGTTTTTAATCATCCAAAATCTTCGTTTGTACGATTACACAACAATATGGTTCACTCGTCATTCGGGTACTTGCTCGAACATACACACGTCACATATATCACTTTCCATCGTACACTAGATACATGAACGTGTCTCTGGAATCACTATTTTCACTGATGTCCATGATTGGTGCTTGAACCGAAGGTGATGCTTTTGGAGAGGATCGAAAGGTTTCCAGACGTCTCCGCCTGAGGTTACATTTTCGTAACCTGGTTGAGAGAGTGGTTAGTAGGAGTATGCATATTAGTATATGTTGAATCATCATTCTTTAGCACACAAGCAGATGAGTTTCTATACTGAAAAGCAACTTAAACTAACATCTTTATACGACAAGTAGATGCGTTTGACCCGTTGTCAAACCTAAACTCATGCTATAATAAAATCATTTTCGCTGCAACCATCAAGGTCCTGATACATCACCTTACGGTAACCAAATTGCTCTTTATCATAACCATTTTGGTCCAGATTACATACACTTTACTCTCCGGTAAAGTAGACTAACTGATTGCACAAAACTGATTGTGATGTCAGTAACATGACTTGATTCTCTTACGTTATTTCTACTCATTTCACTTTCCAGTGAAGTACACTTTGCTATCTCCATAACACAATTCTTACTTTAACAACATGGCGACTATATTGTTTAACAGATCCTTCTTTTGTTCAGCACTTAGTGAAGAACTGCTTGTCTCCACGTTTTCCTTCTTATCCTTACTTGCAGTATTTACATTATTTACATCTGTACAATCCAGATCCGATATTTCGGAATCTGAGGTAAAATCCTCTGCAAGGATTTTATCAGGGGACAATCACTGTCAGAATCTGATTCACGGTCACGCTTGACTGGTACAATTTCATCCATACCTACTTCTTCATCCGAATCCACTGTTTCACATGCCCGTTTAGATTCAGGCAAAGGAGATTCTAAAGTGCGTTTTGCACAAGCTGTTTTCTCTTCTTTAATTTGTTTTGCCAATTTAGCCAACGGAATGTTGTCTTCTTCGTCTGAGGAAGAGTTATTCATTCGCTTTGCCAGCCTAGATAGCGGAATGTCATCCTCGTTATCGGATGAAATGTTCGTTTTTGGTGAGCCAGAACATGGGTTAAGTTGAGGGTCAGATGATTTTAGCTCCGAATGTTCTACTGACACAGATGAATCATCTTCATCTTCATAGTACGCAAATTTTGAAGCACGCACAGGCTGAGTTCTCAATGGGATCCTTGACTTCATTTTTCTTCATGTTTTCTATTGATATGGGTCGGATCATTGGAAACATTACACCAAGGGGTGTTAGGATCTGCGAGTCTCAGATTTTGAACGTTAACTGTTTTTGTTCCTCCTTCAAGCTGATGCTTAATGACGAAAGTGACGTCACTAAGTGCTTTCACCACACGGTAGTAGGGTTTCCAATGGGAGGTTAATTTTGTAGTGGAGCCAGGAGCAGTGGAGGGATCGCGGAAATATACCATATCACCGACTTTAAATTTCACGGGTTTTGACTTTCTATCGTAATACATCTTGTTCTTTTCATGCCCTAGAGCCAAATTATAACGTACTTCATGATAAGCACGGCTGAGATTTTCAAGCATGGCGGGAAGGTACTCTTCACCTAGATATTTGTACTTCGGTGACAGTAACGTGTCCATGGGAAGTACGGGATCGCGGCCATGTAAAATGTAAAATGGGCTGTGTTTCGTGGTTTCATTTTTAGCGGTCCGATATGCTGAAAGTACTGATGAAAGTTTGAGTATCCCAATCACGTTGATTTCTACTCACTAATTTAGCTAGCATGTCGTTTTGCACACGGTGATACTTTTCACACCGTCCGTTTGACTGAGGATGGTACACTGAGGTTCTGATGTGTTTGATGTTGAAAAAGGCCGAAATTTGATCAATGACTACATTGCAAAACTCTGTGCCATTATCTGACACTATGACACGAGGGCAGGAGTGTCTGGGAATGATGTGCTCTATGAGAACCTGAGCTGCAGTTTCTGCACTTTTTGAGTCAGTTGCAAATGATTCAGGCCAGCCAGAAAACAAATCGACAATGTTGATTATGAAACGGTTTCCGTTGTAACTTTCAGGGAATGGTCCACATGTATCAATTGCAATCATTTCAAATGGGTATTTTGGAATCTGCATGTCCTGAAGGAGTGGTCTTTGTTTCTTGAGCTTTCTCATGTTACATGCCACACAGATTTTGAGATGGTTTACTACATCACGGTACATTCCTGACCAATAGTAACGAGACCTAAGTTTGTCATATGTTTTATCTATGCCCAAATGTCCACCAAAATATCCAGAGTGAATTTCCTCTACTAATGGTTTCTGAAGAAACTTGGGTATACAAATCTGAAGTCCAGGATGAGGGTTGCATTTTGATGTGTCTGAAATACGATACAGAATGTTGTCCAAAACCACATAATGTTTGAATGCGTCCTGATAATTCGGATCTTCTGGATTTTGCAGGATCTGTATGATCCTTTGAATATACTCGTCTTCACTTTGAAGAGTTTCGAGATCTGGGTGCTTTTCTAAGAACTCTTTGAACTTCTCCTTGTGATCGGCTTTCTCATCAGTCGGGCAAGGTTCGACTGTTGGATCCAGTTGCACTGGAGGTGCATGATCAGAATCAATAATGTTGACCTCGTTCGGAGGTTCTAGCCTGGAAAGACTATCAGCCACTATGTTTTGACGACCAGTGACGTACTTAATATCGCAGCCATATTCATCCAGAATGATGGCCCAACGCTGAATGCGTGGATTTCGCATCTCAGCAGTAAACAAATGCTTTAGGGGCTTGTGATCCGTCATGATAGTGAATTTTGAGCCAAATAGATAAGGACGTAACTTCTGAACAGCATACACAATAGCATACGCTTCTTTCTCGATGATTGGCCAATTTTGCTGAGTTTTACTAAGCTGATGGGACAGATATTGGATTACACGCTCACCTTGTTCATCCGTTTCTTGAACGAGGGCAGCCCCGATTGAGTGATTTGAGCTGTCCGTGTACAATCTGTACGGCTTGTTTGTGTCAGGATAAGCCAAAATGGGGGCTTCAGTGAGGACAATTCTCAAAGATTTGAACGCTTCTTGACATTCATCTGTCCAAATGAAACGAGCATGTTTCTTTGTGAGTTCAGTGAGGGGTTTTGCAATTTTTGCAAAGTTTGGAATGAAACGTCGGTAGTAGGAGCACATGCCAATGAAAGAACGCACACCCTTCACGGTAGTTGGAGGTGATAGATTTCGTATGACTTCGACTTTTGACGGGTCAGGCTGAATGCCACTGGCCGACACGATGTGGCCCAAGTACTTGACTTCTTGTTTCAGAAAGTCACACTTTGACATTTTCAATTTTAGGCCAGCCTGGCGAAGCCTGCTGAAGACTTCTTCAATGTGCTCTAGGTGCTCTTCAAATGTCTTTGAGAAGATTATGACGTCATCTAGGTATGCGAAAGCGTACTTATGCTGAATTCCGTGCAGAACCTTGTTCGTTAGCTCAGAGAACAGTCCTGTAGCGTTTGTGAGACCGAATGGAAGACAATTAAATTCAAAGAGTCCTAGGAAGCATGTAAATGCGGTTCTATCTATAGAATCTTGGTCAGCCATAGCAATTTGCCAATATCCACTTTTGAGGTCAAGAGAGGTGAAGTATTTCGATCCTTCAAGGGATGCCAAGATGTCATCGATGCGTGGAAGCGGATAGCTGTTTTTGACAGTCACCTGATTGAGTTTTCGGTAATCTACACAGTAACGTTTTCCTCCATCTTTCTTCTCGACAATGACGATTGGACTAGCCCACGGGCTCTGACTGGGTTGGATCACACCTGCTTTCAGAAGCTCATTGAGGTGATCCTCTACCATCTGACGTTGACTGAATGGGAGGCGATAGGGCCGTTGTTTGATAGGAGGGTGATTTCCTGTGTCAATTTTCATTTTCACAAGGTCCGTTCGACCGAGATCGGTTTCACTTTTCGCAAAGAGATCCGAGTTTCGTTCAATAAGTAGTTTGATCAGCTGTTTCTGGCTCTCAGGCACGTGAGAGAGATCAGCTGTTTGGATTTTCATCGCAGGATCCAGATCAGGATGTGAACTTTCTTGGGGTTGTTCATTGGGTGTACTTTCCTGAATGCTATTGATCTCTGACGTCTCTACTACTTCGGCAAGTCCAATGACCTGGCGAGGCGGAAGAGTATAGTCACGAGTGGTCGTATTGACGATCACTGCTGGTAAGTGACCTTTTTGGTTTGGGCGGCTCACTGAGTTTAGTACCAAGAGTCCTGGTTCCTCACAGAAATATGGGGTGTTGTTCAGTGGCTGCACTGTACAGTCCTGATCGATGAGTTGGACTCTGTTGATGTACGCAGGTACTTCAACATATGACTGCGCTGGGATGCTAGTTTTCTCAGGCAGCCTCACCAGTGAGGTGATGGACTGACAGTTGAGGCGTTGTGGTCTCAGTGGGATGACATTGTTGTGGATGTTCATGGTTTTCTTTCCAAAATCAAGTTTTACACCAAACTCACTGAGAAAATCATTTCCCAAGATGCATGAGTGTCTGAGACCTTTCACAATTTGAAACTTGAATTTTCTGCAGAATTTTGAGACTTCTACTGGCAGTTGTGCTGTTCCAAAATTTTTTAACTTGTGACCAGTTACTGACTCGAGAGGGGCACAATTTGTTGTGAGGTCAGAGACATGCTTTGAACAGATTTTGTCAAAGAATTCTTTTGAAACGATCGAAATGTCGGCTCCAGTGTCGACAAGGGTATAGGCTTTTCGATTTCCAAGATATGTCCAGCACATAGGAGTGTCCTGTTTGATGTAGATTCTAGCAATATTGTCCCTAGGACCATCGGGATCAGGGGTTTCCAACTGTTCGGTCCTGGTAACAGAAGGACATCTTAGTTTTCCGACTGTTGTTGGGCAGCTAAGTTAGCTTGTTTCGCCCTGCACACTCGCTGAGTGTGTCCAACTTTTGGCAGAACGCACAGATCGGACGACCGTCTTGTGTCCATTGATATCTTTGAGGGGGCTGGTTTGGCTCTGTCCCTGGCTGAAAAGCTTGTTGGTGCTGACATGGGGCTCTTGGAGGCTGACTCTGAGGTCGCCTCTGCCACTGGTTGGGGCGTTGTTGCCTTTGGAATGGGCGTTGGTTCTGGGGTTGCGCCTGGTATTGGCGTCTTTGCTGGGGATGCGTCTGGTTTGATGGCTGATACGTAGGGTTGGTTTTCTGATTTTTCACAACATTTTTGGTCAGTTTATCTAGTTTTGATCCAACATCTGACAAACATTTCTCCAATTTCTCTATCCTGTCGTTTTGGGAGTCGTTACGAACCACATCAATCTCCATGGGCTCCTCAGTATCGAGTTTTCCTCTGCAAAGTTCGAAAGTCCTGTCGGTTTGCTGTTCTTCACTAGCAAATTTTACTGCATCCTGAAGGGTTGAGAACTTTTTCCGAATGAGGGCTCGGGCGAGGCGATCATCGGATACGCCTTTTTGGAACACTTCTACAAGTGTTCTTTGTGAGTCTGCACTGTTTGGGTCATCAAAGACCTCACTTGCAACGTCTTGGAGACGTTCTGAGAAGTTTTGCATCAGCTCACCCTTCTTTTGTCTGATTTTTTGAAGTTTTTCCCTCGCACAGTACGGGTCTTTAAGATCACTGTATCTGTCTCTCAACTGTCTCCTTAGTTCCAGCCACGTGATGTTAGGATTTTGAGTGATCAGTCTGCAGGCAAATTTTCCTGCGGGTCCGCTCAATGTTCTAGTAGCCAGAATTTTCATCCGCTTATCATCGGCTGTGCAGGCTATCGAATCCATATCTCTTGCCCAGTCATGAAATTTGTTGGAACTTTCCCCCAGAAAATGATCGAACGTGCTGTGTGAGACCTTGGACTCGAATTTCCATCGAAATATCTTTCATTGTTTCAACAAAAGTTTGTTCGGCCATGATTCAAATTATGCAAAATTTCAACACAATATAACAACAGCTTATGAAGATTCAACAGTTAAGGATGGATAAGGAATCACCTTACTTGTAGCTGATGAGATGATGTCAGAAGACTGAAGGCGAAGATGCCAGTTGCCGTTGTTCACCGGTGGATGAACCGGAGATGCTGTCCACACAGTACTGAAAATGTAGAATGCTACGATGAAGAAGATGAAGAATGCTGTAATGAAGCACTCTTAACCTGAAAAAGAAATTGGCTGGAGCAGTAGAACGATGTTCCTGATGTCGGATGAAATGTTGGATGACCACGAAGAACTAGATGAATGATGAGTTGAAGTCCTTGAAGCCTGAAAAAAAATTGAAGTGCCTTGCAGCCTGAAAAAATATCTTGAAGAGTTGAATCTTGAATAAGAAGTGAAGTGACAACTTGAAAAACGAAGAACTTGGGATGGCTGTCGCAGAAAACGGTGATGACCTCTGGTTGAGATGAATCCTGGAACTGATAAACTCGACGATAGAATTGAAGATCTCGATGAACCAGCTTGTAAAGTTGACAGTTAAGTGTTTAAAGATGTTTCCCGGCGTAGCTGGAAAACTGAAGTCCTTGAAGTATTGTTGGCGAATTTTCAATTTTTCTCGGTGTCCAATTTTATCACGGGTCACGGTGCCAATTTGTCGTGAAAATGTTTCACTCGGCTGTGATTAAGTTTTAGTGGTAAGACCTCGTCGCGCCATTATATGATGAAAAAGATGTTGGTTCCTCTTTCTTCTGTATTGCCTCGCGTTGTGTAAAGGCAGGTTATAGCAACGATGAATATAAGTCCAACAGGTATTAAAGCAGTCGGTCTTCACTCGGAATGGCAGCGCCAATTAATATACGTAGAGGTGTCGAATAAGAATACGCGTCGCTACAGATCACTCACTCTCTGTCAAACTATCTTCTACAAGCGTGATTAACGGTGACCTAGCCTAATCCAGCGTGACCTGGCGTGGTCTGATGCTGTCTGACGCGATGCCGACCGTCGACGGCGCCTAACTGCAGAGGTCCGCTGGTGAAGACGGTTCTAAGCGCACTCCCCCGAGACAACAGCGGGTAGCCAGTTACATATGTCCATCTCACCGAAACAACAGGGAAGTGGACGCCCACCACACACGCCAATGAAATCACTGGATTTGTGAAAAAGATAGACGTCACAGCAACGTCAGAAACTGATGAAAGTTTTCATCAGGCAACTGTAGAAGCACCGGGTTACAGAAGTCATACGCATGACATCACCTGCCTGGGCCGTCGCTCGCTGTGCCAGAGCACTGGACACCGGATGCAAAGTCATCAAAACGCGGCGCGGCCGACGTCTCGGGCCAGCTCTGGGCCGTGGCAGCAGGGGTGGCTCGCCACACCATGCATTCATGACTACATGCTATGAATATTGAAGTAACTTAGTTAGAACTGTGACAGGTGAAATATGTTGTGGAAATTAGCATAATTAGGTGTCATTATTAATTTTTGTTACAGGAAATAGGCACTCCATTAAAGTAAAATGTTCCCTTTGGGTAGCAAAGGCGCCCCTTAACAGCGAAGGCAGCCCCAGATAACAAAGGTTCTCTGGACAGCATAGGTGCCCTTTAATAAACTGGTGCCGAAAGAGAAAAATAGCGCCTCACCGGAGACAAAAAGCACCCAGGATAACGTAGGGGCATGTATTTCAATCATGTCTGTGATTGAAAAATACATCTAGACAGCATATGCGCCCCTGGATAGAAAGACACCCCCGGGCAGTAACGGCGCCCCTGGAAAGTAATAGTGCGCCCCTGTGGAGAAAAAACCGCCTCCTGAATAACCTAGGCACCGCCCCCGAAATATCAGATGCCCGTGGATAGAGCAGACTGCCTTGAATAAAACAGCGGCCCTGGATAGTAAAGGCGCCCTTTGATAGCATAAGCGTTCCTTAGCAACAATATGGGCGCTACATGAGCTCAAGGTTCACGCGCACCTAAGCTCAATAATAGAGCAATCAATCGATGCCAAAGCATTCCTTAAAGCACGGGCGCCAAACTTCCTGAGAAGTAAAGGCGCCTCTGGGTAGCAAAGGCGACCCTCGACAGTGGTGTAGGTATTCCTGAATAACAGCAGCGTCCCTTGATAAGAATAGCCCCAAGATGGCACAGGTACCCTGCTGATAGGAAAAGCGCCCCTGAATATCAGAGGCACCCTCTGAATGAGGTGCCCATGGAGAGCATAAGGGCGCCCTATGTATAGCAAATTGCCGCCCCTGGATAGCCTAAGCGCCCCTTGCATAGGGTAGGCGCCACTGGGTAGTATAGGTTACCTTGAATAAAAATACGCCCCTAAATACCAAGGTGAACCTGGATAAGAAAAAGCTCCCCTTGGCCACTGGGTATCAAAGGCACCCCCGGAACAGCAAAGATGCCCCTGGATAGCTAGGTTGCGTCCATTGGGGAGCGAAGGCGCCCCTGGGTGGCACAGGGGCCTCATCGAAGCAAAGGCCCCTCCAGAGAGCATAAGTGTCCCTGATGAGCACAGGTACTCCTGGACAGCCCCTAAATGACGTTGCATTATGTTACGACACCTATTATGACGCATGCAATTACATCAAAGTAAAGGTTATTCAGTGTTTAGATCCAGGTTACAGGTCAATTTTAAAGGTCACTGGCCTTGATGATCAATGCTTGATCAAAGTTCATTGGTAAGCTTGGGCACAGCGCTAGTTATAGCGTAAATTAGGCCTAATTTGTTGGGTTGTGCCGTAATAGGTCAATGACCTTGAAGGACCTTGACCTCAAAAATTGCAGACATTGTTTAGAGCCTTCCCTTTTGGCCTCAGTTCTGTTCTAGAGTATTCACGCCCCGTTCCGGCCCGTTGGGGGGTGCTTGAACACCCCCTCGAGGTCTCCCAGTGGCACGAAAAAACGTCGGCGCGAAGCGACACAGTACTTGTCACCCCTTATCATTGATCAATTCCGCAACTTTCCCTCAAAATTTAAGGTTGTGTCATCTCAGGTCAGGTCACCAGCGCAGTTCAAGTGACCTCATCCCAAAAATGTTTAAGGTGGCGTAAGTAAGAAAAGGGTGAACCTATCGAATTCAAGCTTGTACCATATAATGGGCCCAAAAAGTACTAATAGATTTATCCCGGGATTTTTCCTATCGATGACCTAGGGACAGGTACGAATCATGACCTCTCCATTGAAAATGCATGGGGTAAAACGGAAATTTGCCGAAAAATTGTTCTATGTCTGCAGACGCCGCTTGGAATACCTTCGGATTCCCCAAATCATAGTATCCTAGGCCTCTTTATCGGTTCATCTTGCAAGTTTAGACATATTACCTCTGAGAGTTCATCTGGGGCTTCCTAAGCAGGTTTTAAGACTTGGGTCAATTGCTTTGCAGGAAATATTGATAAAACCCGTATTTTGATACCATTTTTATTGCTATTGTGACTTGATTCATATGCATACTGACTATGCTAGGCTAGATGGTGCCCTTGACCTACCCATAGGTCAGGTCATTTTTATGTTTTGACCTAGTATAGTCATATTATGCATTATTTGATGATTCGCCGTAACGAGAGGAAGCAAAGTGTGCCTAAAAATGATTCTAGCTCAACTCTGGCAGATGCTAGAGTATATGGACAGAGACATGTTGTAAGCTTTGTCTCGGGGAGGGACCCCAGCGCTGATCCCTGGAAAAATCTGCAATGGCCCCCAGGGGCCCTCAGGGAGTCAGGAAATCTGGCGTGGGTGGAATCCGGTAGGAGGGATTTTGGGTCTCCAAAATCAGCTGAGGGGCCCGTGCCAGTTAGGGGGACCTAGATAAGGGCGCCCGACGAGCTCATTTGACCTCAGTGCCAACACAGGATTCTCAAGACCAGCGTGGGGTGCCTACCTATCTAAACGGTTTCTAAATAGGCTCAGGGACCCAAAACTAACCCAGGGGTTCAGTTTTCAACTCATGGGGCCCAGGCACTCTGAGGGGAACCTGCAGAAGCTTAGAAGGCCCATAAAACTAATAGGGCCAGACTAGCTGGGTGGCTCGCCGAACTAGTGTCCAGATACGCACAGCGGGCCCCAAACAAGCTGAAGGGATCTATATCAGTTAAACTAAAACGATACCAACCCAGGGGACAATGACCAGCTTAAGGGACACTAATCCAGCTTGGGGCTCAGAGCTCAGAGCTCCAGTTTTTAGCTCAGAGGGCCCAGGACCTGTTGATGGGGCCCTATATCAATAAAAGGGCCCCGAAAAGCTTAATAGGCTTCAGCGGCGACATATAGGTTTCAAGTTCAGTGTGAGAGCCTAGTTAACTAAAGCGGTCCTAGATCAGCTGAGGGGACTCGATATAAACTCAGGGAAGTCACCAAAAACTCAGGGGCCCAGGCCCGCAGAGGTTCTGCGGCCTATGAGGCTCAGGTTAGCGTCAATCGGGTATTTCAGTATGGAGCCGTTAGCCAGGACAACTGTGATAAGTGGAGGTGGTGGATACTACGCCCCAGTTTTTACCATGACCAAAGATAACTGTATTATTTGCTCATCGTGCTTCAGTTAGCGTCAGTGGGTGCTTTCAGCATTTTCTACCTAGGTACCAGTCGTTAGCTGGCCTGAAATATGCTTGATGGTAAACGTGAAGATGTCATCACTAAGGGGAAGCCTTCATGAAAATAAGCATTTACAAATCCTTTTTTAAACGCATTTTTCATTGACACTGGCCGCCTTTTGGGTGGTAAATTGGCCAGTGGCGGATCCAGGGGGGCAAAAATGGCATTCCCCAAACGGAAAAGCTCGGGACAAAACTATGTTTTCGCCCCCAAAGCGATCGACCTCCTTTTTCCCCTACTCCTTTTTAGTTTATAAGCAAGATTTTGGTGTTTCAACTCTCAACTTCAAACAGAACATAATTTGATAAGATGTTCCCTGGCCTGTCCCCTCGAATCCGGAAATGTAAAAAACACTGAAGATTATATATTCGGGCACAACCCTTCATCAGAATCATGAAGTAAATATCAATAATTCTCAGTTATAGTATAGCCAGCCTTGGATAGGAAGAAGTATCTCGAGCCCTTTTTTGGGTTTTCGTCTGAAATACCCCAAAATTCTTCCGGCAAGTGATATAGGTGGCGCAGCTTTTGACTGCGTGACGTTTTTTTTTTGCTTTTCGACTGTGGTTTGTCCCTTCCAAACCGACCGGCTAGATCCGCGACTGAAATTGGCGCCCCTCAGGTTCGGCGCCCCCCAGGTTCGGCGCCCTCCGAGCCTGGGCCCCCCTTAACGAAATCCTAGATCCGTCACTGTTTGGGACTCAACACATTTTCGATGTTTTAACACATTTCACCTTTCATACGTCATACCACGACATTTGAAATTATATGGAGAAACCAAAAAGTTATGGGCAACATATTTTTTGTCTAATAAGGGAAATCTTAATCGATCCACCATAATAACGTGCATTTACGAAAACCAATTTGGGCGCACCCAAATTCGAGAACTGTCAACTACGACAGCGTTAAGAGAACCATTATATTATAAACACTGTACAATACACTCCCTTAAATACATGAAGCCATGCTGCACTGCCCAATATATGAAAAATAAGAAGTACTCCACATCCAGAGATAGAAACTTATACCCCATCCCTGTAGGTAATTTCAAAGTTTCATTTGGCTAGGCACTGAGCATATACCTAGGAAACATACTCCTAAAGCATACAATTTTTTTGTAAAAAATAGGATAAGTGACAGTGGAGGAATGATATATCCACCAGTCAGTTATAGCTTCCACCCAACGGGAAGACTCATTTAGTGGTATGGGCGCCAATAGCCAGAGTAGCTGCAGCATCTACAAACTATAATTATTATGATAATGAGCTTCCTGGTCATTTTAAGGTCAGCGCCAGGGAGCTTGCCTAATCGTACGATACAAGCTGCGATGTACCCCCTTCCGGCTGTTTCACAAATATTATTCCTCCACATATGGTCCGAAAATTGTTTCCAATAATTTTGGATGGATATTTTCCATGAGCCGTCATGATCTTAACCAGGGTAGGTGGTAGAAGCAAACGCATTATTACTTGAAACACAGACCCTCATACCAGACACAGAACTACGTTCTGTTTTATTGCTGCATTTTTCGTTGTGAAGTTGCTGCATATTCGTCAACTTCAGTATAAACATTGGGCATTGGATAGCAAAACGAGCAGCACCGCGACGGTTTTTTTGCTTATCGACTCTTGGGCTTAACCCCAAAACCTACCGTCTAGTTAAATTGTGGCATACTCTCACTGTGTGACGTTTTTTATCGACTTTGGCTTGCGCCCCAAACTTATCGGCTGGATCCGCCACTGCCACTGTCCGTTATGTCTGAGGATTTCTGTTGCTTGGTAAAATATCAGGTTGTAGGTCAGACGCAAAATGGGATTATAACACTTTAACACGTATTTGTTGAACATTTTGTTTTTTAAGCACTTCAATGGTACTTTGCTGCAATTTTGGTTGGGGTGCCCAGTGCACCCCCAAAGAGATATAGATCCACGCCCCTGCTATTTATGCAACATTGTCACTTCGTTGAAAATTTAGTATCACAAAATTTTAAGCTTTAATGAAACGCTTTCATGGAAGCGATAATATGAGCTGGATCAAATATTAATTTCCTGTGAAGCTTGCTGTTCGATCTACACATTCTACTATAAACTGATATTATATATTCGGACACAACCCCACACATGAATCATCATAATAAAAAGGTAAAATGACACACTTTTGGTCATAGTGTAGCAGTACTAAATGGCCTTGCTGCACTAGGACCAACAATTTGCACACCATTTAACATATTGTCAATTATAATCATGTTCCTCGGCTCAGCACTGCGAAAACCTTCGGTGAAATTGGATTTCATTCCTTAAAGATTAGATATCTACACATAGCCCAGAAGCATGAACCCTATCCCGTCCCATGCAGATTAGTCATTATCATTGATGATTGCTCCATTTGTCCTAGCCGTGCGAACAGGTAAAACTATCCAGCCCTGATTACGGAAGATTACATCCTGGGGAACAAAGCCTGCTGCGCTATTACAGCAAAACAAAAACAAAGCGCCCTTATAGCAAGCATAGAAACCTAAAACCTCAGCTAATCAGTTATTTCATCCCATTTACATACAACCGAGCATATATCCTTCGGTTGGCTGACATAAAAGTGCAGCTTTTGTGATATTGCAGTACAGCTGCGGTAGAAAATGATGCGGATAGGGGGATGGGTAACCCAGTGGATAGCGTCAACGTCTCCTAAGCCACAGGTCCCGGGCTCAAGTCCCGGCGGAGCCTCTGAATAAGTTGATCTGATCCCACAAGTCACTCCCAACAGGGCGAGAAATGGCGGCGCCGCAGTTGGTGCGTCTTTAAACCCCATTAATTATTAGAATGGTAAAGTTAACTGGAAACTATTTATATCATGCTGATGTAGCTGTTGAGATTGAGATAGGAGGATAGCGTTTGCTGCGTGATACTGAAGTACTAAAAGTAAGTAACGAAGTACTACACGCCGAATTCCTCAATTACCTACATTTGTGTTTTGAAAAGTTTGGTTACGCCATGTTCACTTCACTATTTAAGCCTTAAACATGCATGAAGTGGGGCATGGCTTAATTAGCTTACTTTGGTGATTTTGTTGTGACTTAGTGACGTAGTAACCTATCAGTAGTACGGGGCCTAGGTGGCGGCATTGTCACTCCCGAAATGTATACAGCATTGGTAAGCGTGGGCTCAATTCCCATTGTTCAGACCACCTTTTGACCTGCCTGTGGAGCTGGAGGGTATTAGCCAGGCTGTTTATCATTTTAATAAAGTTATCGGATTAAGACTAAATCCAAGCTTCGTCAATCATGTTCGAATTCTCGCTGTACTCAAGGCTGCACAATGACAATTAATATCTTCCAAAAATTTCATAGCACATGCTTATGCTCCGAGATCCAGTCGCAACTGCGGTTATTGGTATCTGCATTCCATGGCTCTACTGCACTTCCGTCTCGGCACAACGGGAATAAAATATTTCTAAGCCTTTTGCGTCACGGAAAATTTAGGCACATATCTGTCTGCTTGTGAAATAAGTTAGCGCTCAACGCTGCATTTGTCAATATCTGAAGGAAATCAACCGGCAGAAATGTAACCTGAGTCGCACAGCTTAAATTAAGCATTTAACGGTCATTCGTAGCCGTGTTTTGTCTAATCATCCACTTAAATCTCCAGTTTCTACGTTTGCCACGACTCACGGGTGCGAAACACGAGTATTCATAACGGACTGCAGTGTTAGGGTCAATGCCTGGACGAAAAAAATGGTCACCACCCGGATAGTTCTGACCTTGCGTGTGGTAAACAAGCACTGCTCGTGACGTGCGGCGTATACGCCTATGACGCGTCACTAATAATCACCGTTATCACCGGGTCTGCGCCGGAATCGCCACCGGGCGCTCCACCACCGAAGCCGCGCCAGATTGATCCATTAGTGCCACGGTGGCAATGATGAGTTGTTAGGCCGTTGCTGGCGCTGTGCCAGCGGGATCGGGCCTGTGTCTGGATGCAAAGCTGCGTCATGTCTGTACGGGGCAGCCGTGGCAGGTAGTGGTGCTTAATTGCACGCGCTGTTTACCGTTCATCAGCCCCCTACGGCACAGGGCGATGACGAGCTGGCGGGTGTAAAGCTCTGGCATCGCGGATCAGCATTGCTTGTGCAGATGCTGAGTCGAAGCCATTCCGCAGTGCACACAGACTTGGCCAGGAGAGATTATATATATATATATATATATATATATATATATATATAAATTTTAGCAGCTGAAGGCGCTGCAGCAAGTGCTTTGACGCAGAATATGAAACCTGGCTTGATTTTCTCACAGATATTGGGTACGTTTCAAGAGTGCTCCAGGAAGATAGATATGTTGGTAATTGAAATGAAACATGATTACCCTGGCTGGTGACTACAATGGTTCACATGTGTTCTTAAAAGCACATGCATGACATTGTGTTTGAAGTCTTTAGCTTCGATAGGAAGTAGGTGATCACTTTATCCCGGCCTTTTAAGGACCAGCCGTGTGCTATGGTATCTTGAAAGGGAATGCTCCACTTTTATCATGGGTTTTGAACCAATTTAGCAGTTGCAAAGAGCTTGTCGAGAAACCACTATTGTCAAATATGATTTCACCCAAAACTCTCTAAGGAATGTATTTACTTATCTATTAGGACCCTAAGGCATTTATTCAAACCAAGATATAATCCCTTTCCATCTGTTGACAACAATTTTATCGGTCTAAATCCTAAGCCCCTTCCACGTACTGAAAAAGTCATGCCATCCTTTATGCCATCCATTCTCAAAAATGCCATCCTTACAATATACCTGTTCTATTTTTTAATCCACCATATTCATATGAGAGAAAACTCCAGAGAGATAAAATATATTTTTGGTTTAAAGAAATAACCAAAATTGTCATTCTATCCTTACCTAGGGGCCGACGCAGGAGCGCCGTTTGGAGGAGGATAATTAGGGAGAAATGGTAAAAAAATGCTGTTTTTTTAAGAGAATCGGCCAAAATTTCGCCATTTTTAGGTCGGCATGGCCCCTTGCTCTTGCCATTTTCCTTACCTTGGTTTTGAATTTTGAAGGAAAAGCTAGGATAGGATATGAAATATTAAGGCCTAAGCTGCGAGCCTATGTTCTATCTGTGATCAGGGGTATCATTTTGCAGACGCCAAAAACAAAGTCCCAACATTATTTAGGGGAACGTTCCCCTCACTCACGAGGTAGGGGGATGCGTCCGCCCGTTCTGCCAGCTTTCCACCCCCATTAATATAAGCATCAAACAAACAAGGGCAGAAGCTGGTCAAGCACGTTGCCACGCTACATCTATCTGTGTGATTATTATCATTAGGCATATGTATGACTAGTTTTTTCTCTTTGCGGTGGATATGTAATCGAACCGAAGCAAAAATTCGATCAAACAGAATGGCCCTTGCTCTGCTCGGTACTGAAGTACCTAAGTTTGAGAGCAAACGCGAATGCTTTGCAGCACTGATCTTCGTTTAGCTAAATATGTATTTTTGAAAAGGTGATGTAGCCTTGTGTTGCATCAACTTGAGTCGAGGCTAGACCTGGGTCCTGTGCGTTAAACTGTTACCGTGATGCTACCATGGGATACCGCTTAAGGAGGAAGATAAGACTTCTGTGTAGCGAACATGAATTGTTCACGGGCTCGTTTAGCATCGCCCGGGTTTGGCTCTATACCAGCCTCCCAACTCTTCGCGCTGCGAGGCAGACCATTAGTGTTATCGGACGCTCTGTTGACCTGGCCCTGTGTCTGATGATATTGCCGTAAGCGCAGTCCACACGAGCTGAAAGCAAACACTCTGGCGCGCGATAGCGTGTCCGCGGTGAACCGGGAGAGGGAGGGGTGCTTCGCTGGCTGTTTCCCACTCATGATTTGGTTCTGGCGCTAATAATGCGTGTGCGTTGAGTTATCTGTGTATCTATCCGCGTGGGCGGATTTAGATCGGGAGGTCCCAAGGGATGGCAATCGACCGAACCTGGAAACAACGTAGGCTGTGAAGCTTTATTACAACCTAGTCTTTTTAGAAGAAAAAAATTGTTGAAGCGATTTTGCTGTTTTGTTGTAGGGCTGTTTTGGATGACTTAGCAGGATTTCCTCTTGGATCCAATACTGTGTATATTGAAAGCATGTTCCCATCATAGGGAAATAATGAGATCATAATTAAATCGGGACAAATTCAAATAGATAACGTAATTATGCGATACTAAAGCAGTGAATTCAAATCATACAGGGGCGTAGCCAAGGGGGAGAGGCAGCAGGAACAGCCACCCCCCCTGGAGGGCCAGAAGGGCCCCTTAAGGAAGGACCGCGCGAAGGGCGGCTCGCCCGCACTATGCTCTGTGACCAAATTTGAAATTTCATACCAGACAGGGCGCTCTTAAGCCCTCTACAGCACTCTATTTTGTCACAAGCAGGGCCCTTTTTACCCATCAGGACCCTTTTGGCGCTGCCTCAGGGGCCCTTTTCGGGGCACCGCTCTCCCCCTCCTAAGCAAAATCCTGGCTACGCCCCTGAAATCATATGCACTTGATCCCGTGTCAGTAAAAGGGTCGAGTACCTCTATCATGGGGGATGAGGTGGCTTAGTGGATAGCACCCTTGTCTTCTAAGCCACCGGTCCCGGGTTCAAGTCCCGGCGGAGCCTCTGAATAAGTCAATCTGATCCCCAAAATCCCTTCCAACAGGGTGAGAGTTGACGTCGCCGTATGACCCTGGCAGTTGGTGCGTCGTTAAACCCCAACAATTATTATACCTCTATCGTGGAAGCTAAGTCTCCCCAAATCAAAGTAGAGCTTACGTTAGAATATCCTCAGATCTTCTATTTCTTAGGCATGGTCATTTATGGCGTTGAGGGGGATATAGTGGAGTCCTTCCACAATAAATCGACCAAGGCATAAACCCCACTATTTTTAATTTCCTCCAAAATTGGTATATGGGGACTCACAAGGGCGTAGAACCCACCCATGGCACCCAAAAAATTATTTAAAAATTGTTGTCAGAAAAATGGCCTCCGGCAATTTCTGAAGGTCATTATACACACATTTATTAGAATGCCTGTAGCTCCAAAACTTTTCAAGATATTTCTAAAAAAATTATAGTTTTAGGATGTAAATTTTACGGGAAACATTTTAAATATCTTCAATTTTGAAATTTAAACAAAACAGGTTTGGTGACCTCATGACCTAGTTTTATAACGGTGTCCTTGGCCCGTAGTACAGTGAAATTCAAAAATTCTCTTGAACGCATTTTGACACATGGTAATATTCTTTCATATCAAATAAAGACAAACATGGTTTTCGAAATGCATATACTACTTTTAGCTTCATATATATAACACTAGGTGTCACTGTGGAGCTATGCTATCCTAACTCATGTTCTGATTGACTTGCAACTTTAAAATAAAAACATTTGAAGAATCAAAATCAAGCAGTAAACCTAGGATTGAAGCATTTTAACACAAGCACAGGAATAGGGGGTTACCCTCCCCTATTTTGAATTCACATTATTGTCCCTTTGGGAATGAACTTAGCTGTTGTAAATGTCATGTATGGTTGTTTGGATCATTTTACATCTTTTGAAAATAAATGTGTTCCCGTCACATTGAATCACCGAAATATGATGTCATTTCCAGAAGCATTTAACCCGCGCCCCATGGGGTCCAGCACCACCTTCGCCCCACTGATGGGCCATCAATTCCCCTAACTCCGAAAATATTGAAGTAAGCGCAAAGCTGCAAAAGGCATTAGAGAGCTCATGTGAATTCAGTAAGATTTTATTAACACGTTTAAGCGCTCAGGTCTATGTTTTGACCTCCAGAGGTCAAGTTATATCACGATAGGCTATTTCCAGTAAAACATGTAATCCTTAAGAAACCTGAGCATAGCCATTAGAGCTATTGAGATCTAGCAAAAATCATTTGATGAGAAAATGTTATAACTTTCTCTGCTATGTGGAACATAATGTCCTCCCGCCAGGGCCATTATGTAAGGGCACCTTCTACTCATGGTATAAAGATAAGATCCCAAAATATATTTTTTTCTGGAAACAGGCCTAGGAGAATTCACCCATTATTTGCCAATTTGCTTCTCCGAATGCAAAAACCAGTCTGACTGGACTAGGTCAGAGACCCCTGGCCAAACAAGTTGGGATTAGTGATTATTAACTAGGTCGGATTCTCAGACATGATTAATGATCTTTTAGCTCCAATTAACGTCTCCACAAGGTCACGTGTTTGAATCCTAACGCTGGTCAGTTTAATCTGCTCTGGAGCCATAGCCCCAAGCACCTGAAAAACATTTATCCTCTAATTATCAATATTTCACTCCTGACAGAGGTGTATTTTCATGGAATTGGTTTTGTAGCAAAGCGGAAAATTGGATTTAAAACTACAAGACATTCTTACGAGTTGCGAGACAGTTCTTACGAGTTGTATGCCTAAGTCAAGAATGACGTAAAGTGAAGCTTAGCATAGTATTTCCTTCATTCGAAACATCACAATCTGGCATTGATTTGCGTCTATGTGAAGTGATCTATTCGACCATCCTGTATTGTTAATCTTCCTATCGTCTTCCTACTCCCTTTATGACAACAAATACCTCCACCTTTCAGTGGTACATCATGGCATCCGGCTCTGGGCCACGACCTGCTACCAAAACTCAAATATCAGATCTACACAACATCCAATACGTAGGAAAGGGGATAACTTCATTCAAAGCGAGATCCCAACTATAAGGAATGTGCTGAGGTACCTGACATACCCGCTAGAAGGTAATCGGCTAGACAACAATCTGAATTAACGAAATTAATCCACATAACAGATGGCTCCAGTCGTTCTCGGCATTCTCCACAGTCAGTGGCAGCGGACAAACGTAAAGTTAAAGCCACTAGTAATCATTTAGAGAACGAAGGGAAAACAACCAAGGGCTTGGAAAAAGGCGAGAGACATTCCCAATGGAAAACATCTTCGGCCCGGGCTGAATTTTTTTATAATCCCGGGACAAGCTTTTTGATCTCATGGGCTGCCAATGTCCCATTACCCACTGTTTGGGATCAATATATGCAGGGTGTGAAAGAAAGGCCCAGGTCGATCGGATGGTTGGTGTCGATCAGAAAGAAACAAAACGGCAGAGCAAAGCTCATAGTAGAAGCTAAGCACAGAGCAATGCAAAGAAGCAGAGAAAAAGAGACGAGACGAGGAGAGGCAGAGCCATTCACATCACGTGAAAGGCAAGGCTATAGAACTGTTAGAGACGCCTAGCAATCTGGAAGATGGCACCGTACATTCTTCAAGCAGTCGCAAAAATCAGATACCGATCTCTAACACTGCAAAGGCAAGTATCAGACACGGAGTGCCTTTCCGGGTCATGGCGGCAATTGCCAGCGGATTTCTGGTGGATCTCATAGATTATGGAGAAATGGAGCAGGACAAATCGTACCTGGTGGTAGACCCAAAGAAAGTTCATCGAGCGAGAGCTTCGGTAATCAAAGACCAACAGGTGTACGCCGACGTGCCATCAAAAGAAGATCGTATTGATTGGCTCCCGGCTCAGCTCACCCGACTTCTCCATTTGGGCAAGTAGGAAGGATAGCTATAATAGATAATTGTTTTGATCTCTGGAGCACATGCTGGCAATTTGGGCCTTCCTTTCCCAACCCGCGTATATTGATCCCAAACAGTGGGTAATGGGACATTGGCAGCCCGTGAGATAAAAAAGCTTGTCCCGGGATTAGAAAACATATTGCAGTCTGGGCCGAAGATGTTTTCCATATTAATTATGTCTGAGAATCAGACCTAGTCAATAATCACTAATCCCAACCTGTCTGACCTAGTCCGGTCAGACTGGTTTTTGTACTCGGAGAAGCAAATTGGCAAATAATGGATGAAAGCCTGTTTCCAGAGAAAAAATATACTTTGGGATCTTATCTTTATACCATGAATAGAAGGTGCCCTTAAGTTATGTTTGAAGTAGTTTTTATCTAAATTTAACTTGAATTTGTATTCGTGGCAGGCATTTGAAAAACACGTAAAAATTGCATTATTACTGAAAACATGCCATTATATATTCGAAAACCCGCACAGCTAGATATAAAAATTTGTGGATTTTTCTCCATAGATCTTCTCAAAAACGTCATTCGCAACTTTTCCGCACCCGCCGTTTTTCAATTTTTGACTTTTGATTTTCATGACACACCCTAATACCCAGCCTCTTCTCAGACTAATCGTCTAATCGGGCTAAAAAATACATATTGCCATTTGGAGCCCCTGAGTGAAATGAGTTTGTGAGCTGCTTTCCATTTGCTACCCTCGTTAAAATTGATTTCCCCAGAAGTCACAAAAGGTTAGGTTGAATGTTTGCATGATAATATGGGTTTCTTTCATATATGCAGACGGCAGGAAGATCAAGACAGTAGTTTGTATTAGTGTACCCCTCTCATCATAGCATGTCGAATCATGTGCAATATGGCATGGTTTATGCATGGGTGACCTTGACTAAGGGTGATTCTGGGTAAGGTTAAGAAAACCTATGAGCTTACAATGAAGATAATGTGCATAAAGGCGAGCAATACGACATGAGAAACACCTGATAAGCGTCCCCCCCCCACCTCGCGGGCGGCCGGCGGGCCGTGGCGAGCCGCGGAGGCGCCGGGAGGCGGGCGGGCGGGACGTCTCCGGGCGGTGGACGGCCCGGTACAATTTACTCTGTGGACGATTTTGCGCACATTTGCGCACTTAGCTCTCTTCAGGTCATGACGGAGAATTACTTGACCTATGTTTCCACAAAAAAGCTAATTGGCAGAAACGTAACTTTTTTTGTTTGTCTATTTAAAGTTAACAACTAGTTTTTAAGGTAGATTTATGAAAGGGGTAATTAAAACGCAGATTATATACCTTTATCAAAATTCAAATATACACCTAACGTTAATCATCTTAAAGCTGAAATTATGGGAAGCATTTTAATACTAATTATTTTCAACCTGACGCAGTTTTGACCTTTATTATTCAAAGTTAAAAACTCGGATCTGGCAGACGCATCGAGTGCCTTATTTCTGGATTTCATCATCGCCTTACTTTGATGAGTAATAAGTGCATCTTTCAACCAAATTAGCTTGATAATAGTGGTCATTCAGAACATTCTGAACAATTTTCTTCACACCAGCAGCCATAAAACCCCTAAATTCCAAAATTCAAAAAATGGCCCCGTGGCCACCCACGAGAGCATTTCCGACCACAGTGCAGTGGTTTGACCTCCAGAGGGTACCTCGTGACTTGATATGACGAGACATACCCGATGACCTTTGATTCAGCGTTGTAGCTTAGTTAGGTCAAAAATGTTCGTCAAAATGCTGTTTTTGACCTCTGGTGACCTCTGATGATCTCAGATAGGTCAAAGGGCAGTATCGCCCCTAGGATCCATGAAAGTGTGTCCAAGAACGCTTGTCTGAGCAAATTGAGCATTCACGATTATTTTGTGACTTTTAGTTTCTAAGACAGTTTTTCCCATGTTTTTTTCTATGGAAGAGGTTACCTGGCGACCTGACCTCAGGTCACCAAATTGAATAATCCCGAAGATAAATTTTGTGAACTCCGGAGCGGTCATTAAGTGTCGAAAGTTTTAAATCGATCGGGTTAGAAATTTAGCTATGGTAGAACTCAAAAGTTAAAGTGAGGTGACCTTGGTTGACCTCGCCTGGAGACCCTGACCTAGGGTGGTCCGGGGTAACAAATTTCAGGGATGATGAGGAAATAATGGGGTAAGAGGTAGAACCCTCAACCGCGGTGCTTCCCCCTCGTTGTTTTTCTGTTGTTCCGAAAAAAACCTTAGGGGACCATCGATTTCATTATTCTAGGTGGGGCGAGGGTTAAGGAAGATTTTTGGATTTTGAGGCTTTGTGTCGCGTTCCCCGGACGTAGCTTGAATTTAAAAGATGTTATGACCATATTGGTGATTTTTAGTGGTACCTACACTGCATTGCATGGGACTGGTTCAGAGCTCAAGACTACTCCTTAGAAGTGAAAGTACCTAGTTCAGAGTCCACATCGTTTAAATGGATTATTCACAAGACATTCTGAATCATTTACGCCAATTTAGTGAGTTTCTAATCATCTGTCACTGCTTACACCCCCTTCAAGGTCAAATTAGTTCAAAGGTTGAAAAAGGTCAAGTCTGTTTTGGAAGAAAGACGTCTTGTTCATTGTCATTTTCATGCAAATTGACCATTCATAAGAAATTTTGCATCAGTTACGCCAAGTACCTGCTTCATCATCTGTTATTGCTTACACCCCTTTCAAGGTCAAATAAGGTCAAATTTAGATAAAGGTCATGTCCATGTAATATGCAAACCAATTAGTTTAGTGTCCATACCATTCAAATTGACTATTCATTAAACATTCTGCATCTTTTACTCCAAGTTATTTTTGTTCTTCAATTGTTATTGCTTACCCCCTTTCAAGGTAAAAAGGTCACAGGTCGAAAACGGTTAAGCCCGTATCGGAGGAAAGTCAAATAATTCGGTGTTTAGAAATAATCATCATTTAGAAATACCGAATTGAAACACGCATCTGTAGTCGATATTCGACGCAGAGTTATCACTGAGGTCACGCAAGGTCAAATAAAGGTCATTGAATATTAAGAAGGTCATAAAAAGTCCAACCTGATAAAAATGAACCTCGAAGGCTGGAAGAAAATATCCTGGGACAGTTCAGGAGCAAATGATGCAAAAGAACGATAAGTCTGGAGCATTCACGTGAAAACGGGTACAGGCGCCCAAAGACCCCGACATGCCTCTACTCTTGACGTCATAACTCCGTGACCTTGAAGGGTAGGAACAATTCTTTGCAAGATTTCCGCAATGAATGCGTCAGAAGCTATACAACATGTCAAGACTCTAACTTAAGAAGCTTGTTTTCAGTTCTTTAAAAACCTGAGGGTGGCTGCAACACTCCCCCCTGTACGTGTAAGGATTAAAACCCCTATGACGTTGACGGAAAAGAAATTGGTTGAAAATTTCATGGCTCCCATCTTAAATTCGGACGTTCCGTCGTCACTGGTATTAACCATACCGTGAGTTACTATGGTACAGCTCCATAGTGACACCTAGTGTCATGTTTCGGAAGTAAGAAGTAGTATATTTAGTGCGAAGGCCATATTTTTCATTGCTTAACCTAAAATATCATTTCCAAAGGTAAAAATACTTGTACACGAATTTATAAATTTCACTGTACTGCAGGTCAAGGTCACCGTTCAAAAACTAGGTCACGAGGTCATGACGTCAATTTTGCAGGAATATACAAATCGAAGATAGCCAAATTAAAATATGCTAAATGGTGAACCAAAATGTAAAATGTCGTTACAATAATCAAAAAATGGCAGAACTATAGGCTTTCAAAACAATGCCTACATGGTGACCCCCGAAAAATTCCGGAGGCTATATCTGCCATACCAAATTTTCAAATAATTTTTTGACGCCATGGTTAGATTCTACACCTTTGAAACCCCCTTGATACCAATTTTGGAGAAAATCAAAAATAGAAGGGTTTTATTTTACGAAATTTTTGGTCGATTTATGGTGGAATGACCTAGTGGCTCTAAAGAAGCTAGTGTTCAGTTCGATAACGTGGTGGTCTTTGTTTCTCAAAACTTTTTAGAAAATCCACGTCCTTAATATCTGAAATAACTATTTTTTATTTTTGGAGGGCTTCCCGGAGATAGAGCGTCATGCTGGGTATATAGCCTCCCCGGTAGCTCAGTTGGTAGAGCGTTGGACTCCGGCCCGCTGCTCAGAAGCATGCAGTGGCAGTGCATATCCAGGCTTGGGATCGGTTCCCCTGAGAAGCTCCGGCGCTCAATAGTTTGCCCGACGTAGGTCGGCTGGCAACCGACTGGTGAGAGGGTGACCTGAGCGGGGCGGCCGTCCCTGTGCTTTGTGGGATGTTAAACTTTGGCTTCTAAATTATTCCTTCATTGTGGGAGTTGCTCGTTCGGGTGGTGGGGTCGGGGTCTCCGTGACAAGTCCCTTAAGGACTTTAGTGAGACTCCGACTCCAGCAGCCGTACTGGAAACAAGTTGGACAAAATTTATATTAAAAAAATTCAAGCGAAATGACCTAACGCCCTAGATGATAAAAATTTCGAGTAAAAGGCGCCAAGTGTGAGAAGATCCCTAAAACTGAAGCCAATTAAAAATAAAAATATCTCAAATCCCACAAGCCCATGCGGAGACACTGTGGAAGTAAAATGATCATACAAACCCCGAATGATCTTAAAATGGGTGCAAAAGGACAAATGAGATGTGGAATGAGCTAAAACGCTACACAAAAGAACCAGACTCGATGGGAAAACTAAAAGTCTGTGCATAAACTAAAACTGTATATGTTAACTAAAATTCTAAATACACACTAAAGCCGCAATGGAAGACACAAAACATCAAGAACAGTGTAAATAAGAATAAAAGGGAGCTGAAGGTCAGGGAAAGGTAAATCACGACGTTTCGGTCCTGGACCATCATCAGGTGTAAGACAGTGATTTTGGTTTAGACAGCGAGTTTGGTTTATGGATTGCTCACTCCAGCCCCCCTTTCAAAAATCATAATATTCTTAAGCTCAATTATCTAATTGCATTGTAACTCTAAAAATCCTGCACTTTTTCTTTCTGGTACTCCACCATCTCCTCTAAGCAGGGATGTGGAAACGAGATAACATAATATAATCTTGGTTTCAGCCATCACCGAGTCCTTTCAAATCCTGAAAATGATGAACAATAAAGGCTACTGTATTTTAACACTAACTCGGTATTTCATTCCGGGTGCCCGGACAGCCCCAAAAAGATATAAGCTTACAGCCCTGCATGGTACAGCTTATTAAAATCCACGCAACATCCCAGCACTGTTTTGTTTAGAGACCATTTAGCTACCGTTTCCACTGACATGTGCCGTGCAATAAATATTTCACAATTCGATGTTAAACATTTTGAACATACTAAAAAAACCAGCCGTTAAAACCATCACCGTTCGAAATAATTTACTCGAAATGACATAGCGGAGTCGTAAATAATTCGTTCGTTGTTAGGACTTTCTCCACTGGAGTATAAACAAGTTTATCTTCAACATGTTTATACTCCAGTGGAGAAAGTCCTAACAACGAACGAACGAAATAATTTAATTAACGTTGCTTGATGTTTCCTTATTGCCCTCTCCCATCCTCGAATCAAAATTCTAGTACACTGTATTGTTTCAGTCAGTACAGAAATTTTGGCCTGAAGAAACAACATCTACCAACAAAATAATTTCTTTCGCTAGGATCGCCCTTTCAATGCTTAATACTACTTGTGAAGTCATCCACTGCCTCAATTCCACCACATTAGGTATAATGCGAATGCTGAGAGTTGAAGGTCTCGATCTAACGACGGTGCATAACTTTTCACAACTCATGATAGCAATAAACAATAACTAGCTAGGAACGGCGACGTCACCTGGGAGATTAATAGTGGAGTATTATAGCATCCAAACCGATTTTTATAGTAGTAAAGATAGAAGGTCGGACAATCACGGTTAGACATCCATGCACGCTGTGCAGTGGCTTCTGGCAGCCTGGAGGCCGAGTGGCGGCAACATCGAAAGAATGTGGTAACTGGTAGTGGAATGGCGTATGCTAAATGAGTACAGTGATGTTCATGCCATTAAAATGTACATCCTTATTGGTTAATTCCCTCAGACATCTTGTGCTTTGCCTTGGACTCTACTTGTTTACACGATCATAACTACTAATATATCCGCCTCAAATTGTCATTTTTGGATTATGAACTTCTAGTGCTGCATACGCATGAAATTTCAGCTAGCCGTGTATGCCACATACATTGTGAGTGTTGTATTACTTATAAGTGTATCAATTAAAAAAATATATTGAGAAGCTGCATCATCTACCCTGATACCGAAAAACATCATGGACTCGAAATTGGTGGCTGCTGATTTTGTCCGCCAAGCATACTGATATATCGAACTCATTTCATGAACTCGCACTAATGTTTTTCCAGTGTTATCGGCACTGCACATCGCACAAACGCCTAACCCATATATCTACCCGCGTGCACAGAATGTCTCCTGCACCGGTCCCCTTCCCTCAGTCTGACACCAGGCACAACGACCACCATTTTCAACACCACACACGTCGGTATTACAATCCGCCCGCGACCCCTCCCCACCGACGCTTGAACTCGGCGTCAGCGGTGACCAGCGTGCGTGACCTTTCTAACCTCTGTGCCCGCAGGCAATCGCGGCTGCCGGCGGATGCCGGCCGCTGATTGGTGGAGGCGCGTTCACTTGTATCGCAAGAAACTCAGCGGAAATTTATGCATGAAAATGATAGAGCTTTAAACCAGGAAGCTGGAGATGTATTAAGATCATGTTTTTCAAACATTTCTAGCCATACCTTGCTCTCTATTGGCTTGATTATTTGCCACACCATTCGAGGCTGCTCTTCTGTACTTGCGAGACGGTGGCAGTCAGCACAGGCTAGCCGGCGGCCGAGTTCGCTGAAGTCACAAGTGTCGCGGTGGGTTTCTGCTGCGCGGAAAGGATTAGGGCCCAGTCCCAAGGTAACCGAGGGAAGGAGGAGAGAGACGTTCATAAATCGGCCTAAACTTAACCGTTGGAAGAGTTATAGAGAGTGAGGACTAATAGGGAGCGCTGCCGAAGTACATCCAGATAATATACCAGAAGAGGAAAACAAGTGCTACTTTGCTCCGTGTTGGATGGTGAAAAGGCACAAAATCTAATTCCGGACTCGAAACCTCATCGATGCGGATGGGCTTTCCGTTGTTTGATAAAATATTAAGTTGATAAGGTGTTCACTGACCTGTGCCCTCGAATCCGGAAATGTAAGAAGCACTGAAGAATATATATTCTGGCACAGCTCTTCATCAGAATCATGTAGTAGATATAAAGATTAGAAGGTGTATATATCGGTGAAAGTGATTATATTATCGAAAGTGTAGCCAGACCTCGAATATATTTAGATTCGAGTTCTGGTTACACTATGACCGAAATTTTTTATATTTACTACATGATTCTGACGAAGGGCTGTGCCCGAATATATAATCTTCAGTGTTTTTTATATTTCCGGATTTGAGGGGACAGGCCAGTGAACACCTTATCAACTTGCGTGGATCTTACAAGTGGGCGCCGCGGCCGCATGCTGGTTAAAGGGAATGTGACACCTTGGTTGAATCCAGGAATTTAGTTTAATTAGGGGTACTTTTAGCTGAAAATCATGAAAACGTCCATGATTTCTCTGAAAAATGTACAATAAGTTCATTATTTAGATTTGTAAAATGCTCCTCTACGGTGAAAAATCGATATCTGCCTGTGGATGACGTCATGATCTGGCAACCGTGAAGCCTATTGAATATGGTAGTAACTACCATATTCAATAGGCTTCACGGTATTCAATTGGCTGATTACTCACCGTGAAGTTAGCGTTGTTGTCACACCAACAGCTGGCGACTGTGACCGCCTGGCTGGGGTATACGTGGGGTACATTTCAGGTAGGTTTTAGCTCTTCTCGACGGAGAATTTTGAGTTTCAAGACAAATAATATATTCAGTGTCGGGTTTTCCGCCATGCTTTACAACTTAGCTATCTCAGTTAAAATCACGTTATAAAGGTGCCACATCCCTTTAATGTCAGTGGATGGTTGCCGGAGGCACCGGACCGTAATGTGCACGTGCACAACGTTACTGCATACCCTGTGGTTAGAAATGTATCTTGTGTGGTAAGTACTGTCTTTACCACCGTTTGCTTGTCTCTGCATTTTTATCAGGATATGTGTGTCGTGATAATTTTAACTGTTTCCTTCCGCCGATGGCTTTTTAGCGTCGAGCTGTGCCGTGCCGATGCCCCCGGCTTTATCTAGGGACCCCGCGCCGGAAGTGTCATGGCTCTCTCTCTCTCTCTCTCTCTCTCTCTGCGCCCCTGGACTGACCTGGGTGACCAGGTATTCCACCAAGGCGATGTGGTCGAACTTGGCGGCACAGTGAAGGGGCGTCATATCCGAGGAGTCACGTAGACTCAGTACAGTCCACTTCTCCTCCGGCTGCGGATAAATACATATGTTTGTACATAACTCGGACAAACCGGGGACAACAATGACGTGCGTGATTTATTTGCATCTGTCCTGCAGTCCCTAAAAATGAAGTGGAATCTGTTCAACTCTGAGCTACGGCGCTTCGCCCTGAAGTATTTACAAACGAGAATGCATGTTGCCGTAATGAAAATAACGGACAGATCGGGTTCTCGATATTTGCTTAAGGCAGGACGTCAGACTTTCACAGACTCTCACCTGAGCCTCGAACATCATCTGTGTGATCTCCAGCGAGCCCTGCACGCACGCCAGGTGGACCGGCGTCGACTTGTCGTTCTGCTGGCTGCTGATCCTCGCACCGAACCGCAGGCACAGCTCGACGGCCTGCGCCGCGCCGACCAGTGTCACACGGCACCCTCACCAGTGCCTCAACAGTGCCATGCGACACCTTCAACAGTGTTATAGAACCTTCAACAGTGTCACACGACGCCTTCAACAGCGTCACACGGTGCCTCTAACACTGCCACACAGCGTCTTTAACGGTATTACAGAGCCTTCAGTAGTTACGTAAGACTTGGATAGGTCTTAGAGTACATGCACCAGTCGACGGCGTCTCCCCCATTCCTGCAGCGTCTCCACCAATTACACAATATCTCTACTACTGGTCACACAACGCCTCCACTGGTTCCACGGCGCTTCCGGTGATTCACAAAACACCTTTCAATGGTCACACAGTCCCTCCACGGCTTAAATAGCGAACAAAGATATCTCAATCACGCAGAAAATGCTCCAAAATCCTCATTGAATACCAAACTGGCAATCAGCAATGATGCATCATGCAACACAAATATAGGTTTCAAACGTATCCACTGAAAATGTGTAGCAAAACTTGGATCCCTGAAGCCACCTCAAAAGTAGACATTCTTAAGCTGGAATCAAGGGCAAAATTTAACGGCGCACCACTTCGATCATGACATCCCCCTCACTTCTCTCATATTTGCTCCCTCTCCTTTGGCTTGCCTAAATGTTTCCCTCCCATCTCCCCTTCCCCCTCTCTCTCTCTCTCTCTCCCTGTCTCTTTCACTCTCTTTCTCCGTGTCTTTCTTTCCATCCCCCACTGTCTCCTCATCTTTTTTTCTCTACCTCCCTCTCTCTCTCTCTCTCTCTCTCTCTCTCTTTCCGCCCTCACTGACCTTGCTGTCGCCGGAGTGGATGAGCCTGTGGAGCGCTTTTTTCTCCCCCATCCCTTTTCCACCCTCACTGACCTTGCTGTCGCCGGAGTGGATGAGCCTGTGGAGCGCTTTTTCTCTCTCCCATCCTCTTTTCCGCCCTCACTGACCCTGCTGTCGCTGGAGTGGATGAGCCTGTGGACCGCTCTGTCTTCCCATCATCCCCTCCCCTTCTCCGCCATCACTGACCTTGCTGTCGCCGGAGTGGACGGCCAGGTGGAGCGGCAGGTTGCCCTCCACGTCTGGACACTGCATGATCCTGCCGGCGGTGCAGCCGTGACCCTCACCCCAGTTGGTGAACACCTGCATGATGGCGAAGCTGGCCCTCCGAGCCGCCTCGTGGATGGGCGTGAAGCCGTTTTGGCAGAACCCGCAGGGCGTCATGTCGAACTCATCCAGCTGTCAGCGCCGGGGTACGTGCATGAGGGAATGTAAACCGGGGGGGGCAGGGAATAACAATCCAGCAAGGGTCCACTACAGCAGCCCAATCTGGTTTCATTGACATTTAGGGGACTTGATTTCTGACCTAACCATCCCAGACTCGTTTCCCCATTTGCTGTTTCGGAAGTGAGTTGATCAGCATACAACTCGTCCCTAGACTACTATCATTCCAAGCTTTCACTGATTGGCTGCTCTGGTCCCCAATACCAGAGTGAGTTTCCTGCATTAAATCACGCACGGGCCTCTCAACGGATAGCGCAGTCTATGCAGGTATATGGCGTTGAACAAATCAGCTCATCACACAGGGACAAATACCGTCAGACTCATCCACTGGTCACCACAAATTACTGCACTGCGTCGTCGCAATGTCTAACGAAGCTATCTTAGCCCGCGCACGACGGTGGGTCAGAGCAGATGAGAGAGGAGGGGGGCACACCCACCTATCCTTCAGATATAAAATCACGCAAGGCCACGAAACGTAGAGAGCGGTGTTATATAGTCCGTTTTCACCTCTAGCCGTCATGATATTTTTATCATGCCATTCTTTTAGGTCAGTTGAGGCAAAAGCATGTTGCCAAAGGGTTGCAATAGAAACTTACGTTTCCTATCATAACTTCTAAAAAAACAGAACTAAAGAAAATGGGTAAACAAAATTGGTATCTCTCCGTCAAGCCCAATCATCAAATGTGTATCATATGACCGTTCAAGGTCAAATAGTTATATTGAAGATCAATATGGTGTATTTATCAACCTATGCTTATAAATTGAACTTTGGTTTCAAGCCAAAATATGCTGACTTAAAGCTATATGGCCTCATTAAGCTGAGTTACCTCAAGTGGTCATTTCTTCCATGTGCAGGATATCTTGTGCCTAGATTTCTAGAAACTCTACTTATTCTTGCGACCATAGTAATTTTCAGCTGAAAGATATCCCTTGCAATTAGTGAGGTATATATTTTTCATCGTAAATAGTCCACTTATCCCGGAATTTGGAAAGTAATCCAAACAAAGAGAGTTTCCTTTATACCTACACCACGTGACAGGAAAAGATGAAGCAAAAATCAAACTTCTTTTCCCATTATCTTAGTTATTGAATTCAAGCAATTTCCCCCGCTCATTTAGAGCGGAAAGTTCCCTGACCCTTACCTGATTCCTGGTCATTTATGTCGATTACAAGGTTGTCAAAATCTGTCGTACTCGGTTCCCCATCTTATCATATGCATATCAGATCAACAGCTGCAATTTTCTCTTGCTGCTGCGATCTCATAGGTGGGTTAATGGGGTAAGGGGGCACTTGCCCCCCCTCCTCCCATCCATTCCTCGTGTCCCTCAAATGGTCACGGCGCCCCCTGAAACGTCGATGGCACCCCCCGAAATGACGTTCCCGCCAGGATGCGAGTATCGACGCTCCCAAATAAGATTTGGGACCCACCTGAATCTTGTGAAAGTTGACACAATAATCAAGCAATAGGCACGCCGAGTATAGCAATGCTTTTTTACCATTAGCGGGAAAACCTTAAGGTTTTACCCACTCTCGCTCCCCCGGACGTGTGCGTGTTATGAAGTTATCCATCACTTCGCTGAGCGACACGGTATAAGACAGAAATCCTTTCAAAAAGGTTGGCAAGGTACGCTCTCCCGCTATGGTCATAATAAGTTCTCGGAAGGCCTGCTGAAGATAGGGTGCCATAAACCGCAGAGTGTTGTGGGAATGACCTAGGACCCTAAAAGATGATACAGATGACAGTAAAAGCGCTAAAAGACTGGCAGCCTAAAACGCCAAAGTCCAGAAACTAAAACGTCTAAACCCTAAAAAGCCCAAAAGGCTACGTCAAGGTAAAGATAAGAAGAAAAAAGCGTGGGATGAGGTAAATACAACGTTTCGGTCTTGGACCGTCGTCAGGCGAGGGGTGAAAGATGGAGGTGGCTAGAGGCCTGAGGTAACCTTTTTCCAAATACTGAGTGACTGGAGGCCTAAGGTAAACTTTTGGTCGAAACAAAAAGTGTCGGCAGTCCCAATACCCTCTTGCCGAAGGTGAAATGGAACAATGTGTATGGTGTGTTATGTCTGAGCATGCGTCTGAGAAAGTGTCCCCGTGTGTCGAATTTACCGCAAGAGTGGCCAGGAAGATGTTTGCGTGTTGAGAGTAGGTCTGTAGCGCCGAATGAGGAATGATTCTGTGATTTTTCTGTTTCGGCCAACACAGATTAACCATGCATCCGAATAATGAGCTGACAGCAGACAACTTGAGCATCAAAATTCTAAAATACGCCAGTGATGGCCCAAACAGAAAAATCGCAGAATCATTCCTCATTCGGCGCTACAGACCTACTCTCAACACGCAAACATCTTCCTGGCCACTCTTGCGGTAAATTCGACATACGGGGACACTTTCTCAGACGCATGCTCAGACATAACACACCATACACATTGTTCCATTTCACCTTCGGCAAGAGGGTATTGGGACTGCCGACACTTTTGTTTCGACCAAAAGTTTACCTTAGGCCTCCAGTCACTCAGTATTTGGAAAAAGGTTACCTCAGGCCTCTAGCCACCTCCATCTTTCACCCCTCGCCTGACGACGGTCCAAGACCGAAACGTTGTATTTACCTCATCCCACGCTTTTTTCTTCTTATCTTTACCTTGACGTAGCCTTTTTGGGCTTTTTTAGGGTTTAGACGTTTTAGTTTCTGGACTTTGGCGTTTTAGGCTGCCAGTCTTTTAGCGCTTTTACTGTCATCTGTATCATCTTTTTAGGGTCCTAGGTCATTCCCACAACACGCTTTGGTCATATGCAGGAAACAAAGCTCCCTTCCTCCGATCGTGCGTGGTGCTGACTTCCAGCATCATGTAAAGTTCTGTCAGATGAAGCAGGCCTGGCTGACCACGCCTTCCAGTGAATGGAGCCTTGTCCAGTCTGGATTGAGCCGCCACTGAGCTGTCAAAAACTGTCACGCAAGTCCTGACCAACTTCGGCAGTGTAGGCTTCACATGTGATTTGCCTGCCTCGGCGTTGACTAGCCAAACACTTCCGAGAGCTAATTCAATTTACAAATCACAACGGTCAGCGACACATTCGCCGTTAAAGCCAGCCCAATTATAAATACCTGATGAAATTAACAACGGGGAGCCACGAGACTCAAGCCTCCCAACCCCCCTCCTCCGAAATCTCGAGTGCATATAGTGAGCACAGATTAAGATATTATTCGAGGTAAATATGGGGTATGGTTTAGCGTACATAGCCCCATACCAGAAATTGAAAGTCCACCACTTATGAATGAATAATCCTCCGCTGATCAAATTGTATCGAAAATAAGGTATTAGTAGGCTAGATTTATTCGTCTTTACTCAATTCATCGACTCGCGCCCATCATGGTTTTCTCTGCAGTACGAGTATATGCTAGAAGTAAGAGGTCTTGGGGGCCTTAGTATGAATTGCACCAGGTATGATTCAAGTGCCATCCGCTGTGACTTAGCACAGAAAAGGCATTCTAAGGCTAGTAGAAAACAAAAATGTGGCATTCTAAAGCTTGTACAAAACATGTACGGGACTACGTAAGGCCTAACATTCCGTTTTCCGGAAAAGCTAATTCCTCTGCATGCAGGTCATTAGGCACATATTTACATAAATTAAACGCCGCAAAAATGAATTGCACGCTTCTACTAGGCACTAGAAAAGCTACATTACAAAATTCAACAACCAGTTATGCCTGTCAGGTAGGTTGGTCTGTTGTGTCCCAAGCATTTCTGCTGAATGGATTGTTTTGAGGGAAGATCAGAATTTGATTAAAATATGATACATTTGTGAGAGGGCGTGGCGCGCTAATCAGAACGCGCGCGCACTCGGCGCACTGACAAGAACGCGCGCGCACTCGGTGCATTGACCAGAACGCGCGCGCACTCGGTGCACTGACCAGAATGCGCGCGCACTCGGCGCGGTTGAGCAGCGCCGCCATGTGCAGGGCGTCTCGGCCGTGCTCGGTGGTCTGCTTGGTGTCGATCATCTGCTTGTGTTTGGCCATGGCACGGAGCACGTCCGGCAGGTCCAGCGCCACGGCCAGGTGAAACGGAGAGCGCAGCGTCGCGTCCAGCACGTTTGCTGCCACTCCGCTGCACACAGACGGTCACATCAACGCCCAGCAACGCTCCATACTGCTGCTCTGAACATTTTGTTTGTGCTTGTGGGGGTATCATCTGTCCGCACCTGCGTAAAATCAGGTGATATGTGGCATGCCTTCTCCTTATTCAACAAATCCAGGAATGTGTCTTGATAATTTAGCTCAAATTAACACAATATTATTTTTGTTAACACTGCCTACACACAACCGCACATTTCACAAACATACCCTATGGTCCCGTGATTGAAAATTTGTATCAATTTCCGTTAAAGGAAGTGGACCACTTTATCGAAATTCTAGATATAATAATTTAAGAATGAAAGAGTTCTGAAACCAGGAAACAATTTTTTCCTTCTTTCATACGCTGAAACAGAAAGATCTCCTCTTTTCTAACAATATTTAACGTCATAAAAATAACGCTTCTTATAATCAGTGAAATCCCAAACCTTGACCATAGACTTGCTTTAGAGTCCAATTCACAGCGTTTCCGCATGACAAAAATCCCATGCTTGGGCTATTCAAATACATGGTTAAAAATTTCAGGACCGCAGCCGAATTTCCGCTGAGGACGTCCGCTCTCATCATCAGTATCATAGTTGTTCACTTGCCATGGCAATCATACTCTCGATCCGCCTGTCCATTCTCGGTCTTGTGCAAAAACTGGTGCAAAAACTGAAGGACAGATACCGTTACGGTGGCCACGTTTATTCATTGGTGGAAATGTGATACATATGCCCGATGTAAAAAAAAACTCCAACTTCAGAGTTGAGTTTTGAAGAAAAATTATTTGTTTTGCCAAGTACAGAGGAAGGAGAGTGTGATGCGCTTTGCGGCCATTAGGCGTATATCAGCCCAGCGACGCTCTGCAATCAACAACTACTCGCCCGAGGTTTTCGGTCGCAGGTTTGCTATGCGCTGGTTCACTCGCTAGCGTGGTATTTTCAGCGACTGGGCGAGGCTAAGGGCTTACAACCAATCAGAGAACTGCAACCATATGGAAGGTATTCCTTCAGATTTTGAAATAAGGAAACAAACCCCTTTACTTTGAACTTTAAAGCTGGTGGAAATTTTATACCGAGAGCTTTCGGCAATGTTAAATACGCCAACTGTGATTTCTCAACACGCTCTACAAAACTGATATTTTAGTTCAAAACCTATCATTAAAGTGGGACAGTCCCTTATTAAGGAATTCTCGTCCTTTTTTGAGGGACGGGATTTCTGTAAATTTTAGATTTTAGGAAATTCTGCTTTGCTGAGACACTCACCATTTAAGAAGGAAGTTGATGGCATCAAGAGCAGAGTTCTCAACAGCGAGGTGTAGAGGAGTTCGGCCTTCGTTGTCTGTTTCTTCCAGATCTGTGATACGCAGAGGTCAGTGGGAGACAAAAAAATACTACACGATGAATGTATGTCCATAGGTGATTCTAGGAGGAAATGGGGCAGGTGCCCCTCTCCCGATCAGGCACTCGCTCCTTAAAACTGCGCACAGGTGTCTCCTGAAATTCTGCTTCCCTCTCTGCCCACCATCAAGTTGGAAGTATTGGCAGTCTATGATGCAGTTGGATGCCCATTTCAAACTTTGTTGCACTGTTACCAAATGTCACCCCCTGGTTCGGACGGTGCTACTTCCACACCAAGATGTCCTCCTGAGCCCCATCGAAAATCACATGTCGATGAAAGCACGTATGAAAGCTAACAATGACCTGTACATACACCTGTCAAAGTCAGTATACCGCAAAACGATGATACTAGTAAGGGTTTAAACACCCTCTCCACTTTTCTTTAATATTTAGTCTCTGAAGGAGTCTTAGAAAACGGTAACAGGTAAAAAATATTTACATTAACATTTGAGACTTATTTTCGAGGCGATATTCCGTCTTAGTGCTGCCTAAGTTCTCTGGGTACTTCACGAAGTCCTCATAGAGACACTGAATAATTTTGGGAGGTGGTACCACAATTTGCTTTTAGGGGTAGCCAACCTCTCAAGCAGAGTTTCATGAGCCTGGCATTTTCGCCTTTTCCCACACTGTATCTTGTATTCCCCATAAATGTTTTTCCGATATTTAAGGAGCGGGTAGCGCCTAGCGCCGCTATACTTACCGTAACTGCTTTTTAATCCATTTCACATATTTTCTCCGAATTTTAATTCGAGTTCATGCCAGATCAGGTCACGGGCCAAAGTTAAGTAAAATATCCTCCAAAAACATTTAGCTTTCACTGCTAAAAATTGTGTTGGGCAGTCTGAAACCAACTGTGTGTCATGAGGATTACCTGTGCTATAATCACGTTGTCCAGAATGTTCCATAATTTTGGACTAAGGTCAGGTCACATCCATGACCTTTCCATTTCAAGGCTATGTGAGAATAGGCGCGCGTGAAAAGAACTCTCAGGTACGCAGCGCTCCATGAATTTCGTCGCGTGGTTATGACGATTCTAAGGGTCTCCTGGAATCTGATTTCTGACTCATTTCTCCCTATGTTCCTAATCGTTGCAGTTTTTCAATATCATTTGCCAGGAATAGCTACCTCCTTCCACAGATGAGATATAGTGCAGGATAGCTTGCTGATTGGCTGCAGCGGCGAAATGGGCGGGGCCTCTTCCGTGCTGCTCATCCCTGAAGTTAAGTCGTTGGGGATCACCCTGATGTAGCTCCTTGAAGAGCTTCAGGTTTCCAGAGGTGGCTGCCTGAGGACAAAGAGCGGCAACACAGTGCGGCTAGCCTGTGGGACTTCTGATTGGTTGACTGTCTGCATTCATAGTTTTGATGTGGGCCGGTTTCCTCAAGCTTATTCAGAGCGAGGTAATTAATGAGCTATTTTCTGCATTATTCTAAGTATAAAACAATCAAAGCAATAATAGGGAACAGCACCATGACGCACCCCAAAATATATATACCATGGAACATACATCACTATATTTATTTATTCTAACATTCTGTTTCATGAGATCTAGGCTATCATCAATTTGGTCTTGCTCTCGCTCAGACGTACCTATGCCAGCTCATTTAGGAGCTATGCTATGGGATCGATTAAAAAGACTGTAAAATTGGACGGCATGATGTCAATAGGCATCTCCGGATGGAATTAGCAGCCAGTGACCAGTCTTGGGAAGGAACTCGTGGTGGATGGGGACATAAAGGTGTTTATTTGTTCTTTCCTTGTCATGGTGGTTGACTTTGTTTACATCTTAAGAAGTACTTCATGCCCCTCCTCCGAAATGTGTACTATTGATTTCTCCAGAAGTTTTCCTCGATTGAACTTATTAGCCAGGCGCCGTTTAGCCAAGTTGATATGGCGTAAAGAGATCGTTCAGGTCCTGAAAAGATACCAAGGTTGTTTTCCTAACTTTTTGTGGGTCGGAAACCTCATAAAATGTGAGATAATAGCCGACCTACACTCAAGATAATGCACATCGGTCGTAGAGGTCAACTATTTATTAATTTACTGACCTTCTAGTCTTCAATACCTACCGAAAATTTGAAATGGAAATTTCATCTATCAGAAGAAGACACATCGTCAAAAGATCAAGCTTCCGCTTTGACCTTGTTAAGCACTTTGCATTGTCATCAGGAGTGTAAGCCGTTATTATGCCACCTCTTGATAATGAACGCACCCAGGATAAACATTCGAACCATCAAAGCTCAGAAGCCTGCTCCAGTGCGTGTCGGCACCAAGTCTTCTTCTAGATTAGTGCGGTCTGGTATTGCTGTAAAACCTGACATTTGTGTGCAAAGCAATCATTTTAGCAATCTAAAGTCGGTCCCAAAATAACTCCCCTGGGCATAATTTGACCAGAGACAGTGGACTGGAATTGGACTTCATTTATCATGTCCTGAACAATGAATATAAATAGATTAATTTTTCTCAGGAAAAAGTCAAGAATCAATTTAACACTAAAATATACAGTGGTCCTTTACCTTTTCCTGAAACACATATGTAGCTATTTTTCACCGCAGGCGCCCAGTGACAAGGCTTACTGGCGTGCCAGCCGCTATGTCAAAACGTCACCTTCTCTTCCCAGGCTCTGGCGCTGACTGAACGCGGTTTTCTTTAGTGGTTACGTCACGCGAGGGACCAACAGCGGCAGAAATATTACTCAAAGCTAACCTGTCATTACTTTGGCTGGTTCTATTCTGCTGCCTTTGAATCTAAAACATAGTCTGAAGCAAAAGAGGCGGTCTCGACTCCAACCGAAAGCTAAGAACTATATTAGTAAGTGTTCTAGCTTATTCAAATGTTTTGGAAGAAATCCACTGTGTTTTAAGCCAGGCTGTGAGGTATTATCAATAGGTATGTTTATTTTTGTTATTTGTGCCGGCTGGAAATCGTTTTATGTTGTCTTTCTTGACCGATGAACACTCCAGAGTGTTCTATTGACAGATTGCCATTGTATCTGAAAAATTATACGTTGCTCTGCATATATGGCGAGTAATGAGGTATTGTAGCTTAAACACCATTCTGGACTTTAGGATATGCACGACCAAGAGAATTTGCGAACAAATTGTAGTACAACATTGTGTGAGCAATAAAAATCGGTGGTTCGATTCGCTTTGCAAATACCGTAGTGAAAAGTAATTGTGAAGGCTTATATAGTTATGTCCATGATTACCCTTGGTATTAGTCTCAGAATCAAAACAATCGAGAGGCTGGTCCTCGTAAAGTATTCAAATTCACCAAGAATGAGCCAATGATTACCACAACCTGCACCAAAGAAACAAGCATGACCTGGTATTGCATAGTGCATGCAAGACCATGATCTGAGCCCTTGTACTCAACCCTTACCCCACCAAAAGCATCTGCCTACGATGCTCGTATGCAACAACTTTTAAATATTAATAGCAAGGCAGTATAACTTCTAGTGCCAATATAGCTAAGAACAATGAAAATATCCCTGCATTCAACAGAAACATATTTTCTGTGTCAAAATGGTCAATTATCATCAAAATGTGGAAGTGTCTGCAGTAGTTATTCATCGGTCACCCGGCGAGTGATATATGTCCCACATGGCTGCTAACAGGTGTCGCTGACCGCTAAAGTGCTGCGCTAATGGGCCCTTGTTTGTGAGTGCTCTGTTCAGTAAATTCATCGATTTCGGCCGTCTGCTGTCGAGTCTGTATGAATTGCTAGTTGATTTAAGGTCCTCGGAGTTGCACTATCTCTCATGCATCAATAAAACAAACCATTAGTTGAGCACCTGCACCAGTATAGACGATGAGTGTGGGGCATGTAAAACTTTTCCATCGAATTGCAGCTTGATAGCTACGCTTATTGCAGCGGCTACATTAGTGTTCCGGTTTAATGCTGCTTCAACAGCGAGCATATTTGCTCCACTGGTGCATCAAACTCTATTAAACCGCTCAAATATCCAATTTCAGCACTTTCGCCAGCACTCTTTCCCGGGCACAGTGGTACTTTCACCCCATATATTATAGCTTGAATGATGTCCATCAGTATTATTAGGATTCTCCATAAGTTACACCACGCATATTTGGGATATTTTGAACCTTCCCTCCCCATGTAACATTATTGGACACACATGTGTAACATTTGTTAACGCTGTGGTTGGCTCCCCACTTGCCATAATGTAATTTATAGAGGGCCCTTATAAACTACCTCATGTTAGTAGAAAACATATCCACCCTTCTTCCTATGCATTGACAAAACGGACACAATGCACGACTTCTGCGTTTGCAAAATGGGAGAGAGGCTGGACTTTGAGACATGGGACCAGTTTAAATAACTTTCTGGTCAAGTTGAATTGATACAGTGTGGAAGGACCTCGCTTCATCCTGCAAAAACTTAAGTTCATCAAACGATGCGACTTACCGCAACATAAAGTTTATCAAACGGTATGATTTATTTCTATCACGAAAAGGACGACATGACTTGTGTACTCTCCCATTTCATTTCTGTTCTTATAAACTTTGTTTAAAAAAGTGGCTTTCTTTTGATGAATAAACGCTTACTCACTCCAAGTGCAGTGATTTCTAATCTGGGATGCTACATCTTTCCATTTCTAAATGGATTTGCTTGTCTACCCAGTCAGGCATTTGAGCTGGCTATGGGCAGAGAGTCAGGCGTGTTTTCGGCCCGCGGCTGCTCAGCGCTGGCTGTCGCAGTGAAGGTTGCTGGGCGGATCTCGCGCGCCGCTGCACCGTCACCCTCACTGTCGTCTGCTCCTCCTTCTCCATAATTGGTTGCTAATGCGGCGCCTGCTGCACCACCGGCGGAAACACAAACACGCTGCGGTGCTCTTGCAGCTGTCCAATGTGCGCGTCTGAGACTTATCTTGCAGATGTCCAATGTGCGCGTCTGAGACTAATCTTGCAGCTGTCCAATGTGCGCGTCTGAGACTTATCTTGCAGCTGTCCAATGTGCGCGTCTGAGACTATTGGACATGGCAGAGAGACCAGGGAATTTGTCATAGTTTAAAGTTGCGGGAGAGGGCGATAAGTTCCAGGCGACCTGTTTCAGTGGTGAGTCTAGAACTGGGGTTATGAAGTTAATTGTCATTTTAGGGCCCATCAAGGCCTATTCTAATAGCCAACTCTCCGATTACTTATCCTGCTGTACTGTCCGGTGCATGATAGTGCGTGTTGGAGCGTCTCCTACGCAGTAGTGTGAAAGTGGGAGATTCCACGCTATGGTAGTATGGGATATTCCCCGCTATGTTAATTGGATATTCAACGCTATGGTAATTGGATATTCAACGCTATGGTATTAGGCGATCATACACTATGGTGGTGAGATATTCAACGTTATGGTAATGGGTGATTCCACGCTATGGTAGTGATATATTTCATGCTATGGTTGCGGGAGATTTCATGCTATGGTCATGGGATGTTCCACGCTATGTTAATGGGATATTCGACGTCATGCAGATCAGTGTGACTGTTGATCGCGAGCGCTAATCACAAAAGCAACACTGACAGTGGATGCAGATTTTGGAAAAAAACTTGCTTAGGAAATTATCTTCGTGCCTACTTTGCTTTTTTCCATAATATGTCACACAACTGGATTCGAGTTTGGACCTGTGGATTTAGATCAAGCTTCTCTACACTTGCAGGTTGGAACCTGCACCAGCATCATCGGGGCCTCGTGTGTCATCTTCAGCACCTCCTAGATGACTCGGATGTTTAATGTGCAGTTCTGATCTTACGCCAAAGCGAGAATTTAATGTCTCAGTTTCGTCCTTTTTGGCAGAAAAGCCTGCGGACTCTGTCTACTTTGGTTCTAGTAAACAGCAGATTCACCTTCATGTTAACAGAGCATATGCTTCCACGATGTTGCCAAAAGAAGGAAAACAGAGAGACAGTGCTGAGCATTGAACAACAAATATAAGGGATGTTAGCCGACTCTGTGATTCTACGTTGGGAACATGAACTATTTCATTTATAACTCTCAAAATATTTTCATGAATTATCATTCGCCTGGAGTCAGGTTGCGTTGGCCAGAGTTATGAGCGATCGTTGAGCTAGAAGATGATGGTTTATAACCGTGCGTGTGTGTGTTGCGACTTCTGAGCACTTTCAGTGACTCGGCTATATCGCCCCCAAATGGTTTATAACCTAAACATGTTAAGCCTTAGTAATAACCAAAAAGTAACAGAGATACTTAGACTTGGCTTGGCTTGGCTTGGCTAGACTTCCAGCTTGGCTGTTACAATTGCAAAATTCACCTGGAATGAACAAGGGCAAATTCAAAATTTCAAATTTTTGAAGTTACTGAACATAAATCATATTCTCCGTGTGCCAGGGATGAAAAATTTACTCAGAAATATTTAAAACATATTGAATTGCGAACTGCACGCAAAGTATTTCCCGAGTGTTTCATCGGAGAGATCAAGGTCAAATGTTTTTCGACCAAAAAAGGAGAAATCGATCCCACTAAGTGCAGGTACTAACGTCCGTGTACATACATGAATAATGCTTTGTATAGAAAATATCAAAGATGGTAATTGGCACAGCCTAAGATGCCTCATAGATTACCTCTGCCAGGCCCAATGACAGGTGCATATAGTTTGAGACAACATCAAAGCATACGCGTCGGAAAAGGGGGGCCAGGGGGCCAGGCCCCCCACTTTTTGGCCAAAAATTTCCTGATCTCAGTCAAAATAAGAGAAAGCCAGACATTCTTATATCCAGCCGCTGCGGAAGGCAACGAGGAGCCCAAATTCAAACAGTTTTTGGTACTGATGTTGAAAGTTTTTTGTCAGCATCAGGTGGAAGTTTGGCTGGCCCCCCACTTTTTGCCGGTGGCGACACTTATGCATCAAAGTGAATTGAAAACAAATACATTAGACACGATTCTATTGAAATTAGACAATATTTGAGGGAAATAGGTGTTGATATAGCTCTTAGAGTTATTCTGAACCTATAATGCTAATTATACTAATATATGTCCAATCCGGTACCACCTAAAGATTCCTGATATTCTCAATTACTTGACCAGAAGTTCCGTAAGTGGAAGGGAAGCAGGAACAAAAGAGTACTTTCAGCAGGCAAAAGACGATATAATAAATGGTCAAGTGAAGCACATATTTTCTATATAACATTTTGGGGAAGACTAAGGGAGCATTAGCAATTAACATACATGATTTTTTTGGGAAGGCTAGGAAAGTTCTACGTCAAATATTTTTACGAGTTGGTGATTTCCTTATGCTTATAGAGCTGGACACATTTTACCAGCTATACAAACACGTTCATGCTCTTATTGAACCAAATCACTAATCAATATAAATAGTGTCACAAAAACTCTCTGATTTTTCAGCATTACTTGTTATCACATCTCACTTGTCTGGCGATTATTCCGCTCAGTGTGGCAGACAATCAGCGACAGAAAAGACAGCAGTGCTGATAAACAGCTCTGCTTCTCCAGTTTCCCACTTACGCTCAGAATGGTCAGCTCGGAGCCATCTGGGTCGCAGAGTCTTGGAGCTACCTTGGGAGAGACGACCCTGAGGGCCACCTGATACAGGGTCTGCTCCTCTGACCGGTGTGTGTGTCTCACACGGCTCCACCAGCTCATCTTCAGCTGACGTCGGCACTACCGTGTCTTCTCCGCGTCGCTTCAGAGCAGGGCCGACCAGAGATTCCGGGCTGATGTGATTCAGCGGTGGACGGGGGTGCGGCAGCGACGGTGGACATCCGGCGACGAGCAGCACGCGTCGCTAATGAATTACCACCGCCCGGGGGCAGCGGCGGCGGCGCTCGGCGCTGATTGGTCGGCTGGCGCTGCGGTCGGCGCCTGTTTAGTCCGCACTGTGCGCCGGCGGTCATGGCCAGCCAGGACTTGTTTACACTGTGGCATGAGGTGTACCAGCGGCTTTCAGTGAGGCGACCGCCAGCTATATTGGCTCTGGGTTTAAATGACGGTGGAAAAGCCGGCGGGCGCGTGATCACGATATTGATGTGACAGGGACGCTGACGTGCAGAACAGTGTGCGATTTCTGGAACCAGGTAGCCAGAAAAATATTCGGGGCTTCAGATCGTCTCAAAATAAATTTGCTATGGTGTGTCCCAAACAACATTCCCACGGCTCCCAAGATTTTACACAATAGGAACGATTTAAAGAGATCGCTCGCCTCCTGATACTTCCAGAGGAGTGGAGATCTGACGTCGCCTATAGGAATAAAAAGTTAACTGTTATCATTACTATGACTGTTTTGACGCTTTAGTGAACTGGTGAGGTCCCCTGGTCACAGGAGCAGTTGCTCGATGGCTAAAACTGCGCCAAATCAAACCACAACAGTGAAGTGATCCGAGGCCGAAGATTCGGCCGGTGAACGAAGCCTATTACACCTTCCGCAGCGGTAGTCGAGAAATCAATTTCTAGCGTATATTCCAATGGAAAAGTGATCAGCAGCAGTGGTCGCTTACAAACCATGACCGCACTACTGAAAGAGAGTTTTCGATCAGGCACGAGGGTCCGATAGTGCTGCTCCTTTTGTGAGAAATATGGCAAAACCTGTTCTGTCACGAATAGCAGCCAATGTATATGTTGTGCTGAGAAGGTTGACCAGAACGAAACGCATTAGTGATAATCATAAGCGGGATCAATACATTGTCTCTCATTCTCAGGCTGGTGGTCCTTGGAGTTTCCGAGCTCCACCACATTACTTTCAAGCTTCATACAAAACTGAAAGATATGCACTTGGGGAAGTGAAAGCGATAAAGACACGTAGAAAGAGCTACCAACATCCATTGGAAGGATTATACATAAATATTCTAAACGAAAATAGCAATATGATAACAAAGCAGAAAAAGAGTAAAAATTTGGAACAGTTCGGTAACAAAATTTGTAATTTCACCAATTTATATGTTACCGAAGGTTTTTAAAAAAATTTTACCATTTAACAATTTTTCGGTCACGACCATGAGGGTGCACGGCACTATATCTTCGCCGCTTGTCTGATAAATATGGCCACACAGTGGAAAATGGGGGCGGGTCACGATTGACAATTCCCACGGGAGTACCGAAAGGCAAAAACTTCTACAGACAGAAATGAGAAGAGACCAAATAGAAGAGCATAAATACTGGGAATAAACAGTGAAACCCGTCGCCGGAGGGGTTCCATCTCAACCCCTCGATTTTTTTGCAAACAATTCTGAGCTTGTTCAACTCATGAGCTGGTGCGTCACCCTGAATACATTTAGTATGAATTTAGCTATAGTCCTCAACTTTGTATGGGATCGGATCATTTTAACGAGTTGGGAGGGCATTTGTTTACATGTTTGTGTGTCTTTTCAGTGCTTCAGTGTCTCTCTAATAAACGTGTATGTTTTCAATGCATGGGGGTTTTATATTTCTCAAAGAAAATATGGCGCCTTCATCACTTGGAACCGATTTCAGTCGTTAAGTTCAACTGAGCTACGGCATTTGTCTCCTTAACACTGATCCCGGGTTCAGCTTCCGGTGAGATTTGTGAACAAATGTCGTTATTTAATTCCTTAAATTTATATGAATGGATCACACCCGGAAACGCCCTATGACGGCAATTGGAACAGTGCTTACACCCCAAAATGTAAATTATTCCTGTCGTTGGATTGCAGTTTATTGTTACTCTCCTTGGCTCAGTGTAACAGCCAAGCATTAAAGTTTTTCAACTTGGCTCAACCCAGAGAACTCTTATATTACTAGTCTGGATTTGTGGTTTCCCCGGTAGAAAATTTCGTGTTCTGAATCAGTGACAAAAGCACAATAGTAACAAGATGAAAAAAGTCCCAGGGAGCAGAAATATACTACATATTCTGTAACTTTCGGAAATTTGGGAAGTCTGCCTTTCAGCCGAAAACATTACTGCCGAGGGATGGGATATTTTACTCGTTCCATCGGGCACTGACAATTATTTTGTCCAAGGGAGTGCGATGGTCAGGGTTAGCATATGCACAGTGGAGGCCAATAAAGCTTGGGAAGCCTCTGAGCCTCATCTTTGTTTGTTTGTTTGTTCGTCTTTTCACCTACAGGTAGAAATATTAGATGGAAGGTTCTGAAGTACACGAACTTCAATAGGGTCCAAATTTATATTTCCTGCTGAAAGTTCCTCGTATCCGCGAGCACATTTTCAGGCTTACTAGTCTCCATGCAAGGCATGAGCTGAGTGTGGTTGAATGAAATTGAAATGCGAGCACATGAATCACGCGTGACACCAGGTGTGCCACGCTGCTGTCACGTTACAAAGGCTTTCCATTAGGACCCAAATGAGCCTAATCAATTTCCATTGTCTAAGCCTAACAAGGCGTGAATCTTGAACGCGTGATAGCTTGTCTATTATGTTGTTACAACGCCGCTATGCATTTGGTCTTTCAGGAAAGCTTTTGTTTTTCCCAAAGTTTGAGACTATCGATCTGTATAATTTTTCGCCATATATGCTTCGCCACACGTACATGTTCACAGTCCGCAATGACATAACTTTGAAACTTGTACCTATTTGCTCTGCCTAGGGAGTGTACTTGGCTTCCTTAATGAAGGCTTGGCATTGATTTCTCTGGTTGAATATTATGAAGAATAAACAATGAATCTGAGAAAGGCTTTTGTGAACTGATCTCAAAACCTGTTTGAGAAACTTAAGAGCTCCATGCTCCTCCTTTTAAGAGCTCCATGCTCATTTGAGTGTCTCATACCAAAAAATCTGTTATACTCGTGATTTCTTGACGATTTTTATTACTCATTATCGCCACCAGGGTCTGTCTGCTCGAATAAGAACTGCAGCGACCGGGATCAGCAGCAAAAACAGGTTGAATCGTGAAAAATAGCGACCTTAAATAAGCAAACTCGAATGGTGCAGTATGCAAAGTTGCACTGAAAAAAATGTGTTTGAGGATTCTGATGAGCCCTGGCTTAGTTTTTTTAAGCCTCATTATGAGGCTTGCCAGGATAAAAAGCACAGCCCAAACCGAGTGACCTTACCCTCATAAAAATAGAGAAAGCCCCATCATTTTTCATTTTTTACTCTGATGATTTTAATTTACATGTTCGAGTGGGTGTACAATTGTGCGTGACATTTTTGTACACCTCTAATCTTTGTCCTCATCATTGCTCTACCTGGGGCTGTGAGTGCATGCACCTGTGGCTGCAGCGAGCCCTCCGGATAGAATCCCAGCTTCTTTATCCTCGCGTTTTCTCATCCTTACCGTCTCCTTCCATTGCTTTTAATCATTTCATACTCATTACACCACTTTAAAAGCCACTGGAATGACAGTGTATTTAATCCATGAATACCACAGTGCTCAAGAGACCTTCCACAGACTTGGAGAATGGTGTAGTGCTTAGCATGCTCGTTTTCCACGCGAGTGACCCGGCTTTAAAGCCCAGCAGATTCCTTAAATAAGGATAAATCTGACTCCTAAAAAAACCTTCCAGGAGGGAAAAAAGTTGAAGACGCCATATGACCCTGGCAAAAGGTGTTTCGGTAAGCCCTAAAAATCTTTATCAGTATTCTCTAAAGACTTATCTTTTCAAAAGACAGCCGTGAACCTGTAATCGCATGAGTAGGAGCAAGAATGTCACGTGATGATTGGTTGCTCTCTCTTAAACTTGTATCAATGCGTCAAAATTTGAGAACAGTTAAAGAATCTACGCAGAGCATGTCTCTTAACCCATCATCGGTATCTAATCAACTAGCAACATTCAATTTCTTCATTTTAACTCCTTAAGATCATGTAACTAAAATAATTTGGAAACTTTCAGGTTACCTAAAAGATATCTCAGCCTTATCAGACAGTTTGACATGAACTAAGGTATATATGTAAATTAACACTTTTATTAATTGAGATCCTATCACAAGTTGCGAACCTGTCATATTTTGTTTCTATTTATATCAAGCATTCGTAGTAATGTTATCTTAAGATTAGACGCGTACTGTGCTGGGTTTTTAAGAGTTTTACACACTTAAAAATAGTCGTATTAGTTGTGCCATCCATCAAACACTCCACACAGTTTCCATTTTAATGTTCTTCTTATATAACACATGTATTCCAGGCGTAATTAGCATTCCCGGGGGGCGCCTGCATGCGCTGTGCCATCTATGGAGAGATGTTGCAAGCTCAGGCGACGAGGTGAAACTAATGTTCCATTCCCTTATCGAATGAGCAGCAAAAGCTCAATAATTTAGTGAAAAGGGTCGTGAAGAGGAAAGAGTTCGTATAGAGATACCAGAAAGCTGCATTGCCTATTTATACTGAAATATTTTTTTGCATCCTGTTCGATCAATTAAGACTAGTGCTAATAAAAAAATGCGATTAGGATAAACCTCTCGATAGCCTAGTTAATTTACCTTCCCCTTCAAAGCCATATAACATCGTAGTTGGTGCGTCGGTAGGCCCCTAGCAAAAAACTGCAATGCTAAAATAGCAGCAGACTGGAGGCAGCCGAAAGTTTTCAGTAGTTCTTCCTATATTCCAGACACTATCTCCGAGATAGTGTTTGCTCATCATCAGACCACAGACGCAACAGCGGAGCACAGAGGTCCCCACCGGACCATATAGGTGACAGCGGACCACAGGGGTACCTAGCAGACCACAGGGGTACCCAGTGAACCATAAGGGTCACCAGAAAACCACAGGGGTGCCCAGCGGACCATAAAGGTGAAAGCGGACCACAGGGGTAACCAGCGCACCATAAAGGTGAAAGCGGACCACAGGGGTAACCAGCGCACCATAAAGGTGAAAGCGGACCACAGGGGTACCCAGCGGACCACAGGGGTTCCCAACAGACCATAGGGGAGCCCAGCGGAACACAGGGGTTACCAACAGACCGCAGGCGCACCCAGTGGACCACACGGGTCACCAACGGATTACAGGGGTACCCAGCGGACCACAGGGATCACCAGCGAACCACATGGGTACCCAATGGATGGCTGACTCGCTAAGTTTATAAAGTGTGCAATATTTGCAGAAAGTCCGTATTCATATATTGCAGCTTCGGTACGAATGTAAGTTTGCCAAGTGACGAGCCAGCAAAGTGCCGAAGCAGGTAGGTATTCAAATAGTGGCGGCGGGCACTCACACCACCAGACAAACGCGTGAATTGTGCCGAACATTATTCATTGCAGGCACCTAATGCTGACTGCAGAAGATGTTGGAAGTGTTTCTCGACACCTTCTATTCATCGGAAGATTTTGCAACATTCATCCCCTAAATAATACAAAATATTCCAAAATTAGCGTGCGGAGTGTTTTCAACATAATGCCCAAAAGATACTCCCCCAGGTAAAGTATTGCTCCTGTAAGGTCCCCCTTCTAACTGACGAAGTGCTAGACTCGTTCCTGCCTTGTGAATGTCTACCTGCGTTATTGATCGGATCAGTCAGCTCTATCGTTTGGGAATTCGGAGAGATGTCATCACTAGTTCCGGGGTTTCGTCTGTTGCAATTCTGCTTACGCAACCCAGAATAGACTGAGGGAGCCGACAGCACATAGACATGCACCGGCGGGCATTTCTTTACTGGGAAGGACTTAGCCTCAGGCTGGACAAGTTCCAGCGTGGCAGGTTGAGGCAAAAAATTAAGTATTGTTAATTGGCTGAATGATAGCAGAGGCGGATACAGGGGACAAGCTGAGGAGTGATGCGACCCGGCGCAGCCTTGAGCTGTGAAATGTCTCTCCGCACCACTTCCAGCTTCTCCAAGATATTTACCGCCCTGTGTTATGATCCGGTGTCCGCTTGAAAATAATTTATTTCGATCTCTCACAGAATGCATCTCTGTCTCACGCTAACAACTATTTTAAAAAAAATAGCCAGAGTCGATTGTGAAGTCTACAGAATAGTTGGAGTTCATACGAAGCCTTTAGCACGGAATAACTGTTTTTCTTTAAGGTTCTTAAGCTAAAACAGTATAATACGGGTTTTACCAGTGGATTGTGGGTTATTAACCCGATATGCAGGCATTACAGCATGGTTTATTGTGAACTCATTTCTCGTGGCAGGAGACTGTATTTGATTGAGATGGGAGCCATTGCTTAGTTGATGAGAATGCTGGAAATTTCTGGGCGGATCAGGCAACGGGAAGGGGAAAATATTTCAAATGAAAAATAATATGCTCCTAATATATTAATTTCGTATGACTGCCTTACACTAGTGATCATATTTCGATACCTGCAGTATCTATCAAGCACACCTTTATTCCCGGAGACCGTTTTCTGTTCTCAGCCAAGCTAAGGGGAGAGTTTCCGTGGATTCCGGCAGGTGAGAATTGTCTCGTGCACTCCCCGTGGACTCAGCGATGGCGCCTGCCAAAGCCAATATGTGTCCTTCGTCTCAAGTTACACAAATCCATCCTCAAACTTCCAGCGTACTCAGCTAATCTCGGTGGAAAAAGACGGAGTAGATTTACCTCAGCGGTTCGTTCTATTTCTGAACTTTTTCAGAATCTGCCGCGGGATGACAGTCTGACGCCTTCCAACCCGAGTGTCTCTGGGGTCTGTCGCCTCTCTGAGCCATTAAAACTGACGCAACGACGAGCTGAATGGCTGTGTCGTCAGGCGGATCACTTTTACTGGTAACTCGGGCGGTGCTGACGATTACCCTAGGGACCCTCCTCAGGGCTGGAGCCGGACGATAATCTAGGGATGTAGACGAGTTTTCTCTACTTTTGTTTAATGATTTTAATTAAGAAAATAAACTTCTAGGACTTAATCGTCATCAAAATATTTTCATTAGCAAGTATGTGACCTATACCAGTTTTATTCTAAAACATTAGCCTAATTTTAGCATAGAAAAAGTCATGAATTTTCATCTTTTATTGTACGAATTTAATCATGGTAATAGTATTTGGATATTCCTGACACACCGATCGCCAGGGTCATATGACGTCACCAACCCTTTCCATGTTGGAAGGGTATTGCGGAAGCCAGATTACTCCTTGTTCAGGGAATCCGCCGGACCTTGAACCCGGGTTGGCATTGTACAAATTCAGTGACATTCAATCCTACATTTCACAAAGTAGAGAAGGTTCACATCACTGCGTAATCCACAGAGAATACGCAGATTACTGTTTTGGAGCCATTAGTGGACGCAGGGGGGGGGCATTCCGGCCATGGCCCCCAAAGCGCTGGAAGGGGATCCAAACTATCTTTGCCCCCCCCAAAGACCGGATATTTTTTATTTAAGGGGTATTACACTAGGTCTGTCCAGCAATTAAAAACTCGGATCTATGTCCGTCCCTGTACGGAGCCAGCCGTGCGGTAATGACCAAAATTCACGTTCAATTTTCTATATGTAGCCATTGCTTCTTAACTCACAGGATGTTTGACAGTATAAGAAGTGCCTAACAATATCTTTAGGTAATCTCTCTGCAATATTTCCTTGTCAATTTTTTTGGAGATTTAGCTCGTTAGCCGGCTTCAGCGCTGATAAGCTGGCTATGTGACGGAGAGCAGCATTATTTTATAAAAGAAATTGGCTTCCGTGCATGGGAATAATCTTCTGAGTAAATGTGTCAGCGGCTTAGTAGGCTACCGTACATTTGGGCATCCAGGCTTAACTTTTTGGAAGAACTGGACTGAGCTTTTGATGCGATGGCGGGGGAGGCTGGTGAATCAAGATATTGTTATCCTGGGTAAAAATAAGTTTCATTGCTTGTGTGGAGGTTAAGACGTTTAAACTCAGAAGGAGAGGTAATACAAATAAGTGTTTTCTCTCCATTATGCATGGATGGAGATCCCGGTGGTGAGGGTTGGGGGTCAGGACCCCTCTGGGTCGGGAAAAGATCTCCAGCAATGCCATTATGTAAATCATCCTGCCAGTATTGCCGCTGTGCTCATGTGTGTCAGGTGTACTTACGCATGTCGTGTAATGCCTATGTGAGTATACGCACCTACGGAAACGTGTGAATAAACTTGAGAATTGATATAACAGCATACCAGTCGTTGTTCAAAAATTTCTTCTCTTTTTTCCCTGTGCATCACAGTGTTTTTTTTAGATCCCCGCTCATAGATTAGATCCCCGCTCACCCCCGCTCTGCTCCTACGTCCGTATACAGTCGAGTTGGCAACTGTCCATACTCAGCTTGGTCGGCGAGGTGGGTGCGGATGGCACTCCTGGTTAACGTTTCTTTCCATCGTGAAACAATGGAACATTGGTGAGACAAGTGATAACATCGGCACTTTCTCGAACAAAAAAAGCTCACGTGGTGGTCAAGTGGTCGCGGTGTTTTCACATTTGCACGTACCCACTATACTATCTGCACTATTTCTATGGCGTATGTAACAACTGTCGATGCAACACCATGGTGTACCCATCAAGTGATTCTTGCTTGTTGGTGTTGTCTCCCATCTCGCACTGGGACCACAGCTGGGACGTGTCTGTTTGTATGTTGATTGGACAGTGGGCCTCTCTCTTTAAGAAGTGCTCTTAATAGATTTTTTATAGACCTTTGAGAAAAATTACGTTAAGTTCTGAATGTATTTATTTTTCTCTTTGTTTAAATTATATTCGATCTACGAACCAGGAGTGTGGGTGGAGTCAAATAACACTCTTTCACCATTTGGTGGGGAGGATGAACAATCCCTGATCCCTCCCCTGCATCTACCAGCAATGACGGGTTATGTGTCTTCGCATACTAGCAATTAGTAGGTGAGAATAAAGAATCTATTGGCCACTGTCCGGAATCAGAATGTTTTGGAATTAGGATTTTAAGTTTTTAGACCAAAGTAATTTAATGAACGGTAATGTTGTCCAGCAGTATTTCCTGCATTGGTTTCCCGCTATACTATTGATTGAACGTTACTAAGGACATTGTTGAACGTTTTCCTTTGTTGAAAGCATGGATGCTTACGCGACTCTTCAGGCGCAGTGGTGCGGCTGTAAATATTTAGTGAAGCCAGGGCCACCTGCTTAGAAGTCATCCAGCCAACGCCTGCTTCATAAACTGAGCAATGACACGCTGGAACTGCGACCACGTTTCCAATCTCCCTACACCCGAAAGCTGACTACAACAGGGCTGGGATTCAAGCGAATAAGCCAAGACCTTCTGTCAATCAGCTCAGATAAAAATGGCGCCAGCCATTTAACCCGTCAAGCTAATTCATCAAGATTCTTTTTATTAGGGCCACTCCCAACAGGCACGCATGTCCAATTACAGGGAGTATTAGCGTGGTGGGTGTTTAAGGATCCTTTCCACCGGGTCAGATCAGACATGAAAGGCAGTTTCCCGCCGTGGGGATTGAACCCACGTTAATGGATGCTGTCCGATCTGAAGACGGACAGTGAAGCCACTAGGCGACCCGGCCCCCATTCTTCCCAATGACCTGTTTAAGTGGATAAAACCAATAAAGGTATTAAAATATCAACAGGAAAATGTCCATGACATTATACCAATACTTCCTTGTTTAATGGATGGAGATCCAGGGGGTTGGGGGCCAGAACCCTCCTGGATTTTTGTCTTCCATAGGCTTTATACAGGCTTTGTATTACCGTGCCAGCGTAAATACACCCAAGACCAGTCCCCCCCTCCTGGATTGAGAAGAAATATCCAATCCTTGTACCCAGGCACCCCAAATATACATCAAGACCAGTTCTCTTATCCTCTGACAGCCTCAGATATACCCATTTAATATGTTTATTCCCGCGTAATATCTTTTTAAAAAATCATGCAGGGGAAAAATAAGTGCAATGCGGGAAAGATGAGGCCTGCTTGGCACCAAAGCCCTATCTTGGAGAAGCATGGCCCGACCTATGCCATGGAGTACACCGTCCGATCATTCTCCAGTTCTTATAGCTGGAAGCAACAGCGGCAAAGCATGAAAGGCTGTCTCTTCAGCTGGTCGCAGCGAAACAAAGGAGACCCTTCTGAGGATCTGACAATTTTTTGCCCGGTTATCTTCCCACTCATCAGAACTAAGCTTTTGAAATGTGGTCCACATATGCGGTGTTATCTGATGTCCTGCATGAGAGATGAAACGCTGAAGTCTCCTCAGGGCGTCCTGTTTCCCTTTGCTTTTTTATTTTTCTCTTGGTGTGAGGTGAAAGATACTATCAACAAGAAAAGCCAAGTACACTGAACTAGAACAACTCTATGGAACAAAATAAACAGAAGAAAAAACGCATACGAGAATTGAAAAGCATTTCACATCAATGTCAGAGTTAATTGGATATCACTCATTTAAAATATTTCCTGCAATGTATTGAGGGCACTGGGTCGGATCGTGTGCTACGATAGGACCATTCGCCGCTGCAAAAATAAAGCATGACGTTTGGCAATAATGTTCACGACTTTCACCACGTAAAATAATGTTGTTTACCGAAATGATAAGAGGATGACCAATGACCATAGCACAGAGCTCTTTTTATAAAGAATATAAAACCCATATATATATATATATATATATATATATATATATATATATATATATATATATATATATATATATATATATATATACCCATATATAAAGCCTATACAAAGGCTATGGGAGACCAAAAATTCCAGGGGGTTCTGACCCCGAGCCCCCCCTTCCTTATCCAGATCTCCACTCATGCCGGGCACCCTCAATGAAACGTCGGAGTTTGTTATAATATTATGGTTGTTTTCTTATTTATCATTTTAAAACATTTCACTGGTTTATGCAGTTAAACAGACCAGTGGGAAGACTGGCACATGCCATATATTATACTGTCACCTATTAATAAGATGGGTATCTAGGTTGTTTCAAATTGCAGCACCCCAATTATTCTTAAAAAAGCCCTTGGTGTAAACATACGCTAAACTTCCGCACCGCTTATAAGACATCTGGTACGAGTAAGATAAGGAGTAAAAAACGAGAAAAATAATACGAGCAAAAAAACGAGTAAAATGTCACATTTCGTCATATTTCCTATAATAACAAAGTGTCATGGGCGGCCTCAGGTAATGTAATTAATGTAATTTATCGAAATATCACACACTTGCAGCCGTAACTTAGTTAACTAAATACAGTGGTGGAGAAAAACCATCTTGCTCATACATTAGGTTCCCGGAACACCTCCAGAAAACTTTATCCATGGATGGGGTTAGCAGACAAGATCATCGAGACTATCCCGGTAGGGCATGGGCGGATAAAGGCTGGGTAAGATAAACGTCTCTTGGACATCAGCAATACGCATCTACTGACGTTTAGAAATAGGAGTTTGCGTACAACCCTGACGATTTGCTGGAATTATATAATCCATATGAATGCCAGAGATACCACGCAGTACCCTGCGTTTTCTAATGTATGCAAGGAAAATATGGTGAGTCGAAAGGGCTACACCCCATGATTCTGGAACCGCCATCTGATTCAGAAATTTTGTATGTGTCAAATATCTGATAATTTTGCATCTATTCATTAATAACTTATACTATTTTTGTGCAATCAGACAACAGGACCAAGGGCTGTAGAGAAGCAAACTGGATATTAAGAATGATGTATTTTACGCTCATTTTTTGATTTTATTGGGACCACTCCTAACAGGCACACTTTGCTAATTACAGAGAGCATTGACGTGGGTGTTTAAAAATCCCATCTACCCAGGGTAGTAAAGGACGGGTACTCCAAAGTTGTGAGGCATTATGGGTAATATTTCCCCTGATCACAGTAGACCCAGATGCATTCTGGGTAATATTTCCCCTGATAGCGGTGGACCAAGATGTATTGTGGGTAATATTTCCCCCACGATCCGTTTTTCCACCGTTGTGTGTAGGGATCTTCAGGCTGTTTCTGGGAGGTAAACAATTTGTTTCGAAAACCATTTTCTACGAAATCAATTGGAAAAATGCCATGAGTAGCACCAACCATAATGTGCCAGTAGTGCTGTCGGCTGTAATTGAACATATCTGTATTTCTGCGGAGAAGTCACTTCAGTTTGTGTAGTGTGTTTATTTGTTTGTTTATAAGGTAAGAGTTTGTTTTAGTTTGCTCATTCCTCATTCTGCTCCTGACCCGTCCGGACGTGCCTGGTGCTCTCCGCGATCTCCGTCCCTGTGACCACAGAGGCGACGACCCGGGTATTATTGCTCCTTGTGTAAATATTGTTAGAAAACTTTTGCTACAATTAGTGGACTTTTACTTTCAATTAGGCTTTTGGCCGGATTTCCTGAACTGTATCTTGTGCGTTTGTTATTCTTTTTTTCTGCAAATCTAGGTTGTCCGTTGAGATACTTGCTGAACTTTGACCATCACTATTTTGAACTATGAATGCTTAATGCAGTAACCAGTGACTTAGAATTTAAACATAAGTAGATTCAAGCCATAGTCTTTCTAGTATTTTACTTCTGATTTCCATTCGCCCTGTAATTTCTGAAACACTTTGTGTATTCCAGTACGCTTGAAAGTACCTATTCATTGAAATTCACCCGCACTACATCCGCCATTCTCAATTGCCTCGTCAGTTGTCATTTAGTAGGCCGCCGGTCGTGGGTGGAGGGCTGTGGTGGGTGGATTGCGGTGCGAGATATCTGTCCGTAAAATTTGCGTGCATGCGGTCCTTTCCGAAGTATGTAGAATTATAGAAAAATTAGATAAAATTACTCTCAGTCTTTCTTCTTTCGTCCTCCCCTGTTAGCTTACCTTGCTATATTTGTATTTCTGGTAGGATTACGTTGATCAAGGTGGCGCAGATGAGATAAAACCTTGGTCTATTTAGGTTTATTGGAGTTTATTTCCATCCGTTCTTTTCCGACTTAGCCTGGGCAAGGAAGGAGAGAAAGTATGTTGCTTTGACTGTCTATGGATAGGCAAGGGAGATAGCCTACCTCGTTAAACTTAAAGGATACATTTTTTGGGAGCTGGTGTTGGTTTTGGTGTGGTGCATCCCTGCTCTTTCCTGTGTCTGGGTAATATTTGTTTATTCCTGTAAATTTTTCCTAGTATCAAATTTGTTCTTAACACTTATCTTCAAACTCAATTCCAGACTTGTACTTGGCCGCAACAATGCCTTCTAAAAATAACCTTAAAGAGAACATTGATGATTTACAGCTAAAATATGCTGCACTTGAGGCCAGAAATACTGTAATTGAGACAGAGCTGCAGGAACTTCGCAAAGGACAGGAAAATCTTAAGCAAGAACTTCTCTCGGCTCACTTGCTTCATGAGGAGGCAGTCTCTGCACAACTTCATGTGGAGAAACTCCTAGAGTCAGTTCTAGCAGATCATGAAGTCCTCATCAAAAAAGAACAAGCCACAACAAAAAGACTAGAGAGCCTAGAACAGTATGGAAGAAAATTCATGCTTGTACTTTCCGGTAGAGCTATTCCGAACCAATCAGACAACGAAAATGTGAGGCACATTGTGCTTAAACTACTCCTGGTTCATCTTGGCATCAATCTGGGAAGAGATGCTTTTACATCCTGCCATCGGTTACAAAAAAAGAACACCATTTTGGTCAGGTTTAGAGATCTAGATGACAGGATGACAGTCTACAAGAAGAGGACAAAGCCACTACGCCATGGCCTCCTGATTTTTGAATCTCTCACCAAGGATAGGATGGAAGTAGTCCAAATCCTCAGCAGCATGAGAAAGGATAGGAACTGTCCCTTCAAATCTTACTTTACATTCAGGGGGGACATATTCATAAAGGTCAAAGATGGTGACAAACCTACAGAGATACCTGTAGGGGTTACCAGGGATCAAATTGCCCAGATCTGCAGGGGAGAGCGGGGGTCCAATTCTGGTTCTAGCACCCAAGGTGTCATCTGTGGGGTCGTGAGAGGGAGGGACAGAAGGACATGGAAGACTGTCCAAAGTAGGCGAACCCATCGCAGACCAAGTGCGCCTCCTCTGTCCAGGGGTGGACAGGTTGTGTCACAGAACCCTGACACGGAGGTGAGCTCAGTGGCAGGTCCCGCCATAAACTCCTCTGTGAGCGGGTGTGTGAATAGGAGCCATCAGCCAACCGAAGGTGTATCTCAGTTTGACTCTAGTGCTTCAGGTAGCTCTGAGGACTGTGATGACACAGCTCTTTTGAGCACTGTAACAACTCCCCCTGCCCAGGATATTGGTGCTGAAACAGTGCCGAAGTCTGTGATTGGGTAAAACTAGCCTCCCCCTCTCAGTGTGCTCTATTGGATTGGAAAGCTGATGGCTCAGTGTGTTCGGAGTGCCTTGGCTGGCGTCCGGCACTGTGCGGCAGTTACGCCAGGCCTCCGCTCCACCGGGCCCCCTGGGTCCGAGGGTTGCCGGAGTAGGCGCCAGGACAAGAGCCTGGCGCCGGGGGCGGGCGCTCCTGCTTGCGACTCAGTCGTTTGGTGGTGGGCGTCCGCCTCTGAAGACTCTCTGCCGCCCTTCGCCTCCTCAGACCTTTGTTTGGGGAGGCGGGGAGGGCGCCGGGATTAGGCCCCGGCGCCCGGTGCCGGTCGCACAGCTGGCTTGTCTGGACTCTGTGCAGACCTAATTTCATTGATCTGAACACCTCTCGGCCAATGTTGGCTGCCAGGTAGTTTGCTAGTTTTGGACTTGGCTCTCCCTTGTGCAATCCCTTATATTGCGAGCAATCGGGGCCCAGTTCATTTCAATTTTTTGTGCCTGTTTTTTGCCTCTGATATTGTCTTCTTTCTTCCTCCCCTTTCTGCATGTCTGACTTGTATGCTGACCTTGCACATCTTGAAGAATATACTCGACTGTCTTTTGACACTTACATCTTAAATGATGAGGGTTACACTTTTGAGGATGAATTTGCTCACATTGCAGGTCAATGTAGATACAACAAAACTCAAACTCTTCAACTTCAGAACTCAAATATTTCAATGATCCATATAAATGTGAGGTCGCTGCCCAAAAATTTTGATAAAGTTGTTACCCTCCTAGAAAACTGCCCAACTAAATTTGATGTCATCTGTGTCTCAGAAACTTGGCTAGACGATAACCTAACTAGTTCCTTCCAAATACCAGGATATAATTTCCTTCATAATTGCCCTGAGGCTCATACCCGTGGCAAGGGATCTGCACTATATATTAAAGAGCACTTGAAACATATTGCTAGGTCTGACCTGTCCTGCAATGTGACTGAATTTCAGTCAACATTTATAGAAATCACTTCACCAGTATCATCTAGCATACTCATCGGTACAATGTATAGGTCCCCTTCATTTGACTGTACACCTTTTCTAAATTTCCTTGATATGATTACTGACAATATTTCCAAGTCGAATAAAAAATGTGTCATTGCAGGTGATTTCAATATTGACCTGTTACAAGTAAACAACTCCTCAATTGCAGACACTTTCATGTCGTCCATGGCATCAGCTGGATTCATCCCCACTATTACACTTCCAACCAGAATTACAAATTCATCTGCGACTCTAATTGATAACCTATTTATGAATTTCCCTCAATGTTTCCAAAAGTCTGGGCTTCTTATTGATGACACCAGCGATCATCTTCCAATCTTTATTAATTTTGAGCATGTCAAGCAAAAACAACCCAAAAATCTCAGTCAAACCAAGTATTTTGACCTAGCCTTAGTAGATACACTGGCCGAACGTGTTAAACATAAACTAGACCAAACCCCTGCCACTAGCGACCCTAACTTCTATGCTAATACATTAATTAATACAATTAAAAATGAAATAGGCAATTTATCTAAATCACAAAAAATATCAAGAATGAACCAATTCAACCTTGGGTAACTACTGGTATGGTGAAATGTATAAATAATAAGAATAAATTGTATCGAAAATTCTTAAAAAACAGAACAACACATAATAGACTTGTCTTTACAAGATACAGAAATAGGTTAAACTCAATAATTAAGCAATCTAAGCAAACTTTCTATAGAAATAAGCTTGAACAAAACCGCAGCAACTCTCGCAAGCTCTGGGAAACCATGAATGAAATAATAAAGCGAAAAAGAAAAGAAGGAGTCAAACTGCCAGATTCCTTCACAGTCAACAACGAGAAAGTAAGTGACCCACAGGAAATAGCTGATCAATTTAATAACTTCTTCGCTACAATAGGGAAATCTCTTGAATCCCATTTATCCCCTTCAAACATAGACCCCCTCTCATACTTAAATGATGTTCAGAGTGATAACTTTATGAACCTTAGGCCTGTGACCTCTGAATATGTCTTGCATATCACTAAAGAACTCAATAACACTGGTGCTGGTTGTGATAATATCACTGCCAAGATACTTAAAAAGCTCACCCCCTACTTACTCACTGAAATTACCTTTCTCATGAATCTTTGCATTGATAAACATACATTTCCTGACATTTTTAAAATAGCTCTAGTAAAACCACTGTTCAAATCAGGAAACCATGATCATTTCACAAACTATCGCCCAATATCGATCCTACCAGTTCTTTCAAAATTACTTGAACGAATAATTTATAATCAGTTGTCAGATTTCTTGGAAACAAATAACATCCTCTACAGTTATCAATTTGGCTTTCGAAAGCAACACTCAAGTTTCATGCCATTATCTCTCATCTATGATAATCTTACGTCCTGCATCTCTAATCGCAAATCATGTGTAGGCATATATCTGGACCTAAAAAAAGCATTTGATACAGTTCCTCACTCCATTCTTCTTAAAAAAATGGAAAAATACGGAATTAGGAATGAATCTCTTAAAATACTTAAATCCTATCTAGAAAACAGAATCCAAATAACCAAACTTAACATCTCAGGCAAGGAAGTTCAGTCTTTGCCCAAAGTTTCTGAAATTGGCGTACCACAGGGGTCAATTTTGGGCCCCATCCTCTTCTTAATCTACATAAACGATATCTATAAAGCTTCCTCGGCTCCAAATTACTACCTCTTTGCAGACGACACTTCTCTTTTCTTTTCAGGAAATAGCTTGAAAGATGTTGAAGCCGAGATTAACAAAGAAACACCTAAAATCTACAACTGGTTATGTTCCAATCGACTTACTCTTAACATAACTAAAACTTTTTATCAGATATACTGCATAAATGAAATCAAGCCCGATATCAATATCTCCCTTAACAATCAGCAAATTAACCGAAGTCATTCTATAAAATATTTAGGCGTACATATTGATGAAAACCTCAAATGGAAAACTCACATCTCCATGACTTGTAACACTCTGAGACGTAATATTGGAGTAATATCTAGGGCGAAGTTCATGCTAACAGATAAAACCTTGCTTATGCTCTACAATGCTCTAATCCTCCCATATCTAGGGTACTGCGCTCTGGTTTGGGGGTCAAATTATGAAACAAGCTTAACCAAATTAATCAATTTGCAGAAAAGAATAATAAGAATTATTGACTTTGCTGATCCAAGGTCACCTTCAAGTCCAATCTTTAAGAAGCTTAACTTTCTAAAGCTACCCGACCTGATAAAACAGCAAAAATTACTAGTCCTACATGGTTTCATGCATGGAAGGCTGCCTCCTGTGTTTGCAAACTCATTCGAATTCAATCACTCCACTAGATTATCACGACGGAGAATGCACTTCAAAGAACCCCCAGGAGAAACAGTATATAGAACATTTGCAGTACCAATCAGCTGTCCTAAGGTGTGGAATAATGTTGTCGCTATTAAAATACCTGATATTAATGATATACCTCCTTCTAAGTCATTCTTTAAAACAGTTACTAAGAAGCTGTTCATAGAAGATTACTAGGATTCATGTGTAAATCTGTAAAACCTAGGAACTATTGTATAGAGACTGGCCAATATAAAATATACTTTGATGTGCAGTAGTTTTTTACTATATCATATGCCCTCATTCACTCCATCTTGAGCTCATCTGAATGACAGTCAGAATCTTTCTTTATTCTGTAATATGTCCGAATTATAAGACAAGGAGCTATGTCAAGGGTTTAACCTTACCTGCTCCTTTTGTCCTGTTCAACTTTCCCTTGCAAACTGCAACCGCACACCTCTTCTTCTTCCCCTGTCATAATCTCTCTCTCTCTCTCTCTCTCTCTCTCTCTCTCTCTCTCCTCTCTCTCTCTATTCCCCCTCTCTCTCTCTCGTCTTTCTCTTCCCCCTCTCTCGCTCCTTCTCTCGTTTTTTCTTTTATTTTCATTCTTAACCGCCTCATTCTAAATTACTTGGGGTCCACATATGTTGCATGTAGCTTAGGTTAGGCCACTATGTTCGATAGTTGGCCCATAAAATAGCTGACCTCCTGTCAGTCGTCTGCTTGCTGTTTTGCTTTGTTTCATGGTGAATCTGATCTACGAGAATCTGCGGAAGCCTGGCTGACGGAATCCGGATCAGACTGCGAACGCCCACCTCGGCTGACGCGCTCATCGGGAGGCCTCATGAAACTCCGAACCGGCCTTGTTTTTGTATTCGCTTCAGAGTCTGCCACTCTCCATCAGCAGTAGACTGGAGGCGGCCACCAGCGAAATCTGGGGGCACCTGCTGCCTCTGCCCGGCCCTTTTCGGACCCTACCTACATGAAAGTGCCGGCGCCGCGGGCGGGGCGTCGGTGGGACTGTTCGCCGGGAACCTTCAGCCGACTGGCTGGGGGACTCGGGACCAGCTGGACATCGTCGCCTCAAGAGCTGCGTCCGTGGCCGTCCTCACCCAGCGGCATTCGGCGCACGACCTCCGGATTCTCTGCCGGCACATGCCGACCTGAATGTGACCTGCCGGCCTACAGTACGTGCCGTCGGCAACAGGCTCATGTAGAGGCCACCTGAAACTCCAGCCGGCCTTGTCGCTCCGGGAGCTGCCTCCGCGACGACCCTCACCCAGCAGTGTGCTGGGGGTGACCACCAGCTACGGCTGGGTGCACCTGGCTGCCTCTGCCTGGCCCTCGTTGGACTCTGCCAGCCCGCCCCGCGCAGCGGCTGCGGTGTCAAAAGTCCACCAGCACTATCCATCGCGCAGTCAGGATTGGAGAGTGCAGGAAGTACAATTGACAGCACTATATTCTCAGCTTCAGCCGGCTATGTCGTCGCATCAAGAGCACCCTCCGCTGCCGCCTGCACTCAGCGGTGTGCAGGGGGCGGCCACCAGCGACGACTGGAGGCACTTGGCTGCACTGCCAGCCCTCTTGAACTGCCCTCCTCTGTGCCGGCACATGCCGACCTGAATGTGACCTGCCGGCCTACAGTGCGTACCGTCGGCAGCAGGCTCATGTAGAGGCCACCTGAAACTCCAGCCGGCCTTGTCGCTCCGGGAGCTGCCCCCGCGACGACCCTCACCCTCACAGCAGTGTGCTGGGGGTGACCACCAGCTACGGCTGGGTGCACCTGGCTGCCTCTGCCTGGCCCTCGTTGGACTCTGCCAGCCCGCCCCGCGCAGCGGCTGCGGTGTCAAAAGTCCACCAGCACTATCCATCGCACAGTCAGGACTGGAGAGTGCAGGAAGTACAATTGACAGCACTATATTCTCAGCTTCAGCCGGCTATGTCGTCGCATCAAGAGCACCCTCCGCTGCCGCCTGCACTCAGCGGTGTGCGGGGGGCGGCCACCAGCGACGACTGGAGGCACTTGGCTACACTGCCAGCCCTCTTGAACTGCCCTCTTCTCTGCCGGCACATGCCGACCTGAATGTGACCTGCCGGCCTGCGGTGCGTACCGTCGGCAGCAGGCTCATGTAGAGGCCACCTGAAACTCCAGCCGGCCTTGTCGCTCCGGGAGCTGCCTCCTCGACGACCCTCACCCAGCAGTGTGCTGGGGGTGACCACCAGCTACGGCTGGGTGCACCCATCGTCGCCTCGAGAGCTGCGTCCGTGACCGCCCTCTACCAGCGGCATGCTGGGGGCAGCTACTGGCGATGCTGGAGATACCTGGTGCCTCCGCCCGACCCTCCAGACTCTCTGCTGACACGTGCTGGCCTACAGTGCGCACCGCCGCCTGGCTCTCTTTGGACTCTCAGCCAGCCCACCTTTCTGCTTACTTGTTTTGTTCTTTTCGTCTTTGGTTCGTTTCCGTTAGTACCTTAATTTGATCTCACCGAGCGCATCTTTTTTGTTTGCCTGCTTAGATGTGACCTTGCTTTGCTTGTGTTTTTAGCCTGTTTTTCGTTCTGTTTTGTTTCCTTTTTGTTCGCACTGATCACATGCTTTTTATTCGCACTGATCACATGCTTTGATTTAATGTTTGATAGGTCCCTGGTCTGATTAGGTGCTTGTACTTACTTACTGTTTTTGTTACTTCTACTAATGGTTTTTTTAAGATTTAATATGTTCAACATATGTGGGCCCTATACTTATAACTACTTATTACTTAACATTGCTTATTTTGTTGCGTCCCCTGTTTTTGTTTGCTTGTTGTTTTGCTGCTTTGTTTTATTTTGCCTCTTCAAGTATGTTTTTGGCGTTGTTTTTCTGTCCAGTTCGTTCTTTAATGCTCTTCTTGTTTTGTTATGACATGTCAGTCTCTGTTTTGTGTTACTTTTTCTGTTCATTCCCGCTCCATGATTACTGCTTCATGCCGGAAACTTACGTCTTGTTCCTTCTATGTTAAACATTTGCTCTAATCTGATTCTGTTCGCTTACTTCCCCTTGCTTTATACTGTGTGCCTGTACAGTTCTATTCTGTTGCTCCTTATTGCTTTGCTTTGCTTTGTTCATGTCTTCTTTTGCTGGTCTCTTTATTTACTTCTATCCCCTGTCTGTATATAAGAAATGAAATAAAAAAGTTGATGATGATGATGATGATTTGTGGGTGCTTTAAGAGAAGGCAAGAGTTATTTCTTGTCTCTCCTTGTTTATAGGACAAAAGAAAAAACGCAGAACCAATTTCTTGTGGTCAGTGTGCACTGGTATTTCCTATAGTCAGTGGAATCAGAATGCTAATGCAGGCGCCTTTTTACGGGCAGTATCTGGCTGTGGTTGGGTTGTAGTATAATGGAGGGTATTGCCAATATCTGCCCATTTTCATTTAAGCTTGCCACAAAACAATCTAAAAATGAGGGTTTAAAATATTCTGATATTTAGAACAATTTAGAACGAAGCTCGAAAGGTACTTCAGACCCTCACTGTTGAAGTGAAATTGAAATTAAAGCCTGGTGAATGACTTCATGGCAGTGCTGGAAGATAAGTCTCCTGCTGTCCATCCAAGCCTCAGGAAGACATCGCTTTCAGCTTTACCATGGTGAGGCCAAACAGCCTTAATGCTGCTCGCCAGTATGTTGCTTAGCTGAGGGCTGCGGAGAAGGTCAATCAGTACAAGCAGTGATCTGGCAAGGCGCACCAGACCAGTCTGGCAAGGCACAGTAGTTTGGTATTTTGGTATATTGCAATTAGTTTGGTATTTTGTCTAAAGATTCTCTGATATTCATTCAAGGTTCATTTTGCAAGCACATGCCAATTTTATTTTAGGTAATTGCTGTCTAGGGTACAAAAATTATGTTGGGTGCTGTAATTGCTGATTTGTAAGGTCATTTACCTTACCTTACCTACAATTATCAAGTTAATTTTGGAGGTGCTTGTGGTTTGTTGGTTCCATTCTCTGACAAGCTCAATTCATCCTGAGTCTTCACTTTCTCTTTCTCGTACTTTTAGGTACTTTTTTTTACTTTTTCTCTTTCTCCACTTTATTGTATTTAAAATAATTATTTCTTGCATTTTTGTGTTGCTGACTCTTTTTGAAACTTCTAGTATGGATAATACATTTCAGGTAAATAATCATGTAGGTATAAACACATATTCACATTCTCAAACACCCCAGATCACCATGGAAACAACCTCCATCTATGCATTTTGTATAGATGCTCCAACATATTGGGGGAAAACTTAAGTCTCCTAGCCCCAACTCCTTGCATCCACCTCCATATATTGTTATCTGAGGCCTTGACTGCTGAGTTTAATGCTTGTTTAATATTCTGAAGTTAACATTGCAGTTTTTCTTTTATGAACATTGCTTTAAACTTCGGTTGGTAATTTGTTAAAAAGTGGATCAAAGTAGACTACTTTCGGTTGTGCCTTTATCTTTTTCTCTCTGGCAATAAGTAGCGCAACATTCATGTTTATATTGCCTTCCTTGAGGTATTTCCTATTGTATTGTCTGCAATTAGTTAATGGGAGTGGCAAATTTCATAGAGGAGTTCATTTGATAAATGTTGATAATTAAACAACCATCAAGTCTGCAAAGTATGGCAGCAGTCCAGACGAGTCGCACCAGCCATCTAAAATTTTCGCACCGCCAGCCACCAAAAATTCGCACCAATCTTCCCTATACGAGGGAGAAAAAACGCACCCATTCCTACCCACAAGATGCAATGCTACCTCTCTTATTAGTTAGTTAGTTGAGGGCTTTTCATAAAGTCCCCTCCTGTATCTTTATAACCATATAGCCATTATTTATTTGGTTTTCAGTGTCACCTTACTCGCACCAGTCTCACAAATTCGTACCAGGTTGGTAAAATTCGCACCACTCGCTCCTGTCTCCAAGGACACTCGCACCAACGAGTTCTCGTCGAAAATGCCATACTTTGCACACTGGACAACCATCATATGAGATCAAAATCAGCATTCCTGTCATGAAAACTTCATGATAAACTCGGCAAATTTGTCTTATTGAATTGTCCTGGATGGAAAGTAAGAATACGTGCACACGTTCAGCTTTGCCCACGCCAAATCATATTTCAGTTCTGGGGATAATCCAGACAGGACGTGGTCCCCTGGCTAATAAACGCCAATATGATTAGCTATTTGGGGTGTTTTCTATGCGTTGTTTTATAATCTAACCTCTCGATTATACAATTTGGACACCCAGGGGAGGGGCATGAGCAGGCTCTGAGCGAACAATTTGAAAAGTCGGTAATATGACCTCCCTCTCGAACTCGACATAGTTATTGAGTATTGCCGTTATTGTTCTGTTGTAATATTTATATGATATCCCATAGGCGGATCAAGGATTTCCAATGGGGGGGTACCTTACGGGGGGCGCCACTTTTGACCGGAAAAACCTATCAGGTGGGCGCAAAATCCTATCGGTGAGCGCCGATTTTCGCATCTGGGGGGGTGGGGGGTGGGAAAAGACATTTCATGGGGCGCCATCGACTTTTCAAGAGGGCACCGTGACCATTTGAGGGAGCGCCGAGGGTTGATGGGGGGCACATGCTTCCCTTTTCCCCTGGGTCCACGTATGTGATATTACAGGAGCGCGGCCGCTTTCCGATAACCAGAAAATGCTGCTTTCGGTTATATGCGGAACTTAGTAAAACATTCGTAGCCATATAACTATTATCATGACTCGTCCTTACATCCTTACTTGTCCTATCTGTGCTCGTCTAACACTTCCATTTCAGAAGAAAAACGAGGGCCTGCAATAATCGTGGCAAACTTGCAGATCGTATTCGGCGAAAAACTTTGGCTTCGACCTGGATTCGAACCCAAGCTTTGTGGGAGACCGGCAAACATGGCTCCAGTTTTTGGAGTATTCCTCAAAATTTTCCATGGGCTCCGCTTATCGGACCCCAGAAATGGAAATTGGACAGAACGATTGTTCCGATGATACCATTTTTTGAGAGGGAGCCCCTGTTGGTTTACCGGTGAGAGCCCGCCAAAAATAGGCAATTTTACATGCAAAGTCAATGACGGCGATCAATTTGTACGCCCAGTAGTAGAATTGTAGTAGAAAACTTTGGAGGGGGCTGCATCTACCGGGTCAGATCGGACACGGAAGGCGGTTTCCGCCATGGGGATTGAACCCACGTTAATTCATGCTATCTGATCTGAAGACGGGCAACGAAGCCACTAGGCCACCTGGCACCTTTCCACATTTCCTAAAATTTATAATTTTCTTTCGTAAAATTCATTTTAATCTTAGATGAGTCAATCCCGGTTTGAATTTTCAAAATAAAAACGGTAGATTTCAAAAGGGACGAACACCCTTTCCTCCTGACAGAAAGGGCAGCGAGAAAGCTGGCAGGGAAAGGGCTAACCTCAGCAATGATGCTGCACCGGAGACCATCGCTGTGGTGCATGCCCTCAGCAGCCAGCCAAGGTGGGTTATATTGTTCTGCTGGCCGCAAAGTATTGCGGCGCAGTATACCATTGTATGGGTAGACTGTTCCGCAAGCTGAAGTGTATTGTGGCGCAGTGCACCGCTGCAGGGTAGACTGTTCTGTTGTCCGCAGTGTATTGCGGCGCAGTGTACCGCTGCAGGGTAGACTGCTCTGCTGTCTGCAGTGTATTGTGGCGCAGTGCACCGCTGCAGCGTAGACTATTCTGCTGTCCGCAGCGTGTTGCGGCGCAGTGCACCACTGCAGCATAGACTGTTCTGCTGTCTGCAGTGTGTTGCGGCGCAGTGCACCGCTGCAGCGTAGACTGTTCTGATGTCCGCGGTGTATTGCGGCGCAGTGCACTGTTGCAGGATAGACTGCTCCGCCGGCCGCAGTATTTTGCGACTGTGTTCCAATGCATGATACTGTTCTGCTGGTCTGAGAACACTGTAGCATGGAAAGCACGAGCCTGTTTTCCTGACCGATGGTTTGGCTTTTTTGCCTTTGCCGGAGTCGAATCGGCAGTTTACAGCCAAAAAGTCCTGGAATCCCCACCTCCACCGTTTTTTATAGAGGGAGCGAAAACAGCCCCAAGACAACGGTTCTGTTCAGAGGACCCGAAAGTCCTGTCTACCTGGACATAAAACGGTGCCGAGGTGCGGATAGCCGCCCCCTTTTGATTTTTTCACAGAGAGACCAAAATGGTGGCGCGCTTCAGGCTAGGCTATCAGTCCAGCTCAAGTGAAAATAAAAATGTGTTAAATATGCAAAAGTAGGAGCAAACTAAATCTGACGCGCTAAGAAGCCCATCACGTAATATGGTCACCAAAGGAAACAATTTGTGGTAACGGAAATTTGTGTATCGATGACCTGGGGTTAGGCCAGAGACATGACTTCTCCATTGGAAATGCACTGGAAAATTAGATTAAGTTCGATAATTTTGCGGACAATGACGATAGCACATGTATTCTGGCGTCATCGAGTTCAGCTTGCCGATGCAGTTCGAAGGATTTGTATTATGATCTGTGCTAACCATGACCTGACCTTGACCTGAACTTAAGTTAAACATTTTTTAGGATTTGACCTGACAAGGTCATAAGATACATCATTAGATTGGGACTGACGAAGGAATTCCAGAGGTGCTTGTATGTTTATATCGTTCTACTCTGTCAGTATTTATGGCAAAAAATGTGAGTTTCCTTAATATGCCTCTTAAAACGTACTTTAAATTCTAGTGATCTAGAGTTTTCTGCCAAAAAAATGTATATAAAATGTTCGGTAAAGATCAAGACTGGCTATACAATGCCTCTATTTCACCTTTTACTTCCTAGGACGGTTGCTGACAACTTGGGGGCATGTAGACGGCCCCCATCCGTACTGGTGAAGGTGAGGAACCCTAGTATCGAGACGTGTTAACCTCCTATGGAAGTTTAGTCTCCTATGGAAGTTTAAGGTGACTCCGGCTCGCTCTCCAGATTTAGTAGGATATTGACTCTGGATCGGGCCAAGGCTTTACAGTCTGAAGCGACTTGGTAGTAGGAACATTTATTTTATGTTTTCACGTACCATTTGTCACATGAAGATCAAAAGGGCTCTCAGTTTGTATGCAAAAAGCCTAGCGTTGACAACGATCACGTCTACAGAATTTGCATTCCATATGGATCGATTAATGGTCACGCCATTGACTTATGTGTCACATATGTTTCCCATTTGGTGTTTGAAGTCCGTCACACATTTTGAAGCTAGAGGAATTCGAAATAATGGTCTCTTTCAAGATCTAGCTCACCATCCAAGGAGACAGGAGCGGGTTGATCTAAAATCGTACTAAAACTAAACCTAGATATCAGAGTACGTAAAGAAGACTAATTTCAGGCACCACCAGTCGCAACCACGAAGGACACCGCTTCAAAGTCGCCAAACCTCGGGGTGTCTCCAGAATCCGGAGGAACAATTTCGCTGTCCGTACCGTCACGGACTGGGACAGCCTTCCTGTTTTGGTGGTAAGGGCACCGAGCACCAATATCTTCAAGACTTATATTGACTGACATGTCAGTTAAATCTAGTTCAAGGGTGAGGCAGGCACCTGAAAGTGCCTCTTAAAGACCCGCATGATCTTATCTTATCTTATCTTAAACATGATTTCTGGGGTTTATCGACCAACTGCCAAGGTAATATAGAGTCGCCAAACTCCTTCCCTGTTGGAATGGAATCTCGGGAGTCAGCTTGCTCCTTTTCAGGGAAGCCGCCGGGCCCTGGACCCGGGTCGGCTGCGTGACATCCAGCTACGCTGACCACTCCACTACCGCGCTCCCTCTTATCTCATCTTACATTTATTGGTATTTATTCTTATTCTTGAAGTGATAATTACGTTTATTTCATCATTTTTTGTCATTGGCTGAGAAGTATGAATATTTCAAACATGAGAAGTTCAGAAGCTTTGAAATTTCAAAAGTCTTATAGTTCCATCAACACCCTGATCTATACTGGTGTCACGTAAGTGCGAGTTATGTTACTCAGGAAAAGAAGAATTTCAGGAATCATCATTGAAAATTTATTTTGCGTCAGGCCTTACAAAAGAAACTGCATACGCCCACGTACAGATGTATATAAATATATATATGTATATATATATATATATATATATATATATATATATATATATATATTAGTATATTTTGGCACTATATTTTCTTCGATGCAACGCCTATCAAACTGAACTACTGACTCTGTTTTTGATATTTTGTTAGTTTTTACGATGGAATTAATTAGGTTCTTGTTTTCATGGTTTAAATTATATATAAGTTGTCCAAAACTCATAAATAAGTAACTTTTTCACCGACCGATTTCAGTTTATTTGATTAAACTATATGCAAGGTGTTCAAAATTCAAATGAGCTTGGGGGTACAAATATTGCACCTGAAAAATCTAGTTTGGCATGAGCTATTTATGTAAAGAATCACTTCCGTTTAAGCTGTGCTAATTAGACGCGTATAAACACGGGCCACAGCAAACTACATACAATCATGCATAATTACTTGGCAAAATAATCGAGTTCAAATCATTGGCACTTATCAAACACAGTTCCTCGGGAAGACACGAGAGGTACAAAACTACCACTGTTCAACAAATCAATCGGATTCGAGGATTACGATTGATTCCATCGTAAAAACTAACAAAAGATTATCAAAACAGTGTCAGCGGTTCAGTTTAATAGGCGTTTCATCGAAAATATATATATATATATATGTATATATATACATATATTGATCGCTAGTTTTTCTGCTGGGATATTCCATGCCAGTTAGGTCTCTGTGAACCTCCAGCAATAATATATCAGTATTGACTGTTGTATTTCTGCAGTTTTTTTAATTACTGCTAATATATATATATATGCCGTTTAATGACCGGGGTGCTTCGAATCCGAGAGTTTTGAGGCATTGCATCCAGATATAGCTTTCGCTGCAGCAAATTTATATGGTATCTAGGCTGAAATCGGGCGCTAACCTTTATCTAACTTTTTTGTTTTCTTATCCTAGTCATCAACATCGAACTAATGTTGTGTTGCAAACACATTCACCAACGTCTCAAGATCATCTTTTAATGATTTTGTGTTTGTATAGCCTACAAAGAAGTGGCTGGAAGTATGAACCGTATGACCACAAGCCGTATAGTTAGACAGATAAGCAAAAAGAATACCAACACCTACCATTGTATGAAATAGAACTGTAATGTCCTTCACAGAGTATGCTTGCTAAAAGGGCCTGAGCCCTCTGTCCTTTCTCTTGCTGGTATTATCAATAGAAACTCGCGTTTAGTGGGAATCGTTCATGTCTGTTTGCGGTAAGGTATGAATAAACGCTGTACGCCGGCTTACATAGTGGCTGGTTCCATTAGTGGTGGCCAAGTGGCCAGTGACTGGGGCAGAGGCGAGTATGATGTCCAACACGCAGAACCGCGACAACACACAGCTGTGAACTCGGTGAGAGTCGAACCAATTGCAGCTGTCACACGGGCGTCGCCGCTGGCTGCCTCAGTATTGGATCAATATACCGCCACAGGGCAAATACAACTGTCAATGGGGCGGCACCGACAGCCTTCCCGGAAGGGACCTCAGCAAACGGTCGAAAATACACCGGAACCGGACAAAATGCGAGGCAGACGTAGAAGGCAGCGGACACCCACCCACTTCATTCGTCTATTATGAATTTGTGAGGGACCAAAAACACCATACCACTGTCCTTGTGAGCTGTCTATGCCCCAGGGTAACGTTGCGGGGATTTTATCGTCCTCTTCGTCGTCGCCCTTCGCTTAAACTCAGAAGATATATAGTTAGCTCAACGCTATCTCATACAGCAGATCGGCAGTACAGCCGATTACTTCTAGGTTCTACAAGTACAACAGCTGATAACATTTTTAGGTACAACTGATTGATATCAATACCTCACATACTGTTTTAGGAATCGTTTTCAGAGGTGCACAAAAAGAGGGACAAAATCAACTTGTCACAGCTCCTAAAATGTGGTAGTTTTCCAAGATTTTTTTCACCAGGGGTATATGCATCTCCAAGTCTTATTGGCCGAAAGCATTTACGAACTTATGAAGGCCTCTTTAATCTGGCCGGTAATTGATCACGTGTTCGTCCAAAGAGCTTCGCTGCTCGATTAAGTCTGTCATTCAGACATATGAATGGTTCGTTACTTCCTCGAGCATGTCATTCACATGGGCGCTATATAACCGCTAAGGCTGCTGCACCCTTAAGCCCCAATAGCCAATAATCAAGGGAATGTGGCAGCTTGGTCGAATCCCCCACTTAAGCGTAACTAGGAGTATTTTTTAGCCGAAAATCATGAAAATGTCCATGATTTTTCTGAAAAATGTACAACAAGCTCAATATTTTTGATATTCAAGATGCTCATCTATGGCAAGAAATAAACCTCTCCCCGTGCATGACGTCATGATCTGGCACCCACCACCATATTCAATAGGCTTTGATAGGCTGACTAGTCACGGTGACGTCAGTATGTCGTCACGCCAACAGCTGACAATGTGGCCGTCTCCTTGGGTACATTTTGGTATATTTCAGGTAGGTTCTTAGCTTTTCTCTACGGATATTTCGAGTTCCAAGACAAATGATATGTTGAGTTCCGGGTTTTCTGGCATGCCTTACAACTTGATTATCTCAGTTAGAATCACGTTATGAAGGTGACAAATTCCTTTAAATGAGTTTTCAATGAGGTTCCACAGTCATGTTAGAGGTCTGCCAGCAGTACAAGAGTCTCTGAAGACGGCAGAACGAGTGGTACCGAGGCATCTCGCACAGTTATGACAGGTCCCGAGTCTGGACTGTTGAGACACTGATGGAAATCGCAGAAATGGTAAGTGAAACCCCCAGAATGGACAAGATGTCCTAAAAATGAAACAATGCATCATGGGTAGGTCATGTCGGCCTCAAAAATTGTAAGTGAGGCCAAAATAATGACAAAAAGTGCCCGCAACCCAGTACAAAATACTTTGTAGGCTGTAGGCAAGGCCCTCAGCTAAATAGAAAACATGCGAACTATTTCGGAGGCCATCGCATAATATAGGTCTGACTGGGTATCACCATTTTGCCGGAAGCAATGGTTCAACGACCTTGAAAGTGCTTATATGACCTTGAGATGTGACCTTTGACTTTGACCTTAACCTTCATGTGACGTGACCTTAATATATCATCCCGGATATATGGCTTTCTGACGTCACCACTCGGTCTCCAGTGCGAGTGAACTGGTCCGACCGCGCGATTGTGGCGATCTCAAAATGCAGGTCTGATTTAAAAGCCTATAAGTCGAAAAATTGCTGACTGATTTTCAAAATGTCTTCAATGATCGACGCACCGTTAACATTTCGCAAATGTTGTCATGTGTCACTTCTTGGTTACTAGCGGTTCTCCGGTCACCTAGGAAAAAATAGGAGAGGGCATCCGAGTCCCCCCTTCCAGTGCGCGTGTTAAATACCCAGCTCAATTTGCTTTCAATCCCGTTAAAAGTTTTGCGGTGCTCCTTTTCCGTTACAACCCCGATGCTATTTTTTCCTAGGGTCTTTGCTCCCTAGCCAACTACCTTGCATAATTTGATTTGTTGCATCATTTATCTTTAATTCATCATCCTTTAAGCACTATGTGTGCATTTCACATACATTTCACGCTCAATGCAGGCAATGCTCACTTGATATACTACGTTTTTAGAGAATATTAGGCATGCCATTTCTGTAATGGCTCTTGGCGAACCATGCAAGACAGAGAAAGGTCACGGTTTGAGCTGGTGTGATTGATAGCATTATTCTACGACACACATGCTACATTAGAACCCTATCTTTGGATCTGTTTACCAATGCATATGGATGATCGTGGTGACGTAATGAATGACGTGGATGGCCTCTAACCTTCTAAGGACATTTCTTGTATGTTTTCTTAGCGGAAAGCAATAATTGGCTCAGAAGAATACGGTGTTGTTTCTAATTACAGCAAGACTCATTGCACATGACAGTGATAACAAACCTAATAGTTGGGAATCGAGGCATACAACAGCTAAGCCCAGTGGGCTTCGCTAAATCTAAGTCCTGACAGGGGTCACGTAGCCAGATCTTGGCTTACTCAGAGGGCCGTAACAAACGTAATGGCTAATTAGTATCGCAACAAGCCCACACACAGGCAAAGGCCATGCGGTTTTATGATGCTATTACCTGCAAAGCGGAATGGAATCCGTGACATTCGAGAGGAAAATATGCAGTAAACATGTGCTGAAAATTTCCGACACGAACTTGGTTAGCGGGGCGCTGTTGGTCTTACGTTACGCCATGGGCGTGAATACTGACGCCATGGGTGCCCGTCACAGTGGACGTGACTGCTGCCTTATGCAGCTGAATCTGCCTGACCAATGACAGGCCAAGAGCGCGAGAAGATGGGTCACGTGCTCCCACCAGTTGGCAGGGCAGCAGTTAAGTACACGGTGACCAGCACCGCCAACGCCGACATCCATGCTGCGGGTACCCAAATATTCCAATAATGTTTTGGTATGGTTTGGTCTGGTTTATTGTCCAATCATCAGCGGGAATGAGCATCCCAGTTACAGATGAAGTAATCTCAGTAAAACAGTGAAATCACTGTAGACATCTCATTTGAAAATTTACCGTTGTGGGGATAAGCAAGCTCCTAATTTAACAGACCTAAAAATGTGATAATATTGAAAGGTTTTCTGTCGGTAGATTAGGGGCAAAAAGTTTTTTCTTGTTTATTTGCTTCATACCTTAGGTACAGGTTTCTTAAGAACGTTTTTTTCTGAATAGGTACATAAATAAGCATCGAGGAAATAACGGGCGAATGACTTTCTAGAACATATCCAGTGCTGCAAATGGCATCAGCAAACTATGTTCAATGTTCTTTCAATAGCAGGAAGACATTGGCTAGCTGCGTGAACTGAATTGCATGGATCTTTGTGCAAAACTCAAAACAGCAAGCATTTCAAATCGTTTTCGGGACGCAACTATGTCTTGTCAATACAGAACTTCGCACTTACTGGCCAGAGCCATCGAGCTGACTTACCCTCAGTATTTTGTAGGGACTCATGCTGAGGAGGCACACTTCAGCACTGCCGTCTGTTGAGTTGTTGTCCACCTTGCTCTCGGCGGCCTCTGATGCGGCTGCCTCTGCACTCTCCAGGCGCTGCCCCACTCGCCTGCGCCACTTTTGAATCACATGACTGACCTGCAGAAGTGGGGTTTGCTAAGGTTAAGGTTCAGGTATTAGGAGCTGAGCTTAGAAGGGGTCTATTTGAATGCCCATTTTATGGTAAGGACGCGGTCAGGACATGATCTGTTTGAAACTCAAACTCGGTTTGTATTTCATGACGAGCTGGCTTCTGAAGCCGCGAAGCAAGGTTAGCTCTGACCCTAGTCAATTGCAGGGGTCTAAAAACTTGCCGATCTACCTACGCCGTCGGCGACCCTATCATATTTTGGTTGGCGACCCAGCAACCGTCTCAAACTCTGATTCTATCTGTTTTCCCATGATTTTAGCTTCCACCATCCGCTCCTGCTTCTAAATATGCTTACCCTCTCCACTGTCTCCACCCGTCATCGTAATACATACAGTGCCCATCAAAATCTATTGGATTAAGTCTGCCAGTTCCTTTGGCCAAGAATGGGCAGAATCTACTTCGACAAAGAGCCAAGTTAGCCTTCGTTTCCCGGCTTCTTTGGCGTTTCTGAAAGACAGCTTGGCTACAACGGGGCATCTTTGGCCGATTACATCTGGTATCATCACCGCCCTTAGTTGCTGCTAGTCTATTCTAGTTATGTTTCTTCTTATTACAATTTTTGGTTCCAATTTTATGAAAAACGACTGAAATCACCTGGTACTTTAGATGATGCATCTCCCTGTACCGTATTTATGTACTATTTTTAAGTTCAAACTAGAATGTACTAGAATCTGTCACGAGTCGGTACCAAGTCGGTGATTTTCTTTTTTTCAATAAGCGACCAATGGGCGACCCAGTCGGCCGAAACCGCCGACTGGCGTGGTCGCCTGGTCGCCGGTGGTCGCCCTGGTACATTTTCGGTGTCTGCGGCCTTCAGAACGAGCGCGGGGCGGGCTGCCGCTAATATTTTTGTATTCTTGTTGGGAGCAGCGGGCGCCGTTTTTGACGACTGGTGTTCAATTTGTTAAATCCAAGGGGCTAAATCAAGATGTGCGTTTATCATAGACGGTCCTTGCAATCTAGGTGGGTTTTGAAGTCTACTTGCAATGATGTTTCCTTGTTTTGCGTTACCGCGAAAAGTCTCAGAAGGAAAAAAAGCTTGAATACAAGTGGTGCATGTTAAAACCCTTTTCAACCACAATCACGCTAAAATATCATCGTAAACATTGTTGTATAGTCACATTCCCAAGGGCGTGGATTTCCTGAACTATTTTTGGGGTGCCTAATTATGAGACTATCCATAACAAGCATACTGTTTTTGATACCACCATGTTCTTGCCTTATACCAGTGTGCAAAGTACGGCATTTTCGTCGAGATCTTGTCGGTGCAAGTGCCCTTGGAGACAGGACCGACTGGTGCAAATTTTATCAACCTGGTGCGAACTTGCGAGGTTAGTGACACTTAAACTAAACAAATAATGGCTGAATGGCTATTGAGACACAGGAGGGGTCTTATAAAAATTCCTTAACTAACTGACTAATGATTGAGGTAGCCTTGCATTGTAGGGGTAGGAATGGGTGCATTTTTTCCCTGGTATGTGCCAAATTGGTGCGAATTTTTGGAGGCTGGTGGTGCGAGAATTTTAGAACTCGTCTGGCATGCTGCCGTACTTTGCAGACTGGGCCTTATAGCTGGACATATATCTGGGTGACCAAGTAGGCCTGTTACTGGCACAGAAAATAACTTGAGCTTTCAATTGGGGTGCCACAGCAGTGACAGGTCCAAGGGATCCCTGAACTCGAGTTCAGGACCCCTTAAGTTTGAAAGGATTAAGGGCGGCCTGAGGAAAAGGGTACCCCAAAACTGATTAAACCAGGTCTGTGAGGCAGAAAATACCTTGCTACTGCCCCCACCACTAGAATACAAATGATGGGGCTACAGATGGAGCCTTGAAGTTTAGAAGTTGTGAAAAATGGCATTAAAGGTGCTGAAAACAGGTTTTGTTGTGCTAGGTTGGCTCACATCATGTTCTGTATGGCCATATGTCTTGGTCTGTATATATTATTATCTCAAGTGGCAATAGAAATCAAATATTAAAAAACTTTTTATTGTTTCACTAGGTATCTATTAATTGATTTTGTATATGACTAGTGTTTTATTTACACAGATGCACCAAGACATGTCAATGATCATAATAAACATGTTGAGCTTCAATATTTGAAGCAGGGTATAAAGTATGATTTCCTGTTTCTGCTTCAAAGATAAATATCCTCTAAAATTTTAAAAACAGAAATAAGCCATGTAGAAAGAACAAAAGTTTGTTTCATGGCCTAAAATATTGTTCTGGAAAATGGTCTCATGCATTCCCATAATTGAGAATGGGTGTTCCCATCTATGGGTCAAGCATTCCCATTTATGGCACTGTTACCATTTTTAAGTCACACCAACCACAGTTTGTCCCACTGATTGATGATGATAGCCACCCTTTTGGGTGAAGTGTGCCCTTTTGGTTGACAGCATGCAATCTCAGAGGGCTGCCCCTTACTAAAATCCTAGATCCATCTCTGTGAATTGGTACCCCATAAGGGATATAAATGTGCATTCCTGCACAGCACAAATATGTGATAAACCATTTCCAATTTGCCAGAAGACTCCACTGCAAGGACAATGGTCCAATCCAAGTCTGCCAACATAGAATAAGCTGTGTCTTTTGCACAGATGGATGCACACTGGGTGATCAGGGTGTGTGTGTATGTTTTTTAACTGACTGATTATATGCATCCAAGTTTCTGATAATATCTTGTATTTTTTGTCACAGGAAAGTTGAATCGTTTTGTTTTCTCTAGTATGGATGAAATATGGAAGCACTGCCACAGAGGTACAGCAGAAATATCAGAGAGATTGTGTCCACCACAAAAAACAGGTTGCTGAAATGCAAACTGTTCTTCTCAGTACCCAATCCTGGTCCAAATAGGTCATCAGCAACTATTCTGGAAACTTTTTCAGTCCTGATTATTAATGCTAAAATGCATCAATTAAGAGCTTTGGAAATAGTTATCATGGGAATGATGTCATGGAAAGAAAACAAGGTTATTACCAAGAGACATCATTGCTATTGCTTTGAGTAGAACCATGTTCAACAATGGAGCGAAAATTGGGCCTTATCTTAGCAATGGTTGATATTTTCCACTGCACTTCTGAGGAAATGTTGCCAATGAATAATGTTTGAATTATTTATTTGAAATGTTACAGGAATTTATCTGATTTCTGGCGCCTCAAGGTGAAGAATCACAAGTATTTCAGGACGCATGTATGTACATGAAAACATTTTTCTCTAGTTAACACCCGCACTGGAGGGGGTCTGGCACTAACGCGCACTGGAGGGGGGGCCTGGTAGGCCCCCCTAAGATCTCGGAAACTAAGAGGGTTAGAAAAACGCCACTTGGTAGGTGGGTGGGGGCTATGGTGATCTACATGATGACAAATTTTCATTGACCTAGGTCAATATCTTCAAGGTCAAACGAGGTCGTAAAGGTCAAATATTGGCCATGCTGGGATCGATTGGTAAATGCTGTGATTATGCAGGAAAATGGCGGGAATAAGCTAAAGGCGGACAAGGTTCATAGAGAAGAGGTCTCAAAGAGGCTTGCCCACAACTTTTGGGTCAAGGTCATTCAAGGTCATTGACCTTTAAGGTCACCATATGGTATACTACTTATTATTTACACTTTGACTAACACTCTAGCCACTGTTTGGCGGGAAATGAGGATTGACCTTTCCAAATGACCTTTGACTTTGACCTTTGACCTTGACCTTTGTATTGGGGTACCCTACCGATGACGTCATAGCATAATATATGTCAGACGGGGTAACGTCATTTGGCCGGACGCACAGTGGTCAGTGACTTTGAAAGTGCAGATATGACCTTGACCTGTGACCTTTGACCTTGACCTTGACTTTCATGTGAAGTGACCTTGACATATAGTCCCGCTTATATGACGTTATGACGTCACCACTCGGTCTTCAATGCAAGCTAACTGGTCCGACCGCGCGTTTACGGCGATCTCAAAATGCAGGTCTGACTTTGGAAGCCTATAAGTCAAAAAATTTTCGGCCGATTTTCAAAAAGTCTTCACCAATCGACGCGCTATTAAATTCTGTTAAATGTGGCCAGGTTTCATTTTTCGGCTACAAGCGGTTCTCCGGCCACCTCGGAAAAACAGGTGGGGGGCCTCCGAGGCCCCCTCCAGTGCGCGTGTTAAATGAAACATCGGAACTGTTTCTGAGGCTCTTTTTTAAGGTGCTCGCAAACCCTTTTATTTGTCTCTAAGATAGGCCTAACAATTTTTCTCATGGATGGACACAAAATAAAACCATTATTGATGAGAGAACAACAATGGTGCATCAATCATGGTTGTATCTTGCTTGGTATAGAAGTGATGGGCGAAAATGTTAATGCCCAGGGGCGCTCCCACGGAATTTTTACAGGGGAACGGACCCGGGCTGGTGTTGACCGGGGCAGGGGAATTGTGAGCATATTTGGTACCTGACAGCATTAATGACGATGAACCGAAAATTTTGGGGAGACCTCCCCCTGGTTGGCCAACAGGAGGATGCGTAGGTACTCCGTCCCACCGCTTTCGGCGCCCATTTAATTGCCCTTGTGTACGGGCAGTGTATCATCTTTGACCTCGATTGACCTCCAAACAGACTTAGCCTAAGATTAATGGGCACAATCGATACGTATTCATGACTGCGTAGTGCGTATAAATGACTGATCACTATCCAACATTGGCTTTTAGGTCCGACATATCACGCCCAATGCGAGCGTTCTTCCTATTATAACTTGAAGCTACGTGATAACATCCCCAATATTCAGTGTCCTGTTGCGCCCTAACCTTTGAACCGATATGAAAATGGATGCTGCCTTAGTAAAAGAGCTGGTCCGGCTCTGTCGAATAGCGTTGAGAAAGTGGTTCCGGCTATTTTGCGTACGGAGATAAGCAAGGTTTTATAGAGCACTGCATTTGATACATTTTGACGTATATGAATTATTCCCCTCTGGTGACCACAGTATTGACCTTCCTCAAAAATTCCGGGAGTAACGCCGACCGCATTTCCGACGACCTTTCGATCGCTTTTCCGCTTCTATCTTTCTTTGTTTCCGAGATCGAGGGTGTCATTTTTAACCCCCTCCCACCAGGGGGGTGGTCATAGGTGATTCATGCTGGTCACCGGGGCTAGGGTTAAGGGCCAGCATGTATGATTTTGTTGCTTTCAGATGATAACTTTGACTTTAATACTGAATTATAATCTCATGAAATCACTTAGGCAATGACTTGATTCTGGCTTAGGTCATCGATATCGAGAAACCTGATCTATATTTTATAGGTTTTATGTCTATATTTTATCGGAACCTTCCCCCTTGCACTCACCAGTGCTTCCCTATAGCCATATTTATGCCACTTTTAAGACCGATTTTGTAATACATGTAGTATTAGGTTCGGCGACCATCTAAGAAGCTTGGATTTTAGTCGGCGACCACAAGCTCACTTTTTAGACCCCTGGTCAATTGGAGCTTCACAAGTTACAGGAACTGAATAAAAACCCACGCCCCTAGTTCAAGAGGTGGGAAGTGTTCACCTGAAGCGCCGGTTCTCCCTTTCCTCAGACTGAGTGACCCAAGTCATATCATGCTGTCGACCTGGATCACAATTAAAAAACAAGCATGCGGAATTTTTCTGCTACATGTGGAGATTGAGAAACCCCTGAAATCAAAAGTGGTTAAATCCTGAAGAAAGATATGGCTTACGGCTACAATGTTACGATAGCCTTTTGACCTAAATATATCACCTAATATCATGGGCTCAAACTGGCTGTTTTTATTGTTATGATAAACATAATAAACTAATAAACACTGACTGTGGTGAAACAATAGTAATTTGGGTGCTTTAGGCAACAAATGCTATGCATCTAACACACATGTTTAGTACAATAAATTCCGTCCCAACCTTCCCTCCCATTAAAGAGCTGCAAAGATCACAATTCATTTGCTGATGACAGGAAGCAAATTTCTCACCACCAGGCAGGGAGGCCGCCCCAAAGTATGATGACACCTCTGTCCCACTGTACCAGTTACCCACTCTCCCCTACTCACGGCGGGGCGGTCCAGCTCGGGCAAGCTCTGAGCACTCTCCTCCTCCGCCTGCGGCAGCCGGCGACTGCCCCTCTGGAGGACGTGACTGACCAGCGTCGTCCACGGCATTGCTCACAGAGTTCCTCTTCAACGCTGAAATACCCTGTGGAGACATACAGGAGAAACAGTCATTGGATCAACTGGAAACGTTTATTGGACTCCCAAGGCGGAATCTTCCCCACGGTTATGAAAAAATGTTTCACTTGTGCAAGTTGGCACGACACGATTGGGCAAAATCGCAAGGTGCCAAGAAAAGCTCAACCCTAGCACAATTGGAAGATCAGGCCCCAGTGTGGCACTTCAGTTTCTCCATGCCTGTATAACTCATTAAAGCCGAATTAATTGCTGGCGTTTAACGCCACATGGACTGTCAAAGCTATACGACATCGCTACCTCCACCCTCTTGGAAGGTTTTTTAGGGTTCGGGTTGTACTGATTCTGAGAATCCCTCAGTTGACAGGGGAGCTAGGTGATCGAAACAGGGGTCTAAAAACTTGCCGATCTACCTACGCCGTCGGCGACCCTATCATCTTTTAGTTGGCGACCCAGCAACCGTCTCAAACTCTGATTCCATCTGTTTTCCCATGATTTTAGCTTCCACCATCCGCTCCTGCTTCTAAATATGGTTACCCTCTCCACTGTCTCCACGCGTCATCGTAATACACCCAGTGCCCATAAAAATCTATTGGATGAAGTCTGCCAGTTCCTTTAGCCAAGAATGGGCAGAATCTACTTCGACAAAGAGCCAAGTTAGCCTTCGTTTCCCGGCTTGTTTGGCGTTTCTGAAAGACAGCTTGGCTACAACGGGACATCTTTAGCCGATTACATCTGGCATCATCACCGCCCTTAGTTGCTGCTAGTCTTTGCTAGTTATGTTTCTTCTTATTACAATTTTTGGTTCCAATCTTATGAAAAGCGACTGAAATTACCTGGTACCTTAGCTGATGCCATCTCCTTATACCGTATCTATGTATTATTTTTAAGTTCAAACTAGAATGTACTAGAATCTGTCACGAGTCGGTACCAAGTCGGTGATGTTCATTTTTTTCAATAGGCGACCAATGGGAGACCGAGTCGGCCGAAACCGCCGACTTGCGTGGTTGCCTGGTCGCAGGTGGTCGCCCTGGTACATTTTCGGTGTGTGCGGCCGTCAGAACGAGCGCGGCGTGGGCTGCCGCTAATATTTTTGTATTCTTGGTGGGCGCCGTTTTTGACGACTGGTGTTCAATTTGTAAAATCCAAGGGGTTAAATCAAGATGTGCGTTTATCATAGACGGTCCGTGCAACCTAGGTGGGTTTTGGAGTCTACTTGCAATGATGTTTCCTTGTTTTGCTTTACCGCGAAAAGTCTCAGAAGGAAAAAAACTTGAATACCAGTGGTGCATGTTTAAACTCTTTCCAACCACAATCACACTGGAATGTCATCGTAAACATTGTTCTATAGTCACACATTCCCAAGGGCGTGGATATTCTGAACGATTTTTGTGGTGCCTAATTATGAGACTATCCATTACAAGTATACTATTTTTGATACCACCATGTTCTTGCCTTATAGCTGGATATATAACTGGGTGACCAAGTAGGCCTGTTATTTAACGATTTTAAAGTCCCTGAAATGAGAAATAGGAAAATTTTTAGGATGCTCTTAGTAGGCACAGAAATTAACATGAGCTTCCATTTTGGGGTGCCACAGCAGTGACAGGTCCAAGGGATCCCTGAACTCGAGTTCAGGACCCTGTAAGTTTGAAAGGATTCAGGGCGGCCTGAAGAAAAGGGTACCCCAAAACTGATTAAACCAGATCTGCGAGGCAGAAAATACCTTGCTACTGCCCCCACCACTAGAATACAAATGATGGGGGTACAGATGGAGCTTTGAAGTTAAGAAGTTGTGTAAAATGGCATTAAAGGTGCTGAAAACAGGTTTTGTTATGCTAGGTTGGCTCGCATCATGTTCTGTATGGCCATATGTCTTGGTCTGTATATATTATTATCTCAAGTGGCAATATAAATCAAATATTTAAAAACTTTTTGTTGTTTTTCTAGATATCTATTAATTGATTTTGTATATGACTAGTGTTTTATTTACACAGATGCACCAAGACATGTGAATGATCATAATAAACATGTTGAGCTTCAATATTTGAAGCAGGGTATAAAGTATGATTTCCTGTTTCTGTTTGAAAGATAAATGCCCTCTAAAATTTGAAGAACAGAAATAAGCCAGGTAGAAAGACGAAAAGTTTGTTTCATGGCCCAAAATTTTGTTCTGGAAAATGGTCTCAAGCATTCCCATAATTGGGAATGGGTGTTCCCATCTATGGGTCAAGCATTCCCATTTATGGCACTGTTACCATTTTTAAGTCACACCAATTACAGTTTTCTCCCACTGATTGATGACGATAGCCACCCTTTTGGGTAAAGTGTGCCCTTTTGGTTGACAGGATGCAATCTCAGAGGGCTGCCCCTACTAAAATCCTAGATCCATCACTTTGCATTGGTACCCCATAAGGGATATAAATGTGCATTCCTGCACAGCACAAAGATGTGAAAAACCATTTCCAATTTGCCAGAAGACTCCACTGCAAGGACAATGGTCCAATCCAAGTCTGCCAAACATAGAATAAGCTGTGTCTTTTGCACAGATGGATGCACACTGGGTGATCAGGGTGTGTGTGTATGTTTTTAACTGATTGATTATATGCATCCAAGTTTCTGATAATATCTTGTATTTTTTGTCACAAGAAAGTTGACTCATTTTGTTTTCTCTAGCATGGATGAACTATGGAAGCACTGCCACAGAGGTACTGTAGAAATATTACAGATTGTGTCCACCACAAAAGAACAGGTTGCTGAAATGCAAACTGTTCTTCTCAGTACCCAATCCTGGTCCAAATGGGTCATCAGCAACTATTCTGGAAACTTTTTCAGTCCTGATTATTAATGCTAAAATGCATCAATTAAGAGCTTTGGAAATAGTTATCATGGGAATGATGTCATGCAAAGAAAATAAGGTTATTCCCAAGAGACAGCATTGCTATTGCTTTGAGTAGAACCATGTTCAACAATGGAGCAAAAATTGGGCCTCATTTTAGCAATGGTTGATATTTTCCACTGTACTTCTGAGGAAATGTTGCCAATGAATAATGTTTGAATTATTTATTTGAAATGTTACAGGAATTTATCTGATTTGTGGCGCCTCAAGGTGAAGAATGACAAGTATTTCATGACGCATGTATGTACATGAAAAATGTTTTTTCTCTAGTTAAATGAAACATCGGAACTGTTCCTGAGGCTCTTTTTAAGGTGCTGCAAACCCTTTTATTTGTCTCCAAGATAAGGCCTAACAATTTTTCACATGGATGGACACAAAATAAAACCATTATTGATGAGAGAACAACAATGGTGAATCAATCATGGTTGTATCTTGCTTGGTATAGAAGTAATGGGCTAAAATTTTAATGCCCAGGGGTGCTGCCACGGAATTTTTACAGGGGAACGGACCCGGGCTGGTGCTGGCCGGGGCAGGGGAATTGTGAGCATATTTGGTACCTGACAGCATTATTGACGATGAACCGAAAATTTTGGGGAGATGTCCCCCTGGTTGGCCAACAAGGGGATGCGTAGGTACCCCGTCCCACAGCTTTCGGCGCCCATTTGATTGCCCTTGTGTACGGACAGCGTATCATCTTTGACCTCGATTGACCTCCAAACAGACTTAACCTAAGCTCAGTGGGCACTATCGATACGTATTCATGACTGCGTAGTGCGTATAAATGACTGATCACTATCCAACATTGGCTTTTAGGTCCGACATATCACGCTGAAAGCGAGCGTTCTTCCTATTATAACTTGAAGCTACGTGATAACATCTCCAATATTCAGTGTCCTGTTGCGCCCTAGCCTTTGACCTGATATGAAAATGGATGTTGCCTTAGTGAAAGAGCTGGTCGGGCTCTGTCGAATAGCGTTGAGAAAGTGGTTCCGGCTATTTTGCGTACGGAGATAAGCAAGGTTTTATAGAGCACTGCATTTGATACATTTTGACGTATATGAATTTTTCCCCTCTGGTGACCACAGTATTGACCTTAGGCAAAAATTCCAGGAGTAACGCCGATTGCATTTCCGGTGACCTTTCGATCGCTTTTTCCGCTTCTTTCTTTGTTTCCGAGATCGAGGGTGTCATTTTTAACACCCTCCCACCAGGGGGGGGGTCATAGGTGATTCATGCTGGTCACCGGGGCTAGGGTTAAGGGCCAGCATGTATAGTTTTGTTGCTTTCAGATCATAACTTTGACTTTAATACTGAATTATAATCTCATGAAATCACTTAGGTAATGACTTGATTCTGGCTTAGGTCATCGATATCGAGAAACTCGATCTATATTTTATAGGTTTTTTATATCAATATTTTATTGGAACCATCCCCCTTGCACTCGCCAGTGCTTCCCTATAGCCATATTTATACCACTTTTAAGACCGATTTTGTAATACATGTAGCATTAGGTTCGGCGACCATCGAAGAAGCTTGGATTTTAGTCGGCGACCACAAGCTCACTTTTTAGACCCCTGGATCGAAATTCCGTTTAAAAGCGTGCAAACAACACTTTACATAGATAGTTGCATGTAACTCGGTGTTTTGGGTCTGGAGGAACACATAAGCACACATTAGCCATTTCAAAGCCTAGAAATTTCGGAGCTATGGAAAAATTGCAAACTTCGCCTAACACTATATTTACCCTCTGTTATGCCACGCGTCAACTGATCAGGTAAAACTTGGCCCATGACTAGAAGACAGAAGGGCAGTTTCAGTCCTAAGCCATATTTTTATCTACATTGCAAGTGATTTCCGAGTCAGCGAGGCTGGGTCGAAGCCTAGAGACGATGGTACTTTCGAAAACTCAATTGGTACTCTTCCAAATGAGCCATCCTGGTAGCTCAGTTGGTAGAGCGCTGGGCTCCGGCCCGCTGCTTAAGAACATGCAGTTTCAGTACGAGTGCACATTGTGCAGGCTTGGGATCAATTCTCCTGGGACGCTCCAGCGCTCTATATTTACCCAGCGTAGGTCGGCTGGCAACTGACTGGTGAGAGGGTAATCTAAGCGGGGCGGCCATCCTTGTACTTTGTGGGGTGTTAAAAATTGGCTTCTAGATTGACCCTTCATCGCGGGAGTTGCTGGTTCGGATGGTGGGGTCGGGGTCTCAGTGACAAGTCCACTGATGGCTTCAGTGAGGCTCCGTCTCCCGATAACCGAACTTGCAACAGTTCGAGTTAAACAAACAACGAGTGCTAAATAAGAGTTAAGTGAAACATGCCCCTTAGCTAGTGATGGTTATTGATAACAATGAAGATGGATGCCGATGTGCAATGTCATATATTCGGTCTTGTTACTCAAATCCGATATTATCTCCCTTGCCGACCTCACCAGTTTATGAAATGCGTCGCAAAGAATAATCTTAACCAGGATACATCCTGAGTACATCACACCGAGTTATACTTCGTTCAGGAAGTCATCACACACTTGAGGCAAAAAAATTGTTTAAAGATCAAAGATGCATTTTGCATAAATTGAGCCATCTCCCCTGTCTATGTTTACTAGTCTAGATCTGCTGCTGTTTCAGCGCAACTAGCCAAATAAGCTGGGCAAGGACATCCCATCCGACAAAGATTGATCTTTTTCAGGCAATCATGCAGACCATGTGCATTTGGATGACCCTTAAAATCACTTAGGGAGCGGCATTGAAAACAAGCCAGGCAATTAGGAAATGACTGCTGCAGAAGTTAAAGCGGGCTGAGCCGCGGCGAGCTCTTGTCCCGTACGCCACGGCTGGTGATCAATGCTCCCGTCACGAACACGGCCCGCAGGAATGTGGCGTTGGCAATTCAAAACAGACTTCAACTCGCGAATATGGCTACCGTGAGAGAGAAATACTGGGGATTTTCTCAGGGAAAATAGGTTTTTCTCATTGAAATTAAAAACCGTTCTGTATTTTCTATTAAGTCTGAATCTCGTCATCCAAATTCAAGTTAGCAGTGGCGTCGTAATAACACCATATAATCAGGATAATCAGGACGGCAAGGTTACCTCACATAAAGGTCAGGACCAAGGTCAAAGGTCACAAAATAAGGTCATTGAACCCAGTGTTTTTTGGTCAGACGGCGTTACTCCATATGATGTAAGTTATGCTATGACGTCATTCTTGGGGTTACTTAGTGTTAAGGTCAAGGTGAAAGACCAAGGTCAAACGTCAGCCGTTAAGATGAAATTATCATACCTGGCCCAACGGTTTCTATAATGTAAATTATTGGTAATATATCATATTTTGACGTCTTTGTGACTTTGTTTCAGCGTAACTGGCAAAATAGAAGGGCAAAGACATCACATCCGACATATTTTGACGGTACGTGACTTTGAATTACTTTGACCCCAAATTTCAGAGGACTCTGTGTGGAACCTTCCTTCCGTGAACTCAGTCTCTTTTTCCCCGTGTTTTCCCCATAATCACGGAACCTCCCAATAGGTATCCAGCACGGTCTAGATTTGACCTTTATGACCTCATTTGACCTTAGAGATACCGACCTAGGTCAATGTTATTGGCTAGAATGTAGATCAACACGGACCCCCAGAAACCCAAAAAACACACGTGTTTCTAACTGTCTTCCTTTCTGTGATCTCAGGGGTGGGCACTTTAGAACCGCTTCCATTGCCCGTTGACGTCAGACTCCTCTCCACTGCGAGTGTTGATGGATCACCCATGGCAAATTGGGAGGAGGAGATTAAGAGAAATCAATTTATGTTTTCTTCTGAGCGGAATAAACAGTTTTTGCCATCGGAAATTGTTATATGTGGTTTACTTTCCATATCATACAATGAAACTGCCAAATTATCATGCAATATATAGATTACCAGTAGTTTTTCTTGAAAGTTAGTCAAATAGAGCAACGATTTTTTGGAGGTAACACCTAAGTAATGTCGCTGAATAAATAGGAAGAATAGAACAGAAGCGGAGTAGCAGGCAGCAGATTCACAGTTCAACAGCAGCACTAGTAGCGGAAGCAGCTTCAGCTAGCCAAGGCACCGAAAGGAGAGGCAGTGGTTTCAAAAACTCGGCAGCAGCGCCCACCTCTGATGTCCACGCACCAAGTAAAGTGCAACATCAGCGCTAGCCGCGATCAGTACCCCAATTACAACTGGGGTGGTTTTGAGATGCAGCATGGAGTGCGCCTAGCGTTCTCAGAACACTGTCACCTACTGGATGGGTGCCACCTACTGAAATGTGGCACCTACTGGCAGGGGCGTCGCCACCGGGAGGGGGGGACCAGGGGGCTTGGCCCCCCCACTTTTTGTCAAACAATTTCCTGATCTCAGTCAAAATGGGAGAAAACTGGACATTCTTATAACCAGCCTCTGCAGAAGGAAACGAGGAGCCCAAATTCGAACAGTATTTGGTCCTAACGTGGTAAGTTTTTGTCAGAGTGACTTTAAAGTTTGGCTGCCCCCCCCGCCCACTTTTTTCCGGTGGCGACGCTTATGCCTACTGGATGGGTGCTACTCACTGGATGGGTCCTTCCCACTGAATGGGTGTCACATACTGGATGGGTGCTGCCTACTGGATGGGTGTCACCTACTGGATGGGTGCCACCTACTGGATGGGTGCCACCTACTGGATGGGTGCTACCTATTGGATGGGTGCCACCTACGGAAATGTGGCATCCAGTGGATGGGTGCCACCTACTTGATGGGTGCCACCTACGTAAATGTGACATCCACTGGATGGGTGCCACCTACTGAATGGGTGCTACTCACTGGATGGGTGCTTCTCACTGGATGGGTGGCACCTACTGGATGGGTGCCACTTACTGAAATGTGGCACCTATCCAGAGGTGCCTGAGCACTCTGAGCGTCACAAGCAACATAGAAAGGTCATACACTTAAGCAAGTTTAAGCCTATTACGAGGTTACATAGCCCGTGTAAAGGAATATTACATGAAAACTACTTCCCGCGTCGTGATTATCAGTCGTGATTTGATGGAAAATGATGAGACAGACACAACATATTCTAATTTGGCACTGTTGAGCATATCCAGATGCTACAATAACTCCGGTCAATGGTTAAGTTCAATAAGAGGCTAGGCTCGTTTTGAGATTATTAATTCTAAAAAACATGATCAGATAATCATGATCATTCTAACCTCATGGCAGCGATTACAAATTTTCATGAAATGAAGATAAAAATGTTTATTTCAACTTCATGAACATTTGTCGTCCCTGCCATGAGCACGGGGAAAATGTGTTGTTTTCTATTTTTATTATCACCACAATGTCACCGATTTTCAGTTACTTCCCTGCGTTTTTTCAGCCCAGTGGTGGCCGTAACGGTCGGTCTAATGCCTGTTTTTGTCTCTACTTTATCTCTCTAGCTGTTAAAGTCACCACGCTTTATTTCTCCTTTCCAAGATTACGTTGCGTTTTTCTTAAGTCACAGGCACAGTTCAAAACCTATCAGCTACCTCACCATACACCATCCGTCATCCTCTGTCATCATCATCATAATCACGCAGGGTATCTCTGTCACCAGTGGCGACTTACCACTCAGCTCTCCAACCACGACCAGAACCATCCAGAAGCGGCCGGGCCTTCAGCTTTTCAAACACACAAATTACAGCGAGCTGTGTCGAAACAAAACTGTTGTTTAACATCACTGCCACAATTACCGCGCAAGAATGGAATGAGTGTGCATTTCGATGTCATCCTCTCGCTTACTTCCTTCCAACAGCGTGAAAAAATGGTAGGGTTCTATTGATTGGCTGTGGTTACCCATACCATGTAATCCTCAGAACCGTGATATCTACCGAAATTATAATAATGCAGATTTAGAAGAGACCAGACGTACTCCATGGGATCTGTGGCTCAGTGATATACCACCCGCCTCCTGAGCAACAGTTCAAGGTTCAAGGGCCGGCGGGTCAGTGACGGCGGAACGTTCGAATTTAAGGGGGGCACCATGGGGTTTTCAAACCATTCCTTTCCAGTCAGCGCCATTGGGTTAATGTTAAAATTTCTGATTTAAGGGGGGCACCATGCTCCCGTGCCCCCTCGCCCCAGTTCCACCGCCAGTGCGGCGGGTCCTCTGAATAGGTACAACCTGATGGCCAAAACCCACCAAGCATGGTGAAGGTTGGCATAGCATTGGCAGTTGGTGCGTGGTTAAGCCCCAACAATTATCTAAACCTGCTGCATTAAGTCATTGTTGCAGTATTTTGTCATCATAGCTATATCGAGCCATTGGGATGGCTTAAACAAGTATTCATAACGTAAGTGCACTATCGACATCTTAAACGTAGCATTGATAAGTTAAATATGGTATTTGAACAACGTTTACGCAGTATCAAATTACGGGAAGGGAGTGTCCGTTCAGAGCCGGTGTATATTCCGTTGATGGTTCGCTGAGGAACGCTTATATTTGACCAGGGCCCCATTTCATAAACGTTGTAGAAATGCGATGTGTTTTACACCACATTCACCTGCAAAGTTACGCCGTACTCAGAATAATGTTTCATAAAGAGTGGCGCTATCCACGCAAAAGCGAGGTAGATATGAAATGCAGCGTGAATTACGCCCAATTCCAGAATGGAATTACCCGTTTCAAATCTTACATACAACTACTTTATTAGCATTAAAAAGGGGATATATATGTTTTAATAAATTAGTTGAGAGAAAATAATTGTGTGTATTTGCTCTTATTCGATTGTTAAGTTTCCCATAAACTTTGTAAAATACTGCGGAGGAAGACGCACTAACAGCAGACGCAATAAACATATGAGGCATTTGTTTTTGGCAGTACCCCGTTTTTTAGGTAGTTTCTGTCAAAAAGGCCCTAAAAGGTTAATGAATCATTGTTGTGCTAGTGTACTTCAGTGGAATTCAAGTTGTGTTTACTAATCGTGAGTGAACTGTGGAAGGTCTGTGAACCTTACAATTTCGTGAAACTGGGAAAGGAATAGTGAATCAACATCTTTGAAGAATAACTAGATGCCAGCACTTGGTACCTATATCATCATATTTGCCAGAGCCCTCAGTAGAGATATTTGGATTTTGTTGGTGACAGGCACCTAAAATTGAATTTTTGCCCTCCATAGACTCCATATAACACCGTGTCAGTGTCAGCCTATCTAGGGTTCTGTACTCCCTAGACTGTAAAATAACAGTAACGGCAGAAAGTCAAAATAAAAAATTAAATGTCAGCTTTCCTGTGTATTTGCATCAATAGCTATAATCATTTTTGGCATACCAAATGGCCATAGAACTTTATATATCAGCTCAATTTGGCATGAGTAACTTGCAATTCAAACCTGTGCAAGGAAGAACTTACAAGCATTTTTATTTAAGTTTATTTTACATTCATGACTCTTTTTGTCCTTCACTACACTACCTAGTTTTGCCTGAGATTCAGAATGTCAGAAGAAATTATATATTTTTCATGTTTTGCTTCATGGTATAATAAATGTTACGCTGCTACTTCTTGCATAGCTATTCACGAGTGTTTTACATATTCAACGTACATGTTGTCTGCTATATGAAACAAGATTGGGAATATTCTACGCTGCATTCCAGTACAGCGTAGTTTAGAGCAGCGTAACTTTGCAAGCAGTTGTATTTTACTCTGCATTTTTGTGAAACAAGGTTGTGGTGTATTATTCACTTTCTACGCTGCATTATGCTACTTCTACGCTATAAGCGTAAGTTACGCCTTTTATGAAATGGGGCCCAGGCCTACGTCACCTTTGCGGCGCCCGTTCTACTTTCCCGCGTACATTTCCTTTTCTCAAAGCATCAAATTTTTCTTAGGCTTTTAGCGCAGGAAAGGGGAGAGAGGTGGTCGGTGTGCTGGGGATTATACAGGATGCATATACTGTCATGATTTACGGATAAAAAAAATAGTGGAGCAGAATCTACAGTAACGACGCTGAGAAGAGAATTGGCAAAGGGAAAACTATATACTTAAGCGAAAATATATTTTCAGCTGCCATCTATATTGCCCTGCACTTGGCCTTCTATTATTTTGGTCCTACTACCACAGAGGATATGTGCAACAGATCAGTTACGGACGGGGAGCGGTTGCCTCCCTCCCCTTTGTTCCGTCATGCCGCCCCTGTGGATGTCGAGGGTCTGTGTCAGGCTCCGAAGGCGCCATGAAAATGTTTGCGACACAGGAGACACAAGACCTTGAAGCCTTCTAAGTTGACTCTTGAAGAGCCAAGCTATATTCCAGTGTCCCTCATTGTTTGCACCCCATTTTCTGTCAGACATAGATCTCCGTTTAACTATTTGGCCGTCCGTCTTCGAACAGGTAGCCTCATTTTCTTTCACATGCTTTTTCTCCAATACTCTCCGGTAAAGTTTTTGAAATGCCCAAATGTCAAGACACGCAAAAAACCTCTCGGGTGTTGCCCCTCAGCAGGGCATTTTTTGTGCACAATCTGGGGATCATGTCTAGTCCCCAGCACCCGCCTTTGCTCCCCAGCTCTCCAGATTTTCGTCGTTTGGGTACCAGTGCCCATTTCGTGCGTGCAAACTATAGACTTGACATTCATTAGAAGCTAGTTTTTACTGAAGATCGACGAGGTATATTACACCTTTCCATAGAAAGCCAGGGGTTACAGAGGGCAAGCCCCGTCGCACATCAGTGCTCGAGTCTCTGCATTGCTCATGTGTTCTACCCTCCTCCTTGTCTATCCTACCCTCTCCTTCACTTCCCTGACCACCATCTGCCCTCCCATCTCTTTCCGGCCAGAATCTGCTCTCCTCTCCGTTTTCCCTGTCCTCTTTCTCGGCTATGCCACCCTTGCCTTCGCGTATCTTGACGTCCCCTCAACCGCACTACCCTCCTGTCGTCTGCCCTGAAGCCCCTCTCGTCAGAATTGTCCCCACCTTGATGTGTCCTGACCTTTCCTCATTGCCTGCTTCTCACCTTTCCGGCTCTCGTTCTCGTGTGACCTGCTCTTCTTTAATCTGTCGCACTTTCCCATCGCTGTGTCCTGAAGTACTTATTTTCTGCCATGCCCTTTCATTCCCGTATTTTCCATCACTGTGTCTACCATGCCCCCCCTTTTCTAGTCTGTTGGTCCTCTTCTTATCCACCCAACCATGCGCCTCATCTGCTCTGCCTTGCGTCTCGTCTGTTTTGACCTTTCTTTGACAATCCAGCGCTTCTATAATCTGTCATGCCATTTTCCTTGTCTTCCTGGCCTCATGTTGTTTTTCCTGCACTCGGATCCGTTGGACATGAACTCATTTTGTTTATCTTTTTGTTGACATTGTCTCTCCCAAAGTTTCCTTGTCTACCCCGCCCTTTCCTCCGTCTGTAGTGCACTCGTTCATTAGTAATTTGCTACGTCATTCATTCAACCATTCTGAGATTCTCTTCAAAACTGCCATGTCCTCCGTCTCTCCCTCTTTCACTCCCACCGTCAGCTCAGCATTGTACCATCTGATCTGTCCTTGTCTTGTCTACCCTGAACTTGCCTCCGTCTGATATCCCCGTCACCCTCGTCTTTTCTAACCTACTACTAGTCTATCTTGTCTCTTTTTCTGTCAGTGATGCTTCGCTTCTGTCTTCCCTTTAATCTTGTCTACCCTTCACATGCCTTATCGGCCCTGAGATCTTCATTAATGCCCCGCTTTTTGTATGGACATACCCTGTTTCCACTCGTCTTGCTTGAACTTTTTTCTTTTATCCTATACCCTTACCCCTTCAATCCTATGCTCTGCTTTCTTCGTGTGTGCTTTGCGCTTCGTCACCTCGTTTCTCTTGCCTTTTTCTCTTGCCCCCCTTCCCGCTGCCTGCCCTGCCCACACTTTTGTGCGCCCTGGGTATCCTTCCGTCCTCTCTTCTGCCATGTCCTCTTACCCCGCTCCCTTGTCCTTGCTATCATCGACCGACCTCGCACGTCTTGTCCGCATCTTTGCAAATTGTACGTCTAGTTTGGTTACCACTCTTCATTTAGAAGACGACAAGCCCTGTGTCACTTACCATGTCACTGATAAGTATGATTGTCCGCAGTTATCATTAGCTCTTGACGATTTGGAAATTTCTGTACCTGAAAGGTATGACCACTACATATTTTAACAATGATGTGTTGAAATTTGACCAAAGTTCATAAGAAATGTAGTGCAGCAAAGCTTCCACTCAAAAGACTTCCAAACACGTTCCAAATGAGTGGTGGGCACACAATGTAGATAATTTTTTTCGTTGCTATGATCTCAGTGGCGTGGCTAAGGCGGTCTCTCCCCTCTGGGTGGATTTTAAGCGCAGCAAATGACTCTCGGATCAGGGGGCCCCTGGAGGGTCAATTTCAGAGGGATATTCGGAGTGACCCCGAGAGCTAGTCCCAGAGTTGCCCTAAAATGTTGATTTGAGGACCGCCCGGTGTTAGTCTTAGGGGTCCCCGATATAACTGACCTCAGGTGCCCCGAGAGTTGGTCTCAGAGGGGGAGTGTTGGTCTCAGAGACCTCCCAGGAGTTAGCCTTGGGGGCCGTGAGAGCTAATCTGGGGTCCTGAGAGCTAGCCTGAATGGCCTCCGAGAGCCAGTCTCAGGCATATTGCCGAGAGTCGGTATCAGAAGGCCCCCGGAAGCAGTCCCTGGGCCCCTGAAAGCTAATATGTGGTCACGATAGTTCGTCTCAGAGGGCCCCGGGAGTCAGTCTCAGTTGCTCCCAAGGGTCAGTCTCAAGGTGCCTCCCCAGAGTTAGTCTCAGGGCTGCCCCCGAATGTTGGCTTAGGAGGCGCCCTGGAGTTAAACTCAGGGCCTCCCGATAGTTAGTTCCGGGGGCGACGGGCAACAGTCTTGAGGTGCCTCCTAATGGGCATTCCAGGTATTAATACATTCAGGTATAATACAGCAGAGGTATTTGTATATAATTATATAGTGTCTGGTGCCCATTCTCATATCCCTGCCATTCACCAACACTTTGACAAATCGTGAAAAATATATAAATAAAGATACAAGCTTAATGGTCACAAAAGCGCAGACCAGGCATTCGATGCTATATCTGAAGATAAGAAATTCCGACCACGGCCCTTCAAACATTATTACCTGGATAGCTGTCTTATCAATGATAAGGCGCTGTTACTTGGAACATTTTTGAAGTGAGTGCACTGTTCACACTTTGGCGGAAAGTCATTATTGTTGTTGAAACGTTACAAGGTTTGTTAAAAAATTGGCGGAATAAATGCACAAGAAAATTGCATGAAACATCAAAGTATTAAAAAAATTGATCAGTATTTGTCTCAGATACCAAAGATAAACACCGAAGCGTAAAATAAAATTACAGTAAAAAGTTCGCAAAGAACATCCTACAAATTTCATACCCGCTTGAAAATAGCAATACAAGCTAGAGGGCATAAACATTGATTAAGCTCTCCATCGATCTCGGCTTATATGATAATATAACGCAAAAGTTCAAAGACTGGAAAATAAAGACAAAGAGCGAACTTTAGAGCTAATGTCAAAATTGAGGCCATGCAGTGAAAAAAGGTGGCAGGCTAAGGACACACTCATATTTTTAGATGTTAATACATGTTTTATTTTTATAGATTTTGGAGTGCTGAGGTGAGGAGCACGGTTATAAGTTGACAATATGTTTAATGGCCTGCCTCCTAGAGTCCTGGATGCGAAATAAACCTTTTACACTGAGATTATCTATTCAGACACAGACCTTCATCAGAATCAGGTAGGTAAAGGATAATTTAAACCACAAAATGGGTAACGAAAATAAAAAAATGTTATTTTACCTAACATTTACCTACCTGATCCTGATGAAGGGCTGTTTCCGAATATGTCGTCGCAGTTTATTACGTCCATTTCGCATCCAGAACAGGAGGAGAGAGGCATTAAACATCCAGTCAACTTATGTTTTATTTTTCTACATGTGCTTGGCCCTTTTACACGTTGTAACGTAATGCAATAAGAGCCTTGCGATAAAAACTGACTGCTCACTTTCCTCTTTTCACTTGTATGTACGTGTAATTAGATACTTTCTAAACAGCGAATGTCAGCTGATATTTCATCGATTGACTTCATATGTTAATTGGACATTATGAACCCACTGATGATTGATTTAGACAAAGAAACACACAAAAAGCCAGCAGACAACGTTTTAGACGTTAACTTCTGACGGGTTCAAGTCAAAACAATTAAGCATCATTAGATTCCTCTCGTCACCACAGATCGAATCATGTATGACATGACAATGCTAGATAAGCATGTAAAATAACATTATCCAACGTCGGGTCGAGGTCACTTTCTGCTCTGCTGTGGTTGTTATGCATATCAATAGACTGCATGTGACAATACCAACATAGAAACATAAGCATAATTGTTTTATCATTGTTCGTTTTAGTTTCTCTAACCCGAATCCTAAAAGTTGCTTAAAGGTAATGTGCCACCTTGGTCGAATCCCGGAGTTTAGTGTAATTAGGGGTATTTTTAGCCGAAAGTCAAGAAAAACTTTCGATTTTTCTGAAAAATATACAATAAGGACAATATTTTTATACTTAAATGCTCCTCTTTGGTAATAAATAAGCCTCTGTCTGCGCATGATGTCATGATCTGGCAATCACTACCATATTCAATACGCTTCAATAAGCTGACAACTAATGTGACGTCAGCCTGAGGTCACGCCAGCAGCTGGCAACTGTGGCCGGTTCCTTGGGTACATGTTTAGTACATTTCACATAGGTTTTTAGCTTTTCTCTACGGATACTTTGTGTTCCAAGAAAAATGATATATTGAGCAGCGGGTTTTTCGGCATGCTTTACAACTTGGTTATTTCAGTTAAAATCACGTTGTAAAGGTGCCACATTCCCTTTTGCCAGCTCCAAATGACCTCTCAGGTTGCAGACAAATTCAATATGGCCCTTGAGAGCGGCGTTAGATAGCACTACCATGAGAAGAACAAGTCATTTTAAAAAGTTTTCTCGAAAAGAGTAATATTTCGGCCACCTTCCATTTTATATACAATTCTACGGAGGAGATCATTGCACGTATGTACAGCCCTAGGTCATCGATATAACACATTCCGTCGTGGGCATAGGAACAGGGGGAACGGGTTCTGTGCCCAGCTTCTCCCCCAATGTTTAATATCTTAAGCTTTGACCCTGTGGCATTCATTGGAAAGAAACCACTTTAAAATACATTTAAGATACACTTTAGCCCCTCAAATCACCAGGACGTTCCCACACACCCAGGTGAGTTCCAAGACAACGTTAACACGCAATTTTCACCTTTCAGGTAGAACGTGTGTACCTTATTGGGATCATTGTGTGATCAGAATGTTAGATCAATAGCTTCCACATTTTCACACAGGTACCACTTAAAATTTTGGAAGTAAGATCGCTTGATGTGGCGTGGTGACCTAACCTGAGGAGACCTAGACCTGGAATGTTGGGAAAATGTGCGCGAATACTCCAGGATGCACAAGCAATAGCGTCCCCCGCCGCTGTTTCGGAAACTTTGGAAACCCCGAGGGAGTGCTCAGACGCCCCAACAGGGCGAGGGTTAAAAACGCTTGAAACTGCAATTATTGGGGTTTACTAAACTATCCACTGCTGCGATTATATGGGATCATCAACTCACATCTTCCTGGAAGGGACTGGGGAGACCAGATCTCACCTATTCAGGGAACCTGATAGTACTATAACGCGGGAAACTCCACACAGCACGTGGGCACCTAGAGCCACTGACCTAGCCGCCCCATTGAAACTATATTGCGATAGCCAATGAATAATTGCAAGAAAACATTAATTAATCTTAATTAGATACCCTCTGTGCTTGAAACGTGTGAAAGTAGGGGTACCCCTTCAGCTGTAAGAATGTGCCGTTTTGAGCCATAAAAGTACCCTTTTTTCCTCGGTCCCAAAGACAAATTGAAAAATTGTACTGCCCCTCAAAATGCACAAAAGGTATGGACCTAGTGAGTTTGCCCCTAGCACCGAAATCCTAGATCTGTCAATGGAATCAATAATCCTTAGTTAACTAATAAATCAATTAATGAGAGCATCATGGATCTTCCTTGAACGGTTTCTCTAGTCCCAGAGCTTCCGAACTTGTGGTACCTACCTCCCATCTCCCTTTCCATCTTAGAGAAGAGGAAATTTCCAACGGAGAGTCTGATCAGAGTCTAATACGATAATTTATAGCTCACTAATAGATATATGCGTCCTTACTCTGGAAGCAATCGGCAACTCCGCAAGCAATTTTCATTACGTAAATAAATCTCCCAGGTGTAATGAATGATTTGTAATGGATTGCGTACTTTTATTCAATTTTGGAGACGGTACTGGGTAGAATATTTCATGGGATGGGAAATCGAATAGAAAGAGACCGGACCAAATTTACCCCAGATGTATGAGTAGCTCATTCAGGGAGCAGATTTCAGCACAATGCACTATCAGTCAAGTGCGTTCTAATAGGACGTATGGGCGTCGAAGCAGGGGTGGTATGGGGGAGGGGCTGGGGGATGGAGGGACGTGTGACCCGACTCAAGAATCAGGGGAGACGTCACGTTCAACGCAATGGGACTCGACCGGGGTTTTTAGTATTTTCTCCCTAATACCTGAGTGGACTTACGTAATGTGTTGTTGAGGTGCATCCCTGATGGTGTCCTCATAGACAGCCAATATGCTCCAAATTCACATTCCCCGGTCATTGCCAGGCAGCAAAAATTTCGTGGTGAAGCCCCTGATAGGACATTTTTGTATAAAATAAAATCACGGGTAAACGAAATGATATGGGTTGGGCCAATATATTGAGCATATTTTTTGTTGAAAATTGCAGAAGATAGAAACCTAAAGTAGATAGAATGTAATGGATGATTAAGTGGTGTCCCCTGTTGGCTTCTATGTCTGAGCAATGTCACTCATAGGACAGAGATCATTAAAGGGTGATAGTTACTCCTTTTATCTATTAGAAATACAGAAGTTGACAGGAACAGCCACGCTTTTCACTCACCACGCTTTTGAGTCACCAGGCTATATTTAGTGGAGAAGGTACCGATTTCACGCGGTAAACAATCACCCTCCGCACGTGATACAACCATCGCATTAAAAAAACTAATCAAGATTGATAACTCAGACGGCTTTGAACCCTTGCACAGCGCACGGGCCGCAGCTCAGCGAGAGGGCACTGGACGTACCTGGGGGTGCGGCGCCGTGCTGGGTCGGCGTCCGCCGCCGCCGCTTTGGCACGGTCGCTCCGACTCCCGCCGCGGCGGCCATGTGGTGGAAACGCACCGGCCGCGCGCGCGCCCCAGCCGACCGGCTGAACTGTGTTCTTAGTGTCGGCATCGGCAGCACGGAGAAGATGGATGAGGCGCGCGCTCTGGTGTGGGCTGAGTTCGATTAACCCTCGCTGCTGCAGGGTTCGAATAGAGACACTTTAATTTGTTTTCCAAGAGGACAGGAAAACAGCAACGAGACTGCACTAGGCATAGCTTTTCCTTGATTTATCTCGCATGTTTCCTTCGAATTTTAAGTCAGCCTTCCTGTTTTGAGTTTCAAGGCTAAGTTAATAATGCCAGGAAATCTTTTAAGGGAGTACTTGCCTCTACTGGCGCCAGGTTTTCTTAATAAACGGTCAAAGAAGTTACTATGGATATTGACTATCCAATAACCATGGTAGCTTCTTTCAACTTTCTTTTGAAAAACAAACATGCTTATAGACGAAATTGCTACCTCACGCAATCTCCAGGCGCCCAAAAGATGAATACTTATTCATAGTTGATTATAATCAACTAGCCGCAAATTCCTGGATTCATTGTACTGGCACCGCTGCCATACTCTGCTCTTCATCTTTTGGTATTGCAGCCCCGCCAGCAAGCTTCTTTGGTTACATCAATGCTTTTAGAACGGCAGAACTTTCATTTTTCATACAGGTCTGTTTCTGTTTATTCTTTTTATGAAGGGAAACTTATTCAGTATTTTCCTCATTGGCGGATCTGGGTGGAGGGTGGGGTTGGGGGAGGGGCAAACCGGGCAATTACTCCCCAAAACTCCCCATTTCTTCGATTCTCTTTAAAGAAAACATACATTTTCAACATGTTTAGACTGTTGGCACCCTCCCTCATCGTCATCCTGGATCCAGCCCTGGCTTTGTTTAACACGCGCAGTGGGGGTTCTAAAGTGCCCCCATCTATTTTTCCCAGATGGTCGGAGAACCGTTCGCCGCTGGAAATCGCTACTTTGCCACCTTTGAGAGAACTGATAAGCGCGTCGATTGGCGAAGGAATTTTGAAAATTAACCGATAATTGTTTTACTCAAATTCAGACTTATATTTTGAGAGAGTCGTAATCGCGTAGTGACACCAGTTCGCCTGCAATGTAGACCGGGTGGTGACGTCATAACGTCATATAATCAGTTTACATATAGATTTCAAACCATATGAAGATCAAGGCAAAGGTCGAAGGTCAAGGTCATTGGCCCCAGTATTCCGGTCATATTATATTATTCAGTACGACGTATGTTGTGCTATGAAATCATAGTTGATACTGCTCAAGGTTAGATTGATGGTCAAAGGTCAAGGTTAAAGGTCTTTTTTCAATAAAGGAAAAAAGACCTGGAAAAAAGACCTGGAAAAAAGTTTTGGATAAGCGAAATGTGAATGAGGTTATATCGTCTACGGGATTTATATTTCATTCCAAATTCCGTGAATGACTTTGTTCCCTGGAGTGTTAGATAAGCCCGAAGCATTTTCATCATGGGAACAGTTTGCACAAAAATATATTGTTCTATAAATATATTTTTTAAATATAAGTGATTCTAGTAAATAACTGCTTGCGATGATATTATTCAGCAACTATAATTACTGAAAAGAGAGCGAGTCGAAACATCTTATGAAAATATATATATATATATATATATATATATATATATATATATATATATATATATTTCAGCATGATATTTGCCGTTCTTATTTACCCATTCAATTCAAAGTAACGTGTTTTCCTAAAAAAAACTGGCTTTGTTGTACCCGTTTTAATGTGCCTTTAAACTGGAAACAGTTACAGTTAGTATCCCTGATATTCGTAAAACGGACAGTTGTTTACTTCAGACCACATGCCTCACCAACGACAGCCAAATCTTAACGCCTATCATTCTCAGCCATCACGTCCCGGTCCACTCAGGTCATGGGAGTGACTACACCATGAAAGTGATGATTTAATGTGCAATACATACTATAGCTGAGGAAAATCAACAGGGTGGATTCGCTTGTGACTTGTGGTCTGTGAAAATGATACAATCACTTGAAAAAAATGATACAAGTTTCTTTCCGAAAGCCCGGACCAAGCGCCGCTTCATTGGTATATTCGCCGATTTAAGGGAGGCATCTCAATAGCGGTACCCTCCCTAGTCTGTTCAAGGGGGCATGGTGCCCCGGTGCCCCCACCCCCTGTTCCGACGCCTATGAGCCCAGAACATCAAACACGTGCTTGAGTTCTGTGTTATACCCAAGCCGCGTATTTTTCCAATGCGTGGTAGACTCGCAATATTGTGTTTATCGTGTGTTACCAAGGTTGCCAGGTTTTTGGAGAAGAAATGCCAAACGCAGGCAAGTTTCAGTGTGTTTTTATCAAAAATTTGAGGTCATGATATTTTTTGTATTTGTATTTATTTAAATCATTGCCCACGGGATGACCCCAATAAAAGGCCAAGTAGAGGAGATAAAACAATGGTACATCGGTATAGAGGGCAATCGACATTATATACACATTATAATAGATCAAACACTGTACAACCGGAGTAAAATACCCAAAATGGCACACGCATATCAAATGCTAAAATGATGAGCGTGAAGAGTAAAAACATTAATGCGACAAACCTCTAAAAGTCATAAAACACAGTCCGGTAAAAAACAGTCCCATACCATGGCTACAAAGCGGCGACGTAGGCCCTGGCTTTTGCACGAAATGTTCCGTAATTATCGGCAAAGATGTCTGCAGTAGGGCACATATGTAAAAATGTATTCAGTTGCCTCGGAAGTCGCGTAAAAAGACCCTCTTTTGTAGTGCCAACCCTTGCGTATGGCACACGCAATAGTATTCTTTCTTGCTGACGGGTAGCACGAGATGGTACGTGTCAGTAAAATGACTCAAGAAGAGAGGGAGAACAAATGCGATCCCTAAAAATGTTTCGGATAAAAATGAGATCATGCTACTTTCGCCTAGCGTCTACCGATACAAGTTTAAAGTGTCTCAGTAAGTCTCTATAGGCTTGTGATTGTGATCGCTGGCGACTGTGCATGTTGAGCCATATCAAAAATTTGTGCTCTATGCGGCTCAGGCGGTCGGTATGCGATGCCGCAGCGCCAATCCACGCAACACTGCAAAACTCCATGTTGGAACGCACATACGCGCAATTTGAGGTTAAAACCGATGAAACATTAAGATATCCTCTCGGGCTGGCCTTCTGAAAAGATCGAATGAGAACACCAAGCCCGCGGTTAGACTTTTTTTACAGTTTGATCGATGTGCACCTTGAAGGTTAATTTTGTGTCCAGGATTATGCCTAAATCACGAATATGTTCCATGTGCTCTAGCACAGTGTTTTCGATAGTATAATTTGTTACCATTGGCTTAGTTTTCAGAGTCATCCGAAAGATTTGCACTTGGCAGCGTCCAATTTCAGTTTCCAAGTTTTTGACCACTGATGGGGATACCTATAGTAGATCCTGTTGAAGAGCAAAGGCATCTGCTTTGTGTTCAATTTTCCTATAGATTTTTGCATCGTCAGCAAACATAAGAATCCGAGAGGATATTCCAGCCGGCAGGTCGCTTATGTACAATGCAAAGCACAAGGCTGAGATGACCCCACCTACAGGTGTTCCTGACTCTACCTGACACCACTCTGAGCACTTGCCATTCACTGTAACCCGTCGTTTTCTGTTATAAAGGTAGGACGAAAACCAATTTAGAGTTGAACAAGATAGGTGGTATGAATTTTTCAATTTGTGGATTAGAACAGAGCGGTCGACAGATTGGAATGCGGCCGAGAAGTCTGTATAGATACAATCCGTTTGAAGATTTTCCTCGATAAAACTCTATGCTGTGCTCAGAAGTGATGCCAGATTAGTCGCACATGATCTGCCAGTTACAAATCCGTGTTGCTCTGGTGAAATGACTGGTCTCACATGAGAAAGTAGACTTAAATATGCGACTTTTCAAGTACTTTTCCCAACAACGGAATCAATGATACCGAACGGTAGCAGTTGGGGTCTTTCACATCCCCCTTTTTAAAAATGGGAACAACGTTTGCTCTTTTCCACACATCAGGGAAAACACCCTGCTGAAATGACAGTTTGCAGATTTTCGTCATCGGTATGGACAGAGATTCACTGCACTCACGAATAATCCGAGCACTAATTCCATCCGGGCCACGTGCTTTGCTAACAGGAATACTTTCCAATATTGACTTCACAAGATCCAAATTACATTCTATGTGATTAATTGGTGGTAAGTCATACAATGGATCATTAGGGAGCAGAGTGATGTCGGATTTGGTGAACTTTGCTGCGAACGCCTTATTTAGAACATTCACTTTTTCTTGGTCGTCGCTTATTTGTATCCCATCAGCGACTAGAGTTGATAAGCTTCTATTTCCGCATCTGGCTGTTTTAAGAAATGACCAGAAGCGCTTTGGGTTCGCAGAAAAGTCATCCGTAAGTCTTATAAGGTATCAGTGGCGGATCCAGGGGGGGGCAAAAAGGCAATTGCCCCCAAACGGAGAAGCTCGGGGCAAAACTATGTTTTGCCCCCCCCCAAAGCGATCGACCTCCTTTTTCCCCGACTCCTTTTTAGCTTGTAAGCAAAATTTTGGTGCTTCAACTCTGAACTTCAAACAGAATTAGTGAAGTTCAGTGTAAATATTAGGGTTTGGATAGGAAAGAAAGTATCTTGAGCCCATATTTTTCACCCCGTGGCGTCTTTTTTTTGCTTTTCTTCTCCAGTTCCCAAAATCCTACCGAAAAGGCATATTGTAACGCAATTTTTCACTGCATGACGTTTTTTTATTTTGGTTTGCCTCTCCCAAACCAACCGGCTAGATCCGCCACTGTAGGGTATTGACTATACTTGATGTTCGCAGCATTTCTAAACTCTCTCCTTTTATCTCGGAAGCTATGAGCAGTTTCGTCACAATGGTTTCTTTTCATTCTTCTAAATGCTGCTTCTTTCTCGCTCAGTAAGTCCCTGAGTTAACAATCAAACCATGGCGGAAATTTTCGCTTCACCTCGACGACGGGTATGCAATCACGAATCGCTGCGTGTAAACAATCGTAAAGCAAATCAACGGCGTCATTAACAGACATATTGTCGAGGATATGGTGTCTCCTTGCTTCTACTGGAACAGCCCCATGCGGGGTGTGCAGTCAGCTTGAAAGTTCAGGTGGCTCACATTTTATCCTGTAGTATTGAAAAATCACTTAAAAAGTTATTAGCATGCTTCATATAGCCAGCTTAAATTGTTAATGTGAACACTCTTTCTGATTGACTCATATTGCACGCAAGTTATCAAAAATGACATCTAAATGTATTTTGTTGAGATATTTTCCCCATTGTATCGGGTAGAAACTTTGGAGGATAAAAATTGGGTGCCCCAAATCCCAAGGCGATTGAAAATTATCTACCTTGGTGAACTGCCCACGCCCCCTTCCCTCCCCCTGAAGTGAGTATTTCAACACTAACCCTATGATGTTATCTGGAGAGAGTGGCTGAAAACGCCCATCTTATCCTCCTCTTCAAGTGCTAAATCTTTGCCACCACTGCTTTCTGTGCCTTCTTCCTACACTGCTAATGTGCCCTTTAACCCGCGCCCCGGTGGGCCTCCGGGCCAACTTTTGCCCTGGTGGGGAGAGTTTAAACAACTCCCGCTGAAACTTAGGCCCATGTGGGATAGCGAAAAAACGCGAAGGCTGGAGGATAGTTCATAGAAATTCATGAGCAAACTATTTCAGTCACTGTTTGGGTCAGGTCAATATAGAGGTCATGTAGGTCAAAGAAGTTGGCATTTTGAGCAGGTTTTGGGCTCTAGCATCTGACAGAGTTAAGTTAGAATCATTTTGTAGGCACCGTTCACTTCCTCTCGTCACGGCGAATCCAATAATGTTATGATATGACCATACTAGGTGTAAACACAAAAATGGCCTGACCTCAGGTCAGGTCAAGGTCACTTTTTGGCCTAGCATAGTCAATATGCATACCAATCGACTCGCAGTAGTAATCCAAACCCAATGGTATAAAAATAAAAGTTGTGTCATCATTTCATGCAAAGTTATTGACCTAACTCTGAAATCTGCTTAAGTAGCTCTAGATGACCTCTCAGAGGTCACAGATAAAAAATTGCAGGATGAGCCTGGGAAGGGGCTCAGGATAGTGAAAGTTTGAATCCGATAGATTCACCCATTTCTTACTTATGCCACCTTAAACGTTTTTTGAGGTGAGGTCACTTGACCTACACTGGCGACCTGACCGGTGATGAACCAAACTTAAAATGTTTAGGCAAGTTGCGGAATCGATCAAGAATAAGGTGTGCCAAGTACCGCGGAGCTTCGCGCCTTCGTTTTTCGTGCCGCCGGAAAAACCCGAGGGGGTGTTCAAACACCCCTCACCGGGGCGAGGGTTAATAAATGTGCACTGAATCAAACGTCATCGAGTATGTCTCGTCATTGGCTTTCATTTGATATACGGCAAGGTTACATTCTGACCTTTCGTAACCTCAGGTCTTATTAGGCCACGATGTGACCTCTGGAGATCAAACCACTGGTGATAGGTCATTATGTTCCACAGGTGAAAAAAGGTCTAGCATTTTCATATCAAATGTATTTTTCCAGATTTCAAAAGCTCTAATGGTATGAGAGCTTTGCCCAGTTTGCTTAAGCATTGCATATTTTAAGTGAAAATAGTGTATCATGACTTAACTTGACCTCTGGAGGTCAAACCATTGGCCTGTGCGCTTAAACATGCAAATAAAAATCTTATTGAATTCGCACGAGCTTTTTTGCAGATTTGCGCTCACCCCAATATTTTCGGAGTTAGAGGGGACCACCGATGGCCCCTGTGGGATGAAGGTGGCGCCGGGCCCTGGTGGGGCGCGGGTTAAAATCCTCCAAAGCTGGGCATTTTATTATCGAGTTTGAGGACTTTTATTATCGAGCTGGGCAGTTTATTTATCGAACTACCAGCATTGTGGCGTACCTTTGAATGTGTTATTTTGCATGCTGTACGCCATGAACAGAATCGCAGCTTCAAATGGAAAACGTATATTTCAGAAGCATTTCATCTAAAACCTGTTGTGACCTAGGGTTTTAAGCTCCTGCCTTTTGGGACACTGTATGCCAGGGATGGATCCGAGTGGCAGTGGGGGACGTCCTCCTTGGCTGGGCTGAGCTTAAGCACTACAAAGGTCTCCTCGCACGGGACCCAGTGATGTCTAATGGGTGTTCCGGGGAACCCAAACGCCTCCGAATTTTGCCCAGGGGACCCCCAAGAGTTGATCTTAGGGGTCCCACCGAGTGTTTGTCTCGGGGGGGGGCGCTGAGGTAGTCTCAGGTGCTTCCAAAGTATTGGTCTCGGAGCCGCCAAGAGCCGGCCTCGGGACCACTAAGAGTTTGTCTTGGGAGCGCATGTTTCCACAAATGAAAAATTGCTGGCTACCCGAGGCCTACATCCACCCCCCACCCCTCTGGAGGAAACGCTGGATCTGCCCCGGCATCCAACAATTTTTCAGTTTGAAAGAATTTCACCTTCCTTAAATTCAAATGGCGGGGGTCCCAATGGAGGCGCCTGACGGGGCCTCGAGACGAACATCCGCCCTCCCCTTGTGAAGATCCTGGATCCGCCCCTGTTGTATACCATACCCTGGGCCCGACCTCCACGTTCGCCTTTTTAGTGCCAATATATAATGATTGTGAAGTGGCATTCAAAGCAGTGCAGTGCACCCCTAGTGGCAATAAAAAGAACTACAGTTTAGAAAGACGACCTGGCATCTTCCTCAAACGATCAGCGCTTCGATCGATGCTGATATTTGAAACTAGAAAACTGATCTGAATTTTTTGTGTGTGGTGAGGGTAAGGGAAACTTTTTGTGAGTCATGTTTGTTGGTGGCTCCCTTTGGTTGTTTGCATACACATACGCATTTATCTTTTCAATCATTGGAATTATCTCAATCATAGGTCTTGTAAACAGTTTGACACGCACCAAGGCTTGGTAAAACCGAGTTAGAAACGCGTTTGTAGTTGATTTCATAATTTTTACTGCACGGAAAGCTGAAATAAGACTTATATGAGCGCATATGTATGTATTCATTCATAGATGCAAGACAACAATACGAAAATATGAATATCCACTTACGCTGTAGGCATGAACTAACTAAGCTCAAATACGAATGACACAACACCAATATTTAAAAATGAATGGCGTTATTTTGGTTGGTGAATGCTTCGGTTGGTACAAACATATGCTGAATAAATTCTGACGGGCATGACAAGTTCTCAGGAGACCTGCCGCAGGTAGACACCAATGCACTCCACTAAGTGTACATACATTCCCTCCCCCTAAAAAACAAAATGTCACGAGAAGTTGATAAACCCCGAGAAAACGCCGCCTACATACCAACAAGTGTCCTTCAGTTCGGACGTACCACCTCTGTGGTGGATCTGCATTAGGACAAAAGGGAAATTGCCCCCTAAACAGGAAATTGGAAGGAAAACGTGTCTGTTTTGCCCCTCCCCTAAACGAGTTCAGAGAGCAGTTCTATGCAAAACTAAAATGTGTCACACAAGGTGCTTTTTATAGCAGGATATAGCCGTACTAACAAAGAGAACATAGGTATTCTATCCGGTACACCTTCCAAAAGACGAGTACTAAGAGATAGAGAGTGCTGCTCTTTTGTTGTTTTCCAGGATGCGCAGTGCAATGCAGTGTTAAAGGGAATGTGGCACCTTTATAACGTGATTTTCACTGAGATAGCCAAGTTGTAAAGCAAGACTGAAAACCCGGTACTCAACATATAATTTGTCTTGAAACTCAATTCCGTGGAGAAAATCTAAAAACCTACCTAAGATGTACCCCAAATCTACCCTATCCAGGCAGACACACTTGTCAGCTGTTGGTGTGACAACAGCGCTGACGTCGCGGTGAGTAATCAGTCAATCGAAGCCCTTAAAGCCTATTGAATATGGTATTAGTTGCCAGATCATGACGTCATCCACAGGCAGAGGTTTATTTTTTACCCTAGAGGAACATTTTTAAAATCAACATATTGAGCTCATTGCACATTTCTTAGAGAAATCATGGACGTTTTCAGTATTTTGGGCTACAAGAACCCCTAATTACACTAAATTCCTGGATTCGACCAAGGTGCCACATTTCCTTTGAGAGGGGCACCACGGATTTTTCAACCCCAAGTGGACATCGGGACAAAGCGAGCAAAGTTAAATAACTGTCTGGAAAATGTTGTTATCCATCGTTTCTGTCATTTTGCATGCCACAAGAAGTTTTCTAACCATTGCCTTAGGGCTCTGGGTAAACTTTTCGTCAGCCGAATGCTGGTAAGGAGATGATCGTATGTCAAAAGTTCGTCGGTGCCAGTCTTCGTCAGCGCAGATGTTCAAGAACACCGCCAAAACAAAATGGAGGGCCAGGGAGTTAAATCTTTGGCCACCTAAAGTAGAAGTATTCAATGTCAATTCCAGCCAAGAGAGAGGGAGGAAACATACCCGCCTACTGAAAGTAAGTGGGGCGTGGTGGTTTCTTAGGCCCCGCAGCGGCGGTGCCCTTACACCCGGTAAAGCAAAACTGGCACCAGACCCCGTTGGGATGCGAGTTGAAAGGAAAATGCAAAGCAAAACAAGAATCCTTAACCCTCGCTCCACGGTAGGAGGCGCATCGATGCTCCCTAATGTCTTTCCAGGATAGCTGAAAAACGGCGCGGCGCAGCATCGCAGTTGGGGCTTTTCCTTTCACCCCATCATTTTTCCAGCATTCATGATTTTTTACCTGGCTTATTATACTTGGTCAGGTAACTAGGCGAAGTCCCACGCTTAAACTTTTGAGTTCTACCAGAGCTACATTTTCAGGCCACTCGATTTAAAATTTTCTACGCTTTATGACCCGTTATGGTCAACGAAATATATGTCTGGGATTTTTCGATTTCGACCTGTGAGTTTAGCTCACAAGGTGACCTCCCGTTGGAAAAGCATGGGGAAATCTGTGTTATGCTGTAAAGTTCATGCAACGGCTCAAATATCCCAGAAAAACATTCTTGGCCACCCATTCATGGATTGGAACAAAAAATTTGCTCTTTAACGTATCCGGTGCATCACGAGTAAAAACAGTACTTTGACGATATATTCGGACCGAATCAAACTAGGGTGCCGAATTAAAGGTCATCGTGTTTGTCTCGTCACTTACTTTCATTTGATATACAGCAAGACTACTGTATGACCTTCCGTGATCTAAGGTCATGTTAGGTCAAGAGGTGCCCTCTGGAGGTCAAACCACTGGCGGGAGATCATAATGTTCTACGTAGTCGAGAAAGCCCTGACATTTGTCATATAAACTTGATTTACCAGACCTCGATAGCTCTAATGGCATGAGAGCTATGCTCATATGTCGTATCAATTTTTGTGTGGAAATGGTCCGACGCAGCATAAGGCCGCAGGTACAAAACGACGCAGCATAAGTACGTAAGGACGCAGCATTGACCTCTGGAGATCCAACCATTGACCTGGGTGCTAAGAGATGTGCAGTGAACCTATACTGAATTCATACAATCGTTCCAATGAACTTCACAGATTTGCACAAACCCCACATTTTCGGAGTCAGAGAGGGTTATTTATGCCCCCGGAGGTGGAAAGTGGCGCCGGACCCCACTAGGGCGCGACTTAAAAGGCCCGTTATGGCGGCGCCTCTTCACCCCCGGTAAGGCAAAAGTGGCACCAGAATCCCCTTTGGGCGCGTTTTGGAAGGGAAAAGCAAAGCAGGAACAAAATAATCGTTACAATAACCTTTTTCGAGTTTGTCGTTTGGGATTCTACTGCAATCGGCCCCCTGAAATATAAAAGGGCATTCAATCAACAGCAGTATCATCCAAGGGGATGCCGGTTCTCCGATTGGAAGGCAGGAGCAGTCGGAAGAGTGACGCTTTTTTGTACCTGATTCGCTTTCAAACATTAGCGAGAAAAAGCCATTGCGCTTACGAACACAAGTGCGTACGAGCATGTGGGCATACGAACATATCCGCTTGCGGCCTTAGGGTAGAGTGAGGTAACACGCCCACCTGGGTAAGACGCCTACTACCATCTACACGCTGATGTAGCAACTGGAGCCTTCATCTAGTATTTTTCCTGGTATCGGTCTTTCTGGTCCGGTCCTGAGCGTGTTTGGACGCGTCTAGTCTGCTCCGGTAGTTTTCACCAAACATTTGCTGCTTTTTTGCCCCTCCGGATATAAAAAATAAGCTGTTTAAAGTTGCGATTTTATTCATGCGATGTGACTGTACTCACCGCAATATTTGTGGTTGAAACAGCGAGTTTGTGCAACATTTTGACAGCTACTATGCAGCATGGAAACGCTGCAGAATTTAAAAATATTTGTTGCGACGCTAGATATATTTGGCACTTAGATATATTTGGCGACGTAAGACGCCTGGGGCGTTTTACCCCAATACTTGGTAGGCGTTTTATGCCAAGGATAAGTGTGTCCTTACGATAGGTTGGACATGGAGGTAGGGCTGCTATCGCTACTACCACCATTACGACCACCACTGGTCGTGATGGTTAAGTACGTTGGGCTAGAAAAAATCACCGTAACAGAAGACGTTGAGTTTCAAATATTAGTGCCTATACCACACAGGAAGTTTGTCGAGTTTGCTCCCATTTAGTCATCTTGAGGAGTGGTCCTAAATCACTAACAGATCCAAGAAAGGCCAAAGGGGCTGTGGCCCCCACCAAAACCTAAAATAATATCTTTTGCCCCGAAGGTCCAAATTTTGACCGTTTTTATTCAAAAATACTTTTCACATTTGAACCAACACAGCAGATGTACCCGTTTTGACAGTAGCCTTCGTCAGTATCTAAAGGATGAGGGATTAAGAAAACGTCACCAAGACATGCTGCAGTTTCATCGTTTGGATTTTTGTGCAAAATTATCATACGACGGAACTATAAAAGCAGCGTTCTTGAGGATATCCAAATACTACTTCTTGAATTGTTCAATGTATGGTATAAAATGCTAGAATCATTATTATCGTCATAATTATAATATTTCTTTCTCTTGGTTGACTAACTCTTAGTACAGTCGTTAATTTTGCCCATTTCGTGGAACCGGGCCTAAGGTTAAAAGTTTCATTTCTAGCTATATATGCTGCTTCTTTGACTCTCCTATTATCTTTGTTTTCCAAACTGGTATAATCTTAGCTCTATCCCGGTTTTGCAAATGATTTGTTTTCATGGAATGTATGAAAAATGCACTGAATTCTGAGTTATTTCGAAGGTCTCTTCTGTGTTCGTTTAATCTGGTTTTTAAGCCCCATCCAGTTTCACCTATGTGTGATTTCGTACAAAACCTGCACAGTACCTGGTACACCACAACTTTTACTTCACTGTCGTCTGAGGTTTCTTTTTTCGCTAAGATGCAACTGACTTTTTACCGAAAAAAATATTACGAGCTTAGTGGTGTTGAAATTGACCATTATCTGCCAAATTTTTATTTCTATTTTAGATCTAAATTCACACTGAAAGAATAGATACAGTAATAATCGGAGCTTTCGACTTCAAGTCATCTTCAGCAATTGCTGATTGCTGAAGATGACAAAAAAGCTGGAGTCTCTTTTCATCGGGGACGGCTACCCGAAGCACAGGGTCCGAAAACTGAAGTTTGAGGCTCTCAACCCACGGCCAAGACCAGGGGATCATGCTGAGAGTCACACTCCCCTGGTGCTTCCATTTGTGGATGACTCCCTGGCCAACAAGTTCAAGGGATCATATCGCCGCCGTGGCGCTGTTGGTTAAGGCGCCTCGGTCCAGTGAGGGAGGTCCTTGGATCAAAGCTGACCTCTGGCAGCCTTTTCCTCGACCGCTTCCTACCCAGGAGATGGCAGCACACTGGTTAGTGCCCGCCTTGACTGGGGACTTCCGCTGACCAACTAGCGCCCTTGTTATTGGAAGCACGGGCTTGATCTGCCTTTAAACAGATCCACCGGTCCGGTGGCACCGCCCAAGGGCACGGCCTCGCCGCGGGTTACTGGAGCAGTCTTCTGTTCCGCCGGGCCCGAAGAATCGGGATAGCGCCACCGTCTGGTACGGTGGGGCGTGTGACATGGAGCGTGTGAACAAGACTGTCCTGCAAGGGTGCCGATAAGCGTAAGCCCCGCTGACGTGTGCTTAGTGTGTGGCTGCGTGTGTGTGGTGCAAATGCGTAAAATGTTCCCGGGTTGGGAACGCAAAAATCTTTTTTAAAAGTTCAAGGGATCATAAGGAGCTCAGAGTTCCCCCTGAGGGTAGCATGGAGTAGTGGCCCTCAATGAGACACATGCTGGTGAGGTCAGCCCTGGAACCCCCGCCGTGCCGGGGAGGCGGTAGATTCTGTCACGCCTGCCATGCTGGTTAGCAGGGTAAATGCCACGTAAAAAACCTGATTTATCGCATAGGTTGTAAATTGTGTGGGCCCGACGAGTCTTTCTTTCTACATTGGAGAGAGCCAACGTTCTGTTCGGCTTAGGTTCAATTAACACCTTGGAGATGCACGTCACAAACGGCACAACACGCCTTTCGAGGACCATCGACGAATGGTTCACCCGGATCAGATCCTAACCACGGATTTTTTGCCTATTAAAATTTTGAAACACACTAGGGATGGGCCCGACCGCTAAATTTCCGAGTCTATTCTGATCAGACAACACAAACCCATTCTAAACACACAGTCATCCTCTTGGCCGCTTATTCGTTGACACCCTCACACGCACGGAGGCTCTCATTTGAACTGTTTTAAACCGCGACACTGTCGAGGCTGCAGTAAAAGTTTACCTCAGGAGTCTCGTTCTTACTCTTTCACTGCCTTACACCTGATGATGATCCATGACCGAAACGTCGTGTTTTACCTTTCCCTGACTTTCAGCTCCCTTTTATTTAGGTCCGCACTGTTCTTGAGGCTTTGTGTCTTCCATTGCGGTTTCAGTGTATACTTTGAATTTAAGTTCACATATACAGTTTTACTTTACGAACATAATTTTAGTTTTCGACCGAGTTTGGGTTTTTAGCAGTTTTTTAGTTCATTCCACATCTCACCTGTGCTTTTGCATCCTTTTTACGTGCATTTAAGCTGTCTTATGGTCTTTTATTACTTTTGTGGTGTTCCCCAGGGATCTGTTGTGGGATCCGAGTATTTTTGTTTTTTTGTGGTTGGTTTAAGTTTTATAGGGATCTTCTCACGCCTGTCGCCTCTTACTCTTCACTTCTCTCATCTAGGGTATTAGGTCATTTCCCTTGGCATATCCAGCATGGTGCCCTATCTGCAACAAGCCCTCCGATATGCTCGTAGCACTTTGCACATAACGATCCAGCTACACTTTCCACATTCTACATTCCCATCCTAATCCTACCTTGACATCCTATTGCGGAATATGGGAAGAACATACCGAAAAAACTACTTGCGGGCGGAATGAACCGGAAGCAGCTTAACCCTCACCCCACCGGGGCCATCGATGCCCCCTAAGGTTTTTTCTGGGATAGCAGAAAAACGAAGAGGCGCAGCACCGCGATTGAGAGCTCAACCTCTCGCCCAATTACTTCCCCACATCCCTGAAATTTTTTACCCCGGGTCACCCAAGGTCAGGTCAGCAGGCGAGGTCAACCAAGGTCACCTTACTTTAACCTTTGAGCTCTATAAGAGCTACCTTTCGAAGTCGATCGATTTGAAGCTTCCTAGACTTAATGAACCCTCCAGGGTCTACAAGGGGTAAATCTGGGATTTTTCGATTTCGTGACCTGAGGTCAGGTCTCGAGGTGACCTCTCCCATTGAAAAAGCATGGGGAAAAGCTGTCTTATGATCTAAAAGTCACAAAAACGGTTGAAAATGCTCGGCTTGCTCAGAAAAGTGACCTTGGACACCCTTTCACGGATCCCAGGGGCCATATTTTCCCTTTGACTTCTTCAAGGTCATCCAAGGTTACCAGGGGTTAAAAAAAGTATTTTGACAATAACTTTTGATCTAATTAAGCTAGAGCGCTAAATTAAACACAATCGTGTATGTCTCATCCCTAGCTTTCATTTGATATAAGGCAAGGTCACTTTTTACCTTTCGTGACCTCAGGTTACATCAGGTCACGAGGTGACCTCTGGAGGTCAAACCACTGGCGGGAGGTCTTTACGTTCCTCATAACGGAAAAAGGTAAAACGGTCTGGCATTTTCCTATCAAATGTAGGTACTTTACCAGATCTCAATAGCTCTAATGGCATAATAATTATGCCCAGTTTGCTTAAAGGGAATGAGGCACCTTCATAACGTGATTTTAACTGAGATAGCCAAGTTGTAAGGCAGGTCGGAAAACCCGGTACGCCATATATAATTTGTCTTGGAACTCGATATTTCCGTAGAAAAAAGCTAAAACCTACCTGACACCAGTTCCCTCATCAGCCCCTCGCCGGGCGGCCATTGTTGTGAGCTGCTGGTGTGACGACATATGCTGACGTCACGATGAGCATCAGTCAATTGAAGCCCTTGAAGCGTTTCAAGTATGATAGTGGTTGCCAGATCATGACATCATCCACAGGCAGATATTTATTTATTTTCCTAGAGGAGTATTTTTTAAAAACAAAATATTGAGCTTATTGAACATTCCTCAGAGAAATCATGAGTGGTTTCATTATTTTTGGCTAAAAGTACGCCTAGTTTCACTAAATTCCAGGATTCGACCAAGGTGCCACATTCCCTTTAAGCATTGCATATTTCAGTGAAAATAGCTGATCTTGACCTAACTTGACCTCTGGAGGTCAACCTATTGACCGAGCGCTTAAACATGCTAAGTAATTTCTTACTGAATTCACGCGGGCTTTCTAATGCACTTTGCAGATTTGCGCTAACGCCCATATTTTCGGATTTAGAGGGGCATCGATGGGCCCGGTGGGGCGAAGGTGGCGCCGGACCCCCGGTGGGGCGCGGGTTAAGGTGCTTTGCGCGCCCTAAAAGATTTTGGAGCTCTATCGTCAATTGCTTTTGCGTTTTCTGTTAAAACGTAAAAAACCTACCTGTTTGTTTTTGCTGTGTCGCTTCCTAATGCTTCGACTAACCTGCCCACTTTGTCACAACATTATCGTAAAGCGTAATGACAGCAATGTTCCTACTTGTTCATGTGACGAGGTACAATATACGCTGGTCGTTATATGACGGTGTTGTAACCCGGGGTTAGGGCGCTTTACCTTGCTATCGGGGTAAAACGCCCTTTACACGGTCTGAGGAAAAAAACAAATTTCGTGTACTTCGCTTAGTGTCAGAGTCCTAAATTTCTACCCCAGTGTAGTAAAAAAATGACAGACCTAACCTAGGAAAAACAAGGTAATTCCGTCCACGCAGGATTGGTACAGACACATTCTCCCTTAACGTATGCGTGTTACCTCACTCTACCGTAAGTTTATGCGAGACTCAGCCCTAAGAAATCTATCAGTACGTTTACTGTCACATCACATTACTATGTGTACGTTTACTGCCATTTCATGGAATCTTTAACAAATTAATAAATTTCTAGTATGAGTTGGTGCAATGCAGCTTACCTATCTCCTCGAATAAAATTTATAACCAATTATTTCTTCGGACACAGCCCTTCGTCAGAATGTGTCACATAAATTTTAGAAATTCGTGGTCTAATGTGTAGCATTGACCTCGAATTCGAGGTTACTAATACTTATTGGGGCTTATCGACGCACCAACTGCCAAGGTCATATGGCGTCGCCAATTCTTTCCCTGTTGGAAGGGTTTCTCGGGAGCCAGCTTGCTCCTTGCTCAGGGAAGCCACCAGGCCTTGAACCCGGGTCGTCGAATTCGAGGTTGTGTTGCTCATTTGTAAACTGCACCTCTCCATAAGTAGAGAGGAATCTCAGGGAACGGTGTTATGTTTGCATAATGTCGCGTAAAACACTTTTTGTGCAAGTATTTAGTGCAATTTGACTGGTATATGCCACCCTCCGCTGCTGTGATTCCCAAGTCCACGCTCCTACCTGAGCAGCTTCGGTTAAAAGCATTGTTCCTGATATCCTGTGGAGCGCTGGCTGGTTTTTTCGTCACACCTTCCTACCAGCACTTCCTGTATCCGTGAATCCTTACGGGCCCTAGAGTTTTTTTCGGGCCCTTCCCTCGAAGGTCCCACGAGCCCCGCGACCGGAGCCCTAACAATTTGCTCGGTGGCCCACGGCTGCCCAAGCCGGGCCCCCTATTTTCAGCAGTTGTAGGTCCCCTGTATTCCACCGGGGCCCCTGTGGCTGCAGCCCGACCCCCTGCGGTTCACCCGGGCCTCTTGTGGCCATCCAGGCGCCGTGAAATTCTTCCGGGCCCCTTGCAGTCTTCTTGAAACCGCCGAGTCTGCGAACGGGCCCTCAGAATTATCCCGGGCCCACTGATGCCGAAGACGGGCCCCTGTTCCCAGCAGTTGAAAATAATTTCCGTGTTCCACCTGGGCCCTCTGTGAGCCCAGCCGGACCCCTGCGGTTCACCCGGGCCTCCTGAAAGGCTTCCGGGGTCCCTGCGGTTCATTTGCACCCTGTGTATCCGCGGTCGGTTCCCTTACAATAATCTCAGGCATATTGTGGCTACAGTCGGCCCTTTGTCTTGCATGCGTGACTCCTTTGGTCTCGGCCCTCTGTGGCTACAATCGTACATCCGTTCCTGCTTGGGAGTAGTAGGTAAAATATCTTAAACTATTAACTCAAGCAGGCCTCAGAATATTTAATGCAATCTGAGATGGTCCCGATCAGTGATTCTAGCCGAAATTTGGCCAGTCCCTGGATTTTTGGAGATCCAATCACATTTTGAACGGACCTCAGGGATTTTAGGGCCAATTCATAGTTTAGTGGGCATCAGGAATTGTCGAAATTTTTGCCCCTAAAACGGTGTTTAACTTTGTTTTTTCCTTTCTCGCCGACATTTTTGTATGTGTATGTGTTACAGTGTATCCGCGAAATCCGGGAATCCACGGATTTCCTAGGGAGTCCGCGGATTTCCCAGGGAGTCCGCGGATTGCCAAGAACGCTCGTGAATCCGTGGAATTCCGGCCGTTTGTTCCGTGAGTTCGCGGAACACCTGAAACAGAGACGGGTGTCCGCGGATTCACTAGGGAGTTCGCGAAGTACCTGAAACAATGCCGGTGATCGGCGAAATTTTGGTGAAATAACCGTTTGTCTAGGCAAAGCGGAGGAAACTTATGTAACCTCGCCACTATAGGCCCAGGAAGCGTGTGGGCGGAAGGGATATTGGCCTTCTAGTGATTGTTTCTTATGGGTTGTCGGGCACGGGTCATATACGAGCAAATAAACTATAAGAGTTAAAAGAGTTCTCTTTTCAGCTTCGGGAGGTGGACTAAAGCCGTTACAGCTGGTGGGGCCAGACGGGCGTCATTTTCCCATCACTTGATTTGTTAGCAAGTCCATAATCGTCTCAAAGTTGGGGAGGTACTGCCATCAGTCCAAAATTTTGTGGCCGCCGCCCCTGCCCCCAGTTCCTGTGCCTATGACAGGGACAGATGCAGCCGAGCGGATTTCCAGTTGGAAGGTAAACATTCGGCGATAAACCGTCGGGTGAATATCAGGGTTAAGTTCTTGGATAAATTTTAACATCAACTCAACCTAAACATTTTTTTAAGAGAACCATGTAAGTGTATCCAGAGCACCGTGACAAACAATTGACATCAAAGCAGCACCTTGCAAACGATAACATGCGTTTAAACATATTTTTATTGTTTATTTGCGTTTTACTTTTTTGAAACTCCCCTCCCTCCGTTTTCGATCGGTGGTGACGCCTTTGCGAACAGGCAGACGTGACCGGAAGGTCGGGTTATGCTGACCGCTCAGTCCCGGCCACACCCGTGTCCTGAGCAGTGGGGTGCGCTCCGTTGTCTGAAGATGTCAGAAGCTCTCTTCAATGAAAGAGTGCAGAAGTGGCTTTCCGAATAAAAGAAGTCTGTGCCACGTTGTATCTATCAGCTTATCGCCAGAAATATGAAATATTCCAAAAGCTTTTTTTCATTACGTACAGGTTTGGTCCGGTTTGAAATGAATCAGCACCCACCATGTTAACCCTCGCCCCGGTGGGGGCGTTTGAGCACCCCTGGGTTTTTTTTTTCGGCGGCACGAAAAAAACGACGGCGCGAAGAGCCACTGTACTTAGCACACCTTATCCTTGATCAATTTCGCAACTTTCCTCCAAATTTTAAGACTGGGTCATCTCAGGTTAGGTCACCAGTGCAGGTCAAGTGAATTCCCATCCAAAAATGTTTAAGGTGGCATACGTAAGAAGTGGGTGAATATATCGAGTTGAAACTTATACCACATAATTTGCCCACCGAGTGTTACTAAATACGTTCCAGGATTTTTAATATCGATGGCCTAAGGTTAAGTGCGGATCATGACCTCTCCATCGGAAATACATGGAAATAACAGAAATTGGGTTATTTTTGTGTAGATACAGCTGTGAATACCTTCATATTCCCAAATCGTAGTATCATGGGCCCCTTTCCAGGATCATGTTGCAATTATTGACCTGTGACCTCTGACAGGTCATCTGGGCTACTTAAGCAGTTTTCAGACTTCGTCAATAATTTTGCATGACATGATGATACAGCTTTTATTTTGATACCAATGCCTTTGGATTTCTATCGGGAGTCGATTGATATGCGTATTGACTATGCTTGGTTAAAAAGTGACCTTGACATTACCTAAGGTCAGGTAATTTTTTTTGTTTTGACCTAGTATGGTCATATCATACATTAGTATATTTGCTGTGGTGAGAGGAACCGAGTGGTGCCTAAAAACGATTCTAACTCAAGTCTGTCAGATGCTAGAGCCCAAAAAACTCTACTCAAAACGCCACCTGCTTTGGCCTGTCATGACCTCAATATTGACGTGAGCCAAAAACTGTCTGATATAGTTTCTTCAGACATAAGTGTCGCCACCGGCAAAAAGTGGGGGGGGGCCAGCCAAACTTCAACCTGATGCTGACAAAAAACTTTCAAAATCAGGATCAAAAACTGTTCGAATTTGGGCTCCTCGTTGCCTTCCGCAGCGGCTGGATATAAGAATGTCCGGCTTTCTCTCATTTTGGCTGAGATCGTGAAATTTTTGGCCAAAAAGTGGGGGGCCAGGCCCCCCCTGGCCCCCCCTTTTCCGACGCGTATGTCTTCAGAACATGTATGAGCTATCCACCAGCGTTCGCTTTTTTCGCTATCCCAGATAGGAGCCGATTTCGAGGAGAGAGGGTGTTCCCTGCTCGGAGGCCCACGGGGGCGCGGGTTAATATCAGAATTATTGCCTAGCACTAAACACTGAGGAAGGAAACAATTAGCAGCTAAGGTCAAGGACAGGGGGCAAGGAGGGGCAGTGGCGCCCCCTCCCCCTCCCCTCACACTTTCGGGACGAACTTTACATGTTATCTATTGGGGGTAATTTGATCTGGTTGAAAGCAGCAACAAAACAAATTCAGTTGCCACTGTTTTATCCTTGCACTAACGCTTCTTTTGGTCTACATTTTTTCCTTGTCGATCTGGCCTGGCCCCCCAACGTAAACTTAGTTCCAACGTCCCCGGCCATAAGCGCAGGAGGCGGGGGGACAGGAGGCGGCCGCCCCCTCAGCTTTCAAACTGAATCGCCTCCCAACCTTCAGCCGATTCCGTGTACCTTTTCCGTTAAAAAAAAAAACAAGTAATATGTCTTAAATTTAGCCCTACCAGCAGTGACCGCTTTTGCCCCCTCAACTTGAAAAATGTTCCTCCGCCTATGTCCCTGGCTAGGGCACCATGATTCACTTGTCTGGTATGAAAAGGTATATAAGCGGATCCACGGAGTGGAGGGGAGCAAGTGCCCATCCGATCGACCCTCCGTGCCCCCCAAAAATGGTCTCGGCGCCCCTCTGAACGGGTCGATGGTGCCCCCTGAAGCGTCGGTTCCCGCCTCCCCTCCCCACGATCCTCCGAAAATCGTCGCCCCGTGATAAGATTTGGCGCTCATCTAATACGTTTTGCCGACAAAAACTGACGCTCGTCTTGGTCCGAATGCCTCTTCGCAATGTGTCCCCCGCCCCCGATGAGCTATCTCAGACCCGCCTATGGAAGGTATTTGAAGGTAACATTATATACTACATCAATGATTTCAATGAAACTGATAGAAACAACGTGATCCACCCGTTGATGATAATAGCTATATTAGTATCGCTTATACCCTCGCCATTATCATGCACATGAAAGCCATAAAAACCATACCAGACCACACACACACCACGAAATCTAAACATTGCTTTGCTCTGAAGAAACATTACAGTTGTCTTGCATTGACGACCATACCCAGCTACACCTACATCTGAAACAACCAAAAATTTCACAGTTATTCGAAGGAGGCCGGTTAACAACGATTCCTCTATTTTCCCGCATATACACGGCCTATTCCCAGGGATTTCGCGGACACCCGGTTCTCGTTTCAGTGATTCCACGGATCCACTAGTGAATCCGCGAACACCCGGGTGTTGTTTCAGGGATTCCGCAGACTCCCTGGACAAACGGTCGGAATTCCACGGATTTTCGAAATTTGTTTTTAGTCCGCGGAATCACTAGGACATTCGCGGACTCCCTAGGAAGTCCGCGGATCCCCGGATTTCGCGGATGCACTGTAACATATGTACGTTTTTATGAAAATTTATACCTTGCACGGTCAGGCCCCCAAAAACTATTCCGGGTCCCCTTCGAGGAGACCGGTCCCCCAGTCAGAGTTCGCCCCCTCCTTGAGCAGTTTCTGGATCCGCCCCTGACGATGGGAAAGCCGGACAGAGGAGTGCCAGGCGCCCCAACTTACTATGTTGATCAGGCCTCTCCAGGAGTGCATTTTTATCCTGTTCACAGAGTTTCTGCATGCCGAAAATCGCATGCGGGGGCCAAACAAATACATGGTGAAATGATCCCAAGGCCTGCAACCGTTTGTCACCGGTCACGTCCGTTCGCGTCATCCGTATTGTATGTATTTGTCACTCGCCTCGTCGATCGTACTCTCGGTTCACCCGTCCGTTTATTGCCAGACTTGCGACGCCCTGGTGCAAGCGCTGAACGGCAGCTGCAGCTACGGCTGTTTATGTTCATTCTGCGCTGAAAATTTGGAGCATACGCCAGATGTAAACGAATCAATGTCATCATTGCTGGGGTTTTCTGGCACGTCTACATTTAAGGTCATGTTGTGCTCATAACACGTATTAAGAAGTAAAATCAGCCTTAAGTTTTTTTGGGATTTAGTTTCTGGTAATGTATATAAAAGTTATTTATCGGATATTTCGAATCTATTGGACGATTCTTTATCAACGGATATTATGACACTGTACATTGATTAAACATTCATAAAATATTAACACACGATGGCTACCCCTTGATCTTCTCAATAGGGCTACCTCCCATTTTGTTAACTTTTCAAACCATATTATCAATGTTGAAAATGTTTCGGATGATGTCGAGAGACCTAAAATATGAATATCAACTATAATTGCATTTGATTTAATAACTGGAAATATTAGATTACCTATTGGCAGAACCATTACTAAAGTACCTATTACCTAAACATCTAACACCTACAAGGATTCTAATATAGGATTCCAGATTGAGCTGATATGGGTATTTCCGTGGTCGCGATTTATATCTTCCTCTCGCAGTGTGATTTCTATCGCCTCCCTAACTGACCGGCGGCCAAGCTTTGGTTCTACCGCCAGAATTTTAAAGAAATTATTTCGAATGTATGCTCGAAGTTCATCATTTAACAAAAAACTTTTTATATACATTACCAGAAACTAAACCTCGAAAAACCTTAAAGCAGATGTAATATTACTTCTGGGAAAAATGACGGTAAAATCCTACACAAGAAGTAAAATTTCAGGCCTTGGAAACATTCGCCGAACAACAAAAAGTGTTCCTCCACATTCTCTCCGGTGCCCATATAGTCCCAGTGTCAGTGGTCTGTCGCGCCGGCAGACGTCCGGCGCGGTGCGCTGGGACGCCAGTTCAGCCGCCCACCGGTGGCCACCCTGCGTCTTCGGACCCGGCGGCCCGAGAGCGCTGGGACAGCCCAAACGCCAGGCGTGCACACCGACCACTAACCGAGGTCCTCCTCGTCGCCCACGGACCCAGATACCCAGGAGCACCACAGGACCCGCCAATCGGTGTCAGGCACATACCAGCGCGGCTGGCACAACTTGCGTCAGCGAACTTAACCCTATTACGCCACCCCTGTAAAAGTCAGAATCGGATGGGGTCTGTTCCCCCCCGATATCTCCGGAAAGTTCTAGACCGATTTTAATGAAAGAAAAACAACTTTGATTGTTTTGATGTGAACTCTCTGTTAACTCGCGCCCCGGTGGGCCTCCGAGCCACCTTCGTCCTGGTGGGGGGTGTTTGAACACCCCACTCGAACTCGGCCCCTATGCGGGATAGCGAAAAACGCGGAGGCTGGTGGATAGCTCATGTAAATTCATGAAGAAACTATAACATACACTTCTTGACTCAGGTCAATATTGAGGTCATGACAGGTCAAAGATGTTGGCATATGGGCGCCACATGACCTTTGTAGTCGGCGCGCCCTAAACCACCAATTATGATGATGATGATGCATTTTGGGCTCTAGAAGTAAATAAGTTTTTGGGCTCTAGCATCTGACAGAGATGAGTTAGAATAATTTTTAAGCACCATTCGCTTACTCTCGTCACATCAAATTGAATGATGTATAACATGACCATACTAGGTCAAAACACAAAAATGACCTGACCTCAGGTTAGGTCAAGGTCACTTTTGACCTAACATAGTCAATATGCATATCACTCGACACGCAATTGCGATCCAAACGCAATGGCATACAAATAAAAGCTACATCATCATGTCATGCGAAGTTATTGGCCTAAGTATGATAACCGCTTAACCCTCGCCCCCACCGGGGGCTATCGATGGCCCCCCTAAGGTTTTTCCGGGATAGCAGAAAAACGACGGGGCGCAGCACCGCGGTTGAGGGCTCTACCTCTCACAGCATTATTTTCCCATCATCCCTAAAATTTTTACCCCGGGTCACCCAAGGTCAGGTCACCAGACGAGGTCAACCAAGGTCACCTCACTTCACCTTTATACCTCTGTAAGAGCTACATTTCAAAGTCGATCAATTTGAAACTTACTACACTTCATAACCCCTCCAGGGTCTACAAGGTGTATATCCGGGATTTTTCGATTTCGTGCCCTGAGGTCAGGTCACGAGGCGACCTCTCCCATTGGAAAAGCATGGGGAAAAGTTGTTTCATGATATAAAAGCCACAAAAATGATTGCAAATACTCAGACTGCTCAGAACAACGTTTTTGGACACCCTTTCACGGATCCCAGGGGTCATATTTGCCCTTTGACTTTTCCAAGGTCATCCAAGGTCACCAGAGGTCAAAAACAGTATTTTGACAATACCTTTTGACCTAATTAAGCTAGAGCGGTGAAACAAACACCATCGTGTTTGTCTTGTCACTGGCTTTCATTTGATATACGGCAAGGTCACTTTTTGACCTTTCGTGACCTCAGGTCATATTAGGTCACGAGGTGACCTCTGGAGGTCAAACCACTGGCGGGAGGTCTTTACGTTTCACATAGCGGAAAAAGTACTGGCAATTTTCTATCAAATGTACTTTACCAGGCCTCAATAGCTCTAATGACATAAGAGTTATGCCCAGTTTGCTTAATCATTGCATATTTGAGTGAAAATAGCCGATCTTGACCTAATTTGACCTCTGGAGGTCAAACCATTGACCTGAGCACTAAAACATGCGAAATAATTTCTTACTGAATTCACGCGAGCTTTCTATTGCACTTTGCAGATTTGCGCTAACGCCAATATTTTCGGAGTTAGAGGGGGCCATCGATGGCCCCCGGTGGGGCGAAGGTGGCGCCGGACCCCCGGTGGGGCGCGGGTTAAGTAGTGGTTATCAGACTTCTCAGAGGTCACAGGTCAGAAATTGCAGCATGAACCTGGAAAGGGGCCCAGGATACTTCGGTTTGGAGAATATAAAGGTATTATCAGCTGTATCTACACAAATACAGCCCAATTTATTAAGAATTTCTGTTTTTCCCATATATTTCCTATGGAGACGTCATGGTCCGTACTTGACCTTAGGTCATCGATATGGAAAAATCCCGGAACATGTTTTGTAGAACTCGGTGGGGAAATTATGTGTTATAAGTTTCAATCCGACAGATTCACCAATTTCTTACTTATACCACTTTCAACATTTTTTAGGTGAGATCACTTGACCTACACTGGTGACCTGACCTGAGATGACCCAAGCTTAGAATGTTGGGGAAAGCTGCGGAATCGATGAAGGATAAGGTGTGCCAAGTACAGCGGTGCTTCGCGCCGCCGTTTTTTCGTGCCGCCGGAAAAAACCGAGGGAGGGTGTTCAAACACCTCACCCCACCGGGGCGAGGGTTAAGCCATACATATTTTCAAAAATTTCAGAAGGGGGCTCAGGTGGCAAAAGAATAGGATGTTTTGATTTTTTCAACTGGTTACTGCGCCTCCATTTATTATTTGGTTAGCATGAAAATTCGTCTGTAGTTTCATAATTGCATGCTGATACACGTATATTTAGGGTTTGTTTAATTTCGAAATTCAAGGGCGAAGTCATAAGGGGTAAATATCGGAATTTTTTCGGATCAATGCCTTTGACGCCATTTTCTTATCTGAAGTGACTTTACGTTTGTGAATTGTACTGAAAGATGTTAGGAACCTATTTTTACCGTTTGTTTTCCCACAGGCGGATGTAGGAGATTTAAAAAGTGGGACATATGACAAAGTTGTTGCTTATTACCGTTTTTCATATTGAGAGGCTTGGTTCTTCAAATTTTACCTGCGAAATATTGATTCTGATACAAACTGACATTTTGTACGTGTTTTGATGCTGATTCATAGGCGGTTCCAGGACCATAAAAACGAGGTAAACTCATAAATCATAAACATTAATTGTTATGCATTTCCTTATAAATTTCTGCTCCCACGCCCTTAGCCTCCTCTCAACCCGAAATGTATTCCTGGATCCGCCACTGAGTGTCAAAGCTTCCGGCGTGGGTACGTTGGGAGGGGAAGGTAACGGCTTCAAAGGGTTAGTGGGCCGGCGTGAGATAAAGCAATGCCCGGTCCCATGGCACCACTACCAATACTGCCTCAGTGCGATAACAGCGCCACGCTAACTCTTTGTACTTAAATATGTCCGATCTGAAACTACGGACGGTAAGGTGTATCCACATGGTGGTTAGCTTGGCTCAACATCCTCATGAATTCATAATCATCTGTTTCAATACGATATTATACTTAGTGGAAATTTTTCCAGTTACCCGACTCAAATTATGGTCTGACATCGCCACTGGCATGAAAACCATCAGAAAATATTAGATATTGATGAAAAACAGAGGCCAAACAATATCCAAAGTTCGATTGCAATCACACTATTGGTCTACATGTCTCGTAAAATATGAAAATTATACCCCCGGTTTTTCTCCTGGATCTGCCCTTGGTGGAAATTGTAAATTTGCATCGATGTAAGTGAAATATAGTATACAACATCTTTCATACATCTTTATTATTACTGTACCTCAGATTCAAGAATTTCAACGGAATAATGCGGTTACGAGACATTATCGTGCCAACCGCCCCACCCAAACCTCGCTCTGCCACCGCCACTGATCCCCAAAACGAAAATACACGGAAATCTATCTGCAGCCATACATCAAGAACTTTCGCATTGCTAAAGAAGAATTACTTCTGATCAAAGAGCATTGTGCAACTGACATGTAATGCCCACAATTACATACACCTGGAACCACCCTTGGAACACAAAACCGCAAAGTGAGCACGGATATGACCACATTGATAAAGTAAAGGAGCGATCATTGCACTGCGCTAAAAAACAAGGGATTTTGTACCAGAAATAGAGCAAGTCACAGCTGAGCTAGTTCTTCTCATAGCCGGTTAGCATACCCCCCACCAAACATGTCCCTGGAGTCGCCCATGGACCACTTAGAATTTTATTTTAAGTTCTGCTTGATGCCAAATCGATTTTTAGGAAAATTCACAAAGTATGAAACCGATATCTATTCAGGTTTAACCACACCACGAGAAAAACCGTCGGGGGCCTCTGGAGCCCCCTCCCTACACTAATAGAGTTAAGACGGAGAGTTTATGACGTTGAATGATCCTCTTTTAGGAATACCACAATAGCTCAAACTTTCACCGTTGGACGCTCTCCGAGCAGGGACGTCAATGGGATTGAACCATGAAAGCATCATTCTCTTTCGATTTCATAATCTATACAATCTGCTAGCACATGGCGTATGAAAGCTGACTTCCAAAGCGAGCACACTCAAGCGGGTCATCACCACTGAGTAGGAAGGAATGTGCCACGTGGATGTGCCAAATGCGGAGCCTGGTGAGAATCATTTCCCCTCCTTGACCCCGCAGAACCTGAAAAGCGCATACCGACCCTCGCTTTCAGGGCCAGAAGGTTTTGACCCGTTGGGTCGACATCCCCCCTTCTCTGCCATGACTTAGAGGGAGTGGCCCACTTCTATAATGAGTTTTTATCTGAGACAGCAGTTTTTTAGATCGTGTCGCAGAACATTTTGTTTTCTTTAAAACTCAGTGGGGCATTTTTGTGCCAGTCATTATAGTGTATTTAGGGGATCAAGACCCCATTTGGAGTGGGAGGAGGGTAATGAAATTAGGCGCGTTAGTGTTAAAATATGTTTCCCAACTTTTGTGTTATTCTATATTTTAGAGATTATAGATGTTGCCCAGGGCTGCCAGGTTTTTTCCGCGGAAAAGTCAAACCGAGTTTAAAAAAGGGGCCAAAAGGGCCCCTATTTTATTTCAACTAAAATGACCACATAAATCCCACAAAAGTCACATTTGAGGCTAAAACGACCCCAAGCGGTTGTCATAAACCCACAGAAAAGGATAGAGCACTTTTGAATCACTGTTTAAAAATAAATTCTGACAGTTTGGTCTCGACTTGACAAAACATATTTTAGCGCACTGCCCATTTAATAGGAAGCCAGGAGTGCCCTTCCAACCCCGCGTGGCCATGAAATGATTTTATCCACATAATCAGAAAATGTATTAGCATCATCTATTACCTTGGCTGCACCACTCCCCGCTAATACGTAATTTTTTCCTGCTATACGACTGCAAATTTTTGCTCTTAAGCAGTGGCATATCTAGAATTTTAGGAAGTGGGGGGAGGGTAGAGCCTCAGAGGGCGCACTTTGCCATGAACTTTTTAACCAACGGGTGCCTATAGTATCGCATCCTTTGCGTCCAGTTTTCGGTGGCCGCCATTTTTGTGGATCGTATTTTTGATAAAGTTTTGTCCCTCCCTCCCATCGCCATAATAGTTTTTCGGCTGCTTTGCTGTTTTTTTTGTGTCAAAAGATCTTACGCAAGAGTGGAGAAGGCCTCGAAAAGCCATATCTATACAAGGGACAAACCAAAAATAGCTGCTAGAAAAAGGGCCAAAAAGGCCAGTTTCTAAGAAAGGGCCAAACAAGAAAGGGTCAAAATCATCCAGGCAGGGGGGAAACCTCAAACCTGTCGCTAACATGATGTCTAACACTGAAAGCTGTCGCTTTAATTTCTTTCAGTATTGGCAATTGATAAAGCACACATAATGCGACAAATAGTACCTATATTGATACAAAACAACCAGGCGACAATATTACTGAATTTGCAATGAGGCTTACTGATCACCACACACACGCGCAAACCTGCCACCTATAGGAGGCCCTTTTGGCAACTTGTTCTTTAATGTTTCGGGACCAGTCGGTTTCTGATGTTCTCAGACCCACTGATTTCGAATTTGACCTTGGCATTTTGAATTTCAAATTTTTCAGCCCGCCTCTGCGCCTTCAAGTTTTCGAAAAACAGAGAAAGTTTTACAGCCCTAAGCAGCAATCACTGAGACTAGCAAAATAAAATGAACTCGATAAGTTAGAAAAGTTTATTAGCTATAGTTCTGCGCAAACTGCATGTTCATAAGACATCCCATTCTTAATTTATAGCCCCTCAAATGTTGAGATTTTATGTCTAACGGTGGAATACTGTGCCGCACGGCACCTTACGGCGCGTTGCTCCCCCGGCAGTGTAGGAAGCGTGCAGGCTCGGAGACTTAAGATGCGGTACGTTTAAATTGTTGTTCGCATGAACCAAAACCAGGAATGTCAGTTTGCATGATTTTCTAGCACAAAAGATGTCAGGGGCAGAAGTAAGCACGACTTTTTCGGGAGCAAATTGGTGAGAATAGTGAAAAACAACATTTTGAAAGAAAAATTGCCGAATCGGCTAAGTTTGGTAACTGGGAAGTGTGCAGCGGGTCGGGCCACTCTCGATTCAGATACCATGATATCAGCAAATTAGGCATTATTACAAGAACTGCAATAAAACGCATAAAGAAAACAGGACACTGCCACAGTACCTTTATTGCTCGATGAATGAAGATTACGACAGCCGTCCACCTCCATCAGCTACAGGGACAGTGGCTGAATCCAAATCAAAATCGACTCAGAGCACCACTGGCGTCTATTTGCCCTCACGGCGGCGAAACACCATCTTGTTGAGCGCCTTGCCATCTTGGCGGTCAGCACCGCACACGCTGGCAACTGACTCGCTTGTCAGTTCAACGGCCCTCTCTGTTGACTGAGTGTGGCACGGAATGCCCGTCCGGAGAGGTGACCCGACTGAAGCCGTGAGTTTGTTCTGTGAAAAGCCGTTCAGGAAGGGTGGCTCCACATCAGGTGCATGGCACACCCGTTTTACGCTGCTGTGCAGCTCCATGTAGCTGACCGCACACCAAATAAGCTGCCCCGACAGCACCTGGTAGTGCCGGACACAGGCACCCCGCGCTCAGCCCCTCAACGTTGGGCCTGTACGCCGACCAGAGGGCTGTCCGCCGGCTGCTGGGAGGTGCTGGGAGAGCACCGCTCGCTATCAGACGCTGCTCACTGTAGGAGGCGTTGGGTGCATGTACGCGCCAGATAGGGACCGGCTTCATCTGCGCTGGTGCTAACCTCGCGCTGCCGGGACGAGACGATGTTACTGACAGCTGCAGCTCTGATTTGCTAGTCGTCGTCACCCAGCATTGCCAGAGGCGCGTACACCCAGCGTCTCCTGCAGTGAGCAGCGCGTCGCTTCTGAGAGCGGGCAGGGCCGAGCGCGGGGTGCCGTTGTCCGGCGCTCCAGGTGCTGTCGGGGCAGCTTAATCGGTGTGCGGCCAGCTACATGGAGCTGCACAGCAGCGTAAAGCGAGTGTGCCATGCACCCAAGGTGGAGCCACCCTTCCTGAAAGGCCATACCCAGAGCCAACTCACGACTGTAGTCGCGTCACCTCCCCGAACGGGCATTACGTGCTACACTCAGTCAACAGAGATGGCCGAATAAATAATAAGCGATTCAGCTGCCAGTGTGTGTGTGGTGCTGACCGCCAAGATGGCACGGCGCTCAACGCGATGGTGTTCCGCCGCCGTCAGCGTAAATAGACGCCAGTGGTGCTCTGAGTCGATTTTGATTTGGATTCAGCCATTGTCTCTGTAGCTGATGGCGGTGGACGGCTGTCGTAATCTTTATTCATCGAGAAATAAAGGTACTGTGTCAGTGTTCTGTTTTCTTTAAGAACAAGTATCAATTATTTTTGTCACAATCCAGCTCCAAAATTTTGTCTTAACGAGCTGCAGTCGCATGGCTTTGCCAGCGACATCTACCGGGCAAAACAAGAAGATAACAGAGAGGGCGATCCGGGCGCAGCGACCCGGCATCTGACTGGGTTAACCAGTACCGAAACACCACTGAACGTGTTGCGACGCAGAACACTGCTGGTACTGTTTTGCAACTAAATAGCCATGAAAGCAATAACCGCAGTACAAAGATGAAAAACACTTAGGCCGTATTTTCAGCAGTTGATATTCGAAATTGTGTATTTTTTGCTAAGTGCACATTGAAATCTAAGTAAACCACCAAGTGTTGCTTCTTAACCTCAGGAATACCTATAACTTTTTCCTTGATAGTATTGAAAAAATTACCTGCTGCCTTCCCTGACTTTGGGTAGGCGCATAAATGGCCAATAGTTTGATATTACAACCAGGGGCGTAGCCAGGATTTCGCTCAGGGAGGGAGGCGGCGCCCCGAAAAGGGCCCCTGCGACAGCGCAAAAAGGGCCCTGATGGGTAAAAAGAGCCCTGCTTGTTACAGAATTGAGTGCTGAAGAGGGCTTAAGAGGGCCCTATCTGGTATAAAATGACAAATTTGGCCACAGAGCATAGTGCGGGCGAGCCGCGCGAAGCGCGGCTCGTGTCCTCAGGGGGGCCCTTCGGGCCCCTCAGGGAGGGGCGGCTGTCCTTGCCGCCCCCCTTGGCTACGCCCCTGATTACAACTAACAAAAATGAGGTCCCGAACTAGCAGCCTCCTGTCATCCGCAGTGTGTTGTACTTCAGCCTCGCATGACCACTGTGTGGATGGCGGCAATAAAATTGCCACCCCTCGCCGGTCGTACTGGGGCCATGACAGCATAATATGCTGCCTCCCCATGCAGCCTCCCGAAACTATAAATGATGTACGGGAGAATGGAGCTCCGGAAGTACAACTATGGAATTTATGTAGTTCACATGCACAAATCAGAATATTGCTCGCCTTTTTACGGTAAATGCAGGCCCGCAAACATATAGATATGTAAGAATTTGTAGCCCAAGCATTATTGATCATTCTACTGATTGCATTTTCCATTTTAAGTTGTTAGTACCAGACGCTCTCAACGTTTGCTGTAGCTGTGAGACTGGCACTTTTCCCCGCAATAAAAATAAGACATGCCAATGATACACTGCATATCAGAGAAAGCACGGGCCAGGCCCTGATATTAGCCTGTCATAGCCTGTCATCTCTATCGATTGCTCCTCCACCGTTTTGATTTCCATGAGTGCATCTGAGCTTACCGTCTGTTTAGGATACTCTTCCCGTAACTGTTTTTATCGAACGACTTGATCATGTCACTCATAGATCGCTGTTGTTTCTGGTCAGTCCTGCAGACGGCGGTAGGCATGCTGTCTTCCGCGTCACTAAACTCGGACGCTGATTCCTGCAAGGTGATGGGCATGTTTGCTGTATCGATACACGCACCTGATCACATCCCACCAAAAGCTTATTGGATCATTCTGTAGCTTTTCACGCACAGTCACGTTCTGCCACGTTCATGTTCTACCACGTTCATCCAGACATTCTCTGAGGACTGCAGTCCTAAATAGAACATGAGAAGCTTTCCGTGAGCTTATCTGGTTTGATTTTGGCATTTTAAGATGTTTCAGTCGTGTGATATTCCGTTTATTTTACTTTTACCCTTTTATTGTGCCCCAACATTTGCTGTGTTTTTCTGACGTGTCAGTGTGAAAAACCACAACATGAGTGGATCGCTGCCTAAATATACCTGATTCTGATTCTGATTTTAACACAACGGATCTCATGCCTCGAACGGCTATCACCACCATAGCACGCGCGCGCGGTTGGTGCGGAGCGAAGCGGCACGTCCTCACTCCGCCTGTAGGCAGGCCTTTACCAAAGCTCAGCTTTGTTTCAGACTAAGAATGAGGTAAGATCAATAAACAGCTGACTTCCCTGAGGATTGGAACCGAAGATGCTAATGAATGCATGGTTAGTACCATTTTCTGTAGGCTCAATCCTAGAATATTTGGTATATATAGATAAACCCCAGGTCCCTATAGACCCTAGGTCTTTATTGGTAACAGTGCATATTTTCCACGTCCCACCCCCCCTCTCAAAATCGGGTCTGCATCCGCCCCTGGTGTGACCTAGGGTTTTATACCCCTCCCTTTTGGGACACTGTTTACCAGGGACAGATCCAAGGGGACAGTGGGGGCTCCTCCCCTTGAGCTGAGCTTAAGCACTGCAAAAGTCTCCAGCTCAAGACCCCCCAGTGATGTCTGATGGGTGTTCCGGGGGAAACCAAACGCCACCGAATTTTGATCCAGAAGACCCCGAAGAGTTGGTCTTAGCGGTCCCCCAAGTATTCGTCTAGGGAGGGGGCGCAGAGATTGTGTCAGGGTGGCTCCAAAGGATTGGTCTCGGAGCCGCCAAGAGCCGGTCTCGGGACCACTAAGAGTTTGTCTCGGGGGTGTGTGTTTCCACAGATGAAAAATCGCAGGCTACCCCAGGCCTACACCCCCCCACCCCCTCTGGAGGAAGCGCTGGATCTCCCCTGCATCCAACAATTTTTCAGTTTGAAAGAATTTCACCTTCCCTAAATTCAAATGGCGGGGGTCCCAATGGAGGCGCCTGACGGGGCCTCGAGACGAACATCCGCCCTCCCCTTGTGAAGATCCTGGATTCGCCCCTGTTGTATATCATACCCTGGGCCCGACCCCCACATTCGCCTTTTTCCAGGGGTGTAATTTTCTATCTCTTTGGGGTGCCCGAGCACCCCCAATCCTAATTTAAGCACCCCCAATCATGTGCTGAGCACCCCCAATACATGTGCCGCCCCTGGCTTATCACCGCTGCCCTGAACAATGTGACCCTATTTTATCACTGCCGCCCTAATTCGTGCCGCCCCTGGCAAGTTTCCCCGTACTGGATGAACGCCGATTGGTGCCACCTCTAGCTTATCAATGCCGCCTGGCTTATCACTTTTTCCATGATTTGGTGATTTGTGACACCACATCACTTCCGCCCCCGCCTGATCACTGCCGCCCCCTGGCTGATAACCACCGCCCCTGACTGATTGCTATCGCCCCCTGGCTGATACTGCCACCCCTGGTTGATTGACAACTGCCGCCCCCTGGCTGATAACTGCCGTCCCCTGGCTGATCACTGCCGCCCCTAACTGATAACTGCCGCCCCCTCGCTGATTACTGCCACCCCCTGGCTGATAACTGCCGCACCTGGCTGATCACTGCCGCCCCTGGCGATCGATAACTGCCGCCCTGGCGGATTGATAACTGCCACCCGCTGGCTGATAAATGCCACCCCTGGCTGATCACCACCGCCCCCTGACTGATAGCTACTGCCCCTTAGCGGCTAACTGCCACCCCTGGCTGAACACTGCCGCCCCCTGGAAGATCACTGCCGCCCCTGACTGATAACTGCCGCCCCCTGATTGATCACTGCCGCCCCCGGCTGATCACTTTCGCCCCTCGTTCACCAGTTCACCACTGCCGCCCCTGGCTGATCACTGGCGCCCCCTGGCTGATCACTGGCGCCCCCTGGCTGATCACTGGCACCCCTGACTGATAACTGACGCCCCTTGGCTGATCACTGCCACCCCCTGGCTGATAACTGCCACCTCTGGCTGATACCTTCCGTCCCCTGGCTGATAACTGCCGCCCCCTGGCTGATCACTACCGCCCTCTGACTGATAACTGCCACCGCATGACTGATAACTGCCGCACCTGGCTGATTACTACCGCCCCTTGACTGATATCTGCTGCCCCTTGGCTGCTAACTGCCGCCTCTGGCTGATCACTGCCGCCCCCTGGCAGATCATTGCCACCCCTGACTGATCACTGCCGCCCCCTAGCTTATCACTGCCGCCCTCTAGCTGATCACTACCGCCCCCGGACTGATACCTGCCGCCGCTTGGCTGATAACTGCCGCTCCCTGACTGATCACTGCCGCCCCCTGGCCGATGACTGCCGCCCCTGCCTGATCACTGCCGCCCCCTGGCGGATCACTGCCGCCCCTGGCTGATCCCTGCCGCCCCTGGTTCATCGCTGACGTCTCCTGGAGCAGTGAGCATCCTGGGGATATCTGGGCAGTGAGCGTTCTGGGATAGCATCCTTCTGTGGATATCACTAGCATCATGTCATATCTGAGAGGCGTTAGTTTTAATTTCATATTTTCATCCTAATAGTCTTTCATGTTTTACATAACGTCGAGTTTCATGTTACCTTCTCGCTGACCCCAGTCTGTCGTGTGAAATTGTGTATGTCATTTTTATAGTATTTGTATTTCTTTTTTATATATGTTTTAAATAATTTTCTGATACAATTTTCACGACCAGGGCCCCATTTCATAAAAGGCGTAACTTATGCTTATAGCGTAGAAGTAACATAATACAGCGTAGAAAGTGAATAATACACCACAATCTTGTTTCACAAAAATGCAGCGTAAAATACTTGCAAAGTTACGCTGCTATAAACTACGCTGTACTGGAATTCAGCGTAGAATATTCCCAATCTTGTTTCATATAGCAGACAACATGTACGTTGAATATGTAAAACACTCCTGAAAAGCTACACAAGATATAGCAGCGTAACATTTATCAGACAATGAAGCAAAACATAAGAAGTAGATAATTTCTTATGAATTTCTGAATCTGAGGCAAAATTAGATAGTGTAGTGAAGGACAAAAAGAGTCATGAATGTAAAATAAACAGTCATGAATGTAAAATAAACTTAAATAAAAAAGGTGTGCAAGTTCTTCCTTGCACAGGTATGAAGAGCAAGTTTCACATGCCAAATTGAGCTGATATGTAGAGTTCTGTGGCCATTTGGTATGCCAAAAATGATGATAGCTATTGATGCAAATACACAGGAAAGCTGACATTAATTTTTATTTTAGACTTTCTGCCGTTACTGTTATTTTACAGTCTAGTGAGGACAGAACCCTAGATAGGCTGACATTGACAAAGTGTTATATGGAGTCTATGGAGGGTAAAAATTCAATTTAAGGTATCTGTCACCAACAAAATCCAACCATCTCTACTGAGGCTTCTGGCGAAAATGATGGTATACCTAGGTACCTAAGTACCAGCATCTTGATCTAGTTATTCTTCAGAGATGTTTACTCACTATGCCTTTCCCAGTTTCACGAAATTATAAGGTTCACAGACCTTCACAGTTCACTCATGATTAGTAAATACAACTCACCTCAAATTCCACTGAACTACACTCGCACAACAATACAATAACTTGTTTAAGCCCTTCTTGACAGCAACTACCTAAAAATTGGGTACTGCCAAAAACAAATACGTCGTATTTTCATTGCGCCAGCTGATAGTGCGTCTTCCGCCGCAGTATTTGTAAAAGTACAGTAGAAACTTAAAAATCGAATAAGAGCAAATAAGTGCAATAATTTTCATTCAAATAATTTATTGAAAAATATAGATGCGATTTCTCATGTTAATAAAGCAGTTACACGCCATATTTGAAAGGGGTAATTCCATTCTGGAATTGGGCTTAATTTACGCTGCATTTGATATCTACGCCGCTTTCGCGTGAATGTCACCGCTCTTTGTGAAACGTGATTCTGAGTACGGCATAACTTTGCAGGTGAGTGTGGTGTAAAACACACCGATCACTACCGCCCCTGGTTCATCACTGCTGCCCTGATTCATGCCGCCTCTGGCTCTTCGATGCTGTTCCCGGCATATTTTGACCCAAATCCGCGCTGCCCCGAATTATCGCTGCCATCTCTGGTTCATCACCGCTGCCCACTGGCTTATCACTGTCTCCCCTGGTTCATCACTGCCGCCCTAATTAATTATTGCTGCCCTGATTCACGCCACTCCTAGCTCCCTGTTTTAAATTAACCCATATATAAGCGGCCCCTGGTTAGACACTTCCTCCTTCCAATCCTCACTACCACCTCCGGCTGATCACTGCCACCCCTGGTTTATCGCTACCAAGGAGATTAATCCAGCCATGGCCCCCAAAACCGGTCAAACATAGGCCCTGCTGTCAGCACAATTTGTCAGCAGGAATCTCTAACACTCTTCCAGAAAGCAAACAGCAGACCACTATCGTCTAATTGTTATCTGTTTGCCTATTGGAGGAATTTCTCAAACCGAGTAAATGGCAGACTGCTGCTGCCGTGCTTTTACTGTTTTAGCGTCAGCCAGGGGTGATTTTTATTTTGGGGTGTGCAACCACCTCCAATCATAATTTGAGCACCCCAATACATGTGTCGCCCCGCGGCTCAGCATTGCTGCCCTGATTCATGCTGTCTCCGTCTTACCACTGTGATTCATGTCGTCCCCAGTTTATCACTACCACCCTGATTTATGCAGCCATGCTTCATCACTGCCGCCTCCTGCCTATCACTGCCACCCCAATTTGTGCCAGCCCTGACTTATCACTGCCGCCCTGATTCAAACAGCACCCGGCTCATCACTGCTGCCAGTATCTATCCCCGACTTATCACTGCCACCCTGTTTCATGCCGCCCTCAACACATCACTATCGCCTCGGCTAATGAATGCCGCCCCTGACTTATCCCTTCCGCTCTAATTCGTGCCGCCCTGGGCTCATGACTGCCGCCCCCAGCTCAGGGACGGCGAATGCCATTTTCGGGAGGGTGTGCAATATTTTCTGGAGTTGGCGCCTTCCTTTTCAGGGGGTGCCTCCATTCCCAGGGGGCGCCTTTGCCTTCCTAGGGGCGCCCACTCAGTGGGGGAGGCGCCGACATCATTTCGCTATGTTGAGTGGATAAATTGTGTCTATTTGCTCTCTATCGGACGGGTTTGATGACAGGGGGTACCATTCATATGTGAAACTGTTTTATTTTGCATAGAGGGTCCTACCTCTTCAGGTAGGCGGTGTTTTGGCCTGATTTTTTCTTGGCCGGCCAGGGGCACCGCCAAAATCCAGGGGCACTTCCCCGGATCAATCCAAAACCGAGCGTGCAGAAATACTTTTGCACAACCTCATTCTTTTCAGGGTGTGCAACAGCACACTCTGCCCCCCGGAATCCACCGTCCCTGCCCCAGCTTATCTCTTCCGCCCTGATGCGTGCTACCCGTATTTTATAACTACTACCTACGGCTCACCATTCCCGTCCTCGGCTTTTCCCTTTGCCTTGATTCGTGTCGCCCCCAGCTTATCAATGCCGCCTCCTCCCCAACCTATCACTTCCGCCCTGATTCATGCCACCCCTAGTTCATAACTGCTGCCCCTGAGTCATCACTGCTGCCATCGCCTTATCACTTCTAGTCTGATTCGCATCGCTCCGAGTTCATAGCTATTCGCCCTGGCTCATCACTGCTGCCCTCGACTTATGACTTTGCCGTGCTTCTTGCCGCCCCGGCCAATCACTGCCACCCCCAGCTTATCACTTCTATCCTAATGTGTGCCGTTCTTAGTCTATAACTGCCACTCAGGGCTCATCACTGCAGCACTGATTCTTACCGCCGCTGGGTGCTAGGGTAAAAATAAAGGGCGTCAGGGCAAAAATAAAGGGCATGCACGGGTACAGTGGAGCTGCCATATTTATTAATATTTACAGAACAGTATACGCGTTGTTTAAAGTGATATCAGTGTTTTTTGCTTTCTTTTCACGTAGTGATTAAGCCCTTTGCTTTTATTTCAATATCCATCCACTCTGCCATTCCGAACGTAAAATTTAATCCCGCAAAACTGATATACTTCAATCGTGGATAGATTTATAACTCAGATTGGATTCTTTGAAGACGCGTATGTAGCTTTGGGATGTCGCCAAAAAAGCAAACATGTTTCGAAAAAGCTGTAGAATACCTGCCCAACATTAAGATAGAATGTTCCCTGTGCTATAAAAGGCTAAAAAAGAGATGAATAACGGATTTGGTACAATGAAGGGGTGCCGCCCCCGCAATGCCGCCGCCTCTATAGGGTGCCACCCCCACCGGCTGAGCACCCCCAAAGATTTTGGGAAAATTACACCCATGCCTTTTTCACACCAACGTAGAATGATTGTGGAGCGGCATTCAAAACAGTGCAGTGCACCCCTAGTGGCAATAAAAACTACAGTTACGAAAGATGATCACGCACATTCCTCAAACGAAAAGCGCTTCGATCGATGTTGATATTTGAAATTATAAAACTGATCTGAACTTCTTGCGTGTGACGAGGGTAGGGGAAACTTATTGGGAGTAATTTTTGTTGGTGGCTCCCTTTGGCTGCTGGCATACACAGATGCATTTGTTTCCTCAATCATTCGAACTATCTCAATCATTGGTATTGTAAACAGGTTGACACGCACCATGACTTGGTAAAACCGAGTTAGAAACGCGTTTGTAGTTGATTTCATAATTTTTACTGCACTTAAAGCTGATATAAAACTTATATGAGCGCATATGTATGTATTTATTCATAGATTCACGACAACAATAAGAAAATAATTTTATTCACTTACACTGTAAGCATAAGCTAAGCTCAAATACAAATGATGCAAGGCCAAGAGTTAAAAAGAATGGCGTTAATTTGGTTGGAGAATGCTTCGGTTGGTACAACCATATGCTGGATGAATGCTGACGGGCATGAGAAGTTCTCAGGAGACATGCTGCAGGTGGACAGCAATATACTGCACTTCACTGCAATCTTGCCTTCATAGTCAAAGCGCAGCGAAATTTTCGACTCGACTGTTGTACATACCCCTCCCTCTAAAAAACAAAGTATCACGAGAAGGTAATAATTCCCCAGAAAACGCCGCCTGCCTACCAGCAAGTGTCTCTCCAGTTCGGACGTACCACATTCAAAACATCAGCACAGCGTTCCGCCTTCAACACTATTGAAGGCCTTCTTTCTTCGTTATTGGTTGCGGAGCGCCATTTTGGGAAGCCGGCGCGGTAGACGAGGTCAGATCAGATGGACTGTACGGGGGCGGGGCGTCCCGCTGCTGAGGCTGGAACTGGGGCTGCTGAGGCTGAAACTGAGGCTGCTGAGGCTGGAACTGTGGCTGCTGAGGCTGGAACTGTGGCTGCTGAGGCTGGAACTGTGGCTGCTGAGGCTGGAATTGAGGTTGCTGAGGCTGAAACTGGGCCTGCTGAGGCTGGAACTGAGGTTGCTGAGGCTGGTACTGGGGCTGCTGAGGCTGGAACTGTGGCTGCTGAGGCTGGAACTGCGGCTGCTGAGGCTGGTACTGGGGCTGCTGAGGCTGGAACTGTGGCTGCTGAGGCTGGAACTGAGGTTGCTGAGGCTGGTACTGGGGCTGCTGAGGCTGGAACGGAGGCGGCGGCTGCTGGTGTGCCAGTGGAGCCACACTCGTTGCTGGTCGGCGTACCTGCAGTACGGTGCCCCTCCTCCGGGACAGATGATTGGCCAAGCGCATGCCTACCACGAAAAAGTACCACTGCAACGCTAGAACGGCGCCTCCGCCCAGCACTAGCGCAACCGATATTCTCCAATCGAAGGTGTATTGCAGGAAGATAAGCGCTGCTATCAGGAGGCCGCATGACGCCAGGCCTGTAACCGTGCCCTGAAAGGCCAACCAGCTGACCACCAGACAGTGAGACGCAGTACGGGCTCCATGGATCAGCAGGCTGCTGAAGGTCACGTGCAGGGCCATTGCTAGGACCATTCCGAGGATAGATCGTTCATCGGACTGTGATTCATTCAAGAGAATGAAGCTGGCGAAGCCCATCAGAAAGTACGCAGCGATGCTTAGTGCTCCGATGACAATTGCGCCGGTTTTCGCCGTCATGGCGCCACAGAGACATCTCGGCTCCGGCTCTGGCTTCGGCTCCGGTGGCGCTGGCTGGTAACCTGGATCACCGGCTACTAGAACTGACACCGGCGTCACCATCGTGGCGTAGGGAACCTCGCTCTGCCGCTCCCTCCGGGCGCGCCACAAGGCGCAAGCCCCCAAGCTCACACCAAGTCTCGCAAGGTGGTGTACCGGCATTGTTAACCACAGCGCGCACAGAGCTTCAGCTTCCAGCTGGGCGACACAGGAGCTGGAAACTAGTTCACTATTGACACAATCGCCTCTCACTGACAGTGCGTCTGCTGTTGAGACGGTGTTGACGGCCCTGTACCAGCGGAAGGACGCTAGGACCCGTACACACTCTCCCGCCCTGATAGTGAATGCAGCAGCAGCCTGTCGCGGCCCGGCGTTGCGGGTTGCGTCGTTTCACGGGAGCTGCCGGTGGAAAGGCCGAGCACCCACCAATCACAGCCAAGTATGCCGTGACGTCAATGGCAGTGCCAGCGCAGTCTGGAAAATAGCCTTGACTACGGGGGTCCCCATTGCCGGCCAATCTCTGCCACGAACGGAAAAGCCGGACAGAGGAGTACCAGGCGGCCCAACTGTACTATGTTCAGGAGGCCTCTCCAGGAGTGTATTTTTATCCTGTTCACAGAGTTTCTGCATGCTGAACATTGCATGCCGAGGCCAAACAAATACATGGTGAAATGATCCCGAGGCCTGCAATCGATTTTATTTTTGAGACGTAATTTTCCACTGATTACGTCTGTTCGCATCATCCGTATCATATTTGTGTCACTCTCCTTGTCGATCGTACTCTAGGTTCGCCCGTCCGTTTATTCCCCGATGTACGAAGCACTGGTGCAAAAGGCGAGCGGCAGATGCGGCCACGGCGGCCATTTGTATTCCGCACTGGAAATGTGATGCATACGCCAGACGTAAACAAATGTCATCATCACTGTGGTTATCTTGCGCGACTACATTTAGGGTCATTCTGCGCTCATAACACGTGTTAATAAGTTAAAAGTCAGGCTTGGAAACATTCGCCGAGCAACTAAAAAGTGTTTTCCCTTATTCCCTACTCTGCCCACAGTCCCAGTGGTTTGTCACCCGGCAGGCGTCCGGCACGGTGCCCTGGTACACCACTATCGGCGCCCACCCCGCGCCCATGGACCAGGAGGCCCAGGAGCGCGGGGGCAGGCCACACGCCAGGTATATAACACACGTCAGGCATAACAACTAACAGAGGTCCCCCTCATCACTCTCGGCCCAACAATTTTAAGTCGTAGTCTTTGCCAGGCCAATTATGAGACACGCTGTCCCTCAGCTCCAAATGTCAGGCAAACCCATTGAATGCGCCAAAAGCTTCGAATTCTTAGGCGTCACCATTGATTCCCGCCTTAGTTTTAACGAGCATATTACCAAAGTCGTCTCTAGCTGTCAAAAACGAGTCAACATCCTCCGCATGCTCGGCGGAACCGATTACGGTTGGGATCGAAAGACCCTGCTCATGCTCTACAAGTCCTTGACCCGGCCCATTCTTAAATATGATTCGTTTGTCTTTGACTCAACATTGGCGGACGCAGGGGGCCATTCCGACCATGGCCCCCCCAAAGCGCTGGAGGGCGGCCAAACTATCTTTTGCTCCCCCAAACGCTGGAGAAATTTTTGAAAAAGGTTCTTACACTAGGTCTATAGAGCAAGAAACCTTCGCTCCCACCCCCCCCTTCCTCCCCCAGGAGGAGAGGCAGACGTGGGCTTGTCCCCCCTAAAACTCGGGTCTGCGTCCGCCTCTGTGACTAAACGAACGACACTAATAAGCTAAAGCTAGAGCGCATCCAAAACGCAAGTATCCGAGCAGCCACAGGCGCGCTCAGAGAATCCCCCATCACCAGCTTGTTAGTGGACTTGTTTGGAGCTGGGCTGTGCCCACTCCAAACAAGACGCCACTCCCAGCTTATCTCTTTCTATATTAACCTGCGCCCCAAATGGGGGTCCGGTGCCACCTTCGCCCCCACCGGGGGCCATCGATGGGCCCCTCTAACTCGGAAGATATAAAAGTTAGCGTAAATCTGCAAAGTGCATTAGAGAGCTCGTGTGAATTCAGTGAAAAATTATTTCGAATGTTTAAGCGCTCAGGTCAATTGTTTGACCTCCAGAGGCCAAGTTAGATCACAATAGGCTATTTCCACTAAAATATGCAACGCTTGAGCAAACTGGGCATAGCTCTCATGGCGATAGAACTATTGCAATTTGCTAAAGTACACTTGATAGGAAAATGCCAGACCTTTTCTGCCATAGAAACATAATGACCTCTCGCCTGATTTTTGACCTGGAAAAGTCACCTCGTGACCTTATATGACCTGAGATCACAAAAAGCCAAAAAGCAGCCTTGCCGTATATCAAATGAAAGCCAGTGACGAGATATACACAATGACGTTTATTTTAGCGCTCAAGCTTTATTAGGTCAAAAGTTATTGGTGGAATACTGTTTTGACCCATGGTGACCTGTGATGACCTCAGATGGGTCATAGGGCAAATATCACCCCTGGGATCCGTGAAAGGGTGTCCAAGAACGCTTTTCTGAGCAGTCTGAGCGTTTGCAATCATTTTGTGGCTTTTAGATTATAAGCTTTTCCCCATACTTGTTAACGGGAGAGGTCACCTCGTGAACTGGCCTCAGGTCACGAAATACAAAAATCCCGGATATACAATTTTTAGACCCTGGAGGGGTCATGAAGTGAAGGAAGTTTCAAATCGGTCGGCTTAGAAATGTAGTTATGGTAGAGCTCAAAAATTGAAGTGAGGGGACCTTGGTTGACCTCGCCTGGTGACCTGGCCTTGGGTGACCCGGGGCAAAAATTTCAGGGATGGTGGTAAAATGATGGGGTGAAAGATAGAGCCCTCAACTGCGGTGCTGCCTTTCGCCGTTTTTCTGCTATCCCGAAAAAACCTTAAGGGGGCCATCAATGGCCCTCGTGGGGCGAGGGTTAAGACAACATAAGTCAGAACAGGATGAAATTATCCGATTGAAACTCATATCGCATAATGGGCCCACCGAGTTCTCTAAAATATGTTCCAGTTTTTTATATCGATGACTTAAGGTTAGGTACGAGCCATGACCTCTTTATTGAAAATACATGGGAAAATGGTTTTGATTGAATAACTTAGCAATGGATGGTGATAGAGCGTTTATTTAAACTTCATATGATTTGCCAATTTACCTTGTCTTTGCGGTTCTAGGGATATGCATTTTGACCTAATTCGATTTTGACCTGACCTCAGGTCAGGTCAAGTGCCATATTTAACCTGATTTGATCCAGCAAGGTCATACTATATATCATTCCATTTGGCTTGCTGCGAGAATTCCAATGGTGTAAAGTGCTTTGCTCTATGGGGGATTCCAGGACAGGTCGACCAAGGCTTGACACCACCATGTCTAGCAAAAATCTGAACCTTTGCCTCCGGGGTAGTTTTGGGCCAGGTACACGCCTGTGAGAATCTTAGCCCCCTCCGTCCAACGGTGACCGAGTTATAGCCCGAGGCATTTTCGGGAGGTCACCGTGTAGACTCATATTTGATGCTGCATAACTCGAAAACGCATTGCCTGATTAACAAGTTTTGTATATCATTGAACTTGTCTTGAACTATACATTATCTTAGAAAAAGAAAATTTTAAAATTTGAGAAATTTTACTTTTAATTTGTTTGACCTTTTCTTTATTTACCTAGCTTGACCTTTTCGCATTTGAAATTGACCTTTTAGACACCTCAAAAATTTTGCTTCATGAAATATCTGTCGATACAATTTTTTTAAATGCATTCTTGCTATAAGTTCCAAATTTTTAGCACTTAAGTTAGGTATGCAAACGGTTTTTGACCAATGCGGTAGTACTCGTACATCATTATGTTTAACACTGCAAACAAAGCGATTGCTTTTGTAATCGGTTGCTTGCAATCATATTGCATTGTCTTTACGAAATTTGCATCGTGGAAGTGTCATAATTGATGAGAATTAACACGCGCCCACACGAGGGGGCGGGCAACCGACCTCCTCAGGTTTCCAGAGGTATAAAAAAAACCTTCGCGCAGCGCCACCGTGCTTCATGTACGTCTAACTCGAAATTTTACAGCTTCTGGAAAAATTTTAAATCTGGGTCAAACCAGGTCAGACTGCCAACCCAGGTCAAGAGACCTAACCTCGAAAAAACTTTGGAGGTGCATCAGTAAGATCAAATTTAACCTATCGTGCTTAGATTCACATCACATAGTAAGGTCGCCGAGCAAGATAATTTTTCGTAGCAGGATTTCTATATCGATAGCCTGGGACAAGGTCAGGGTCACGATCTTTCCATTAGAAATGCATGGGGCAATTCGTAAATTTTGATAACTTGCGAGAATTGAGAATTGTCGAGAATTGCGATGGAGGTTTTATTTTTACGTTGTCGTGTCTGACTTGCCACTGCAGTTTGATAAATATTTTTTACCATACAGACCTAAGCCCGGCTCTAAGTCAAAGGAGGTTTATTTTGAAATTTGACTAGACAAGATTATAAGATATATAATCCGATCGGGCTCGACAAGAGCATTCCAATGGTGCTGAACATTTTTCTGTGGCTCTCCTCTGTCAGCTATTATGCCACAAAATTTAGGTTTCCACTTAGTTCCTGTAAGGAATACGTTGACCTCGTGCAACCTCAAAGGTGACCCGATCGAACGATTGTGTGTAACATTGTCGGTAGTGATTAAAACTGGCTATTTAGCGGCGTCGCTCCCAGTGCACTGTTCATTCTACATGGTTTACTGAACAGCAGAGATAACCAGGCCATTTTTTAACATGTTAACTGGGGGGCCATTTGCCCCCCCAGTGGGCCGAAATGCCCCCCAGTGCCCGGACATTGGCCTCCCAGTGAAATAGACAGACGACTTAAAATTGACCAAATACAGACTCACCAAACGAAAAGAAGACAGAACACCACCCGATAATTCTAACTTTCTTCTATTTCTGGTCCCAAATTGGCAATCCACAAAAATTGCGTAAGAATATTTCCACCCGTGGCTGTCTACTCCATCGTGCGAAGACGAAACAAAGCTCGTAGTTACGGGAAATCCCGGCAAAGCAGCCTCAGCATCAAATAATCAGAAGGCTGAAGAAGAACACTGGCCTACAACCAATCAAGCATCCTGTTCTATCCGACCGGAAGCCCACATCCCAGCCAGTACCGTGACATTGCATGATGCTCTTATTTCACACACAGTCAGATTTCAGCGCTAACAGTTCGTTCGTGGATTAGACGGGACACGGTGTAGTGAAAGTGCGTAAGACTGGTTTCTGGTGTGGCGGTATGCTGTCCTTAGCCTTTTTATTTATTATTGTGGTGGTAGCATACATAAGCGTCGCCACCGGCAAAAACGTGAGGGGGCCGGCCAAACTTCAACCTGATGCTGACAGAAAACTTTCCACGTTAGTACCAAAAACTTTTCGAATTTGGGCTCCTCATTGCCTTCCGCAGCGACTGGCTATACAAATTTCCGGTTTACTCCCATTTTGACTGAGATCAGGAAATGGTTGGTCAAAAAGTGAGGGGGATGATTAATGACCCCAAAAAATCTTCTAGTTATGTGATAAAATCATTCGATGGCCACGCGGGGCTGGAAGGGCACCCCTGGCTTCCTTTTAGATGAGTAGAGTGCTAAAATTATTGCGTCAAGTCAATATCAAACTGTCAACAATTAGTTTTCAACAGTGATACAAGTCGCTTTTCTGTGGTTTTATGATGACCGCTAGAGGTCGTTTTAGCCTCAAATGTGGCTTTTGTGGTGTTTATTTGGCTATTTTAGTGGAAATAAAATTTTGCCCCTCTTTGGCCCTTTTTCTAACTCGGTTTGACCTTTTCCGCTGAAAAAACCTGGCAGCCGCGGGCAGCATCTATAATCTATAAGACTTGGAATAACTAAAAAATTAAGAAACATTTTTTTAACACTAACGCGTCTAAGTTTTATTAACCTCCTCAAAACGGGGTCTTCATCCCTTGAAGACACTTAAATGGCCAGCACAAGAAATGCCCCCCACTGACTTTTCCTTAAAAAATGCCCTGGTGATAACTCACAATTAGGCCACGGGGCCTGTGTGACATAACATGCCTCCAAACACAAAGCTGCGATGGCTCGTGTTTTTTTCAGAAGTTATGCCTGGAGCGTGAAAGTGAGAGAAATGACTGAACAATGTACATCTCCTGACGGAGAGCTGTGCTGCACAATGCAAAAGTATATTTAAATTCATCAAATGGTGCCGCCATGCACACGATTTCAAAGCAATGCGAAGGTTTAATTCCAGTACAAAAGTTATATCGAAGCAAAATGATATTATGTAAATGAAGTGTTTTCTACTACGTCTCACAGCAAGGGCGCCTGCAACTATATCGAGAGCACTGCGAAACCGGCAACATATCACGATGGTTTAAAAGTCCAGTGAAAGATCAAATACGTGATGCCAAAGGTACGAATGCTTTTCTTACGCATACATTTTCAGCACGATTAAATTCTTGTACATTCCACAATCAAGCATAGCCAATGTTGCCAGACAGCTCCAAAGTTTGTTCGCCGATGCGATTATGGAAAAATGATTACAAGTTTCAAAGAATACTAGCGGTAAATAAGACTGTTCATGAAATATCTACAAACAAAGGAAGAAAGGTTGGGGTCTCGTATACCTATGTTTAAACCAAGCAGTGTCGTGCTGTGCAAATAGACTTTCTTTATGGGTGCTGCGTGAAAGGTCGCAAATTTAGTCATGGTGAAGGTCCAATGCAAGGGTAATATTAAACATAGTGGCATAGATTATTTGGCTTAAGTAATAAGTAATCTGACGGCCATCATTGCAGGTGAATGAATGTGTTTGTCCAGGACAAAGTCATTGTCAGTGTTAAAGTCATCTCAGTGTATTCCCTTATTCTTCAATGATTATAGAAAGCACCAGGAATGTGGAATTATATCTATTTGTGGGTGCCCGACCACCTCCAATGAACGTGGAAACAGTGGTAAAAGTGGTAAAACATCCTTTGAATGTTCTCTTTTTTCATTTCAAATACTACTTCTTGGTTCAATGTAGTTCAACCGGCCTGTGAGAGGGCTAAACACATGACACATTTTGCTATTTATTTTGACGTTGTGGCTCTCGATATTGCTTCAAATTTTCCCACCCCTAATCATTAAAAAAACACCAATCAAAAGCCTTTCGAAGTGGCGTTTGACCTGGGAACCGTGTCAGCTATGAAATGATCACCTTTAAAATATCATGTGAGGCAACCTGTTCAAGTGACCAAGTCGAATGCGTTATGACATCAGGACATTTTTTCGCAGATATGAGCAGATTTAAATTACTTCCTGGGAATGTAAGCCTTTCAGACACTTTTTTTAATTGTATGATTCCTCTCAAACATATGCTGTGCTGCACTGGGTCACCTTGTATTGATACTATTTTTCCATCTCCGGGAACGATGTAATTTTGTGAGTTAGTGGTGCTTATAGGATAAGTTATACTTGTTTCAATTATTGGTAAAGTCACGACATCTTTGTAAATTTTCGTTGAAGGCTGCAGGGCCCATTACTTAAGTTCCTTTGCCCTCGTCTCCCTCGAAACATTAGATCCCTTTCTATCATTTTTAATGACTGCTATTTTTCTTTTGTAAATTTTGTCCAAGTTGTTGCCAGTTCAGTTTCAGGAATCGGAGTCCCACTAAAGTCTTTAAGGGACTTTTTACAGAGACCCCGACCCCACCACCCAAACGAGCAACTCCCACGATGAGGGGTTAATTAAGGAACCAGAGTTGAACGCCTCGCAAGGCATAACCACGGCCGTCTACCTCAGGTCATCCCCTCACCAGTCAATTTCCAGCTGACCTACGGTATTTACGGTACCTACCATCTGCCAGTAACCTAAATCATTTTGCCAGAAGTTGTGAAATGTCGAGTTAAAGGTAGATGAAGTACGATGGCGCTGCGCGAAGGTGTTTTTTACTACCTGTAGAAACCTGAGGAGGCCGGTTGCCCGCCCACCCCCGCCCGTGTGGGCGCTTGTTAATTCTCATAAATTCTTACTCTTGCACGATGAAAATTTCGTAAAGACAATGCAATATGATTGCAATCAACCGATTACAAAAGCAATCGCTTTGTTTGCGTTGTTAAAAATAGGGCTGTGCTACCACAGTGGTCAAAAACTGTCTGCATACCTACCTTAGGTGCTAACAATTTGGAATTTATAGCAAGCACGCATTTTTTCATATTCTATCGACAGATATTTTATGAAGCAAAATTTTTGAGGTGTCTAGAAGGGCAATTTCAACTGCGAAAAGGTCAAGCTAGGTAAAAAAGAAAAGGTCAAATAATTACGCCAAAATTTTAAAAATTTTGAAGTTTTTTTTGCAATAGTGTATAGTTCAAGACGGCTTCAATGATATACAAAATTTGTTAATCAGGCGATGAGTTTTTGAGCTATGAAGCATCAAAGATGAGTCTACAAGGTGACCTTCCAAAAATGCTTCGGGCCAGGCCCCAGTCATCCCTTCAGCAGCCATAGGACCGTGAGCAATTGTGACGTCACAGCTTAGCAACAGCTGTTTGCTTAGTTTGTTTGGGTCAGTCAGATGATTGGTGGGATGATGAGAGGATGCATATTTTTATACCGCGTTTTATGTTTAGATTTGTATTGAAAGCCATGTAAAGATGGTGCATTGTGCCGTAGCAGCTTGCCCTATGGGGAATAGGCGTGATCCGGACGTATCATACTTCATTTTCCTAAAGACTCAAGCGTAAGAAAGGAATGGATTCGTCGTTGTTCCAGACCAGTTTCAAAGAAATTTCAACATGCTGTGATATACGAGAAGCATTTCAAAAGATCGGACTACAACCAAACATGTCTGCTAAAGTATTCAATGGGCATAGCAAGTAAGATGTCCCTGAAAGACGGTACTATTCCCTCACTGAACCTACATCTAAGGTGAGAATACATGCCGGCTTGATAAAAGCTTCTGCTTACCTGCAATTTACGCTGCAATAATATTCCACTTAAATACTTGTCATCACTGTGTTCGAAAAATAAATGTTAATAAGGATCTAAGTTTTTCCCATAGTTTAAACACAATCAGTTATCAATTCGAGCAGCTGTTCTGTTTGTTAATTTGGTCACTTTGTTCCGTTGGCATAGATACAAAATCTCCAAGGGGTACCCCGTTTATAAAGAGTCAATCTAAAAAAATAAAGATCAGAATTCTGACGTCAACTCCTGTATGTGCAGGCGTCAATAGTGCATTGCCAGTATAAGATAGTTTTTTTTCATTATCTTGAATTTAAATATCGTCAGGGGAAAGTCAAAGCATCCACCTCTGCGAGAAACACTCGACATGAAAGGAGGGAACGGAGACAGGAGATGTGTACGTTGCTCGAGGCTAAAGACTCCGAAGAAGCAAACTGTTCGGTGGCTGAAGGTAAATATGCTGTGAAATTATGTGTTTAGTATCATTTTGATAGGTTTCGCTTCTTCACTTGGTACTAACAGGGCATTAAAGATATTCTGCTGAGAGGCAGGGTAGTGTATATACAGAAATACTTTTGAAATGTTAGCTAAGTACTAGGCGACGTCTGTAAAATTTAAGCGTATGCGTTTGTTAAATCTATAGTTCGTATGTTATATCTATATAATCTATATCTATATATAACTATTTACCCCAGAAAACAGTATATCTAAGTAAATGGGTCTGGGTCACAGATATTTCGCCAAAACAATAATAAATCTGGAGGAGAGCACCTGAAATACATTCCAGGTGAATAGGTCTGAAATAAAGTTCACATGTTCCCTGAAATTTAGTTCCCCGCCACCTTCTCCTATATCCTATTGCATTGTATCAGATTGCAAGACGAATACTCATTGCAGCTCGAGGAATCTGATCAAATGGATGCAGCAAGGGAAGAGGCAGAAATACAGGAGACCTATCTGACTGCCAGTGTCCAGTCTGCGCTCCCGTTTTGTGACCTGGAGCAACAGCTGGGCTCCCCGATTGAACTGGTGCATGCTTCCCTGGAAGGTTTGTGATAATAACTTGTACCAAACCCCGCCCCTGCGCGTAAACGACAGTCCCGTTTCCACTGCGGATGAAACTTAGATCGTAGGACCCCGATTTGAGTCCAGTCAAGGTTGGAGTTTGGTGACCGCTTCTACCGATATCAATTGTAACGCGAGAGGTCACGTGAGACGTGAGGGGTCACATTTTTGGGAATTTTTGAGGGATGTAAATGTAATCATGTGATGTTTTTTGTTCGAATTAGTCCCTCAATGTATAGAACGGCGAATGGCTGCTGTACCGAGTTGGTGATCAGAAACATTGCCGTTGTCGTCCCGGGTTGTATATTTTTTTCAATGTCCCTACCTAACCCATCTCCATCCCATGCAAATGATGTTAAGAAAATATTAATTCAGCTCTCGAAAAAAAAACAGGAAGTTCCCAGAAATAGGTCTGTACTTGGTTACAGTGTTGCTACGTGCTGAAATGGGAATACTGTTAATGACGCATTGTTTTCAATAGTTGCCAAATTTCATTGGTGTTGCAGGTGAAGCAAGCTCGACTTCTGTGCAGGAGAAGCACTTGCATTTATAGCAGGCTATGTGGCACATAAGTGCCAAAACAGCGATGGGACGTTGGGCCGACGCACACACCTATCACAACCGTCCAACGTGCCTGACACTTGGATCCAACTGATAAGCAACGGTGGCCTCATGGTGCCATCCGTTAAATGGATGGAAACTGTGAGGTCATTCGAAATAATCTTCAGCCTCACAATGGGACAAACGGCCGACATGAGGCCTGGTATCGTAAAGCGGTTGGCAGCAAACCTAAAAAGAACGGAACCGTCACTTGATGACCGTATAATCACAAAACTTGTGCGCACAAGGGTCTTCATCCGGCTCAAATGGCTAAACAAAGTAAAAAGTGGAGCCTCAGCCCAACGACGCAGTAACAAAAAAATGCTTCAACACCACCGCAGCTGCCTTTAGATTTGGATCTCCGAATCTGGTTTCGGATGCGGCAAACCACCAACCTGAGCCGTCGGTCACCATCTGATTTCGCCATTTTTTGGAAGTCATCTTAGCACATTATTTTAATCATGGTGTGGTATCCAAAAGAAATTATTTGAACCGCATGAATCCTGAATTGTGATATTTGCATGCCTTTCAACTCAGATGATCTAGTCATTTACTTTATATGGAGAGGAGGTTCGGCTTGCTCTGTTATCTTCTATATAGATGCCTTTCTTATTACGTTATCGTCTCATAACTATGCTTAAGTCCCGTTGAAATTTATAGGTACCCAACCTTGCTGAATTTCGGCGGCCTACCGAGCTACTTTGGTGGCCGCCTCAATGCCTGGAATACCTGTGTGGCGCGGTCTCTATTTGGCATCTATTTTGTAGTACTGTCCAATATTACAACTAATTGCTTACAAACTGGTCTCTTTGTTTTAAAGAACAGGTCGAGTGGTGTGAGTTCACTGGCCCAGAGGCTCTAGAAAAATCAATACATTGCATTGAAAGAGTGGGTCTATGCTTAGGCTGTATTGTTAAGTCCCATAAAATTGCATCGATACGTGTATTTGGACTATAAAGCTTGGAAAAATAATTTGAGCGCCCGCTCTCGAACATCTTGGTGTCGAACACCAGTCCGGAACAGGTAACAAGGGACGGGGCGTGTGATGCTAGAATACACAAGTTCACCATTGAATATGCTTACGATCGCTTTTAACTCGCTCAGGATCACGGTGACTGATCAAACTCGGTTTTTACCTCGGTGCATACATCTCCCACACGGTAAAGGGTGGTTAAGACCAAGAGTTGTCGTCAGGGGCGCAGCCAGGGGGGCACAGGGGCACGTGCCCCCCCCATCGGTGCCGGGGTGCCCTTTTGATTGCCAGGTGGTGTGCCCTCCTTGGGCCGTGCCGCTCGAAATTTAGTACCCTACGTCGTTGAGCCTAGATGGAACTAGACTGCATTTAGTGATTTAAGCTATTGTTTGACAATTAAGTGCCTTTTTGGTCAGTTAGGGCATTCTGTCGCCTTTCCAAGCACCCGGGAATAGTATAGGCACGTAATCCGTTTCCAGATAATGCCCAATCGTCGCCAATAATCGTACGGGTGGAGCTCATCTGGTGCCCCCTGGAGGTGATCATGTGCCTTCTAAGCTGATCTGATGCCCTCGTAGTCAATCTGGTGCCCCCCTCCCCTGAATAAATAATTGTGCCCTCTGAACCTATATAATGCTCTCTAAGTTAGTCTGATGCCTCCGAGCTTGCCTGCTGCCCTATTAGCTGTTTTAGTACCCCTTGAGCAGATCCGGGCCCCCTGAACTTATTTAATGCCTCCCGGAGTTTATCTTCTGTCCAGGGGGGCACAAGGGGCACGTGCACCCATCGGTGCCGGGTGCCCTTTGATTGCCAGGTGGTGTACCCTCTTTGGGCCGTGCCGCTCGAAATTTAGTGCCCTGGGCCGTTGAACCTAGATGTAACTAGACTGCATTTAGCGATTTCAACTATTGTTTGACAACTAAGTGCCTTTTTGGTCAGCTAGGGCATTCTGTCGCCTTTCCAAGCACCCGGGAAGAGCATAGGCACGCAATCCGTTTCCAGATAATGCCTCTTCGTCGCCAATAATCGTACCGGCGGAGCTCATCTGGTGCCCCTTGGAGCTGATCATGTGCCCTCTGAGCTGATCTGGTGCCCTCGTAGTCAATCTGGTGCCCTCCTAAGAAAATAAGTGTGCCTTCTGAGCCTATAAAATACTCTCTGAGTTAGTTTGATGCCTCCGAGCTTGCCTGGAGTCCTTTTAGCTGTTTTAGTGCCCCTTGAGCTGATCCGGGCCCTCTGAGCTTATTTAATGCCTCCCGGAGTTGATCTACTGTCCAGGGGTGCAGCCAGGAAGGCACAGGGGCACGTGCCCCCATCACTGCAGGGGTGCCCTTTTGATTGCCAGGTGGTGTACCCAATTTGGGCCGTGCCGCTCGAAATTTAGTGCCCTAGCCGTTGAACCTAGATGTAACTGGACCGCATGTAGCGATTGAAACTATTGTTGGACAACTTGATACCTTTCTCGGTCAGCTAGGGTATTCTACCGCCTTTCCAAGCACCCGGGAAGAGTATGGGCACCTAGTATGTGTCCACCTAATGCCTCATTGTCGCCAATAATCGTACGGGTAAAGCCGATGTGGTGCTCCTTGAGCTCATCTCGTGGCCTCTCAGCTGGTCTTGGCCCCTTGAGTTGATTACTTGCCCTCTAAGCTGATCTGGTGCCCCTGAGTCAATCGAGTGCCCCACGGAGCAAATAATTGTGCCTCCTGAATCTATATAATGCTCTCTGAGTTAGTGTAATGCTTCCGAGCTTGTTTGGTGCCCTAATAGCTGATTTAGTGCCCCTTGAGCTGATTCGGGCCCCCGAACTGATCTCATGCCTCCCCAAGTTGATTCTGTCTCCTAAGTCAATATGGTGCCTCTTCAGCTGATTAGGTGCCCCCTCAGCTGATTATTGATGTCTCCTTAGATGGTCTGGTCCCCCCTGAGCTGGTTTGGTGGGCCCTGAGCCCACCTTGTGTCCCCTGAGCTGTTATGTTGCTCCCTGAGCTGATTTAGGCTCCTGCCATAGTCCGGGGGCTGGAAGCTGATCTGAGCCCCCGAGCAGATCGATCTGGTGCCACCTGAGATGCAATAATGCCCCTGAGTCGATCTGGTACCTCCTGAGTCCATCTGCTGCCCTCTGAGCTAATCTGGTGCCTGAGCTAAGCTGACCTGGGCCTCCTTACGTGATTTTATGAGCAGCTCTAAAGCCCTGGGCTGAGCTGGGCCCACAGAGGCTGATGAGGCTTGAGATTGTATGGGGCTCCTGAGCTGATTAAGTACCTCCTGACTTGATCTGGTATTCCCGAGCTGGTCGTGGAACACTGATCTGATTGTTTGTACCCTAAGCTACTCTGGTGCCCTATGGGCATCTGGTGTCCCCTGAGCAGCTCTGGGGCTTTTGAACTGATTGGGCCACGAGCTGGTGAGGGATCCCTGAGCTGATTTAGTACCCCTGACTTGAACTTGGCCCCCTGAGCTGATCGATCTGGTGCACCCTGAGCAGATATACTGCCCCCTGAACTTAACTAATGCCCCTGAGTCGATCTGGTGCCTGCTGAGTCATCAGTGTGTCTCCTGAGCCCATCTTATTCCCTCTGAGCTAGTCTGGTGCCCCATGGCTAATATGGTGCCCTTTAAGCTGACTCGGGCCTCGTGGGTTCATTACGTGATTTCCTGACCAGCTACCAGGCCCTGAGCTGAACTGGGCCCACACGGGTTGGTGAGGGCCCCTGAGATGGTATGGGGCTCCTCAGCTGATTAAGTGCCTCCTGACTTGATCTGGTATTCCCGAGCTGATCTGGGCCCCGAGCTGGTCGGGGACCACTGATCTGATTATTTGTCCCCGAGGCTGATCTGGTGCCCTATGGGCCGATCTGGTGTTCCCTGAGCAGCTCTGGGGCTTTTGAACTGCTTGGGCCCCGAGCTGGTGAGGGATTCCTGAGCTGATTTAGTGGCCTCGACTTGATCCTGCCCCTGACCTGACTTGAGGCCCCTGAACTGATCTGGGGCCCCAAGAGCTGATCTGGGGCCCAAGAGTGGGTCTAGGTTCTGAGTGTACCCTGAGCTGGTCTGGGCGCTGAGCTTGTGAGATCCCCTAAGTTGGCCTGAGGTCCCCTGAGGTGATCTGGCGCCTTAAACTGTTCTAGGGCTTCTTGAACTGGTTTAAGGACCTATGAGCCTATCTGTGGCCCATGAGCTAGTCTGATGACCACATCTCTGGGACCAATGAGCTAGTCTAGTCCCTGGGTGAAGAATGAGCTGCTCTGTGGCCTGATCTACATCAGGGGCCCCTGAGGTGGTCTTGAATAGACAGATAATAATAACACAAGGCCAACTCCCATCATTTCGGGGCGGGTTCACTGAGATAGTTTAGTCCCTGGAGGCACAACTGGGGGATGGGGAAGCTGCTCTGGGGGCCTCTGATCCACATTTGGGGGCCCCAGAGCTGGTCTTGAATAGATGGGGAATAAGAACACAATGGAAACTCCCCTTGTAAAACGGAGCTAACGAGGAATGAGGAATCTCTAAAACGGCTTGTGATACCAAGGCACCCCAGGTTATATAAATTGCTTATTATACTGGTGGATTCTGGGAAGGGATGCTAAAAAGGCATGTGCCCCTGAGCTCAGAGCACAGTCCCCTAAACCAGGATTTCTACTAATTAATTTAAATGAAGAACTAGTTGTTACAATTTTCAGCCCTGTCACACCATCCCCATCTAAACCACCGGCCTGTTCACCTTTTATTTACTCTTAACTGGGACCGATCATTGAGAATATGGAACTTAATACGAGTTCAAAAGGTATCTCCCAAATTTTCCCGGCAGCAAAAATGTGTTCTTCCAAAGACACTATGCCATTCCTCGTCCCACGGCGATTGTGGGAGGCAAGGAACTTAATCCGTGTTCAGCCAGGGCTCACTCGTCACGACAAAACCAGTGGGCATAACAAAAAAATTTTCGACTCCAATATGCCTTAACCTGCACATTGTAACAGATATCACATGCTCCGCTGATGTTAAGTATTTGCATTAGTTGGCTGTCCTTAAATCTATCCCAAAAAAGTAGTGTTTTGGCTACTTCCATGGCATTTTGTTCCTTTTTTCGTTTTTAATCGAATTTTCCTTCTCCGTCAATGATTTCTTTGCATTTCTATTGAACCAAAGATGCCCAAAAATGATATAAACAAAGATATAGTAAGTTTTTTAGGTTACGTTAAAAAGTGCCCTTTTTTCCCCGGGGTGCCCCTCAAAGTTGGTGTGCCCCCCCCATACGAAAGCTCTGGCTGCGCCCCTGGTTGTCGTCCTGGAGGGCGAGTCAGTCCTAGGACTAGGTGATGATAAAATCGTTGCCAACGTTTGAGCTAACCAGAAAAGGTCTAGTAGAATGATAAATTATCTAAAGTCCTGAAATTTTGTGAAATATACATTTTATTTCCTGCATAGGCTTAAGTCAATGAAGAGGCTCGGCATGTGAGCAATTGTGACGTCACATGCTTACGTCACGATCCGGCCAAATCGCCGGATGACCGTACCTTATACGTTAAGGGCCTTGCTTCGGGCTATATCTCGGTCACCGTTGGTCGGAGGAGGCTAAGATTCTCACAGGCGTGTTCCTGGCCCAAAGCTAACCCTGAGACATAGTTTCAGATTTTTCTAGACATGGTGGTGTCAAATTGAAATATTTTTGGTCGTTTTGTACTGGAATGCCCCTATGTTTACTTGTTCAAATGTGATGACCGAAAACCTTCATTTACATATTATCCCTATGACGGCATGTCTTGGCCTTTCCTATAGTGACCTTAAATGTGACCTGAAAAAAATTGTTCAATTATTTTCGATAAAGTAGTGGATGGGCTACCCAACGCCATTTACCGTTTTTCACTATCTAGCGTGGTTCTCGATATCTTAGGAGGGGGTGGGGTACCCGCTCCCCCGTCAAAGCAAAGATGGCTTTACCAATGCGCCTGTTAAACTGAAAACAAATCTACAACAATACAGGAAATAAACTCGGAGAAGCTTTTATCATCGAAACCCATCAAAATCCATAATTAACTCTAAACTCCAGTTAGAGTGTAGGTGCAGCAGATGTCCACACCCACTAAGGCTGCAACCCCTCCACCGGTGCAGGCCGTCTGACCGCCGGACGTCACGCCGTATATCATGCGGGCCGGGGCCGGCTGCAGCGCGAGCGCTGGTGCCGGTGAGCCTGCGCCTGGCCCGATAGTGCAGCGCCACTGCCCTGAGGGCTGCTGTCTTCCGTCTCTGCAGCAGCGGCTTCGATCGCTGACGCATCGTGTCCGACCTGGGTCAGGTCACTTGAGATGCAGAAATGTGGATGGTCTAGCTACCTTTGGAAATGCCGGATGGTGACCGACAAGTGTCCCAGGTACCCTGTCGTTGTTGTTTATCTGTCAGGTTTCCAGTCTCCATCAGAGGCGACCACTGCTTTACGTCGTCTGATGTTTTGTTGGTTCTCTGTGTGTGAAATACAGTGCCTGTCCATACGACCCATCTCCCGAAACATTTGCGACAAAGATGGAGGTGTTCTTTTGGAACTTTATCAACTTCAAGCATGTGTAATATTAGAATGAAAATTTTGTAAAAATACTTCCATCGGCTCTTTTACCGACCCCTACGTCACACTATTGTTTTACTGGTGGAAACAAAAACTTCCCTATCGATTACCAATCGTGGAATATCAATTCAGAATTAAATAAGTATTCCACGAATGCGGATAGGCGGTGACGGAAATTCTCGATAGGGGAATAACGATAGTGGGCTACTTATTTTTCGATTGTGTGAACAGCACTGGTTTCTGCGGCTCGTCCCCAAATTATACAGCAACTAGCTGCACTCGCATGGCTTTGCCAGCGACATCTACCAGGCAAAACAAGAAGATAACAGAGAGGGCGCTCCGGACGCAGCGACCCGGCATCTGACTGGGTTAACCGATACCGAAACACCACTGAACGTGTTGCGACGCAGAACACTGCTGGTACTGTTTTGCAACTAAATAGCCGTGAAAGCAAAAACCGCAGCAAAAAAAAAGAAAAGAGAACCCGTAGGCTTCCATCTCTCCTCGCCAGACAGCAGGCTAAAATGTATACATGCATACATGAAACATAAGAGTACTTTAACAGCACTGCAACGTAGCAGCACACTAGATTGGCAGACTTTGCAATACGTTTTCGCAATCCATATAAATTTGTAGGTGACAATAACGAATATAGGATCACACATATTTTCCATGCTCTACTATCGCAAGTTTCCACTTGTGTCGAATCTCGTACATTATCGCTCTTTATATTCCATCCAGTGCACAGTGTTCTAACGGAGCCGAAAGTAGGACATATTTCAATTTCTCTGGAAATAAGAATCCCAGATGAATAACTCTGGTATCAATCGAAAGTTTTTTCTCACAGATTACGTGAATAACATATGATTGTCAAGACGTGACCGCAGTGGGCATGGCTATCAGGTATTTGACCCTCGGTTAACAACAAAAATAAGGATATCTATATACGGTAATAAGGTTAGTATGGATGGATGTTCCAGTTCATGTCCAGTCACCAAGATTTATAGGCGCAATATGCTTGACATTAAAGGCGTAATTGAAGCCTCATTTGAATGGAAGAGAGGGGTGGGGGTGGGAGGGAAGAGGTATACCCAGATGCTCCAACACGTCATGTTTACGAGTAGTGAATACTTACTGGGGGAAAGAAACTGACTCTACCACAGGGATATTTGTGATTGAAAGCTATTATCATCAGGAAATATACATAATATAGAATATTGGTCGACTAAGCGAGTTGGCACATGTCAGTACACACTCACGCCCTTGGACAGGTATTTTACATGAAAGGACTAGCCGGTAGAATTGTTTCTCTTTGCCTTTATTGGACTGTAGAACAGTCCTATTGGCTTGTTTTTTCCTAAATAGTCTATTGCCTCATTCGGCATCTCATTTTTTTAACCCTAACGTTACTAAATTAATGAAGTGAAGGGATCTACATACATACATATAAGTGGGTTATATTTGAGCATCACGGGATGATGTTTGCCAAGCCCGGCTTGCATGGATAATTGGGTGTCAGTTGTACAGCAAATTGCCGTGTTATCAGCAAGTAATATATAATGGATTAATTGATATACAACCGAACACATATACCTAGTATAGTTTAAGTGGCAAATAATTTCTCACCCCCTCCCCCCCCATAGTGCAAGTACACACATTTAACCATGGAAACGAGATTGATCATATTCAACGGTGATACCTATTTTTGTCCATGGGCAAACGCAACAACAACGAACTGTTTTGCCAATGAACCTGCCTCACGTTGCATGTTCTGTGTGCATTCACTTACTTGGTAAAGCTTAGGGAGTTGCTCGTTCACTGGGAGAAAAAATTATTTCGTGCACTTTCTCAATAAAATTACCGAGTACAAATGCCACATCAGCTACTAGCAGGTCTACCAGCCTTCCTATACTAATTCGCACCTCCATGTTCACAGTTTCCAGTCAGAAAATCAATTGATGATAAAAAGAACATACAACCAGTGCGTGTGTGTGCTATGAGACTCTTTTCCCTGGTGTCATTTGAAGTGACCTTTGCAAACAAGGAAGGATTAATTTGCGTATCTTGGGTTTCGCCCTGCCATGAGGTTGGATAAAGGCATGTTCAAATACTAGGTACGATTCTACGGGTGGTCATTGAGCATGCCGGTGTATTGAGACATCTATTAAAAGCTTGGTTTCCCCATCTTGTAACCAATACACTTTTTCACAATTTATTGAGTGAGACGGTCAACGGTAATAAGTAAAAAATTTGACTCGACAAGCAAATTCATCAAGTACTCATTTAACGCACATTCTCATTGCTCATAACTCATTTTAGCCAATACTTTCGCCGTGTCTCGGCCGTCTCCCTCCAAGCCTCCATGCATTTCTCGCCGACAGCCAACGCCCCCGACCGGCAGCGCGCGCGAAATGCCTTTGTATAATATATTGCCACCACCACTGCCGCAGCGTGACGCAGCTGAAACTTACAGGGTAAGCAGAGTATACATATTGCCATAGTTTGGAAGCACTTTTCATGGATGTGCAAGCCAGATAATTTTTGTATGCTTATCGGTAATTGACATGTTCTCATAATCTGTGAAATGAATATGGTAATGGTACATATTTTGTTCTGCAAATCCAATAATAACGATAGCTGGACAAAACTGTTTGCAAAGGCAAAATCTCCATGCTCGAAGCTTTTTAATGAACCCTAGTGTGTTCCATCTCGTACGTTTTCTTACCCTATAGTAAAGCACCGAAAATGAGCATCGCTCTTGGCCTGTATAGTGTTGTGTGGTGAGGCATTCAAAGGCGGGAATTAGATGCATTGGCACGCCAATTTCAGAGGCTTCACATTTTTTGGCACTTTCTTGAGACTCTGAATATTTTACTACTATTTGCAAACATCAAAATCGGTTTCAAAAGCATTCAAAAATTCGAATGATACCTAATTCGTTTTGGCCTCCTTTAGAACACTGTGCAGTGGTATACGGATACGTAATTGGTTCTCGAAACTGAGGGAAGAAGGAGTTAAAAATTATCAAAAAAAGAAAATTCCCCGTGGTAGGTAGGCGGCACGTTTTGACCTGTTTTCTCCACGAACGGAACCCAAAACCATGTTAAAAAATTTTGGGATGGCTTATGATCAAAATTCTACGTTTATATTTCCTTGGTTGCATTGTATCACCTTTTTCCATGCCTTTCTTCCTTCGGGTTATTCTTGTCCCACGTTTGTCATTGGGTTTATGTTCCGTTCATCGCTCCGGATTTATCAGCATCTTTGCTAAACCATGTCTTGTGTTCACACCAAGTTGAAAAAAATAGAATACACGATCCTTTAGATCGGAAGGCACTTTATGGTATGCAACTTATGTCGGGCTCATTTTCACACCGCATTTGTTAATTCCCGTTCTCAACATACAGCCCCGTGGACGTCTTTCCCTGGGTACGCCACTGGTAACCGGCCGGTCGACGTTGTAGCTATGCTGTTTCTCGCCGGTTCCTAACAAGCGAGATTGGCAACGTCATGGTCACCAGCATCCGCAGGCGCAGTGGCGCACCCAGGATGGGACACTGAGCTATGTCCGCTTCGGTTGGCTCCCAGTGCAGCTGCACGTGGCGCCCGGGTAGCGGTCCAACCACCGCAGGGTGCTCTCTCCTCCGTGCGGGTATACATCCATGTCTGATATAGGCACATTGGTTGCATTGAAAATAAATCAACTTGCATGGTCTTGTTTTCACTCGGTGTAGACTCTGAGTGTCTAGAATGTTGAAAGAAAAGGGCAAGTGCAGATATTTTGATGTCATTCTACCGTGGTACACCTTAAGATTTACAGCAGGAAATAATAACTTTTGGGTCCCTGGTCCGTGTATCGCCCATGTGTCTAATACACAGTCCTGCATGTGTGTACATACAAATGGTGAGGAGCATCTGGAGCTTGAAGTACTGAGCAGCCTCGGTCCACCCCAGAACACTAAGGTGCCGAGGGAGTCGCATTTGCTCGACTGCTCAGGTCATGTGATCCCGCTCAATACCATGTTATCGAAAAGTCTCTCGAGAGTGGTGCAGCGCGAGATGCGATCCCGGGACCTCCATTCGAAACCGCATGCGTATTCCAACACACCCGGCGGGCACGGCGCCAACGAACGCCGATTGGGAGTGACCCGTCAACGACTGCGACCGTCCCTGGCAGCACGCCGGACCCGTCAGCTACGGCGCATGCGCCAACGGCAGAACAACGGCAGCGCCGCTGCATCCGCCGTATCACGCGCTTGCACGCAGAGCCGCCGTTTACAACACGTGTGCCTGTTAGCCGAGCTCGGTCGTCGACGCTGATAGGACGGGGGCGGTATGACGATGGGTGTGGTGACGAGCAGTGCCAGACTGGCACGCATTCACGTGTCCGGCGCGGTGGCGAGAGCAGCATCAACAATGGCAGCTCCCGGCAGCTTCTACGCCCTCGAGGCGACCAACCTCGACGGTAAGCCGACAGGTGTTGGTCGATGATGGGGGATACTTGTGCCGTCTGAATTTGTCTGTGACCGTTGCTGGTGGATCCAAGGGGGGGCCAAAGGGGCTGTGGCCCGCACTAAAACCTAAAATAGTATCTTTTGCCCCGAAAGGTCCAAATTTCGGTCATTTTTTATTTAAAAATACTATGTTTTGGCAAATTTTTCTCCACTCAGCCCTCTGAAAGGTTTGTTTCGCCCCCCCCAAAAGCTGCTCCTGGATCTGCCAATGGTGGGCGTGCCGTATTGTACAGACCTTGGACTTGGTGTTTGTCGCTGCAGCGGCACTGGTCGTTCTCGCCAGTTTAGCTTGGCTACGGTGTGTACCAGCAATGGGTCCATTCAGCGGACCCTCGCTGGCACAAAATATGGTTTTGTTGTATTTTTGTTTGTAGTTTGGCCGTTATATCGGTGGTAACGGTAAACAACCCACTATTGGCTTTTGGTGGAAGGGGTCGGGGGATTGACGCTCGAGCGTGTGAAATGTGTACGTGTATATGTGTAGTACGAAAAACATATTAAAACGAAGCTAGCAAATAAAATGTTCAGTTAAGCCATTCTATTGAAATATGTCACTTGCGTCTTGAATTTGGCCATGAACTTTTGGGTGGTAAGTACACAAAATCGTTACGCCTGCGATTCTCCTCATTTAGGCTCTATGTTTGTTACATAACATTTAAGAAGTCTGTACTGATGAACAGGGGCAGTGCCACGCACTGACGGTGGAACGTCCGGATTGAAGGGGGGGGTGGGGCACCATGGACTTTTCAACCCATTTTTCAGTCAACACCATCAAGGTAGTGTTAAGATTATTAAGGGGGACGCCGTGTCCCGGTGGTCCCCCAGTTCCGCCGCCAGTGGCGCCACAGCTTTTCTTCAGGGGAAAAAGTTCCTCAGCCCAATATATCATGGATATTATGGCAAAGCAACGGGACGGACCCTTCCCAATTGTGCTTAAGTACCCTTTCTCACCAAGCTCCGGCGCCCTTCACAAGGCCTGGTTTTCTTGGCAGGTTATTTTTCACCCTCTTCTCCGGCCCAGGATGCACGTGAAATGGCGCCTCCGGGACGGGAACCATTGTGGTACACTTGAGTGATTTGTTCTTTCACTTATTTATTCTATTCACGAAAAAGTATCATGATAGTGTCTAAATGTTGTATTTTACACACATTCAAGAAAATAATTTGATGGGCGCTACATGACATTTAGGTTTGGCGCGCCCTTAAGCCCAAATAATAAATCAAGAAAATATTTTGCATGGCAAAAACAGTTTTTCGATAAAACTGCCTTAAAATGGTGCAGTTTCATTTTTCTTTGCCATGGAATTTTAGGGGAGCAGAACCATGCTTTCACCACCTCCCTTTCAAATCTTGGAGGGGCAGCCTGCCCTCTTGCCCCCGCTGGCGTCACCGCTGTTAATGAATCTGTCTTTGTACCGATACAAACCGATACAACTGCTCTGGTCGGCAAGGACGTTTGCATCAGTGCCTACTAAGACGGATGCATCACTACTACTTTTTAAATCGCCTTTAATATACATATATATATATATATTTTTATATATATATATATATATATATATATATATAAATATATAAAGCGTTTTTATAGTTGTAGGAAGTTTTTTTGGGCCACCCGGAGATTGTATATATAAAACGTTTTTATAGTTATAGGACGTTTTTTGGGGCACCCGGAGATTGTATATAAATATATATATGTTTGAATATTTAGGAAGACATTTTTCTGATATACAAAAGTTATTGAATTCAACCGCAAATGGAGCCTTTACGAGTTTTTTCTCTGTCTTTTCTTTTTCCTAAACACTTTTCTCGTTCCCTCTGCTAGTTGGAATATAAAGTCAGCAAATTGCATTGAAATTTGAAATATAACCTATTTTCAATGCAGTTTGCTGACCTATATTCAGCTAGCAGAGAAAATTTAAGAAAAAAGACAGAGAAATAACTCGTAAAGGCTCGATTGCGTTAATAATAAATTTTATATCAGAAAAATATATATATATATACAATCTCCGGGTGGCCCAAAAACGTTCCCGGCTTTGGCTCTCTCCATCTTTTTTTATCTGACCGAGAAAGAATACCACTTTCGATATCAGACAATCCTGCTCATTTTTAAATGTGTGTATGGAATTTGAGATAAATTTTGCTGATCCGTTGTTGTTTGACAGCCGTATTTTTAAAGCAGTCAAAATGCACTTTTTTCTGGGCTAGTTTATTGAAAGTCGTGAACTATGGCACCTCCCTCTGCACCAACAACTGCGTACAGGTCTTCTTTGAGAAGCGTGACTGCTCGTGATGCAGACGCTCCTTAGGAAGATCCATCTTTTTTCCGTTCCGTAGACACGGTTGTTCTGAGTGTTAGTTGGAACTTCCACGGTAAAGTCCTTTTCATCAGCGAAGACCATCTTCTTCACATCAGTTTTAAGAGTTTGAAGTGTTGTAATGAGCGTGAAAGTCATGATGATAATGTTATAAAAATTAACCGGCAATCGCTCATAGTATAATGAAATTGGAAATGCCAAATAGTATATTGATATTTCGACGGCGTGTCTTCTTCAGGAGCAAGTTTTGAATTTGAAAGTCATTGATAGCAATGATTTTTAAATTCAATTTGAATTAGGGCGAACAGCAAGCAGGTACAGTGAAAACAATGTTTAACATCTCGAGAAGGATACAGTGTGATGAGTTACCTACAGAAAGACATTTAAAAACTACAGGATACAGAAACTAAACACACATAAAAGCACAGTATGCAACAAAACTATGGATGTAACAGTGAGTAAAAACAATTTTCAGCGATGGATGTGTGGTGGTATGGCGAGTGTTTATGCGTGGTGGTTTGGTCTTAAGTGGTATAAGTGTATGTGTATGGTACTGGTTGTAGGAGGCGCCACGATGAGAATTGCTTATTTATTTGTGGTCTGCGGTTTCGGATTTCTATTGATTCTTTAATTTTGCATTCTGCCGAGTCTTTACAAACATGAATAATTTTTATTGCGAAGTCCTTGTCTGTGATGCGTGTAGTGGGGTGATGTGATATGGTGTGGTCTCCTAGATACTTACCCTTTTCTTTTCTCCTAGCGTGTCCTAAATGTTCCATGAAGCGGTACGGATTTGGCGAGTTGTTTCCCCTATATAAAACATGTTGCAAAGTAGGCATGTGATAAGGTATACTGTATTTTTGATGTGGCACCTCCCTGTAACCCGGCGTCGCATGTGCTGCATGATTTCCTGTGTCCTTTAGGGCATGGTGGTGGGTTTAGTGATGATCTTATGAGGATGTTTGAGAGTGTTTCACCACTCTTCCAGGCTATCGTAATGTCTAGGTCTGTGGATCTGGCTGCGGTGGTGATCTTGTGCGTGAGCTGCTCATCAATGTATGGGAGAGAGATGTAAGTTGTGTTCCTGTTCTTGTTCTTGGGACGTGGTTGGCATGGTTTATATTTGGCAGAGTTTTGTATGTTTTTGATGAGTTTGGCCGGGTATCCGTTCGACATAAATAGTTCCATGATTTTTTCTAGGCCACGGTTTTTGCAGGTAGGTCTGATCCCAGCCGGATGGCTCTAAGTGACTGTGCGTGTATAACTGATCTCTTAGTTTGCATAGGATGAGCGGAAGTGAAATGTAGAATTATCGGTGCGGTCATGGGTTTTATATAGAGTTCTGTGGTGTACTTTCCAGAGGGATGTACGGTCAGGAGGGTGTCTAGAAATGGAATCTGTTGATGTTGAGAGTGGTCTGACCTATCTATGCTGAACTTGAGAGCCGGGTGAAAATCATTGATGAAAGTGAAATATTTCGTTAGGGTCTCTGAGCCATGTGTCCATATTCCAAAGATGTCATCTATATATCTTAAGTAAATGATAGGTTGCAATTCACTGGCTGATAGGATCAGGGATTCAATGGTGTTCATAAAAAGGATTGCCAATGGGGTGCTATACGGCTGCCCATTGCTATGCCCTTAGTTTGTTTGAATATTTCCCCCAAATCTGACGTAGTTGTTGTTAAGACAATGCTTTAAAAGTGATTCTAAGTCAGGAATAGTAAGGCCAAATAAGTTGATTTTATTGGTGTGAGTACGTATCATTTCAATGGTCGAGCTGATGGCCTCTGCTGTGGGTATGTTACCATAGAGATTATTGACATCCATAGTGAAGGCTATTGTACCGGCTGGGAAGTTGTATGGAAATTTTACCTTGATTCTGTCCAAATAGTCGTAGGTGTTTGTAAGATGAGCCGGGACAAATACTAATAGCTGTGTGATAATACGCTCGAGGACCCATGACAATTTGTCCAATGGATCCCCACAGGCCGATACGATGGGTCGAAGTGGGTTGTTAGGCTTATGAGTTTTAGGTAAGCCGTATAGCTCGGCTGTCCTCGACTCTGTGGGATTGATTGATTGTAGAACCTTATCCGGGAGTTTGTCTTTCATTGTGGTTTTTATCATGCTTGCAGTAGTTTTTTCAAGATTTTTCGTGGGGTTAGTGCTAATACGCTGATAGTCTCCTACAATCGCCTGTGCTTTCTGAATGTAATCTTCCTTATTCATTATTACTAAGCCTTTACATTTATCTGAGCGTTTTATCACTATTGTTTCATCTTTTTCAGTAGTTTGACCATCTGGATATCATTTGTGGCGTGGTTAGGTGGAGTTTTGCTCTTATGGTGCTTGTAAAGGCTCATCACTTTCTGTTTGAAGGTCTGCAGTGCGTGCTCTGTAACTATTCCTGCTTTTGGTGCTTGGCATGTAGGTGTGTCACTGAACCTGGGTACTAGTTTTGTTTCACGTGTGTACTGTTTGGGCCGGGGTGTTTGGCGTGGTGTTGGCTGTGAGTGTGCGTCGGCAGGTGGCATAGCAATGGGCAGCCGTATAGCACCCCCATTGGCAATCCTTTTTATGAACACCATTGAATCCCTGATCCTATCAGCCAGTGAATTGCAACCTATCATTTACTTAAGATATATAGATGACATCTTTGGAATATGGACACATGGCTCAGAGACCCTAACGAAATATTTCACTTTCATCAATGATTTTCACCCGGCTCTCAAGTTCAGCATAGATAGGTCAGACCACTCTCAACATCAACAGATTCCATTTCTAGACACCCTCCTGACCGTACATCCCTCTGGAAAGTACACCACAGAACTCTATATAAAACCCATGACCGCACCGATAATTCTACATTTCACTTCCGCTCATCCTATGCAAACTAAGAGATCAGTTATACACGCACAGTCACTTAGAGCCATCCGGCTGGGATCAGACCTACCTGCAAAAACCGTGGCCTAGAAAAATCATGGAACTATTTATGTCGAACGGATACCCGGCCAAACTCATCAAAAACATACAAAACTCTGCCAAATATAAACCATGCCAACCACGTCCCAAGAACAAGAACAGGAACACAACTTACATCTCTCCCCATACATTGATGAGCAGCTCACGCACAAGATCACCACCGCAGCCAGATCCACAGACCTAGACATTACGATAGCCTGGAAGAGTGGTGAAACACTCTCAAACATCCTCATAAGATCATCACTAAACCCACCACCATGCCCTAAAGGACACAGGAAATCATGCAGCACATGCGACGCCGGGTTACAGGGAGGTGCCACATCAAAAATACAGTATACCTTATCACATGCCTACTTTGCAACATGTTTTATATAGGAAACAACTCGCCAAATCCGTACCCGCTTCATGGAACATTTAGGACACGCTAGGAAAAAGAAAAGGGTAAGTATCTAGGAGACCACACCATATCACATCACCCCACTACACGCATCACAGACAAGGACTTCGCAATAAAATTATTCATGTTTGTAAAGACTCGGCAGAATGCAAAATTAAAGAATCAATAGAAATCGAAACCGCAGACCACAAATAAATAAGCAATTCTCATCGTGGCGCCTCCTACAACCAGTACCATACACATACACTTATACCACTTAAGACCAAACCACCACGCATAAACACTCGCCATACCACCACACATCCATCGCTGAAAATTGTTTTTACTCACTGTTACATCCATAGTTTTGTTGCATACTGTGCTTTATATGTGTTTAGTTTCTGTATCCTGTAGTTTTTAAATGTCTTTCTGTAGGTAACTCATCACACTGTATCCTTCGCGAGATGTTAAACATTGTTTTCACGTGTACCTGCTTGCTGTTCGCCCTAAATTCAAATTGAATTTAAAAATCATTGCTATCAATGACTTTCAAATTCAAAACTTGCTCCTGAAGAAGACACGCCGTCGAAATATCAATATACTATTTGGCATTTCCAATTTCATTATACTATGAGCGATTGCCGGTTAATTTTTTATAACATTATCATCATGTTCTTCACATCAGCCATGCCGATATTCTTGTACAGTCCAGCTGCTCTTGTCTTGCGTTTCTACCGCACGGATTCTGGTATAGGTGGGCAGCGAAGTCGCTTGAAAGCTTTGAGCTCCTTTTTCTTCAAGTGGCGTTGGACTGATAACTTAGAGACGCTCAAGGTCTTGGCAATCTTTCGCTGACCCAGGTGGATTCCTGTCTCGTCCGCCTACGAACAGACCATGTCCTCGATCTCCTCCTTCTGATGCTGTGTCAAGGCGCTTTGGGGACCAGCTCCAGCTCTCCTGTCGGATGAGCCGGTCTTTTGGAGCTTTTCAATGTGCCTGTTTATGCTCCGACGATTCCAGGGTAAACGAGGGAACTCCTTCACCAAATGTCCCCCGCGCCATCTGTTTTGCTTAAAACAGAGCTTTATGGTAGAATTCGTGTCTTTCGTAAGGACCAAGTTGGCATTAAAAAATACCGTTTTGAGTTTAAGGTACTCTGATCATTCACATGTGATGCAGGCCATATATTATGCAATGCTTTCGTATTCATACACAATCGCACGTGCCAGCACGTGCCAAAGTTACGACACCAAATCTGGCGATAAAGGGAATCGACAGCAGAAAACGTGATTTTTACTAACACTGACATAGGTAGGCATATTTTGAAAACAATAAATTCTCTGGACAATAGAATTTGAACACATGGAGAAATATGGGAAATACTGAGTTTTATTCCTGCTAAAAAAATCGTAGAAATTTATTAAATACTTACTTAAATATGACATTCCAAAGTTGAGGACATTTTTTTAGGCCACCCGGCATATATATATATATATATATATATATATATATATATATATATTTATGGTTGTATTTGGGGAGCAGGTTCTCTTTAATGCACTGGGTATTGAATATGATTGATTGCTGTGCCGCGGAAAGATTCTTAGATGTAGATTCATGTTTTCTCATCAGTTTTCGATTATTTTTGGAATGTTTATGGAGAAAAGAGGCAAAGGACATGTGTTAAAAGTCATAAGATATAATATTTCGCCTAACTTTAAACATGATCACATACGTTGTGGCATTGGCACTCGGTAACACTTCAAATTACAGTCTTTTTTTAATCTTAACAGCGAGACACACGTAATATAGTTCTAAGCCTTCGTTGCGACAAAACGTAGTCCAGTATACTAAAGGCAAGTCAACACAACACCTATCACAAAAACACACAAGTAAGCACACTAAAACAGGATACTTCTATCATAGAGCAGGAGATGTGTGAGCTGTTTGGTATGTATGTTGATTACAGGTGATGTGTCCTTAATGAATATTGTTTCTAGTGTTTGCAGTCTGCGATGATCGTTGCATTGTGTGAGAACTGTTGTGTTTTCTGTTAGAATTTTTCGTGTGATGTCTGTGTCATGGTGTTCTTTCATATGCGGCTTGGGGGATCCTTCTTGTAGGTGCATCGTGAGGCGTCTGCTTAGTGTTGTGGTGGTGAGACCAATTTAGCATATCATACGGGTTGCACAGTCCCCGGTTTTACATTGGAACTGATACACTACATGGGTCTGCTTGAGTGGTGAAGATTTCTTGGAGGTGTTATTGCTCATGGCCAGATTAAATGTTTAGGGACTTTTGTAGTAGATTTTTAGCTTGAGTTTGTTGCTGGGGTCTGTTGTTGTCGTGTTTTTGTGTACTATGTCTTTGATGGCTTTCTCGTCTTGTTTCCAGGCTGGTGTGAGTGAGTTTCTATAGTGTAGGTCAATGGTTTTAGGAGCGGTGGACTGCTCTTCTCTATGGTTAAGCATACTTTTTACGACTGAATCGAACATTCGGCTGCTATAGCCATTGTTGACAAGGATTTGTCTAACCCTGCCTAATTCACGGTGCAACAGTAGCCAGGTTGAGCAGTTCTTGAGTGCTCTGCGAACATAAGCTCTAATCACACCCCTCTTGTAGCTATCAGTGCAATCCCCGGCCCCATTCATGCATCGGCCTCCGTCTGTCGGTTTACGGTACACGTCAGTTAGGAATGTTTCGCCATTTCCATCTATCATAACGTCTAGAAAGGGTAGCCTATTGTTCACATTCAGCTCTGTGGTGAAGTTAAGACACGAGTTGTCAGTAACCCAGGTTTTCCAAGTCACCATTATTGTTCACATCTATCCAGATGTCGTCTACATAAGTAAGATACTGGTTTACTCTAACACCGTCCACTGCTAGTGCTTTACTTTCAACATGGCTCATATACGCCTGCGCGAAAAGCACTCCCAAGGGGGACCCCATAGCCACCCCATCGACTTGAACGAATAACTTACCCTCAGGGCATCTGAACGGGGCCTCTTTGGTGCATAACCAAAGTAAGTCTGCCAGAACACTTTTTGGAAGTGGGGGTGGTGGAAGTTCTTGATGTTCATAGACATATTTGAGTATTATCTGGATGGTTTCTTCTATTGGTACATTCGTGAATAAGTTGAAAACATCTAGAGACGCCAAAATTCCCTTTGGCTTTGTTCGCTTTTAGAATATCAACAAGTTCTCCGGAAGATTTTAAAGTGTGTTTTGCTTTAATGAATGGTGAGATTAACTGGTTTAACTTCTTAGCAACGACATAAGTTGGGGTGGGGATTTGCGAGATTATCGGTCGTAGAGGTTGTCCTTCCTTATGTGTTTTAACATTACCATACAAATAACCTGGTTCGAATTTCCCAGTCACTCTTTGAAAGCACCCCCTTGGGAGTGCTTTTCGCGCAGGCGTATATGAGCCATGTTAAAAGTAAAGCACTAGCAGTGGACGGTGTTAGAGTAAACCAGTATCTTCGTTATGTAGACAACATCTAGATAGATGTGAACAATAATGATGACTTGGAAAACCTGAGAAAGGCACTTACTGACAACTCGTGTCTTAACTTCACCACAGAGCTGAATGTGAACAATAGGCTACCCTTTCTAGACCTTATGATAGATGGAAATGGCGAAACATTCCTAACTGACGTGTACCGTAAACCGACAGACGGAGGCCGATGCATGAATGGGACCGGGGATTGCACTGATAGCTACAAGAGGGGTGTGATTAGAGCTTATGTTCGCAGAGCACTCAAGAACTACTTAACCTGGCTACTGTTGCACCGTGAATTAGGCAGGGTTAGACAAATCCTTGTCAACAATGGCTATAGCAACCAAATGTTCGATTCAGTCGTAAGCTCGTAAAAAGTATGCTTAACCATAGAGAAGAGCAGTCCACCGCTCCTAAAACCATTGACCTACACTATAGAAACTCACTCACACCAGCCTGGAAACAAGACGAGAAAGCCATCAAAGACATAGTACACAAAAACACGACAACAACAGATCCCAGCAACAAACTCAAGCTAAAAATCTACTACAAAAGTCCCAAAACATTTAATCTGGCCATGAGCAACAACATCTTCAAGAAATCTTCACCACTCAAGCAGACCCATGTAGTGTATCAGTTCCAATGTAAAACCGGGGACTGTGCAACCGGTAAGATATGCTACATTGGTCTCACCACCACAACACTAAGCAGACGCCTCACGATGCACCTTCAAGAAGGATCTCCCAAGCGGCATATGAAAGAACACCATGACACAGACATCACACCAAAAATTCTAACAGAAAACACAACAGTTCTCACACAGTGCAACGATCATCGCAGACTGCAAACACTAGAAACACAATTCATTAGGGACACATCACCTGTAATCAACATACACACCAAACAGCTCACACAGCTCCCGCTCTATGATAGAAGTATCCTGTTTTAGTGTGCTTACTTGTGAGTTTTTGTGATAGGTGTTGTGTTGACTTGCCTTTAGAATACTGAGACTACGTTTTGTCGCAACGAAGGTTTAGAACTATATTACGTGTGTGCTCGCTGTTGAGATTAAAAAAAGACTGTAATTTGAAGTGTTACGGAGTGCCAATGCCACAACGTATGTGATCATGTTTAAAGTTAGGCGAAATATTATATCTTATGACTTATAACACATGTCCTTTGCCTCTGTTCTCCATAAACATTCCGAAAATAATCGAAAACTGATAAGAAAACTTGAATCTACATCTAAGAAACTTTCCGTGGCACAGCAATCAATCATATTTAATACCCAGTGCATTTATATATATATATATATATATATATATATATATATATATACATCCATCCGTATGTGCAATATAAATCAGCGGACCAAGGACAGGCGTTGTTGATTTTGCGATTGACCTCGCCGCACTGACGGACAGAGGTGTGTGCGCAGTCGCGACTGTTTATCTGCAGACACCTGCCCGTGTTTGGAAATCTCACATCCGATGGCTTATCCCGGCCTGGATGCCTGGTGACAACAAACATTGACATCTGTCTGCAAATGCCCCCACTCTGAGGCTGGTGACGTGAGGCTGGAGATAATGGCGCTCAGTGCGGGCATTGTGCTTCGAAAGCCGTCTGCCTCTCTATCAACCAGTGATTGGACGTAAGACTTTCCTTCCTGTCCTTTGGGACCATTGGTCACGTTATGGCAAGATGACAGCTTCGCTAGATGTAAAATTATCAGAATTTAAAGTGCCTTTTTGAAATGTTGAATATGAAAAAGCGCTCTTTACGTTCTGGATGTTTTGGAATTTCGAAATATTCAAAACCGTTTTGCACACATACCTGTTGTAGTGCCTCTTACTCATAAATTTTCAAATACCCGGTATCGATCCTCAGAATAGATAACAGACAAACTATTTCATCATGTATAGTTCTGACAGAAATGTTGAGCTGCGGACGAAGAGACGGGAAAACTCGGGTTAGAAGCAGCTGAAGGAGGCACCTCCTTCCGTCACGTGCTTCGAATACGTTACTGGCAGGGCTGCTGGGTCTACAGGGATGTATTCGAAAAACCAGCCTGTATGCTACGGGGACAGACAGTACGCTTGCTAAACGCTATACGGGCTTTACTTATCATTGTTCATGGTATATCGAGGGGTCTCGATGAGTCATGCGGGTTACAAATTTATGTTGTCTCTACTTCGTAAATTCACGACAAGGGGTTCAAAGAAATATTTTGAAAGGGAAAATGTTGTGCGAAATTGTGCAAAGTGCAGCGCACTTGCTGCATCCCTTTAAGTTGCAATATTTGGAACTGTTTTTTGTCCACAACTGAGATTGGTGTCACTGTTTAGAATTTACGACTGTACTGGGACGGGTCTCAGTTGACTTGTTTCCGGACCATGCCATGTCAGCATGGAGCAGGAGGCTGCTCAACTCCTAATCAAATCAGGGTTAACACTGGCTCCGATGGGTCTGTGAAATATCCGGCGCTGGTCTAACAGTGCAACCATAGGCGTAGGAACGGTAAAATTATTTGGGGGGCCAGGGCCGCTGACATAAACTTGGACCATGCTTTGAAAAAAAACTTTATTTTGTGGCGAAATATTGGCTCTGGCGCAGTCAGGGGCACAGGGGAACGTGCCCCCATTAGTTCCCGGGTGCCCTCTGCGGATGAAAGTGCCTCATGGCCGCTGAAACGTGGGCTTTCTTTTGGATGTGCCCTTAGCTCAGAAGGGCCCCCTCAACCACTTAACAGTGTACCTCCATTGTGAATTTGCCTCTGAATGAAAGTACCCCTCGGCCGCTGAAACGTGCACCTTCTTAATGCATGCACCCTTAGCTCGGAAGTGCCCCTTAATTACGTAACTGTGTACATTCGTTGTGAATTTTCTTCTGAATAAAAAGGCATTTCCTCATTTAGGTGTCTACCTAGAATGGTATAGGCTCACCTACTGAAAGTGCCCCAATGTCTTTGATAATTTTAACTGTTGTTTTAACTTTTACAATTGTGTTTAGTTTGAATGTGCCCCTCCGTCAGAGACGCAGCCAAAGGGATGCAGGGGAACGTGCCCCTCATTGGTTCCCAGGCATTGGCGGATCTAGAAGCAACTTTGGGGGTGGGAGGGGGGGCAAACCACCCGTTTGGGTGGGCTAAGGCGGGAAAAATCGCAAAATTTTCCCTAATAGAACTTAACGAAGCGGGACATTCCCTTAAAGAGCCCCTAGATCTGATCTGGGGGCTTTAAGCCAACTCAAGGCCCCGAAGCAGTTCAGACGCTCAGCTCGGAAGAAAATTGAGTGCCTTGTGAAGCAGCCCATGGAACCCCAGAGGTGCCCTAGTTTCCTCCGGCAGCTGGATTCGGCCAGACAGACTGAGACACACCTCAGTGTTTCCCTGGCGACGTTTTTTAAGCTAGCAAAGGTGCCCCTTTTCCTCGAAAGCGCCCATCTATGGTGCTGTGCCCCCCCCCCCCCATACTGAGGCTCTGGCCGTGCCCCTGCACAAGTTTCCGGGTTATGTTAGGGACATGAACGCAGGGTAGCAACTGGCCCAAATCAAACAACTATTGGTTTTAGAACGAAATTTTGTTTGAGCAGGAACTTCGAGATTAACTAGCTAACCCCACTTTTTCCGTTGTGGTAACACTCATCGTTGCTCGCTTACCTTCTTGCTGAAAACTTTCGGATGTCCATTGTTCTCGTCGCTGTCTCCAGCAACTGGAACGATGATACAAAACAAACGTTTGCACCACGCCTGCCCCAGCGCTCTGCCAATTGGTTCAGGAAAATAATAAATCGACGGCTGATATTTCCATTCTCGCAAATCACCGTGGGTTCTCGCGCGCCTCCGAGCAACGCGAGATGACGTTTCCGCGCGAGCTCAAAATTCAGCTGAAGCCATTCCGCGGAATCCTCCACTCAGGAGGTGCTAGTTGCGGGCGATTAGAACTTCACTTTTCATCGGCTGAGTCAAGCCCAGTTAGAGCTTATAGGGCACGGGTCCAATTACAGTTTTCTATATGCTGGCACACTAATGAATTACTCATTCTTATGAATTACCATTCTTACTCATTCATTTTTAATGATAAATATCACCGCAATCATTTTCAGCACAATATGGTTAAATTTGTGGATGAGCATCTACCCCAAAATATTGGGGGGGAGAGCAGCTCTATGGTCTGACCCCCCAACGAGAATGTTGGGGGGCCATGGCCCCCTGCCCCCCTCCCCGTTCCTACGCCTATGAGTGTAACAGTCTACCAGTGGTCTTAAAGTCTAACATACGCAACTTCTACCAGTGTACATTTTAAGTCAGGGCCAAGGTCATTGTAATCACGATAAACCACGTATTTGTTTGTAGGTAACAATTATTTCGAAAATGCATTCAATGCGACTGTTTTTTCTGGTTTTGTCCTTGCCGTTTTGTGATAGCGGTCTGATGAGGTATGCTCCAACGAGGCAATGAATACGGACACCAATTTTGTTGTCACTTTGTGTTCTTTGTTTTTGCACTGTTAATCTGCTAACCATTTAGACCGTTGGACTGTGAAGAAAAGTGAGCTATTTGACTCATTGTAGTCTTTGTGTATACAAACGGTTGCGTAGACGGCGCTCGAAATTGCCTCTGTTGTCGACACGTCCTAAAGCACAAATAATAATGATCGGTGGTTCAGGGAAGTCCTATTGTGCTGAGTTTTAGGTCTATTGTAGCCAACAGCGTGTAGGATGACAACTACGCAAGCTTTTCAGGGATTGCTCGAATTGAAGTGTTACACATGCTATATAGTCCTGGCAGCTGTAGCGCCCTAAAACCCAAGCACGCACACGCGCTCCTAACGCACTGGAGTGTGGGGTGTTAAAGCATTGACAAGTAGGAATATAATGTGTTTGGGGGTCACGAATGATACTTGGATCAAACCGGCTGAATTTGCCACTAAAAGGTTTCTGGAACGCATTTTTCTCGAAATCAGATGTGTTCCAGGATGTAGTGCGGTGGCCCCAGACCCCAGTCTCACCGATGCCCAGCATCCCTGTCTATTCAGCACGTACCAGCTTCGCGTCATTTCCGGGATTTTATACTCCGGCGCGCCGCCGGAAACCACACTTCCAGATTTATTGACCGTGACTCAGACATGATTAAACATACTCTAAAGCGAGAACTGAACCTGGTTCCTCCTTAAGACCATTCTGCCCAGTGGCGGATCCAGGGGGACAAAAAAGGTGTTCCCCCTTCCCAAACGGAAAAGCTCGGGACAAAGCTATGTTTGTCTCCCCCCAAGCGGTTGACCTCCTCTTCGCCCCGGATCCTTTTGAGTTTATAAGCAATATTTTGGTGCTTCAACTCTAAACTTCAAACGAACCAGTGAACTTAAGCGTAAAAACTGGACCTTGAATAGAAAAAAACAAGCATCTTGTGGCGATATCTTTCTCCTGGTGACGCTTTTTTGCTTTTCACCTTGGGTACCCCAAAACCTACCATCACGTTATATTGTTGCAGAAGTTTTCAACGCGTGACTTTTCGACTTTGTCTCGCTCCCTCCCAAACCGACCGCTAAATCCGCCACTGAGTCTGCCGTATCCTGGCGTCATGGTTGTAAAACCTCGTTCTTTCACACTGGGCCATTTCCTCACGCTCTCTGTGCAGATGAGACGGGGGAGGCAGCAGAGTCACGCCATAGGGCAGTTAGCTGCGCCAGTCCTTGGCCGCGGGCCTCGGTGCTGGTGCTCTGGATGCACCGCCTGTGTCTGCCGCCGCTCCTGAGGTCCTGCTCTGGATGCACCGCCTGTGTCTGCAGCCGCTCCTGAGGTCCTGCTCTGGATGCACCGTCTGTGTCTGCCGCCGCTCCTGAGGTCCTGCCTCAGGCCCGCCTGCGGCAGCCGCCTGCTCTCGCTGTGAGACGGCGCTTTAATGGCAGCCTGCAGTATCCTCGGTAGAGGAATTAGACTGCCGAGCAAAAGCTGGCTGATATAGAACCGCTGGGATTGTGGAATGCAGTCAGTGGCAGATCCAGGTGACTGGTTACGGGGGACAGCCTCAAATAGGAAAAACGCCATTTTGTTAAGAACATAGGCCAGTTCGGAGGAGATGCGTCGCCCTCTCTCCTTAGTGTGTCAGTAAGTGTCGCTCCAGAGATGTCCTACAGCTGAGGCACCGCACATGTACCTCGGGGTTGCCTTCCATGTCCCTGAACGCTGCTGACTGACACGGACAACGATGTCGGACGAGTGATGTGTTCGACTCTCCTCAGGCCTCTGAAATTTGCCCACTTCTTGGCTGGGTTGGCACCGCCATTGCAATATTGTTTTTTTCACATTTAGGTACATACCATCTCCGAAAGGAACTCCCATGTCAGCAGTAAAACTGTCGTGCATTTATATAATACATTACCCTCATCAAACTCTAGACAAGCATGACTTGCTTATACTGGGGGATCGCCCAGTTCCTCTTGCAATACTAATAAACAGTGTGTGATAAACAGCAGACGCAGCTGAAGGGCGGTTTCAAAGGTCAGTTCTGGTGTCGAGGGAGTGTGGACGCGAGTTATATAAATATCAACGATGCACACCCACGTTTAAGATTTCCGGTCAACTGCGCCCGTTAGGTTCAGCACCCATGCTTAAGCCTCAGGCCCTCACACATGGGTCATATAGTGACATTGGCGGATCCAGGAGCAACTTTTGGAGGGGCCAAGCTAACCTTTGGGGAAGGGGCTAATCGAAAACAAATTGTGAAAACATGGTATTTTAATAGAAAAACGGCTTAAATTGGGTCTTTTGGGGGAAAATACACTATTTTGGGCTTTGGAGGGGGCCATGGCCCCTTTGCGCCCTCCCCCCATGGATCCGCCAGTGTACAGTGGGGGCTGCAGATGTTAATCAGGGTCATGCTAGGTTAGTAAAATGACCTTGTCGGGTCTCTGAAAATGTGATGCTTGAAGTTTGAGATCAGCTTCGAATATCGCCATCGAACTGACTCCCGTACGACTTGAGCTTGTTGTGGCCACGGTGTGTTTGTGAAGTGTTAGGCCGCTGGATGTATTTTGACCCTTGGCGGCTGCGTGCGGTTTTTCTCTCCCCTCCCTCATCCGGCACCTAGGATTATAGTCCGAAAAAGTGAAATTCGGTGTAGAATTATGTAAAAGTAAACGAGCCTACACACTTGCGGGGTTCGATTTTCGACCAAAAATTTGTGGCGGCCGGAAAATCGAAATCGTCCAAAACTCTGCTTTGCCAGTAATTTCAATAAATTAGGCATTATCCGAAAGTTGAGAATGAACTAAGTACCCAAAAACATTCAGCCCACAAACCAACATTTCAGCCGAAAATTATAAAATTGGGACACTCCTTGTAAAGTTTATACGCGAAAAACACATGTGAATGAAACTACCACACTTTCTGGCTCCTATATCCATCCCAAACGCCGTCTTAAATATCTTTCACATCTAAATTTATAAATTATATATATATATATATATATATATATATATATAATATATATATATATAGTAATATATATATATATACATCATAGCGAAGGGTCAGAGATCAATATGTGTCTTATGCCCTGAGTGTACTCCTAAAAAGACTCACTTCCTCATTCCCATGAAATATTCCAGATCCGACACCGCTGACGACTTGAGCAACGACTCTCCTAGTTGGAGCACACGTGTCCCGGGGAAACTCTCTGAAATGGTCCCGCTGTGGTGACTTGGCACTTCTCTAACAATACTGGTTGCGTCATTCTGCAGCGTGCAGAGTCCGAAATATCTGGCTTGGGTACAACTAATTACTGGGGCTGTCGTAACGGGTCCTCAGGGGTGACGGTGCAGGACAGTGGTGCACATTGGACCGCCCCCCCCACCCCCTCCTGCCAACAAAAGGAGTGGTCAGTTATGCAAACCCCTCAGATTTCAGAAGTCAGCATTTATGGTGGAAGGTGGATCAGACAGTTTACCGTTGGAAATTCCAAAATGTTGCTGATGTAATGGTGCTACTACTTTAACGTTTCAGGTCCTGATTTTTAGATCATACTGGAAAGATGACATTGGCCATTTGTCCATAAGAAATTTACCATCACGCTTCTTGCTGCAGCACTGCGCAATCTCATCAATTTTCTATTAATAAATCCCAGACCCACACCCCTCTCGTTGGCGTAACTCTCATAAAAACCCTGAGCACGGCTTAGCACAGAGCGAGACCGAGCTAAACTGGCTCAGTCGGGTATTTCCTGTAATTACGATCCGCTGCGTGTCCAGCGATATTAACGGAACTGTTGCCAGGTGACAGCATCGTAAGACTGACTTGCGAGTTTCACTAAGCCGTGAATTTTTACGCTAAGAATGGACAGGTTGTGCGGGGTCTGAGGTATCGATAGTCCAGCATTCGTGTCTGAAAAGGCAAGTCCTATGTGATGGAGATACGTTTGCATCGACGGGTAATATCGTTGTCCTTGGACGCTGAGCCGTCTAACTGGGGAGATTTGAGAGGCCCCGCCTAATCATCATCATAATCATGACTGGGGTGCCCTAAAGCCCCAGTGGTGATGATGAGGGATAGGGTTCTAAAAGAATTCTATCCTGGAGTGTTTACCGTCCTAGGATAGGTTCAATCTGGCCAGGAGAGACTGGATGTATGTGCACAGGCCTTCAGTGGGTGGGCGTGGAGCCTGGGCCCACTTATATGTGTCGCGTTGCCAGGGATCTCCGGGGGACCTGGGCTGACCCGGACTTTTTCTGTGACTCGGAATAGTTCCGTTTCAGGCTGGACAGCTGATGCGGGACGCATATGTAAAACGAGCAGTGGCATTTGTTGCTTTTTGGAGCTTATTATTGACAGTCATGTGTTCACAACAGTGCATTTTTTGGCAGGGAGAATGTGACTGTCAAAAGTTGTTTATTGGCAGGAAAATTTCCTCACCAATCCTCAGCTTCCATCGCTAGGCTCTTGTTCGGATTAGTCTTGATAAAGCTTAGTTTGCTATTCGCATTTGGGAGCGCACGACCAGCCGAAACCTTACCTCTTCGGACAGCACAAAGCAGTTATCGCAAACAGCTTAAAGGTCATTCATATCCATCGCGTGTTACCTTTGGTGGAAACCTTCATTGCGTGTCATCGATGTGACCCTTGCATGCTGCGAACAATTATCGCTTCCAGCATCGTCTACAGGCCTATATACCCGAGTACAGTACCTACCCCAGTGCTCAGATTAAGATTATCCGCTGATGATATCCATTAATCGAAATGTCGCTATTTACTTCCAACCACGCACCAACTCTCATCCTTTCATAGTGTAGTGTTTTTATTTGAATGATCTGCTACATGACGGGGTAAATGGGCCTTGCCATCCAGCCCTGTAAAAGTTTGTGTTTGGGCATACACTACTGACCAGGCTGCGTTCGGTGGTTTGGAAGTGGTGTGTAGGTATTCCTATCTCTGGGATGCTTCAGCATCGCCCATGAAGATTCGGACAATGTTAACATAATTGCACACCTAAGACCATTGTTAAGTTCAGGTGAAAGTAGAGCACGTATTCATTGACTATTAACGTATTCATTGGTCCAAACGTCGCGGCACCGGGCTGATATTCTATGATTAATTACTTTCCTGTTTGAAGCCGAATCAATGTCTGGTAGTCACTAAAAGGTGCTACTTCCGGAATTGGCATGCCGATCCCACCTCTTTCATAAACTGGGGAGTCCCCCTGGACTTTGGTTTGGTTTGCTCATTCATTTTCCAAAATGATTCCACCAAACTCAGCTAAAGCTTCAAGCTCAATACTGAAAATGTCTTCCATTTGACTTTTGACATGGCTGCAGCTCAGTTTAATGCGAAAAAAGTTTGAACTGCCCTGTCCCCTCAATTGAACATGCTGGAAAGTGATATTTTGCAGCCCGTGAATATAAATTATTTACCAATGAAGGGGAGTAGGAAAGACCTTACTCCTCTAACCGAGACTGCTACTCCAGTTTGCAAGATTGGGAAAGTTATTAAAAAGAACAGTATACCGTGCTATGAAAAATAAATGCGTGTGGTAAGATCAAGAACCAAATGCAACGTTCTAAACGTTACGGACATGCCAGTCCCCATGTCTCACTAAGAGATTTCGGTGGGCAGTCCCCTGATTTCCAGACACCGCGCGCCGCGTGCGCCGAAGTCCGCAGTTACTGCGCCTGAGCGGGGCTGGGACTGACTTTGTCTTGGCAGAGCTCCGATTGGCCTGGGGGTATCCTTAACTCACCACACTGAATCTGTACCTCCTGCGAAGGAATGGATCTGCCCCACGGACGCCAAATGGCAGTCAGGGACGGTGTATTTTGCTTCAAAAAATTACTTGGAACAAGGGAAGGAAAAGGGCACTATCAGTGCTTTGGTTCAGGAAGCACGTTTTAACAATCGAATAGGCACTTGCGGTTTCTGTGGTGGAAATTCATGTTTCCTGTCTGGCACAAAGACCGAGTTAAGGGTCTAAAACAGCCTTGGCAAAGGGCACGGTAGCTGTTACCGAACGGGGAGCTGGCCTTGCGGTATTCAGAACTAGAACGACGCTGATCCCCGACTGAGGAAAATCCGAAGAGCCAAATGCCCTTTTCTTCAGCGACAGGTTTGCTCTTTCAACACATGCCTCCAGGATATGAAATGAGGCTGTCTGTCCTTTGTTTCAAACTGTACACCATGTTCAGCTTGAAAGCTGTTGCTTAGAATCAGATCAGGAATTTCTTCGGCGGTGAATATCTCTCTGCCAAGTAACATAGATAGCTAACCCAATGCGCTGGCGAAGTGGTAGATGAAATTGGTTGTAGTCGTACGCGTATGGGAGGCTATTCCTGAATACCCAATTTGAATGGGTAGTTGGGTTTAAAAAACATCCACCGACTCATAAGACTATAAAAATACGATACCTAGTCAGAACCACAACATCATTGGCTCAGTCTGACGAAGGAAGCGAATATTACTTGTGGCGTGGTGGCCGTTGGATCGATATTCGATCTCCCTCGCAAGTGTTCTGCAGCAGCGGGGGTCGCCTGCTGCAGAACGCCGAACGGTTTGGTCGATGTGCGAAGCTTAAGTGATAGTTGAGTCCATTAACGGAATTTGATGATGTGAGGAACTGAGGCATGTCACGCATGTCTTAAGACGAACTTAGACCCCTCTCGATTAACGAGTGTGTAGTCGTAAATTCTGAGGGTGGAACTTAATCGAAAAATAAAAGTAACCAGCGGGTAAGCCGACTTAACCAAATTAAATGTTGCGAACCTAAGCATTCTTAAGCACCTTAACTTGCGCACACTTTACAGTATCTCTATCCCATATTCTGGAGTGAGGTTCGCTTATTTTCCCGCATACAAGCGGCCATTGGGCACCGTTGCCGGGTGGTTAAGCGCTTCTGGGATGCTGAGCGGTCCTATCGTGACAGACCATGGAGCCACGATAAGGGAAATCTGTGAGTGCTCTGGCCGGAGTACATACTGTGCCTGACCCGGAAGCAATAACGTATCTACCATGAAAAGTGGCGTGGTGAGAAATTTGCCAAGAGGTCGGACTAGGTCATACCATGGCGACAACAAAACGACTTTGGATATACGGTTTGACCGAGCTGTGGTTATCAACATTTCTTAAAGAGCCGAAATCAATGTTTTCTGGTAGCGCCACTGTATGAAGTCAAGCACTTGATGCGCTGATTGTACCTGCGGATCGCCGAGGACATAAACGATGTCGCGAGGCGAGAGAGATTAGCATAACCTTGCCACTGCTTCCAATCTCTGAGTAGCTGTGACAACGTACCAGCTGTGGCAGATTAGGAACTGGGGAGGCAATTGGGTCGACGTTTTGGCGAGCAGGGACGGAGCGGGAGGGTGATATTTGGAAGGAGAGTTTCGTTGAATTCGTGGTCCATCCCCTTCTCGCGTTCTGCCCCTCTTAGCCGCTGATTGGGATGGAAGTACGCATGTTTTACTTTTAACACCAGGTGGTCTGGGTGGAGCACGAGGACCGTTCCTCCTGGTCCTCTTTAGCTCTGCCAGTATGCGTCAGACAAAATATGTGTGGCCTCATGGTTGCTACCTGCGGCGCTTACGTAAAAGCAAGCACACCGGTTATAAACATTTTACGACTTCGAAAGGTGAAAAACATTTGGAGGTGGCGAAATCAGCCTCTTGGCCTTCAGAAAGCCTCCTCGGCAGGCTCTCCCTCAGAGGGTGGTACAAGAAGGCCCAGTTGGTACCAGCTCATACCCGACCCCCCCACCTTGAGCTTAAATATTGGTACCCCATCCATTGGGAGGCCCTCCAGATAAGAAGCCTGTCGGGATCAGCACTCTGCTTTGCCAGAAGCACAGAGGTGCGCTTACGGCACAGCTGGGGGGGTGAAGAGGGCAGCCACTCCCTCCCTCTGGGGGCTTAACACCTCGGCCCCTTTCTCGCGTTGGAGCACCCGCAGGGTGTGGTGAACCATCCAACCATTTCCCACCTAAAATAAAAGTACACCACCAGTTGGGAGGCCCTCGGATGAGAAATCCTCTGAACGATCCTTCACCCCATTGGACCGAAGGTCCGCAACATCACCGACCACGTCCATGAGCAGTTTCGTTGAATGAAATCTCCTTGAGAAATAGCGCAATTTCAGCCAAACCTGATTGAACTCGCAAAGCCATCAACGGTTAAAAGCGAGTTGTAGCTCATATCAGTCGGCACCTGTTTTAGTGTTTGACACGACTAGGTATTCGGATTTGGCCATCAGCTTCATATCTCGTGTCGCAGTTTGTATAAAGCTTGGCTTCGCTATCATGTGCTACCACCCTAACAGCACGTCGTCTTCCTTGAGTGCTGCAAATCCTCCCAAATAGGAAAATTCTCACTCAGGCTCGCAGAGTGCCGACTATTAACTAAGGAGGGCTCGTAGCCGGTGTGTTTTGGTTTCCTATTCTTTTTCATGATTTTTTGTCGTTTTTCGCAACAAGTTGTTCGCAGGCTCGGGCCCTGAAATTGAATCTTCACTAAGGTTTTCAACACGGGTGTAGATTCCTATCTCTTTGGGGATGCCCCGGCACCCACAATGATGAACTGGGCACCCTCAATGGTGATTTGGGCACCCCCCAACCAAAATGTGCTGCAAAATCCTAATCAAGTGCTTAAGGAATAGAAAATTTTCAACAAATACGTGTTACAGTGTTATAATGACATCCTGGGTCTGACCTACAACCTGATATTTAGCCAAACAACGGAAATCCTCAGACATAATGGACAGTGGCGGATCTAGCCGGTAAGCTTGAGGGCAAGCCAAAGTCGATAAAAAACGTCAGGCAGTGAGAGTATGCCACAATTTTACTAGGCGGTAGGTTTTGGGGGTAAGCCCAAGAATCCATAAGCAAAAAAACGTCGCAAAGTCAAGCATGCGGCTACAAGTTGCTTGTTTTGCTATCCAAGGCCCAATGCTTACACTGAAGTTGACTGGCCCTGTTTGAAGTTGAGCTGAAGCACCTAAATCTTGCTTATAAATTAAAAAGGGTCGGGGTAAAAAGGAGGTCAACAGCTTGGGGGAGGGCAAAACATAGTTTTTCCCCGAGCTTTTCCGTTTGGAGGGGAATACCTTTTTTGCCCTCCTGAATCCCCCACTGATAATGGACAATTTGCAATGAATGTTCATACTTGCAAGATAACTTATTGGATGTTTCATACTTAAGCAGTGATGCAGTCCATAAGATAAAGTAAAGTAGAAGTTATTCATAATAGCTGAATTACGTGCATTATTTCCATCACACAATTCGTTCACACATTGAAAAAGTATTTGAAATCAACAAAAGGTGCAGGATCATGGGGAGCTTTGGTCTGCAGTGCCAAGTGTTTTCAAACATTTGTACAAATTTGTAAATATTTTTTATGCATCGACATATTATTTATTATCCAATAAGCAGCGCCCCTTCCCTTGCGTTTCTGCCGGCTGATGTCATGCCATGACGTGACAGAAGAGGGTCTACTATACGTTTTGTTGAGATGTAATAGTGTTACCAAAAATATAAAATGAGAAGCTGGTTGCACGACTACTCATTGTACAAATAATCACGAACAAATCCAAGTCCAGGATGGCATTGTTCCTAAAATAAAACACTGGTTCTTTATTACTCCTATAGCGATCCCACCTGCACGTGAAAAACAATCCCATGAATCAACTGTGTGTCCTAAGAATAGTTAAGGATACATATAGATATATTTGTCAGCGTATTTTGATTTTTTTCAAATACAGTTATTTGGCTTTTATTGATTCATAGGGTTAAATGATAGCATTAATGAGGCACATAATAACGAAAAATGCAGCAATAGAACAGTTCTATGTCTAATATGAGGGTCTGTAATAATGTAAGTATTCAAATTAAATTATTCTGTAGTAAATTATTTAGGTAATACATAATGGTTCCACCAAGCCAAGGGCGATGCTTGGTGGAACCATTTAGTGAGGGTAGGGGACCGACAAATCAGCGAGCAATATATCTTGCAATAAAACCTACGCGCATTATATGGAGTAGAGGGCAACTGTTCATGTGCCACTTTGTACCCGTGCCTGTCGGTGTGACCTCAATGTGACCTGTGGTTCCAGGAGAGAAGGTCAACTTCGGCAAATACCGCGGAAAGGTGGTGCTGCTGGAGAATACGGCCACCCTCTGAGGCACGACCACTCGGGACTTCACCCAGATGAACTTACTCATCAATCGGTTTGGTCCCGAGAAGCTGGCCGTGCTGGCCTTCCCCTGTAACCAGTTTGGTCATCAGGTGAGCGCTCGCCGTGCTGGGGGGAGTGTGCCACTTTTTGGAATTCCAAAAATTGACTGATTATGGACAGAGTAAGTCAGAGAACGCTGTCATCTATCTAATCATCTGTCGGATGAGGACAGAGTAATAGAAATCTGGAACTCACATTTTATTTCCACCTCAGATCAGAATTACAACTTTTTCTTACAATTTATGGTGTCATCAAAACAGCATATTTTCGGCGTCTGTAAAATAATAACATTGGCATGGGCCGGTCATACCATACGCGATGATGCGGTGGTAAGGGTCAAGGGCGTGTAGAAACTATCATTCACAAAAAGTAAAAGAAATGAGAATAAAAAGACGAACACTGTTGTGTCAAAAAGATACCCTTCTTCCTTGACAAACAATGTACTTTGTGGTGCATAGACATAGCTTCAGCTTAGAAAAAACTGTGGTTACTTTTCAATCAGCGAAGCTGAAGTAGACCACCACCTGTCTGAACTGAAATTTTGCGTTTCAGGAGAACGCCGATAACGGCGAGATCAAATCTGCACTGCGCCACGTCAGGCCCGGCAACAACTTCGAGCCCCTGTGTGAAATGTTCTCCAAGGTGGAGGTCAACGGTGCCGATACTCACCCCGTGTTCAAGGTGAGCGACCGGTTACAGGTTGGCATAAGGTCGAAGGCCGCTTTTCACAGGAATGTAGTTAGAACCGGTGCGAAAATGCGCTAGTGCTTATGTAACAGTCGATCGAATTGACTTGATACCGTTTAATGGCGGATGCAGACGGAATAGTCTGGGGGAGACAGAACGGCTAATTACGTGTAGGCAGTGTCCCCTTAGAAAATAGCCTGTTTGGAAAAAGACCTCTTTCCCCCGCCCTGGATGGGCCAATCACCGCGCCGGCTTTTAATTGTATAACGTGTACAGCTGTACCGAAGCATGGCTCCGGCCGTCGGAGCACGTTTCCTGGCTGCCGTGATATTTGCTGAACACGTGTGGCGCCAGCTGTGGGCGGCATGGGTGTGCTTGTTCCGTCCACATGTGATTTCACCATACCTGGACCATGCCCAGCCTCTGGTCTCTGGAACTGCAGTGTCATACAGCACAGGGTCCTACATAGAGTACCCACGGGAGACCCAGTCCGAGCCTATAACGCAGACTAATATTGCAGCGGCGCGATGGCGACAAAAACACAGGAAGTGCTGTTTGCACTGGCGAATTTCGGGGGAGACTAATGAGCCGGGCGCGTTAAACTGCTTTAATAGGTCATTTACCTCCAAGCAGTCGGGTAAATTGTAAAAATTTGCGGCACCTGGAAATAAAAGCAGCGTTTTTTCAGTAATCCATTTGGACACGCACTCTTGTTTGCTCTCTCTCTCTCTCTCTCTCTCTCTCTCTCTCTCTCTCTCTCTCTCTCTCTCTCTCTCTCTCTCTCTCTCTCTCTCTCTCTCTCTCTCTCTCTCTCTCTCTCTCTCTCTCTCTCTCTCTCTCTCTCTCTCTCTCTCTCTCTCTCTCTCTCTCTCTCTCTCTCTCTCTCTCTCTCTCTCTCTCTCTTTCTTTCTCTCTCTCTCTCTTTTTTTTTTTTTTTTTTTTTTTTTTTTTTTTTTTTTTTTTTTTCTCTCTCTTCTCTCTCTCTCTCTCTTTCTCCTCTTTCTCTTTTCTCTCTCTCTCTCTCTCTCTCTCTCTCTCCCCTCGACCCACCGCTACAGGAAGTGGGTAAATTGCTGTTTAGTGAACGTTAACGCACAACTGAAAGCAGTCGGCGACTCCGGGACGGCAGTTTTGGTGAGGACAAATACATAAGTTGAGGATGCGGAGATCTTGTTGAGCATCGAATATGAGCGTGGAGCTCTAACTCTGCCACTACTCTCCACGTTAGGGAACACCTTCGCTCGGCGGCGTGGTAGGAAAAAACTTGTTTTGTTGCACAAATCCCACGATATCATAAGTGAGCGTTGTTTGAACGCCTTTGCTTCATGCGGGAGGAGGAGGGGAGGTTCATAATTGTAGTTAAACGGTGATATGCATAACTGCCCAGTTTTATGACCTCGCCACTGTAAGAATACAATGACTTTTCAAATTTTCCTTTAAAATCGATGGCTCTCAAATCAAGTTTATGTATTTAGGACGGAACCCAAACTTGCTGGGCTTCCCTCAGAATTGTGAAAATATCCAGAAATGCTCAGGCGTCGGGTTAAGGTAGCATGGATCGCTAACTCTGCCAAACTACGTATAGTGTTAACACATCCAAGGCTTAGAAAGGCTTAGAGGCTTTGTCATGCACAACAATTGTGACAAAATTACTTTGTCGTGGGCACAGACAAATTGAAAAACGGGTAGTGGGTGTGCCTGTCCTTCCCAATGAGTTCAGTTCGTCAAGGTTCTCGATTATTAGAGGAGGCTGGTGCTCAATAGGACAACTTAACGTGGGGTAATTTCATGCACGTGGACCAATTTATTTGAAAATTTCGCTTGGAGGAAATCTGGCACTTTTATACTGGGATTTGAGCTGATTTAGCCAGGATGAAGCGCAGACCACGTAGATTTGAAGGAGCGGATCCCGACCTGCCTAGCCCAGCGCCGGCCGCAGCCACCACCGACGGCACGTCACGCGACATAACAGCTCATAGGGGAAGGGGAGGGGTGGGATCAGTCAGTTCAAAAATAACAAGTTGTTTCTCCTCAAAAGGCGAGTTGTGACAGAAACAAAATATGCAATTAGAGGTATATTTGTGTCTTATCTATGTGAATGATGGATCAATTCAAAAGGCACTCTTGTTTTTTTCACGCTGTACACATAAGTCCGTCAGTGAGCATCTCCGTGTGCCGTTATAGCGCCCAGAGCACAGCTGGACTAGTTAGGTTTGGACTGGTGGACCTGGCTGTGCATGTTTTAGCGCGATCCAACTCTTTCACATCATTTAGTTACGTGAAAACAACGTGATTGTTTGGTTCGAGCACAAATAATAAAACGCGACACGGGAAAAAAACTGAGGGTGGACCTGACCTCTCGTTGGTTGAAGGGAGTGATGATCTCCGTGCCGACCGCAGTAAATAACACTGATAGCCTCGGCAGCTCAGGCACATGTTACATGTACCCGAAGCGCATAGCAATATGTGTGAAAACAAGTGTTTTCCAAGCCATTGCCATTGCCATTCATAGCCATTGATAGACTTTTTCTATTACACTGGTTGCCCAGACCTGTGTCACTGGTAAACTTTTTTAGTGCACTTAACACGGTGACCTGGGAACCTGTGCGAAGTTGGTTGTGTCCAAGATACCTTTACGGTTGTGTCTGCTTGTTTGACAGTACCTGAAGAATGTAACCCTGTACTAAGTTGGTTGTGTCTGCCTGTTTGACAGTACCTGAAGAATGTAACCCTGTGCTAAGTCGGTTGTGTCTGCCTGTTTGACAGTACCTGAAGAATGTAACCCTGTGCTAAGTCGGTTGTGTCTGCCTGTTTGACAGTACCTGAAGAATGTAACCCTGTGCTAAGTCGGTTGTGTCTGCTTGTTTGACAGTACCTGAAGAATGTAACCCTGTGCTAAGTTGGTTGTGTCTGCCTTGTTTGACAGTACCTGAAGAATGTAACCCTGTGCTAAGTTGGTTGTGTCTGCCTGTTTGACAGTACCTGAAGAATGTAACCCTGTACTAAGTTGGTTGTGTCTGCTTGTTTGACAGTACCTGAAGAATGTAACCCTGTACTAAGTTGGTTGTGTCTGCTTGTTTGACAGTACCTGAAGAATGTAACCCTGTACTAAGTTGGTTGTGTCTGCCTGTTTGACAGTACCTGAAGAATGTAACCCTGTACTAAGTTGGTTGTGTCTGCCTGTTTGACAGTACCTGAAGAATGTAACCCTGTGCTAAGTTGGTTGTGTCTGCTTGTTTGACAGTACCTTAAGGCAGAGTTGCCGCTACCTGCCGACGATCCCACCTCGCTAATCCAGGACCCCAAACTCATCATCTGGGCGCCAGTGCAGCGGAGCGACATCGCCTGGAACTTTGAGAAATTCCTCATCGGGCCCGACGGAAAGCCATTCAGGAGGTACGCTATATGAGAGCTCCCTGTACCCCATCGATAGCCATGCGTTTTGTCGATGGGTGCCTCTTTCTATTATCTCAATCATTTTATTCGTATAGCTAGACCGAGATTGAGGATATTTTAACATATTATCTCGTTAGTGCGATATTTATCTATTTATTTATTAACCCTTATAATTACATAACTCTTAACATATTTGTGGCCGTTGGTGTTGCTGCTTTACAAGGCCCCCAGCTTCACTTGGCCCTGTGTTCGGAAAAACGGTAATGAATCAGTTATTTTGTGAAAAACTTTGATATTACTAATTTGCAGTTGTTTTTGTTTATGATTAATGCCTTTTATAAATTATTTTATACACGCTGTCACTCGTTTCACCATACTGTCTATATGGAGGACAGGTAGCGGTTCGTTTCGTGCATAATTTATTCAACTATTACGATCCATCCTACTTTCTACCCGGGCGATCCGCCCTCCGTCTCGTTGTGTTCCGTCCGCCGGTCTCCCCCAGAAAGCTGGCAGCCATCGCAACGGTGGCTGTTATACAGCAGCAACCTTTAAGCTTGTGCCAGGGTCTCGGGCAATTCAGGTTTCAGTTAACTTTCGCGCCGGTGAAATTACATAGAACCAGAGCAAAGGCCTGAAGTAGCCTTAGGTTTGGGGCTCTTCGACTGCACTTTGAGGCCAAATGGCGACACCTCTCAGCTTGATAAAAACTCCCCGACACCAATGAATTACTGGGGAGGCCTCCTTTTTAGGACAGTAAACAAGTAAAAGGTGGTTTCAACATTTGTGTTCTCAGAATCTTAACCCGCAAATTTTGTGGGGGCACTTTTTACCTTAATTCCTCTTCCTCAAGTAATAGGACATTGAACACACTCTTATCACACAATTTAACGTTACTACTGTGTCCCCGCCCGTTTGTTTTGACGAGACAGTGCATTGCTGCCCCGTTACCGGGACGGTATTCTGCAACAGGCCACCTCTCTCCACATAATATTGATATCGGCTGCCGCCAGGTACAGCAAAAAGTACGAGACGATCCACATCGAGGACGATATCAAGAACCTGATCAACCAACGCGGCAAATAAGTCTGCATAACTGTAAAATCGCCCGGCGCCGGGCCGGCCGGTCGTGTTTCCGTGCGGCCTCGCATGATGGCGCCACTGTAAACGCCGCCAGGTGAGGGTGGAGCCGGAGGAAGAGAGGGCACGCGGAACGACGACCGATCGGCCCGCGCAACGCGAGAACGTGATGAAATCCAGCCGCTGTTTACGCTGAGTGGTTTCTGAACATAGAGGAACATTTTCACTGTTTGTGCTGTTTATGCCCTAGTGTCATCTGTCATTGACGTGACAAGATAGAGAAATACAATCATGATAAAATGGCGAGTTTCTTCTCTGATGCGACGTTTCATGACTGCAGACCCGTTTACAACCCCTTGTCGGAAAGTCGTACTATTTCATCGGCCCTTTTCCTCTTACCAGTTGACAGAAGCTACACATCATTTGGCTCATTCACCACCATGAAGCGCGAATCGTGAAGCCGTCTCGGCGGGAAGACTCCAGGTTATACCCCACGGTGGATTTCAATAGCCACGGCGCACTAGTTCTGATTCAGGTTAGAGCTAGGGATGCCAACGCGCGTTGCTTTCAGGATAGCGCCTGCAGTCTAGTCGACACGCGGAAGAAGCTTTGAGGCCGCACTACACACCACCTGCCAGGGGCACACGGCGGCGCCATCTCCCACTCTGTGGGAAAAGCATGCGCAGGATTAGGGCATTTAGCATTCCCGTCCCGGAATCGAACCAGGGGCAGCGGCGTGAAGCCCAGCACCCTTCTGTACGTCCCCGGCCAGTACGCTTCTTGATGCAGGCACATCGCCGATGCATAAATGAAAAAGCGAACCGGTGGAAGGTAGCAGAACCAATCCGACTGCGGCAGCCTTGGCCGCAGACGCCAAACACCAATATTCTGATATCGGAACCGGCAGCTACGCCACGGCGCACTCCGAAAAAAAGTGTCTGCTCTGTGGAACCCATGTTAAAGCGGGTTAGTTGTAGCGGAAATACATGAACAAAATGCAGCGCTAGTGTGCGGTACATGTTTTGTTTCCACTCTCAACGTTCTCTTCTCACGGTATTTTGACCTTAATTTTCACCCCATAGCAAACTCAGAACAAGGATAATTCAAAACCAAGACGACAACAGTGGAATGTCACCATTAAATCGTAACGAAACGAGCACGATGGAGGGCCAGGCGTGACAATTCATTTGGTATGTTTGTGTCTGCGTGTTGTATCGGTAATACGCATCCTAGCGCGGTGAATATCCTATCCATTACTACAGATGTCGTTTCCGCGGTGATGTATCAAAAAGCAATGTATCATACAGCCAACTAGCTGCAATAAAATGTATTATTCGATAAAGGCGCTCGTACCAGAACAGATGCCCCCTCCCCTCGATAAAAACGGTCGGCTATGCGAACCAGAGGAGCACGCTGACTAGTTGTCCATCGTTTCTAAACGCTGCTCCAAGGGCAAGCCGCCTCTTTCGCCTCCCTGTCCCCGCCCCCCGTACAAACAGACGCCGGTTTTTACATAAATAACAGCAGTCTTGTAAATACAAAAGTTCGCCACCGATTGCCTGCTGCAGTGCCTCAGTGCGACTCTCACATCCCAGGTTGCCATCACAGGCGGACGGTGGCGGCCACGCACAACACGCAC